>OY728157.1:1450436699-1451647707 GCA_963277665.1 Viscum album | reverse complement strand
CCATTAATTTCCTTGAATCCACCTTGTTTGTAACTGTACCATTGGAATTTGGGAGGTTCATTAAATAAATGAACCTCATAGATTCCTCAGAATGTTAAACACGTATTTCGGCTTCTATTTATATGGAGCTCAAGGAGGGGTGTTGGAACGACTTCACCAAGAAAAAAAACTTTGTGAAAGTACCGCGACACCAACCACTTAGATGACGAGACCGGTTTCAAAAAACGGTGACGAGTGCCACCGAATCATGAAATGATGACAATGACAAAGGAGGTTCCATCGATTGTCGTCAGCAGACGTCTAATCAAGGTAGGGAGATTATTGTAAAGTTCATCTTTATGAGATAATTAGTTGGTCGCTTGATGCAATCCAAACATGGCGAGAGTGGGCCTAACGAACAGGGCTCGGACCCTCCACTTATACTGTATTTGTCTCATTATTCTGGAACAGTTTTCCAAACAGAGAGGAAGGATGAAACCAGAGAACACACAACAACAACAGTGACCTGAGAGCCTCAGAGGCATTGGCGACATCCAAAACGGACCACTGACGCGCCATGTCAGTAGTGGCCAGTGGTGGCTGGAGGATACCCATGATGACTGGCTGCGGGCAATAGAAAGCAGCACGCCATCGCGTGTCTTGGTGGCAAAGGGAACCAGCCCGAACTGAGCACGTGAGACAAGGGAGGTGCCCATAGGTTCCACCGGCGGTAACAGTCGTGACAGGTGGAGGGTGCGGCCGCACGCATTACCGTGTTGGCGGAAGCCGGTCGGCCAAACTGTCGATGGTTGAACTCGGTGGGGGCAGTGCCCCACTGATTGGACAAAACATCCCCTTTACAACTTCTACCACCGACACTCATATGCCAAAGGAACCTCCCTCCTCCTTCCGTGGTCCACTGACGAGCCATTTATACCGAGTCGGACCGGGATGAGACCCAACCGGCCCCCAAAAAAATAAACGCCCATAACAGATGAACCATATGTCCTTTTGACACGCCATCAGTTGTGTTGGGACCTCTTTTTGGAAGTGGTCCCTTTGGAATATTCCAGTGGTCCCAATCGATCCATGCTGGACCAAGGTGTGATCACCCTCGTTTCACGGAAAGGGATGTAACTAACAAACCATGCATCTAATCGATGCACCGTCTATGGCATAAGGACTCTTGGGAAAATGCAGTCTTTTGGAGATACATTAAGTGAGTTTTGATATAGTTTGACATGTGGCATGAGTTGGATCAGGCTTGAATCCAACCGGGTCCTTTTTACAAAAGTTCCCATATCTCACAGACTAGGCGTACGATCGACGCACTGTTTATCACATTGGGAGCCCTGTGACGGGGAGGTCCCTTGGGTATTCTTTTTTTGGGTCTTGATACTTGTTGAAATATGATTGATGGCTTCTGGAATGGTTCTCCCGGAATCAAGCATGCTATGAGTGGGAATCCTGTAACCGACTGTCTAAGAAGTATTGATCCCGTGTGGATCATCATCTTAGCGACCCTGTGTTGATCATTATTGTAGTTACCCAATGAGGACCATTTTTAGAGAAGGCCATAGAGGATCATAAACTAGAGACCCTGTGTGGATCAACATCGAGTGACAATGTATGGATCATCATTTCAGTGACCCTGTGTGGATCAGTATTCCAACGAACCTGTGGGGATTATCATTCCAGTGACCTTGTGTGGATCATCATTCTATCATCCCTATGTGGATCAGTAGTATCATGACCCAATGAGGACCCACCTTATAGTATCCCATTGTTGAACATTTACTTTGGTCCAAGATTGGATCGGTAATAGAAAAAATTCTTTGTGGATCATTTATGGAACTTCTAAATGGAATAAGATGATATAACCTAAGACTAATCATCTATATTCCTAATCTCTGAGTTATATACCTGATGTGAGCTGTCACTTTTTCTTTTGCTACATGATTTAGATCATTCTTGTGATATTACCATTGAGGTATATCTTGTGATTTTTTCCATTGAGGATCACTAATAGACTTTTGGGGGATCCTAGGGTCCCCTACTAGGTATTGTTATACTCACCCCTGCACAAGCTTCGCTCACACCTTGTTGTGTCTTGTGAAGATGAAACACAGTTGGGATGAGACATGAGGGAGCCAGGACTAGGTAGTAAACGGAGGAGATGGGATGATGTGGAGTGTTATGGAGATGATCTGTACCTACCCTTCAGGTAGGATCCTCGGTGGATGATCCAGGAGCTGTTTTCTCTTTCTAGTTGTACTTTAACTTGTCATTTGGGAATGTATTCCAGCCCCTTTACTTTAAGAAAAAAATTTAACTACAACAGTTTACTTTGTGGTTTCTTCTTGTTGTGTTCTTGGAAGGTGTGTTTGTACAGGTTTAAAGGCAATGCATTCCTGTTATAGGGATACACCTTTCTGGTGCTAGTCGCCAACCCCTGGCCTATGGATGACAGTCTTGGGGTATTCACGGCATGGGCCCCAGGGGACAGATCATGATTGTATCTAAAAATATTTTTAGAACTAAGTGTTGTGACGATGTGTGATTTTGATTCTAGGTGTTCCTGGAATTAATTTTATAAAAATATTAAATATATTTCATATCACATGCACATGAATTATTAAAAAATGTTTGAATCTTAAATTAAGTCTCTGATGAAAAATACAAGACCATGGTTGAATTTGGAAACAAGTTTTATCCTAGTCATGACCTTAAAAGTACTGGTGTGGGTGTTCAGATAAAATGCTCGTTTGCAGGTTTTTTCAATGGATAAATTTATTAATTAATTCATTCATTCATTAAACCCCTAAAAACATAATTCCATATATTTAATACATGTTATGGTGGATATATTGGGCTAGACACATAACCTTGGGATCATTGAGAGGATATTTCTTCCACATCCATTGGAGAATCAGAATCAAAAGACGAGAAAGCTCTAGATCCAGGAAAACCGAAGCATAACTAATGCGGTGACTTCTCTCATTTGTTGGTGAGAACACTATTTATAGATCAATGACCAAAATTAAGGTATGACTCATTAATTTTTGGATTCTACATAAATTTATTAAATGGTTGAGTATGATCATATTGTTACTTTGATATGAATTAAATTTGATCCTTTGCATGAGCTTGTGAACCGGTTTTAAATTGGTTATTCAGTTTTCTCATCCCTTGGAATCAATTTTTTTTCTTTTTGTCCAATTATACTTTTATAATGATTGTTTCACCTTTTTTTAATATGAATTTATCTCAATTATTCTCTTTCTTCTTCACTGATTGGCCTGCGGGGTCTTGGTTCGACATCGTCGAGTGGGATTGAGCCCAAACAAGCCCCTATATTCATGGAAGATTCACATGTGATGAATAAATTAGAGAATTAGATATGGATTAATAGGATTTTTGGATTTATGATGAGTTTATAATGGATCTTGGATCCTAAGTGGAGTTAGAGGGGAATGAGAGATGAATGAGGAACATATGGGTATTGAGTAGGTGAATCAGAAATCTGTTTTCCAACCAATGGATGGATAGAAATGAATAATGAAGGCTTCCCCCTTCAATTTCGATCAGCCTGGAGGCTTGATTCAAAGTGGTGGAATCAGATCTGGTATGAATAGGTTTATATATGAGTTTCTAGGATAAAATTAACTACACATCATGTATTTTGAAAGAACACATGGCATGTTTCTCAAAAATTCACATCACTAGGGTTTCATGATATTATAAGTATCACATTCCATGTTGGACCCTCTCACAATGTGCAAATCAGTTCTGGTGACAAGGTGTAAACTCTAGTAGTACACAGACATGGTCATGAATAGGAACATGTTGTGTACCAGAACATGACTGGAGTACACAAACATAGCCTCAATGACACATGCATAACCCCATGTGGGAGGACACACCATATACCACAGTACATGTACACAATAATGTTTACATGGAACTGACCAAGAGAACAAGTTGGACCCTATGTGGATAAGGCATGTTGTATAGGGATACATGTCTAGTGATCATTTTAATACTAAGTACACGACCAAGAAGAAGAGAGTGACAAATGTTGTGTGGGTCCCCATAGAAGTAGTGTAACCCTACTTCCTTTTTGAGGAAACTTATTCCTCTTGTATCTTTTTTCATTTGAAATATATTTTTTCCCTTGAGTAGCCTATAATGATTTTTTTTCATGTAGAATGTGATGGTAAAATTCATGGAGAATTTTGAGATATGATGTGAGGAGTTTCTAGAGTGACACTTCATTTGGTGATGCTCAGTGACAATAGTGATGAAGTAGGATCATTAGAGTGGTATATTCCTATGGAATTAGGGTATGGGTCCTATATATACGGAGTGTTACCCCCTATGGAATTATGTTATGGGTCTTATATCTACTGAGTGGTTCCCCCTTTGGAATTAGGGCATAGGTCCTCTGTTGACTAAGTGGTACCCCGTATGGAATTATGGTTCTTTTCCTCTATCTACTGAATGGTTCACTATATAGAATTAGGGTGTGGATCCTCTATATACTTAGTGGTATCCCCCATGGAATTAGAGTATGATCCATCCTTACACAAAGTGGAACCCTCCTAATAAACTAGGGTGTGGGTCCTCTACATACTAAGTGGTACCACCTATGGAATTAGGGCACATTTTCTCCTTACACTAAGTGGAAACCCCCAATACAATATGGAGTGGGTCTGTTACCTACTGAGTGGTACCCCTTATTGGATAGTGTTCAATTCCTCCTTATACTGATTGGAACCCACCTTGACGCACTAGGGAATAAGTCCTCTAATTAGATACTATAAACCTATGACTGTGAGACACAGTGGTGAGGCTTAATCCTCCTCATGGATACTTCTATGGAAAGACAATAAGATATAGGGCATCGATGATGGACCTTTGGAACTATTGGAACTCTTTTATTGGGCTAGTCTATGAGATGAAGATCCCATTTCTCTCTCATATTGGATTCTTTTATTGAGAATATATATATATATATATATATATATATATATATATATATCCTGTTGTATTTTGTTACTCTCTTACTTTGGGTTGAATTATCTATTCCCATTGTGTCTCTTAATTCCCCCTCTATATTTCAAAGTGTCTTACTAGGTATGTATATAATCACCCCTATATAGGAATTAAACACACATATCATGCCTTATATAGATGAAAAATAGGTCAGTAGAGATTATAGAGGATCACATGGATACCCTGGTGTATTTTACCACATACGGTGGTCATAGATTAGATATTTGGAATTGGGATCTATCAGGATTTCAGTATCTTTAGATTGGGACATATTTCTGGTTGGGTGTGTATTTTTCCCTTTTTTCTTTTTCACTTTACATTATCACACCTTTTATATTTCCTTGAGGTTTTCCATTCAAGGTTATTAGTCTAGATGTTTCATATTTTCTCTCTATTCCTATTCCCTTCTACATGGAGATTGTTGGGTGTGAACATACATGTACATTAGGTAAAGGCATCCCATATTATTTATGCCTTTCAGTGCTTGTCACCAGCCCCTAGTATATGGAGGCGGGCCTAGGATAGTAATGAAATGATCCCTGTTTGGTTAGGTCACTAAATTTAAATACTGGATATTTATATTGCTACTGTTTTAGAAATTAAATAGTTAAGAAGAATTGAATTTTTATGATGAACTCATTTATTATAGTCTTATAGTAAATGATACTATTTTGATGATTTTCTTTACTGAAATTTTGGTTTTTATGCTAATTTTTTACTTATTTTAAATCCTTTTTGAAATTTCAATTGTTTCATGCTTCTTTTCTAAGAACTTTCATCTCAAAAAAAAATTTTATGTAAGAAACTAGTGGAAACCTTGTGCATGCTTCAAATTTTTATATTTTGAAAGTGTTGAAGTAGTGGCATCGTGTTGTTTAAATTTTTCTATGACCATTGAACATGATTTTTGAACTGTTAAAATTATAAATTCTTTGAGTAAAAATTATTTAAACTGTTATCTGGATTTATGGTTCAATATTTGGGATCATGTTGAGTTTTAAGTGTGGGGGACAAGTCTTTAATTATGATGAAATTTTATTTTATTTAATACACATAAAATTACCCAAATTTTGATCAAAATTAATTTCCTCTAGGAATTAATTTTCACTTTAAATGTTCTAATATTTTTCTAAAGTTTGCAGATGCTACCCGAAAAATTCAGTAAGAAAAAATCCCCATAAGAGGATTTAGAGAAAGGTGCATTCACCAAAGTAGAGTTATCATATTTGGAAGAATGAAAGGGTATGAAATTTTCAATTGGTACTAGGACTATAAACCTCTGTAGAAGACAACTAGGTGTACAACCATGCAAAGGTAGAGATCTGATCATGATACATATACTAGGGAGGGACAATTTCGAGTAGTCAAAGTCTGTAATGAATGAATTCCTTTAAGACCATCAAGTCTTGTAATGTCAAGGGTTCCCCTTAAACCCTTAAAATGGGGATCGTCAAAAGTTAATAAAAAATGAAGGCCTTCGGCCCATTCAGGTATGTAGGAGGGTTAATATATTCAATTTCTCCATTTATTTAACTGGGTGTATGTTTTTATTTCTCCCTTGAAAAAAACATACATTTTGTAAAATACTAGGAGTACGTTTTGTAATTTTCATTAAATTTTAACATTTTAATTAGAATTGATATAATAATATTTTCATTCAACTGATGTAATAATGAACTCCTAATTCTAGGTTGGACTTCTTATTCTTTAAGATTAAATTGATGGATAAGTTAATTAAGATCCGTTGTTAATTATTAAACTCACCCATCCATTGAGTTGTTTCTAATTATTAATTTATAATTGTGATTATATTTTCACTGAGGAAAAAATTTATGTTTGGAAGAACAATTTTATTCAAATTGATGTTTTTTAGCTCATTTGGAATTTTTTTATTTCAATAATTTTTTTAAAACATGAATCAAACTTTCCACAAAATTATTTTATTTAAAGTAGATAATCATTTTTACTACCTGAGAGATTCCATGGGGGAAAATACATTTGAAAATAAACTAATGATTATCACTATAGTTTTTCATTCCTATGATTAATAATCTTTCATTGAATATGTATAATTTAATAATTGAGTACAACTAATTTTTTTAGTGTGGGTGATTTTGATGATGACATAGATAATACATTCTTTCCATATATTATTTTATTAAAATATGTTTTTTGTGGCGATTTCCCTGGGCGAAACATGCTTTTTTCACAGCAGTCAAATTACTATTTTAAGGGATAATTATTTGGTGGTGATCTATTTTATTAAAAAATATGTATTTCTTAAAATTGAAATTGAAAATTTGATTTTAAGACAATAATTGATCAAATCTTCTTGATTTAATCTCCCAATATTTATTAACAAATAATCATATTTTTTTGGTGGAATTCAATTCTAATTTCATTGATCCTAAAATATTTTTTAGTTGTGAAGATAATTCTTATATTTTTCAATGTTCTCATTTTCAATATTAAATTTTGGTATTATATTTTTATATTTTATAATATGTAATTTTTTTTATTTTTCATTTTTAATTGATTATTTTCAATAAGTATTAAATTATGAATTTTTTTGGGTAGTTTTGTAAAGGTAATTTTCTCATGTTTGACCTTAATAAAGGTAAATAGGAGCTATGTAAAGGTCATTTACATGTTAGACACATAAATAATGGTCCCTTGGATGATCTAATTATTTTTAGAACAAAACATTAGATGGATCACATCAGCGATTCCCAAGGTTAACAGAGTATATGTAGAATCATTGTTTTTACTTGTAAGACTTTAGAATATCGAAACATATATTTCTGGATCCAGGAGCTGAGATGACTTATGAGTTTGAGGCCCATTGTGTCTAGAATTAATTTTATAAAAATATTAAATATATTTTATATTATGCACACACAATTTCTTACAGAAAATGGGATAACTCTTAAATAAAATATTGTATTAGAAATATGAGACCATGGTTCATTCAAAAACACGTTTTTTACCCTAGACGCAACCTAAAATAGGTCAACGTGGGGCGTTCAGATAAAAGAGGATGTGGGAGGTTTCATTTAGTTAAATAAATAATTAAATTTAATTATTTAATTTAAAGTAACCTAATTCATTTTTCTTATAAATCCACGATTATAGAAAGATCACTAGGATTAGTTGCATAACCCTATGATCTATTGTGAGGTTTCTATTTCCACTCCATTTTCAAATCAAAATCTAATGACGATGAACTTTGGATCTGGGCAGATCGATGAGAATCAAACACAATAACTCCTATTCTTTGTTAGTGATCATGTTATCTAATGAATAAGGATAAAATTATTGGTAGGACTCATCAATTCAGGGTTTCTTCCCTAATTTATTAAATTAATTGAGCCTGATACCTTTTTTCCATTGATTTGCACTATTTGAGATTCTTTCTTTTCCCACACAACTGATTTAAATGGACTATTCTATTTTTCTCACCCCATGAATCCATATTTGTGTTTTAGGGATAAGAATGGTTGGAAAATGATTTTTGAAACTTTTTTATTGTTCATTTAACCCAATGATTCTTCTCATTATTCACTAATTTTTCTATATGCTTTTGGTTCAACATTGACGGGCAATACCAAGCCCGATCATACCCCCATATTCATGATGGATTCACATTTTATGAACAAAAAAATCAATAAAGTGTGGATTCATTTGTTTTTTGGGATGTAGGAGATGTATCTTATGGATTTGGGATTCAGGATCAAGATGGAAGAATATCGGAGGCACCATGTGTGATTGACAGTGAATGAGTTTCATGTGAGATGATTAAAACAATTATTTTCAGCCATCGGATGGCATGAATCTTTTATCAGAGGTCAATTCCCTAAGAAAAAAAAGGACTTTGGATGGATTCCACAGTGGAGGAGATGGATCAGAGATGACAGGTACAGATCTGAGTATCTATAAAAAACCCGACTGCACATTGTGTGGTTTAAAGAACAAAAATTATGTTGCCTAGTTTCTACAGTGGATAGGGTTTCACTTGGAGTTAAATACAACACGCCATGTAGAGGGACTACACACCGTGTAACCCTAGATGACAAGATCATAGTGTACAAGGGTACATTCCTAGGATCCCAGGTGACCTTGAACATCGTGTATGGTGGGAGGCATGTTATGTACTTCTAAGAGTACATAGCTTTGAGAAAGTGGCATATTCCAAGTGTCTTCCTGGTCCTTACACACTGTGTATTGAAGTACAAAAACATGATAAAACATTACATCGACATAGCCAGAGGAAAAACTAGGTCCTCCGATGGATGAGGCATTCCATTTAGTCCATCTACATGTTGTGTAGTTCCACACGATTAGTGAGCCCTATACTGACATGGATAGAACCAGGCGATGGAGTAGGACCTCATACCATGTGGGTCCCATTACATGTAATGTACACCTACTTTCCTTCTGAGTAAACTTCAACCTCTCATATATCCTTTGTTTCTACAGCAATTTTAGCCCAAGAGTATCCTATATTGAGTTTTTTCCTCTTAGATTGTGATGGATGCCTCTTTACTGAATTTTGAGATATGGTATGAGATTTTTTTGGGTTTGATGATTATTTAGGAATCAATTTATGATGAAAGTGATCAAGAAGGATCATTAAGGTGGTACTCCCATGATGGATTAGGGAAAATGTACTCTATTTATATAGCATTACCCCCTATTGGGTAGGGTGTGGGTCCCCCTTACACGAAGTGGTACCCTATATGGAATTATAGTGCAAGTCCTCTCTCTACTGAATGGTACCCCCTAACATATTATGGCCTGAGTCCTATATTTATAGAGCGATACCCCCTGATGGATCAAGGTGAAAATCCTCTATTTATGGAGTTGTAACCCCCTATCAGGTAGGGTTCTAGTCATCCTTACCTTGAGTGGTACCCAATAATGTATTAGGGTGTGGGTCCTCTATCCACTGAGTGGTACCCTCTAAAAGATCAAGGAACAAGTCCTCTATTTATGAAGTAGTACCCTTATTGGGTAGGGTGGGGGTCCTCTTTATAATGAGTGGTAACCCTATGTACTTAGGGTGTAGGTCCTCTATCTACCGAGTTGTATCCCATGTAGGATAAGACATAGGTCCTCCTGACACTGAGTGATACCCCCTATCACATTAGGGTTATGGTTCTCTATCCAAAGAGTTGTACCACCTGACAGATCAGGATTCGAGACCTCTATTTATGGAATAGTAACCCTTATCGGTCATGGTGTGGGTCCTACTTATACTAAGTAGTACCCCCTGTGGCATTAGGGTGTGGGTCCTATATCTACCATGTTTTAGCCCTATCAGATAGGGTGTGGGTCCTCCTTACACTGAGTGTTTCACCCTGATGCACTAGGGTGAGAGTCCTGTAATTGGAGAATGTCACCCTCGACTGTGCAGTGCAGTGGTGAGGCGTGGGGCCTCCACATAGTTACTTAATTTGACAGACATGTGAAGCACTTGGCATCGATAATGGACACTTAGAACTATTGGTACTCTTACATGGGATGGGTTGTGAGATGAAGATCCTCTTATCACTCATTTGGGTTTCTTTGGTATGAGAATATATATATATATATGTGTGTGTGTGTGTGTGTGTGTGTCACTTGATTTTTACTCTCTTTATTTGGTTTGAGTTATATACTATCTATATATTCCTATTGTGTCTCTTACATCCTCCTTAAGCTTTTGGGGTGTCCTACTGGGTATGTATATACTTACCCCTTCAGGAGATTTTACCACACATGTCATGTCTTATGAAGATGATGTACAAGTCTGCAGTGATTACAAAGGAGCTTAGGGATACCTAGTGCATTGGGATGCATATGATGGTCAAATCTTGGAGATCAGAAGTTGGGCTCTCTCAACATTTACTTTTCCAATTTTTTTCTGTTCAAACATCTTTATGGTTGGAAAATATTTCATGTTGGGAATGCATTTTTACCCTTTTCTGGTCAGTTTACACTGTTTTACTCTTGTATACCTTAGAGAATTTTTTCATGCATGGTTATTCTATATATATTTCATCTTTTTATTATTATTACTCTAAACTTATGCATTGATATGGTTGGGTGTGTGTGTACAGATACATTGCGAGAATACCTCCCATGTTATATATTCCTTTCTAATCATGTTTCCAGACCATGTCCTATAGAAGCAGGCTTGGGGTAGTTACGGGTCAATCCCCATTAGGTTGGTTCATGAAATATTAGGATAAGAGGTGGTTCAATCCTTGGGATGGTTTGTGGATTAGTCCCCCTATAAGGATTTTTTTGGTATTTAGGGAAACATTTTCAAAGTTTCTTGAGTGTAGATTTTAGGCTAGGGAATCTAGTGTTAGTGTGGTGACTGATGAACCAATTCACTAGGACCTTGTCTTCCTACTAGTTGACTTGGCATACTAAGATATTGGTTTCATAGAATAATGGAACACGCATCATATAAGAATGAGTCTTTGACTTTACCTATTGAATTATGTTTCCATTATATATATATATGCTCATCTGAACATGGTGCCTCTTGATTAAACTTTCGAGATGAATTTGTGAAGATATCAATCTAGGTTACCAATTATAGATGGTTATGACTATATAAGGAGTGATTTGGCCTTATTTAATGGTTCTTCACATGATATTACTTCTCCATGTGGATAGGTAGTAGTACCCCAACCTGTTGCGAAGTCGATCATAAAAATATACTAGGATTAGGATTCTCACAGTTTTATTGAAATCCATGATTTCTAGTGCTAAAGGCCACTAAGTTTCCACGATGATCTAGCTCCCTAGTCAGTAGAGGATTTGTTTGAGTTGGTGATCCAAGTTTCCATAATTTTATAGACCCCAACTGATTTAATGGTTTCAATCACAACCATTGATCTTCATAGAGGAGATGTTGCTTATGGTTGTACCGAAAGATGACACACCCATACTGATTGCACGTTGTAAGTTCGGTAGGTAGAGAGAACCCAGGTTTTGTGTTAAGCTAGCCTCTTTTCTCAAGTGGTTGAGTTTAGGCCCAATCATGTGGTTTTTATATCGATCTCAGATAGGACCCCCTTTTAATAGTGACCTTCATGGAAAGACCTCTCTAGGATGATGTCGAGCATTGGTAGAGTCTTGTGATGGAGATGTTTTTATGTGGCATCTGAGATGCTAGAAAAAAGAAACAGTTTACCATTGAGAAACATACCTATGACTTTATTCAAAACTATAAGGTCGAGTCAGTGTTGCCTGCACCAGATTGTGTCAAGTTGTGGTGGAAAAGTCCCTTTGACTTGTGTGTTTGGGATATGAAGATGTTATGGGGTGTCGGAGTAGGCCCAGGTTGAGAAGAGTAGCAAGGAAAGGGAAAGTAAGATATCTCAACATATGGGGATTTTGGGATGGAGGCTCAAGTGTGGTTTAGGGTATGACCTATGTCAGTACTACTCCAATTGCATCAAGTAAGCATCAACAGCCAATTCCCAGGTAAAACCTCTTGGTATAGTAAATATTAAAAATAATATGGCACAAAATCTATATCCTAGGAGAGAACGTCCGAGCATCCCAAAAAAATATAGAAAGATGTATCACGTCAGAATCAACAACCACCATCCATGAAGCACCTCTGGTAAACACTTCTATGTCAGCAAAACCATGTCAGATATAAACAAACAAGTGAGGGTGGCCCGAACACCCAACCCAACACTACATCCATAACCCCATGGGATTAGTAGTTCGGTACAGGTTCTAGGTGACACCTAAACACCATCTATACCCAAACATGAAGTAACAACTCAGGACAGTCAAAAAACGTGCACTCACTAGGTCCCTAAGGTCAAACAACGAGGAGGCATCCTACTCGGGATCCTCCAGGTAAAAACGAGCAAAGGAATCCTAAATAGTATCCTTAGTGAATACTAATGTAGGAATACAATATGAGATCCTCGAATTAAGAATAGGAGAGGCATCCTACAATAGGGATCCTCTCAAATAAAAATAAGAGAGAGATCCTACAAGGGAATTCCTAGGTCAGCACGCAAGTAAAGGCATCCCGTAGAGGATCATTGGAAGAATCTTGTCTCACAACCCCATAGTTAAGAAGGGAAAGTCTCACAAGTAGGACTTCCTTAAAATCATAGGTTACATGAGGTAGCTCACAACTCATCTTAGATCAAAGGTCTCAACTAATTTGGCCCGAACACCCAACCTATCATCCACGCCAAGTCTCACTCTCATGTGACCACTGAACTCGATAACAAAAGGAAGAACCTCTCCATTTAGATAGAAACCCAAAACCACCATTTATATGACCTCTAAATGTCTATAGGATTTCACCATTGTGATATATGCATAAAAATTCTCATAATGGACTCCTCACACACCCAAATCGGTCAACCGGTGAAAAAGTACTATTCACTATAATGATACCGAGTGGGGGCCCACACCTGATTTCGGTTTTAGAACTAATAATCAGTCTATAAACATCCACATTTACTAAAGGGTTTCAATTCCACTGACAGTGCGTCAAACAGACATAGGACGCAAAAACAGACCCCTGGATTGCATGTTAGAGGGGTTTAAAGAACCCCCGGATGAAAACAGGCTGGAAAAAGTACATGGAATGTACTTTGGAGTACATGGGGTATGCCCGTGTAGTAGTACATTGCATTTACGTTAATATAGACAGTGTTTACTATTCAAAAAACACCACCCCGTGTTCATTTTACCCAAACACAGGCCGATGTGCCACTACACGGAGTGTACTCTTTAAACACCACTCTTCAGTGTTTCTTTTTCCCACAGTCGGACACATGGCCAACCACCACACAACGTGTACTCAGATTACACAGAGTTTATTTAATAAAAAATTCTTCTTCCCTGAATGGGAAGAACACATGGCATGTTCCCCTGGAACACACGCCGTGTAACCTAGGTTTCCCGACCGGAAATCCATCGAATCACCCGAAACACCCGTTTTCACCCCCAAAACAACAGATTGAGCCTCAAGGGGCCACAAGAATGAAATATAAGGATTTAAAAACAAAAAAAATATTTTTAAAGGGTATCTATGGATAAAACATAAATTTACCTACCTTGGGGTGGAAATTGCCAAAGATTCAGTTGATTTCACTGTCAACGGATGCCATATGTCGACTCTATGCGTCTAGGGCTTCACAAAGGTACCAATCATCCCTTAAATCTCTCTCTCTCTTTCATAATACCCATTTTCTCTAATGGGAAACATTCAAGGAGGAGATACACATGGATCATGCACAAGTATGAGGAAGGTAGATAAAAGAAAGAAAATAAAAGAAAAATGGAAAAGAAGAAAAAGGGCCCCGACCTGACCCCAGCACCTGACTCAAGTTTATTCTTTGTGTAGGCTAAAATCTCGATTATGGACTCAAATAAGAAGAATAAATATCAATCCAAAACTCTTTTTAAAATTTATCACTAAATGATCATGTTTTAATCATTTAATATTTAATTTAATAATATTTAATATGAAATATTTCTCTAAAATTTGAACAGCTCAAACTTCTATTAAACACCTGTCTTAGGGTAAACACCCTGTTCAGAACCAACATAATTGTTAAAAAATTAGAAATGTTCATCTAATTAGGGAAAATTCTATTTTACCCCTCAGGAGAATTCAAGAGAAAAAATTCAAATTTTTTCTCAAAACAACAGTCCGAAAAAACACGGGTTCTTACAAACTCCCCACTACAAAACTTCTCATCCCTGAGAAGCCTGATGAAAGGACCAGCAGACATGCTCCAAACCCGATCATCTGGGAAACAAAGATATTTGGACTATCCAATGACTAATCTTATAGCATGAACAACCACCTTCTACGTGGAAGATATTTAACTATGACTAATATGGTACTCCACACCATAGGAATACCTGCATCGTCATCTTAATAGAAAACTATAAGCTCAAAAGCTCATGGAAAACACAAAAGTTTGACCAAAATGAGAAAAACCATCGTCAAACATCCAATTTTGAACTCCACACCATTTTTATTTTCTTACACCACTCCTCGAGCATAACCACAACAGGTTCCCTCCTCAACAGGGAAGAACATTAGGAAGGAAAAAGGAGATCGACATAGGACCGAAGCTATCTTAGCATACGATACATAAATCAAGATATTCCATGATCATCTCTAGTAGGAGTACAACAATATTTCACCGAAGGCATGTCTAGCTCCCCGATAAAAAGACATTGGAAAACACTGGCCAATCTGTTTCACACAGGCTTCTCTAGAACAGAACAGAAATCGACCTACAAGGGTTCAAGTTAAAACCAAGGGTCTCTATGTCTTCCACTTATCCCTATAGAAAAATTCTCACAATTGGGTCATAAGGTCTAACCACCTATCCCTAAATATCCAAAACCTCTCAAAAGAAGGTAAATATCACAACAACCAATGAGGTTAAATGTTGAAAACACAACCTACAAGGGCCCTGATCCTCTCTGATAATTCCTTGAAGGAACTGCCCCTAGGGGTCACAACCAATGAAGAAGAGAAACACTAAACTGCCACTCATCGGGTATCCGTATACAGAAATACCCCATCGAGGTCAAGTTCACAAGAAATTTCTTGGTATCTATCGGTATCATACTCAGTGATCTGACTAGGTAACCACAGACCTAAAAAACAACACCTAACGATGGGTTAAACAAAAAGGCAACACAGTCTTTATTGACCTACTAGGGTCACTGCACCACCTGTGCATGAGAACTAAGTCATCGTTCTCACAAAAAATGCCTCAATGTAGATCCACATAACCAACCATTTAAGTGAAATATAAGTGTAAGAAGGCCCAAAACACCCACACAACATGTGCATCACTCAAGGTGAAAATTATATACAACTATAACATTGCAAATCATAACGAAAATCCCAATCCCTGGCAACCAGTACTTCTTACCAGAACAAGTTTCCTAGACACCCAAGTATGATATCCATCACTAGTTCTGACAAATTCATAATACTCATGTCTAACATATCCCAAATATTAAAGACCCCAGAAAAGAAACTCCTCTAATACTAATTTGTAATGTCCCGACACGGAATCCACTAAACCGACGCTCCGAACTGATTTTCCACAAGGCCTCAAGCACGCCTCCCTGTATTCCAGAGGATTTTGAATAGTAGTGAGGGACTAGGGTGTGATAGCGGGGAGACTATGCCCCCATACCATAGTAAGAAAACATTTGGAATAACTAAGTATCATACACAACAGAAAGTAAACAGAGTACGGGAGAAATAAAAAACTAAAATAGAACAAGTTGTAATAGTAAAATGTTGTAAAATACCGAAAATCTATGAAAATACAATACAACACTGGTCACCCACTTGTCTGACTATACAGATACCAGTACAAAAAAAAACTGAATGTAAGAGTACAGGGCTCAACTACTTACTTTGATCCAACCCACGTACCTGATCTATAGACACTGTTGAACTACAACATCCTGATCAATAGAACCCCTTGAGCAGCTCCGCTTGATCATACAACACTGGACCTCTTCCCTATCCACCATGAAACTTGTGGTCAACCTAAAAAGAATAAATAAGGTCTACACGTACACCGAGGTGCACATGTAGGGGTGAGAAATAATCTTAGTAGGGCACCCTGACAAGCAACCTATAACTATGCTACTAAAAGTGTATTCAACAACAACATGCTTAGCCTAGATGGAACACACAAGAAAAAGAATTAAACCAAACAAGCAACCACAGTCGAACCTAGGGTCTACAATACATATCAAATGGGAATGTTACACCGTCGATTTCCATAACTATATGCGTACACAAGTATAGTCCCATACCTATACATATGTACATAGATATGAATATTCATTGGTTTGTGTATCAAAAACATGAAACCACAACAGCAGTCTATCCTTAGGTCCATAATCCCGATCAACACAATACCTTCTTTAGCCAACGCTGAAATCATATCTCTGAGCAAGCAACTTCACTACAGGGGGATACTCATCCTACACCTCGGCTCACCCTTACTCGCCTCCAATCACTAAATAGGATATCATATAACAACATTAAATCCTGTAAGTAAGGATATCGTATACCAATGGTCAATATTGTAAAAGTTCATTGGTAAAAAAAATGGATCATAAGCCCCTAAATCCAACATAGAATTAGAAAACCTCACCCGATGGCATATCAAAACCTATCCCATAGGCATATTAGACAAATAGGGTTGATACCTGTAAATCAGAATTTCAGCATGTCTCAATGTAGAACCCAATATATAAGCATTTCAGCATGTTTCAGGTCCAAGCCCAGTGTATCATCATTTCAGCATGTATCCGGGACAATAACATTGTATAAGGATTTCAACATGTATCATTTATATCAATTTCCAATACATCCCATCCTGATATTCTCTCAATGGATCCTAGGTTCACTTGGAATTTAAAAAAATAAGCCTCAATGAGCTTGACCACCCTATCACGGATCACTCATGGTCATTACATAATTAACCTATTGAGCACATCTATTTTCTTTTAACCAAGATAATGGTTCACCCAAGGTATATAAGAGGAAATTTGTCACATGAGCCTACCCTAGTCTTTTAATAGAGACTATGGCTCACCCATTGCTAATTACCTATTTTAAATCATTTCACATTCCATTTCAAAAACAAAACATGTGAATTAACCTATCACATGGTTTAACTTAATCAACTCACATGGGAAAAACATTTACATAACCAATTTCATCAAGTAAGGCTCAACATCCAATTCCCAGGTAATACCTATGGGTATAGTAAATATCTGAAATAATATGGACCAAAATCCTGATTCTAAGAGAACACGTCTAGGCATCCCAAAAAAATATAGAATGATACCTTACGTTAGGCTCAACAACCACTGTCTAAGAAGCACCTCTAGTAAACACTAATACGTCAGTAAAACAAAGTTAGATATAAAAAAAATGAGTGAGGGTGGCCCGAATGCCCAACCCAACACTACAGAAATAACCCCATGGGATTACCAGTTCAGTATGAGTTTTAGGTTACACCTGAACACCATCTCTACCCAAACCCAAAGTAACAACTAAGGTCAGTCAAACAACTGGAACCCATTGGGTCCCTCAAGTCAATCACTAAGGAGGAATCCTATTCAGGATCCTCTAGGTAAACATGAGAGAAGTAATCCTACACGGGATTCATAGTGAAGAGAAAGTGACGAATCCTATATGGGATCCTTGAATGAAGAACAATAGAGTAATCCTACAACAAGGATCCTCTTAAAAGAAAACAGGAGAGAGATCCTACAAGGGACTCCCTAGGTCAGCACACAAGTAATGGCATCCCTCAGGGGATCCATAAAATCATCTAGTCTCATGGCCTCATAGGCCAAAAGGCCACATATCACAAGGGGGATTTCCTAAAAATCATAGGTCACGAGAGATAGATCATAGCTCATCTCAGATCAAAGGTCTCAACTAAGTTGGTACAAACACCCAACCTATCATCCATGCCAAGTCTCACTCTCAGGTGAAAAATGTACTCGATAACCCAAGGAAGAACCTTTAAATTTAGAGAGAAACCCCAAAACACCATTTATATGACCTATAAATTTCTATAGGATCCCACCATTGCGATCTATGTAGAAAAACACTCATAATGGACTACTCACACGCCCAAAACGATCAACCGGTGAAAAAGTACTATTCACCATAATGATACTGAGCAGGTCCCTCACATGATTTTTGTTTTATAACCTGAAATCAGTCTCTAGACGTCCAACTTTAATTTAGGGTCGCAAATCCACTGACAATGCGTCAAACAGACATCGGATGCAGAAGATAGGCCCGACCCAATAATGGCCAAATAATAATAATTAAAATATTATTATTATTTTGGACGTTTCATACCACTGAGAATCCTTCCAACCACAAAATGTTCTCAAACTAGCCTCAAAAGGTCTTCCTCAAATCAAGGGTTTTGTGTCCACACACGGCACACAAAACAGACCCCTAGATTGCAGGTTACATGGGTTTAAAGAAACCCTAGACGAAAACAGGTTGGACAAAGTAAATGGAATGTACTCGGGAGTACATAGGGTCTTCTTGTGTAGTATTACACGACCTGAAAGTTACTATACATGGAATTTAATGTTCAACAAATTCCATCGCATGTTCATTTTCACCTATACACGTGCCCATGTTCCAGTACACAGTGTGTACTCCTAGTACACAGCGTGTACTCCTTAAAAACCAATATTCTGTGTTTATTTTTCACACGGCCGGACACATGACCCAACAACACATAGAATATACTTAGATTAAACAGAATGTACTTAATAAAAAAATTCTTCTTCCCCAATTTGGAAGAACACCTGATGTGTTCCCCTAGAACACATGTCGTGTTACCTGGGTTTCCTGATGGGAAATCCCTCAGATCGCCCGAAACACCCGTTTTACCCTCGAAACAACAGATCGAGCCTCAAGGGGTCCTAATAAATCAATATAATGATTTAAAAAATAAAAAATTTAAAGGGTATCTATGGTGAAAACATAAACAGCCCTACCTTTGGGCGAAAACCAACGAAGCTTCAGTTGATTTCACTGTCAACGGATACCATACGCCGGCTCAACGCATCGAGGGCTTCACAATGGTACCAATCTTCCCTTATATCTCTATATTTTTTACAATACACATTTTCTACAATTTAAAATGGACAAGGAGGATCTTCACATGAATCATTCACAAGAAGGAGGAGTAAGTAAGATAAAATAATGAAAAGAAAAGAAAAAGGAAAAGAAGAAAAAGGAAAAGAAGAAAAAGGGGCCCGACCCGGCCCCGACACCCGACTCGAGTTTATGCCCCGCCTAGGATAAAAAATGTATTTTGAACTCTACAGAGATTATGAAATCTCAATATGACACTCCATTTAAAATTTATCACCAAACAAACCTATGTGACTAATTTAATATTTAATTTAATAATATTAAATATTAAATATTCCGCTAAAATTCGAACAGCTCAGATTTCCACCAAACTCTAATACTAGTGTAAACACCCTATTTCAGGACCAATAGATTTGTCAGAAAAATTATCTAAGGTTATATAATTGGGGAAAATACCATTTTACACATCACAAGAATCCAAAAACAAATATTCAAATTTTTGTTCAAAATGACAGTCTGGGAAAACATGGGTTCTTACAATACAAAATATTTTTCACCTTCATGGGGTGCCCTATACTATTGTCTCCGACCATGATGCATGGTTCACGTCACGATTATGGAGAATCATATATGAGGCATTTGATAATGAGATGATGATTAATACAACCTTTCACCCGTAGACATATGGGTAGATTGAGCGCACTATCTAGGTGTTGGAGGATATACTGAGGGCTTTCATGTTAGATTCTCCTGGAGCTAGTAGGATCACTTTACATTGGTATAGTTTTAATACATTAATAGGTAACACTATACTATCGATAAGACACCTCTTGAGGCATTTTACGAGAGACCCTTCAGGTCACCCTTGTGATGGAAAAAGATTGGCGAGACATATATTGTGGATCTAGAAATGGCACAGGCAATGATAGAGGATGTCTAGGTTATTCATGAGTAGATGAACAGAACACAAAGTAAGAAGAAATATTATGCATATCAACATTGTAAGACCTTTTATTTTGATATGGGAAACCATGTTTTCTTGAGAGTCTCTTTATAATGAGGATTGTGGAGATTCAAATGGGGATGCAAACTATCTCTAAGGTTCATCGGGTCATTTGTGATATTGTAGAAGGATTTTGAGGTTTCTTACCACCTTTCCCCACATCCACAGTTGGAGCGGGTGCACAAAACCTTCCACATGCCATAACTGAGGTGATAAATGCATGAAACCACACACATTATTGACTGGGGAGAGCTTTACATCATGGATGGATCCAATCTTTCAAATCACTTATTGGAGATCAAGGATTAACATGAGAGTTCCCAACATGGATGGACCATCCCTTTGGATCTTGTGTTATGGTTGCACAAGAGCATGCATGAAAGATCCTGGGAGAGGGAGATACATAGTTGGGCTCAATATCCTAATATTTTTTTTTCTTAGTTTCTTCTTTTTTAGGATGAAAATTGAAAGGTGCTGTCGTGGATGCTTTCAAATGATGTTCTGTTTCGGGTTACTTAGGTGCAACAGAGTGGATGACCAAGATCGTCTCTTAAAGGAGGAAGGAAATTAAAACAACTTCTTAAAGGTATTCTCAAAATAAAATAAAATAGAATAAAAACACTACTTGAAATTATGTGGTGTTTTTTATCGTTTATAAAAATAGAAGAAGTTTTCTAGAAGAAGACTGCATTTTTTTGTTTTTTTATTTTTTAAATGACTTTGATTAAAACGACATAACAAGAATATGTTTTTTTGGAAGATATTTAAAAGGTGTAATCGATATAACTCTACCTATTAACATGTTTATTTGTCATTATAATTTAAATTAAAACCCACTTAATTAAAATCATCTAATTTTTTAACCCTCGAACCCTACAGAAGTTAACTTAACCACAAAGATGAAATTACTTAAACCCTAGGCTAGCTTCGGAACATGCAATCACGGCACCCTACTTTGATTGATGTTCTTAGGTTAGCTTATGGTCAGTGGTTAATTATAGCACATATACACTTTTTAAATGATTATTTATTGAGTTTAGGGATTATATTTGAACTCTTCAAATTTATCCAGTGTGGTATTTTATTACCGATTAAGATCGCACTCTCAAAATTTACACAACTTCCAATCTCGCGTGTTTTTGTGTCAATTGTTAAATTGATTGCTTAGTTTCATTTAAATTTAAAACTCAATTAATAGATAATATTAAGTGAATTAAAGTATCTAATTTATTCAAAATAAATGAATGAATAAGGTTATAAGTAGATTGATTACTAAAAAGAACTACTCTTCCATGGGTGGTGTAGTCATCGTTGAAACATTTTGCATGTGTAAAGGTTTAGAAAGGGTAGAACCAAATCACGTTTCTACTCTTGATTCCAGAACAATAAGGAAGATTAAGAGAAGAATAAATTTGAACAAAACATAATACAAGATAAGAAATAAAATAATAACAAAGAAGTTTATTAAACAAACAAAATGATTACAACACAAAGAAGAAGAAGAAGGCTTCGTCGAAGGGATCCTTGAATCAAGAGATAACCTTATTGAAATGGTTGGATAATTGGAGTGGATCCACTTATCCTCTTCCCTAAACTTCCCAATTCATGTCCCAACCCCGCTAAATGAGAAAAACACTAATTTATAGAGTGGAGGGTAGGCTAGGTTTAAAGTGGATTCAAGTGTGAATGGGGATTCTCGGACAAATGTTTTAAACCCAATTTCACAGCCCATTTGACCTCCAAAACACATGAACCAGCTGTTATTTCAGAGGAATGATTTGTTCCAAATTGGGTTGGAGAGAGCCTCTAAAATTATGGGCCCAATCCAAGTTCGGATGAAGGAGTTATGGCCTAAATACAAAACCAACATCCAATCTGGCGGGACCATCCCACCTTTGCCTTTATGGTCCATTTAGTCCAAAAGAATGAAGGATTTGGCTCCAATGTCCTGAAAAAAAGTTGTAGAAACTTAAGTTAGGAACACTATTACAAAATTTTAAGTTCAATTAAGTCATATTAAAATATTTATGTGTGAAATACTATAGTGAATTTTAAAAGGGAAAAACATGAATTTTCATCAAATTTTCAAATGAATGATCTAGTCCCAAATATTTCATAAATGAAGACATTTAGCACCATGTGAGGAAATTATGTCATTTATTATCAATAAAATATTGAAAAAATAGTGTTTTATCAATTCCCCCACACTTACCCTTTTTCACTCTTGGGAAAAACCTTATATCAAGTAAACATCAATATCAAATCAAAAAAAATTTAAAACACATATCCTTGAGATCCAACAATTATACACCAAGAAACAAAAAAGTTATCATGCCTCATAAAAACCATTATTTTATGTTCTCCATTTATATCATTCAATATATTTCCACATCATTTATCCTCCCATGAACAAAACACTTACCTCAATTGAATTTTGTCTTATCACACAAATGTCAATTTTTATTAATGCCTTTCTCATCCAAACTCATAAGAGGGTCACCATAGGCTTGATAAATTTCTAAATTGCCACCTGATGTGAGTCAAGGACATATTTTTATCATTAGGAATTTTCAGGGATGTTCTGTGGCTTTCGGTTGGTAGGATTAAGATGTGAAAAATTCTGAGGCTGAATGAGGAAGGCTTGACTCTTTTTGAAGAAAAATTGTGTTAATATAATTTTTAATTCTATATGGTATCCTCCCCAATCCCCATACATCGATTCATGTTCATCATCATGAAAACTAAATGAATGTGCACAACATTCAACATTTCAGTAGTAAAAATGTCAATCTTATCAAACATGATTTTCATGAAATCTCAAGATAGGCACAACTTTCTATTAGAAGCTCCAGAAAGGCACAACTTCACTTATCATGAAAGATCCAGAAAAGGAACAACTTTCAATATGATGATTTTATTCAGTATAAAAAACATCCTTTCAGGATTTAATTTTCCACCCAAATTATCACAGAATTTTGTATCAAAACACAAGACAATTGTAAGAACCCGGATCTTCGTTTCAGTTATGTTTTTCCTTTTATGGTCGTTTTTGAGGAAAAGAGAAAAATCTTGAAATTTTATAAGTACACCCCATGTAATTTATAAGTACACACCATGTAATTTCATCCCGCATGAGGCCGTGTGATGGCCATGTCCGGGCCACACACACAGTGTATAGGGGTGATGTGGAGGCCGCTTAATGCGGTGTACAGAAAAGGCGGGTACACGCCGTGTGCTCAAAAAGTACACGCTGTGTACTTTTATTTTTATTTCATTAAATGGACCGGGGTCGCATCTAATCCCTATTTCTATCTTCTTATTCACCTAATTATGTCCAGAGTGTCTGAGGAGGCCGAATCTTTTCCGAGCCGCTGATCCGTCACTAGTTATCCGAATTGAACGCCATCGGTTGCAATAGAATCGCAGCGGTGAGTTCTTGGTTCTCCCTTGGCCATGTTTCCTAATTATTTCGCTTATGAGAGTTATCTAAGGTTGAATTTTTTAGATTTTTTTGCATATATTCTCCGTTATAGACCAATTCACTAGCCGAGTTTCAATTATATCGATCTTTTAGGATCGAGGTAGGTGGTTTGTTTCCCTACATTGAATGTCTTTGAGTTTTTGTGCAAAGAGTTCCAGATTCCCATGTATCGGGTATCTCGAGTTAGGGTTTTGAAAATGTATTATTATCTGCCTTATATTTCTTGTATGCTTGAGGTAATTAGATGATTAATGTTTGCTTGTTAGCATTTTGAGGATCACCCCATGGGTGTTTCCCTTGTTTTGGCTGTTTACCGCTGTTTGGCTTAGGTTTCCTGTGAGGCATACCTTCTTGAATTGATTTCTTGCCTTGAGATAATTGATTTCATGTATTGCCAACTGTTTATATGATTTTGATGCATTATAGATATTAGCCAAGTAGTTGTTGAACTTACTTAGGGATGCTGACAGTCGATTACGCACGACTAGACTGCTCAGGGCTGTGTGAACCAGGTGCGGTAGACTAAAGAGGGAATTGATGATTAAGGGATTCCCTAGAGAGTCTGTTATAAATTAGTATCATTCAAAGGACCTATAGGAATTGGACTTTGTGCTTCCTCAGAGTGTCCTTTGTTATGTATCGAGACTGTAGGGGGAATTACACGTAAGTACTTCCTCAGAGAGTCTATACCTATCGTTATAAGACCACATGGGAATTGATGGTTAGTGCTTCCCAGAGTGTCTATGCCTTTGTATGATTACTTGACTATAGGGGTATTCCAGTATGAGCCACCCAGAGAGTTAGTGTGAATATTATATGGTTGGTTGTGATGAGTTAACCCAGCCAAAGAACAAGCTTGGGTTTTGTACTGCTTGTAGTTTAGGTAGTCTGATGAGATACTTGTTGTGTTACTTGCTATGCTTTGGGAATATAGAGATATTGATAGATTTATTGGTTGATAATTAAATGAATGAATTAAATTACTAAATAAATGTAAATTAATATTTGTAGGATTTTTTACTTAGTGTACTCCTGTTTCTCTACTACATTTATTTTATTTACTTTTGCTACATTTCTCACTGACAGTAGGGCATAGATCTTGTGGTGATTGCCTACTGGGATTAGTCTAACACCCTGTTTGGGTCCTGCTTTTCGTCTCAAAAAGGTTATATGGTTGAAGGTGTGGATAGGGATTGTGGCCCTTCTACTTCAGGTACATGATTTCTGGTTGGAGTTGGAGAGCATAGGACCGAGCCTAGGCTTGTGATGCTGTTGGAGTTGCTGTTTACTTTTAGTACTTTGTTCTTAGTTGTATTTCAGCACTTTGTTGTGTTTTATGATTTCCTTAGATACTTGTACATGCGGCATCATTTTCATCATTTTTATATTCTACATTGTTTCCACTGTTTATTTTCAGTTATTGTATGCCATTTACTACTTTTTCTATTGACTGTTATTTATTTATTTTTGTATACCTTACCAAATGAGGGAATAGTTTCCCCAATGACTCACCAAGGCCCTCGCTGCTAGTCGGCAGCCTCTGGCATTTGGGGAAACATTCTTGAGGTCATATGGCGAACCGAGTACGGGGCACCGGTTGAGTGGCTCTGGATTCGGGTCGTTACAATGTGGTATCAGAGGAGTTATTTCCTTTTCTATTGACTTAATATTTAGCAACATTATACAGGGATAGGACGGAATAGGTAAATGGTAAATAGATGTGCCCGGGAGTTCTAGAACCTGTGTACAGGGAAAAAGCCAGATTACTTCAAATGTTGAAATTTTCATGTTTTACAAATGTTACAGTTTACTTGATTTCACCGTTGGGTGGTGCACATGTTTTGTGCTGTTACTGTTTATATGATTGTGTTTCTATTTTGTTGCAACCTGATGAGATAAGGGTATTCCATATCATGCATCATATATGCACTTTTTGGAAAATTACATGTCATGCATTTTTCCATGCCATCTAGGTTGCATTAGAATTTTCATGTTGTTGTGATAGAATTTGTGATAGACGATGCATGCTGTTGTGATAGATGCTATGATAGAATAACTGCCATGTTGATAGGGTATCATTTTTTTGGAGATTCTTTATCATGGATGCCAAAATTTGGTCTTAGATGTGTTATGGGCCCTCGAGGATCGGAATTTGGTGTTTCGTGAGTTTGTTATACTTTTTACTTGTTATATGCATTGTTATGATGCCAAGCTTTGATTCGTGGGGAGTATGGGCCCCCACGGATCGGAATTTGGCACGTTAATGCTTGTTTTTATATTTTTTCTAGGCTCCGGTGCAGTTCTGAGGCTACTGTCCGGACAAACCCAGAATACATAGCATGCACATCATGAATACACACTGTGTAGTTTTTAGCCGTGTCAATGACTGTGTGGACAGGGACACGGGGTTGTGAAAGTTCTTGTAGGAACATGCTGTGTACTAGTTTACACACCGTGTAGTATTACTTGGGTATCCTGCTATGTCACGAACAACATGGGAAGGTGTTTTCCTTCAAGTACACGCCGTGTCCGTCTGGAATACGCCGTGTAGGGTTGGCTGTGTGTCAGGCCGTGTCTCTAACAACATGGTCCAGGTAAGGCATGTCTAGTACACTCCGTGTATCTTTTGAACACGCCGTGTAGTTTTGTCATAGAGGAGCCGTGTGACCATGTTGTGTAGCTGAATACATGGTTTGGTAAAATCCGTAGGGAAACATGTCATGAACCATGTTGACACGGCGTGTAGTAGTGGTCCGTGTACTAGTCTGTGTGACTAACGACAAAGACAAGGGAAAATCTTTAGGACACGTCATGTAGTTTCCTACTGGGACAGACCATGTTCCTAGCCGTGTTGGAGTGATCGGGTAGGGAGAAAAAGGGTTAGTAGATGCCGTGTAGTTTGAGAACATGTCGTGTGGCTGGGTGGTTTACACAGCCATGTATGGCCAAGGTACATGCCCAAGGTAAAATTTCTGGAAATCATGCCTTGTAGTGGCACTAACATGCCTTGTAGTCATGTTTTCCATAATTTTAAAGTTTTTCCATCTTGTTCCATTTTAATCTCTTATGTTTCAACTGTGTTCATCATTAAATAAGGTGTGCTTTTGACTTTTCAGAACTATGGCACCAAGACGTCCTCCTGTTGCATGTCAGGAACCAGGCAGTGACTATACGCTTGATATGGCAGATCAGGGACTACCAGTAGTTCCTCCTATCGTTCTGGACATGGCACCTACAGTGATTCCAGACACTAGTGTCGATTCTCAGTTAAGAGAGTGTTTCATGAGATTCATGCAGAACTTTCAGGGAGCTCAGCATCCTGCCCCGTCTATGGTAGAGTTGACACAGATTTTTTAGCAGCAACATCCTCCCACGTTCACAGGGGATGGAGGACCGCAGGCTGCAGAGTCATGGATAGAAGCCATGCTATCCATCATAGATCACCTGGAGATGCCTCCGGAGAGGAGAGTGAATCTCATGACTTATATGCTGTGAGATTCCGCCAAGAGATGGTGGGATGTGGTTTTGCAGGCAGGGCGCCAACAAGCTATGGATTTGGACGAGTTCCAGCATACGTTTCATGACTACTTCTACCCGGTGATGCTAAGGGCTAATAGAGCCAGAGAGTTCATGAACCTGCAGCAGGGTACTCTCATAGTTATGGAATATTCTTCTCGCTTCACAAAGTTACAGCGTTTCACTCCCGTTCTGGGGAATGACGAGCTGTTTTTAGCGAGGAAGTTTGAGGAAGGCCTCAGACCGGACATCAGATCGCAGGTGAACATCTTCCAGTTGACTTATATTACTTTGATAGTCAACCAGGTGCTTATCACAGAGATAAAACTGATGGAGACTAGAGCTGTGGACCAGGGCAGTTTATCTTCCAGGGCTGAATATTTTCAGGTAGACGGCAAGAAGTGCCACCGAGTGTCTATATGAGGTGACTTGAGGAAGTGAGGCATTCCTTCTGGTAGACGATATCTTCCTTCTGGAAACTAAGTGGTGTGCTATCAGTGTGGGAAAAATAGGCATAAGAATCCTCAGTTCCCTAGAGACCTAGTGGAGTGCCGATTATGCGACAAGATGGGTCATCTGCAGCATTTCTGCAAGGTTCTTCTTCCAACAGCTAGTGAAGGAGGATCAGTTTTGACTCTGCGTACAGGAGCAGGATTACCAGATCTATAGTAGACTGGGGGATGGAGTTCTTCAGGTCATTCAAGATAGGGTAGAGGCTGTGGATGCACTGGTCAGGCTTAGAGAGGGTCGGCTCCGGGATCTTAGGCTGCTATATAGGGCCGCGGTGTAGGACAAACTTTTTTGGTAGAGCAAATTTATCAGGAGCAAGATCTTGGACCTTCCACAGTTCGAGGTACGATTTTAGTAGCCTCAGTTTAATCCTCTTCACTTTTCGATATAGGATCTTCTCATATCTTTATTTCTGTGCATACTGTGGAAATCCTTAGTCTTACTGTTTATACTTCTGAGGATATGATAATGCTAGACACTCCCTTGGGAATTAGAACTGCTAGTGTGCGTCAGTGCTTAGACTGCACCCTTGAGGTTGGTGGGTGTTGTTTTTCGTGGAGTCTCTATGTTTTGGAAATGATAGGATATGATTTCATTCTCGGGATGGACTGGTTAGATCCCTTCCAAGACTTTGTCGATTGCTATCGTCATAGGGTGAGTTTTACATCACCAGAGGGAGAATATTTTCTTTACAAAGGGGAATGGGATGTCCAGAAGAGCAGAGAAGGACCAGAGCATCATGGGTTGGGCAGTGTTACGACCCATATTTCTAGATTATATCTGGATGACAAGGGGACTTCTCAGATAGATTTTCCTCTAGTGGTTAATTTCTTTCCAGATGTCTTTCCAGAAGACTGTTCAGGTTTTCCTCAAGAGCGAGAGGTAGACTTTTCTATCGAGCTTGTGCTAGGAGCGGAACTGGTGTCCATTAATCCTTATAGGATGGATACACCTGAGTTTTAAGAGCTCAAGAAGTAGTTGGAGGAGTTGCAGGAAAGGGGTTTCATCCGACCCAGTACTTCTCCTTGGGGTTCGTCTGTCCTGTTTGCGAAGAAGGAAGATGACACCATTAGGCTTTGTGTGGATTATCGGAAGATGAACCAGTTGACGGTTAAGAACCGATATCCATTTCCACAGATAGATTATCTCTTTGATCAGCTTCGGGGAGCCAGAGTGTTCTCGAAGATCGAATTGAGTTCTGGATACCATTAGTTGAGTGTCATACCATCTGATATACCTCTTACAGCCTTTTGGAGCAGGTATGGTCTGTATGAGTATTTGGTTATGCCGTTCGGTCTCACGAAAACACCAACAGTTTTCATGGAACTGATGAACAGAGTTTTTCATCCTTACTTGTATTATTTCATGGTGGTTTTCGTGGACAAAATCTTGGTGTACTCTCACACTCGACACGACCATGCTACCCATCTTGAGATCATTTTGAGTACACTGAGGGATCATCAGTTATATGCTAAGATCTCAAAGTTACACTTTTAGATGGACAAGATTAACTTCCTGAGCCATGTCATCCCAGAGATAGGAGTATCAATAGTCCCATAGAAGGTGAGAGTAGTAGTTACCTGGGAGCAGCCAAAGAATCTCTTTGAGGTACAAAGTTTCTTAGGGATGGCTGGTTACTACAAGCGGTTTATACAGGAATTCTCATGCTTAACAGCTCCACTGATGAGATTTACTAAGAAGAGGGTGAAGTTTGTTTTCTCAGAATCCTATGATTCAACCTTAGCTGAAGGGAAGATTGACTTCAGCACCGATTATAGTTTTACAAGAGTTGAGCAAGAGTTATACAGTTTTCTATGATGCATCTGGCATCTGTCTTGGAGCAGTGCTTATGTAGGAGGATCTTATTGTTGAATATGGATCTTGGCAGTTGAGGCCACATGAGAGGAACTATCCTACGCACGACCTGGAGTTGGATGCTGTTGTTCATGCTTTGCGTTGTTGGAGACATTATCTTATGGGACAACATTTTGTGGTATATACTGACCACAAGAGCCTCAAGTATATCTTCATGAAATGTGACTTGAATCTAAAACAGCAGAGTTGGGTTGAGTACCTACATTCTTTCGATTTCAAGATTTCTTATACGCTTGGGAAAGGAAAAACTGTGGCAGACGTACTGAGTAGGAGGACACATATACAGGAAGTTTTGGAGGGCAGCAGCGAGTGGAAAATTATGGATCTGTTCTCTAAAATGCATTTGGAGGTGCACGACCGACATGGTCAAGACTTTTCTTTCTTATGTAGCTGTTACCTCTAACCTTATTGACTGAGTTCGAATAAGGAATCTATCAGACTCTGAAGGCCTAGTCCTATGGAAAAGCATGTCAGGAGAGGACCCTCTTCCCGGATGGACCATAGGTGAGGATAAGATCTTTCTTTTCCAGGGACACGCATGGGTGCCAGCAGATATACATGAGGAGCTGATGCAAGACTTCCATTCCTCAGTTTGGGAAATTCATCCTGGAATCACCAAGATGTATCGTGATCTACACCACCAGCATTGGTGGCCAGGTATGCAGAGAGATGTTGCTGATTTTTTCATAAGATGTTCCACCTGTCAGCAGGTGAAGGAAGAGCATCAGCGACCAATAGGGATTTTACAGTATCTACCCATTCCTGAGTGAAAGTAGAATGATGTCGCGATGGACTTCGTGATAGGGTTACCAAGATCACCTCTAATGAATGACATTGTATGGGTTGTCTTTGATAGGCTCACGAAGGTTGCTAACTTCTTTCCGATTAAAGAGACCTTTGGTGTCTATGAGCTTGGATGGTTGTACATCTGTGAGATTGTATGCTTGCATGGGGTTCCGAGTACTATCATTTCAGATAGGGATGCCCACTTTACGTCGCATTTCCGGAAATGGCTACAGAGGGATTTGGGTACATAGGTACTTTTGAGTATAGTTTACCATCCTCAGACAGATGGCCAGTCAGAGCGCACTATATAGGTGCTAGAGGACATGATACGAGCATGAATCCTTGATTTTGGAGGTTCTTAGGAGAAACATATACCTCTAATGGAGTTTTCCTACAATAATAGTTTTCAAGAAACTATTCAGATGGAACCTTATGAGGCTTTGTACAATAGGTCGTGCCGATCACCCTTTTTTTCACTAGAGGTAGGAGAGGCAGCTATGCTGGGAACTCGTCTTGTTCAGGAGACCACAGAATAGGTGGAGTTGATTCGAAAAAGGATGGCTACTACACAGTCTCTGTAGAAATCTTATTCTGATCAGCAGAGATGACCTTTGGAGTTCAAGGTCAGTGACTAGGTTTTCCTATGAGTTACCCCGAGGTTGGGACACAAGAGGATCAAGAGACAGGTTAATCTTTCACCGAGATACGTCAGGCCGTTTGAGATTCTGGAGAGAGTCGGGCTGGTTGCTTATAGGTTGCAGTTACCTCAAAGGTACTAGGATATGCATGACGTCTTCCATGTTTCTCACCTTCGACGTTATTTCTCAGACACGTCTCATGTATTTCAACCAGAGGAGGTTGAGCTGGAGCATGATGCATTGTTTGAGGAGAATCCTATCTGGATTGTTGATCGTAGTGAAAAGGTACTCTGTTGCTGATTTGTTCCTCTAGTACAGGTGCTATGGAAGCACAGCTATGTGCAGGACGAGACTTGGGAGAGGGAGGCCGATATGCGATCATAGTGTCCAGATTTGTTTGAGGTTTCTTCTTCACCACCTTGTTAGGGAAATTCAAAGATGAATTTCTTTAAGGGGGGAAGTTTTTAAGAACCGGATCTTCGTTTCAGGTATGTTTTTCCTTTTTTGGTCGTTTTTGAGGAAAAGAGGAAAATTTGGAAATTTTCTAAGTACACGCCATGTACTTTATAAGTACACTCTATGTACTTTGATCCTGCATAACTCCGTGTGCTGGCCTTGTCTGGGCCACTCACACAGTGTGTAGGGGTGACGTGGAGGCTGCTTAATACAGTGTACAGAAAAGGCAGGTACACACCGCGTACTCAAGAAGTACATGCTGTGTACTTTTCTTTTTATTTCATTAAACAGACCGGGGTTGCATATAATCCGTATTTCCGTCTTCTTCTTCACCTAATTACATCCAGAGCATCCTAGGAGGCCGAATCTTCTCCGAGCTGTTGATCCGTCACTAGTTATCTGAATCAAACGTCGTCGGTTGCAATAAAATCACAGAGGTGAGTTCTTGGTTCTTCCTTGGCCACATTTCCTCATTCATTATATTATGATAGTTATCTAAGGTTGAATGTCTTAGAAGTTTTTTGCAGATCTTCTCCATTCTAGACCGATTCACAGGGTGAGGTTCAAGTATATCGATCTCCTAGGATCTAGGTATGTGGTTTGTTGCCCTACATTGAATGTCTTTGAGTTTTTGTGCAAAAAGTGTCAGATTCCCATGTAGCGGGTATCTCAGTTTAGTGTTTTGAACCTTTATTACTATATACCTTAGATTTATTGTATTCTTGAGGTTATTAGATGATTAATGTTTGGTTGTTAGCATGTTGAGGATCACCCCATGGGTGTTTCCCTTATTTTGGTTGTTTACCACCGTTTGGATTAGGTTTCCTGTGAGGCATACCTTGTTGCATTGATTTCCTACCTTGAGATAATTGATTGCAGGTATTTCCTACTATTTATATGCTTTTGATGCATTGTAGATATTATCCAAGTAGTTTTTGAACTTACATAGGGTTTTTGACAGTCAATTATGCACGACTAGACTGCTCAGGGCTGTGTGAACCTGGTGCAGTAGACTAAAGAGGGAATTGACAATTAATGGCTTCCCTAGAGAGCTTGTTATAAATTAGTATAATTCACAAGACCTATAGGAATTGGACTTTGTGCTTCCTCAGAGTGTCCTTAGTTATATATCAAGACTATATGGTGAATTAGACGTAAGTGCTTCCTCAGAGAGTCTATACCTATCGTTGCAAGACCACAGGGGAATTGACGATGAGTGATTCCCAGAGTGTCTGTGCCTTTGTATGATTACTTGAATATAGGGGACTTTCAGTATGAGCCACCTAGAGAGTCAGTATGAATATTTTTTGGTTGGTTGTGATGAGTCCACCAAGAAAAAGAACAAGCTTGTGATTTGTACTGCTTGTAGTTTAGGTAGTCTACTGAGATACCTGTTGTGTTACTTGCTACGCTTTGGGAATATAGAGCTGTTGCTAGATTTCATGGGTGATAATTAAATGACTGAATTAAATTACTAAATAAATGTGAATGTATATTTTTAGGATTGTTTACTTAGTGTACTCTTGTTTCTCTACTGCATTTATTTTATTTACTTTTTCTACATTTCTCACTGAAAGTAGGGCACAGATCTTGTGGTGATTGACTTCTGGGATTTGTCTCACACCCTTTTTGGGTCATGCTTTTCAGCCCAAACATGTTATATGGTTGTAGTTGTGGATAGGGATTGTGGACCTTCTACTTCAGGTACATGATTTCTGGTTGGAGCTGAAGAGCATAGGACAGATCCTAGGCTTGCGATGCTCCTAGAGTTGCTGTTTAGTTTTAGTACTTTGTTCTCAGTTGTATTTTAGCACGTTGTTGTGTTTGCTGATTTCTTAGATATTTTTACCTACTACATCATTTTCATTATTTTTATATTCTAAATTATTTCAACTATTTAGTTTCAGTTATTGTATGTTGTTTACTGCTTCCACTATTGACTGTTATTTTTTTTATACCTTACCAAATGAAGTAATAGTTTTCTCAATTACTCACCAATTCCCTCACCGCTAGTCGGAAGCCTCTATCGTTTGGGGAAACACGCTTGAGGTCATGTGGCGAACCGGGTACGGGGCACCAGTTGAGTGGCTCCAGATTCGGGTCATTACAACAGTTTCCCCCATACTTAAGTTCAACTAGATTATTCAATTTCACTTCAAGAGTTGGTTGGATAGGGAAAATTGGCTTGTAATGTGGCTAACCAAATATGCTATTCACGGATTCTAATGGCTACAAGGATTAAATGTTCAAGTTAGGACATTATAAAAAAGGATTATTTGAAATAGGGGATTTAATACAAAACAAATTCATCAATCATTTAAACATTAGTACCTCAAACCCTCAAGTTTTGATAGTAATAAATAAAATTTTGGTTAAATCAAGCATGGTTTGGTTCTCTCAAGAAGTGAGGTAAATGTAAATAATATGAAAAGAATGGTTCATAATTCTCATAGGAATGTGATTTAAAAAATAAAGATAGTGTGATGTGTTATGGGATTCAAAATTCAGTGCACTTTTCATGAAATTACAAAATATTTGAACATGAAAAAAATTTATTTTCAACATTAATTTAATCTTTGTTTTATGGGGTAAATTGTTTCACTTATTTATATGAATTTAAAAATGGTGATGAGAATCATTTCAGCTCAAATGTTTCAAAAACACACAAAATTTGAAAAACACACAATTGTTTTTGAAAATCATTGAGAAAAAAAGTTGAAAATAATTGAATTTACTAAAATAAAAGGTTCCCTCCCTCACACTTAAAATATTGAATTTTCCTCAATGTGAACCCATGCGATGATATATGAACATGAAATTTATAATTTTAAATAGGACAAAGAATAAATAAGTGAAAGGGTTGGGAACAGCCTGATATGATCAAGTGAAGATGGGGTCATGCAGTGTGATGAAATCCACTACATCAGTAGGAAGTCCCTCAATGTATCTCTTAAAACGTTTCCCAGTGACTATAAATATTCTTTCTGTGTGATCTTGTGTGATATCTAATGCACCATAAAGAAAAATATTAGTCATAATATAAGGACCTAACCACCTGGAATGCAACTTACTAGAGATCAACTTTAGTCTTGAACTATAGAGGAAGACTTTCTCTCCAACTTGAAATTATATTTTATGGATCATTTTTTCATGAGATGCTTTTGATATTTCCTTGTAAATCCTTGAGTTCTCATATAAAGACAATAGAATCTCCTCAAGCTCTTGAATTTGTAGCTTCCTTGGAATTCTAGCTTGGGCCAAATCCATGTTGCATTTCTTTATAGCCCAATAATCCCGATGCTCAACTTCCTCATGGAGATGACACACATTCCCAAAAACAATCCAAAATGGGGAAATACCAATGGGTGTCTTGTATACCGTCCTATAAGCCCAAAGAAAATCATCCAAGCGCTTGCTCCAATATTTTCTATTCGGCTACAAAGTTTTCTCAAAAATTTGTTTCAACTCATGATTTGAAACCTCAGTCTGGCCATTTGTTTGGGGTGGTATGGTGTTGATTTTTTTTGTGTCACCCCATACTTTTGAAGAAGGTAAGAAAGATTATGATTGCATAAGTGTGTTCTTTGGTCACTGATGATGGCCATCGGTACTCCAAACCTGGAAAAAAATCTGCGCTTTGACAAAGTCCCCCAAAACATGAGAATCATCAGTCCTGGTGGCCTTATCCTCCACCCATTTACTCATATAATCAACAGAAACCAAAATATACCAAGAACCAAAGGAACTAGAAAAAGGACCCAAAAAATCAATGCCCCATACATCAAAAATATCATGGAATAGTATGGGTTTTGGGGCATCTCATGTCTCCTAGAAATGTTCCCAGTGTGTTGGTAATGAGAGCATGACTTACAAAACACATGGGCATCATGGAATACGCTAGGACAATATAATCCAGAGTCTAAAACTTTTCTAGCTGTCCGTTGGGGTCCAAAGTGTCCACCACAAGCAAGTGTATGACAGAATTGTAGAACAAACACAAAATCATGATCAGAAACACACCTCCTAATAACTTGGTCACTACACATGTGCCAGAGGTATGGATCATCCCACACATAATACCAAGACTCGCTTTTTAACTTTTTTACTTGATGTTTATTTAAATTTATAGGGATTTCAGAGGAAACAAGGTAGTTAACTAAATATGCATACCAAGGAAGCGTACTTGCGATTGAATAAACATGCTCATCATGGAAAGTTTCCCGAAGTGGTACCTAGTCCAAGGTGTCATCCTCTAGTGTGTGAGTAAGCCTACTCATGTGGTCTTCCACTAGGTTTTCCGACCCCTTCTTGTCCTTTATCTCAATGTAAAATTACTGAAGAAGGGGCATCCATCAGATTAGCATGAGATTTGTATTCGGCTTCTTCAATATGTACCTCAGAGCTGCATGGTCAGAAAAAAAATAATTTAGAGCCCAATAAATATGAATAGAATTTATCTAAATTAAATATAACAGCAAGAAAATAATTTTCCATGGTTGTGTAGTTTTATTGGGCTAAATCTAGTGTCCTCGAAGCATATGCAATCACATATTAATGTCCCTCCACCCTCTGAGATAAGACAGCTCCAACTGCGAAGTTGGAGGCGCCACACATAAGTTCAAAAGGAATATACCATAGTGGGGGATGTATGATCGGTGGAGTGGCCAGACACTTCTTTAGATCATCAAAGGAAATCCTAAAAGATTCATCAAACACAAAATCAAAATCCTTTTGAAGTAATCGTGACGTAGGGAGAGAAATATTACTAAAATCTTTGATGAAGCACTGATAAAATCTTGCATTCCCTAGGAAAGATCTAACACCACGCACACATGAATGATATGGTAAAGATGAAATAATGTCTATCATAGATCTATCAACCTCTATCCTATGTTTTTACATTACATGCCCTAAGACAATGCCATGATCTACCATGAAATGACACTTTTCAAACTTCAAGACCAGATTCTTCTCAATAAAATGATTCAACAACTTTCCCAAAATAGAGATACAATCATCAAATGAAGACCCATACAATATAAAATCATCCATAAATAACTCTATGCAGGTATCAAAAAAATTAGAAAAAATACTCACCATGCATCTCTGGAAGGTACCTGGGGCGTTGCAAAGTCCAAATAGCATCCTTTGGTAGGCAAATGTGCCAAATGGAGAAGTTAATGTTGTCTTCTCTTGATCTTCCGGAGCTGTAGGAACCTAAAAATAACTATAAAATCCATCCAGGAAACAATAATGTGTCTTCCCAGCTAGTCTGTCAAGAATTTCATCAATAAATGGGAGGTTGAAATGGTCCTTGCAAGTTGAATGATTTAGTTTTCTATAATCAATACACACACACCAATTGTTTTTCACCCTCATTGGGACTAACTCCTCTTTCTCATTTTTAACAATAGTAACACCACTTTTCTTAGGCACGACCTGAATTGGACTTACCCACTGAGAATTTGAAATGGGATAAACTATACCTACCTTGAGCAAATTTTTACCCTCTTTTTTAATAACTTCCAAAAGGGTTGGATTGAGTCTCCTTTGTGGTTGCCTTACTGGTTTAGCCCCATCCTCCAAAATAATATTATGCATAAAAATGGAGGGGCTAATACCTGATATGTCAGCCAAGGTCCACTCGATTTCCTTGATGTTCTCCCTCAAAAGATTCAAAAGCCTTTCTTCATGTTCAAAAGGAAGATTGCTAGCAATGATAACAGGTAATTTCTCACCACTTAAGAAGTATGATAATTTGATATTTGGTGGTAATGGAACGAGTTCTAATGTATGGTGGTGATGTATGGATGGAGAAATTGAAGGAACTAAAATATGCACACAATGAGAATCAATATCATATTAGAAATCATCACAATTAGAGAATAAATCATCAAATCCATCAGTATACTCAATAGACATGTCATAATTAGAGTTCAAATGATCATAATTTGATTCCATTTCAAAATAAAATATAACAGATTCTTGTGCATTAGAAATAGGTGTGGAAGTAATCTTAGACATCAAACTAGAACCAATATTCATAATCTCCCCAAGCATAGGACAATCAAATTCCATGGGGTTTTTATATGGTGGTTCAAAATGGGAGATAAAAAATGTATAATGGTCCTCTGAGGGGTACTTCATGGAGTCCATAACATTAAATATCACAACTTCATCCCCAAACTCCATGTAAAGTGTAACCTCATTGACATTTATGATATTATTTACAATTTTAAGGAAGGGTCTACCTAAGATAATGGGAGCATGAGAACTTACCTGATCATCCTCCATGTTAAGCATGTAGAAATATGCTGGAAAGATCATGTCTCTTACCTGGACAAGTACATCCTCAAGGACCCCCACTGGATATGTTGTATCTCTATTCACCAATTGCACCACTAATCTCATCAACTTCAACTCACCAACATACAAAGAAGAGAATACAGAGTGAGGAATCACATTTATAGAAGCTCCCAAATCATAAAGAGCATAAAAAAAGTGCAAATACCCTATGGTTCATGGTATAGGAAATTTCGTTGGATCCTTTCACTTTGTAGGAATTTCTAGAGTCGATGTAATGAGTGATGAGACATTTCTTCCAAGATTGATCCTCTCATTTCCCTTGAGACCTCTTTTATTGGTACAAAATTCTTTTAAAAATTTGGAATACTGTGGGATTTTCTTAATGGATTCAAGTAAAGGTATGTTGATCTCCACACACTTGAATGTATCCAAAAATTATTTTTTCATCGCCTCATCAGCCATCTTTTTGGATTGTACAACTCTGTTTTGAAATGGAAGGGGTTTAGGAGGAACATCATCAATATTTTTCTTACATTTATCTTTCTCCTTGGGTTTCCCAACAGTTGGTGTGGAATGAGGCTTCTCAAAAGTTTAGGTGAATCCTTGTGGAATGGTGGGTGCAAAAGTATCATTCTTTTACTTCCCACTTCTCAATATCATGGCACTAACATCCCCATTAGGATTTGGAGAAGGTTGGGAAGGTATATTTCCATAATTTTTACTTAACAATTCATGGAGGGTAGTGGAAATCTAGCTCATTTGAGTCTTAAACTCCCTCAGCTGTAAACTTTGAATCTTTAGCTCATTCTATTGAATAAGAACAATTTGTTTCAAAAGATCATTGGTGTTAAAATATACCTTGGGTGGGAGATTTCCTTGTTGTTGTCTTGCTGATGCTTGGGCTTCAAATCTCTTTCGGGGTTGTTGGAAACCCTGTTGGTAAGGGGGAGGCTGTTGGAAGTTTTATTGAAAAGGGGGCCTTTGTTGTTGTCCATATACATACCTCATATCTGATTGATCCTTCCACCCTTGGTTGTATGTTGGAGCAAATGAATCAAACTTCTTTTGGGGGTATGTCTATTGTTGCTGCTGATATGGTCTCCTTGGGAATACTACTGCGTAATCATATGTCTCTTGTAATTATGGGCAACCGTCTGTTGGGTGGCTTGTCTCAGTGAAAATTCCCCAAGACCTTGAAGGAGGGGGTCGAGATGTATTTTGAACCAAAGAAATTTTCCTCACCGTAGTGTTGAATTATTCTAACTTGGTATCAATCAAATGAATCTCAAGAGAAGAAGTAATTACCAGATGTACTCCCCTGACATGTGGTGTACCTCAATCACAAAATTATTGAGAGTTTTGGACCATTTTGTCAATCAATGCACGTGTAGTTACTAGTGTCTTGTCCACCAATGCTCCTCCAGTCGCGACATCCACCATGATCCTCTCCATAGGTGTGATTTCTTCATAAAAGTATTGGACGAGGATTTTCTCACTGATCTGGTGATGTGGGCAGCTTGCACACAACTTCTTGAAATGCTCCCTGTACTCATACATTGACTCCCCTTGGTCTTGATTAATCCATAATATCTCATTATGAATGGAAGTGTTCCTTGATGCTGGAAAAATCTCTGCAAGAAAAGATGTTTCAAATCATTCCAACAAGTTATATCTTTAGGTTGTAAATAATACATCTAGTCTTTTGTAGCTCCATCAAGTGAAAATGGGAATTCCCTTAGTTTGATTTAATCTTTAGAAAAATTTCTTGGTTTTAAGGTTGAGAAAAACACATTAAATTCTTTAAGGTGTTTATTGGGATCCTTACTAGAGAGTCCATGAAATTTTGGAAGCAAGTGAATTAATCCAGATTTTAGTTCAAAGTCTGATTCGAGATTTGGGTATGCAATGAAATTTTGATGATAATTAATATCAGGTGCAGCCAATTCTAAAATGGTTATATTATGTTCATTACAATTATTTTCAGCCATTGGTTCTTGTTTTATGGTTGAATTTGAATATCTTCCAATTTTAATGTTCTGAGAGTGGAGGGATTCTCCAACTGGTTGAATGTTGAAACTTCCCGTAGACTGAGAATGTCTGATTCGAGATCGAAGGCTACGTTCAATATCAGGGTCAAGATCTAAGATATTTTCGGGATTAGTTCGTGTTAGAAATCAAATAAAAATTCAATAAATTAAAGTGGAACATAGTAAAATGAAAATGAGAAGTTTTAATTGATGGTCCAAAAAGAAGTAGAAGAAAATAAAAGAAGAAGAAAAAATTCAGATTGGGTAAAGAAGGAATAAAGAAGAGAAAAAGTGAATAAAATGTAAAATAAAATAAATAACTCTAATTGGTTTAAATATTTACTTACCTCCTCAGAAATGATGCCAATTTGAAAGGTTCCATCATGGGAGATTTCAAATGATGTTCTGCTTCGGGTTACTTAGGTGCAGCAGAGTGGCTGACAAAGGTCATCTTTCAAAGGAGGAAGCAAATTAAAAAAACTTCTTAAAGGTATTCTAAAAATAAAATAAAAGAGAATAAAAATACTACTTTAAATAATGTAGGGGGGGTTATCGTTTATAAAACTAGAAGTAGTTTACTGGAAGAAGATTTCATTTTTTTTTTATTTTTGAAATGAAGTTCAATTAAAAAGACACAACAAGAAGTTGGTTTTTTAGACAATATTTAAAAATTGTAATCAATATAAATCTACCTCTTCAATAAATTATTTTTCATTATAATTTAAATTAACATCCACTTAATTATAATCCTCTAGTTTGTTAACCCTCGAACTGTACATAAGTAAACTTAACCACAAAGATGAAATTACTTAAACCCTAGGCTAGATTCAGAACATGCAATCGCATCACCCTGCTTTGATTGATGTTATTAGGTTAGATTATGGTTAGTAGTTAATTAGAGAATATATACACTCTGTAAATGAGGATTAATTGAGTTTATGGATTATATTTGGAATCTATAAATTTATCCCATGTGGTCTTTTATTATCGATTAAGATCACACTCTCACAATTTACACAACTTTCGACCTCACGTGTTTTTGTGTCAATTGTTCAATTTCTTTCTTAGTTTCATTTAAATTAAAAACTCAATTAATAGATCATATTATTTTAAGTAAATTATCTCATTGATTCAAAATAAATTAATTATGAAGGTTAGAGGTAGTTCAATTACTAAAAAGAACTACTCTTCCAGGGGTAGTGTAGTCATCGTTGAAACGTTTTGCATGTGCAAAGGTTTAGAAAGGGTAGAACCCAATCATGTTTCTACACTTGATTACAACCCAATTAGGAAGATTAATAGAAGAAGGAATTTAAACAAAACATAAGATAATAGAAGAAATAAAATAAGAACAAAGAATTTTATTAAACAAACAAAAGTATTACAACACAAAGAAGAAGATGAAGGCTTCATCGAAGGGATCCTTGCTTCAAGAGCTACCCTTATTGAAATGGTTGGAGAATTGGAGTGGATCCACTTATCCTCTTCCATAAACTTTCAAATTCATTTCCCAAACCCTCCAAATGATAAAAAAACTAATTTATACAGTGTAGGGGAGGGTAGGTTTAAAGAGGTTTCAAGTGTGAAAGGGGAATCTCGGCCAAATATTTTAATACAAATTGCACCACCCATTTGACCTCCAAAATGCGTGAAACAACTATTCCTACAGAAGCATTATTTGTGCCCAATTGGGTTGGAGAGATCCTATCCTTATATGGGCCACATCCAAGCTTGGATGAACGAGTTATGGCCCAAATACATAACCAATGTCCAATCTAGCGGGTCCATCCACCTTTGCCTTCATAATCTATTTATTCCAACCAAATGAAGGATTTGGATCCAATTTCCTAAACAAAAGTTGTAGAAAATTAATTGAGGAACACTGTAACAAACTTTTAAGTTCAAATAAGTCATATTATAATATTTATGTCTGAAATACTACAGTGCATTTTAAAAGGGTAAAACTAGAATTTTCATAAAATTTTCAAATGAATGATCTAATCCCAAATATTTCATAAATGAACTTATTTAGCACAATTTGAGAAAATTGTGTCATTTATTATCAATAAAATATTCAACAAAATAGTTTTTTATTAAAAACATTCACGGAGTGAATTATGTAGATTCACTTTTTTACCTTGTAAGTCCTTGAAATATTTCACATATATTTTCCGAGGTAGGTGCTGAGATGATGTGTGATTCTGAGGCCCAATATTCCTAAAATTTAATTTATAAAAATATTAAATATAATTTATGTTACGAATGTATTTTTTCATAAATAAAATGGGATAACTATTAAAAGAAATCTTGTATTAGAATTATTATACCACTGTTGAGTCCTGAATGTAATTCTTACCCAAGGAGTAACCTAAAATAGGTCTGTGCGGGGCATTCAGATAAAAGTGTCCATGGGAGGGTGAGTTTAGTTGAATTAATAATTAAATTTAATTATTTAATTTAAATTTACTGAATTCATTTTTCTTATAAATCTACCATTATGGAAGGATCTATATGGTTAGCTGCATAACTCTGGGATCTATTGAGTTGTTTCTCCTTCCATATCCATTGTTGAATTGAAATCCGACGAGGATGGTCCTACGGATCCAAGAAGATCAGTGAAAAGTGAATGAAATGAATCATCTTCTTCATTAGAGATAAAATTATTCAAATAATAATGATCTAATTCTAGGAAGGATTCCACAATTCATGGTTTATTTCCCAATTGATTAAATTGATTGAGCATGATCACTTTGTTTTATTTGATCTTTGTAATGAGTGACTCTTCATGTGACTGCATAATGTATTTATTGTTATTACTCAGTTTTACTCACCCCAAGCATCCCCATTTGAGTTTATTAGCTAAGAAAACTTTTACAATTATTGTTTCACATTTTTTCTTGGGAATCTTTTCCAATGATTCTTCATGTTCATTTATTATTGGCCTATGGGGTCTCGGTTCGACATTTTCGGGTGGTATCAAGCCAGATCGGACCCCCCAAATTCATGATGGATTCACATGAAATGAATAGAACAAAAAATCAAGGATGGATTTTGAGGATTTTTGGGATGTGGGAGATGTTCCTCATGGATCTGGGATCCGGGATCGAGATTCCAGTGTGTGGGAATTTCCATGCGTAACCGAAATTGAATGCGTTTCATATGGGATGATTGAAACACTAATTTCTGGCCCTCAGATGGCCAAAATTTCTTTCCATTTTTGAATATTCTAAGAGATGGATGTTTGTTAAACATATTTCATTGAGGGGGATCTAGATTGGAGATTCAAGGTGCATATATATGTTTCAGTGAAAAAATAGACTACACGCTGCGTAGTATGAATAACACACATCATGTAGTCTATTTTATATAGTGGATTGTGTTTTGTTTCGTGTTAAATACAACAATCCATGTGGATGGACCACATGTCATGTAACCCTAGCTTACTGTCTTAGTGCGTAAAGAGGGTACATGACAAGGAGCGTAGCTGACCTTGCACACCATGTATAGCGGGAAGCACATCATGTATTTCTAAGAGTACATGAGAATGAGTGGGTGGAACATGATGAGTTCTAGACTGACCCTTACATACTGTGTAGCAGAGTAGGCAGACATGGTAAAATCTTACACAAACACAGATAGAGACAAGGTCCAGATCCCGGGTGGCTGAGGTACACCGTGTAGTCCACCTACAAACTGTGTAGTGGAACACGATCAGCAAGTTGTGTATCATTAGGGACACATCCAATCGATATAGTAGGACCACATTCCTTTTGGATCTCCTTAAGTGGGTTATACCCCTAATTTCCTTACGAAGAAACTTCAATATCTCATAATATCTTTGTTTAGACTCAGATTTTAGACCACATGAATCATATCCTAAGTGTTTTTCCTTACATTAAATTATGGTAGAATCCACAATTGTTTTTTTAATATGATAAAATATGTTCTAGGTTTGAATCTTATTTAAATAGTGAATTAAGATGGTAGTGATTGTGGATAATAGTTAGGGTGGCACTCCCCTGACAGGCTAGGGAACATGTCCTCTATTTGCAGAGTAGTACCCCTTATCAGGTTGTGTATGGGTACTTCTTATAATGAGTGGTACACCCTATAGAATTAGGGTATGGTTCTTCTATCCAAAGAGAGGTACCCCCTGACAGATCAGGGCGTGGGCCATCTATTTATGGAGTGTTACCTCTCTAAAATATCAGGGTGCAGGTTCTGTATTTACAGAGTAGCACCACCCTATCAGGTTGGGTGAGGGTCTTCCTTACATTGAGTTTTACCCCCATGTAATTAGGGTTTGTGTACTCTATCTACTAAGTGGTATACCCTGATGAATTAGGGATCATGTCCTCTATTTACATAAGAGTACCCACTTTGGGTAGGGTGTGAGTTCTCCTTACACTAATTGGTACCCTCTATAGCCTTAGGAAATGGATCCTCTATGTACTGAGTTATACCCCTATCAGATAGGGCATGGGTCCTCCTTACATTGAGTGTAAACCCCTATAGAATTATGGTGTGGTTCCCTTATCCATGGAGTGGTAACCCCCTAACAGATCAGAGTGTGGTTCCTCTATTTATAGATTAGTATCCTCTATCAGATAGGGTGTGAGTTCTCATTACACTAATTTGTACCCCCCTTTGGCATTAGGGATCATGTCCTTTATCTACCATGTTTTACCACCTATCGGATAGGGCATGGGTCCTCCTTACATAGAGTGGAACATCTATGATACACTAGGGTGTGATTTTTCTACTTGGAGATTGTTCCCCCTTGACTGCGTGACATAGTGGCGAGGTGTGGGCCCTCCACATTGTTACTTCTTTGGAATGACACATGAGATGTTGGGCATTAATGATAGACTATCAGAATTGTTCTAACTTATACTTGATATGGGATGTGAGATAGAGATCCCCTTCTCTCTTATTTTGGTTTTTATGGTTTGATCATATAAATATATCAGTATCCATGTCATTTTATTTTTACTCTCATTATTTGGGTTGAGATTCCTATTATTGTTCTATTCCTATCATTTCTCATACTACCCCCCCCCCCTCAACTTTTGGGGAGTCCTACTAGGTATGTATATACTCACATTTTTGTATGTGTCATGTCCAATGCAAACGATAGATAGGTTAGTGGATGCTATAGAGGAGCTCAGGGATACATGGTGCATTGGGTTGTATACAACAGTTAGATCTTCGAGATCAAGTGATGGTATCTATTAGAATTTAATTTTCTAGTTTTTTTAGGTCAGGAAAGCTTTCTTGCTGGGACATATTTTTTGTGGGTGTGTATTTTTCCCATTTACTTTTTAGTTTATTTTGTCGTACTCTGGTACACCGTAGAGATTTTTTTCATGCATGCGACGTCTGTGGAATAAGGACCCTTATGACAAGGCGGTCCTTTGGAGATACTCTAGGTGAGTTTTGAAAGAGTTTGACATGTGACTTGAGTTCGATCAGACTTGAATCCAACTGGGACCTTTTTACAAAAGTGCCCATATCTCACGTACCGAGCGCTCGATCGACGCACCGTCTGTCATGTTGGGACCCCTATGATATGGAATTCCCTTGGATATGCTTTTTTGTAGGACTTAGTACTAGTTTAAATATGACTCAAGGTTTGAGGAGCGGTTCTCCCAGAATCAAGTGTGCTATGAGCGGGAATCATGTGACCAACTGTCTTAGAAGTAGCGATCCTGTGTGGATCAGCATATTAGCAAACCTGTGTGGATCAACATTGATTCCACCTGATGAGGACCAATTTTAGAGAGGCCCATTTAGAATCAGAAACTAGCGACCCTGTGTGGATCAACATCGAGCAACCCTGTGTGGATCAGCATTCCAACAACCCTGTGTGGATCAGAATTCCAACGACCATCTTTGGATGAACATTCCAGCGACCCTGTGTCGATCCGCAGTATCATGACCCAATGGGGACCCGCCTTATAGTGGCCTATTGTGGAACAACTACTTTTTTCTTTGAGTGGATTGGTAATAGAACAAATTTTTTTTGGATCAGTTGTGGAACTTATAAAGGGAATAATATTATATAGCCTAAGACTAATCATCTATATTCATGATCTTTGAGTTGTATACCTGGTGTGAGATGTCTCTTTTTCTTGTGTTATATGATTTATATCATGATTGTGATATTACCTTTGAGGTGTATCTTGTGATTTTTTCCTTTGAGGATCACTGAGAGACCTTCGGGGGTCTCGTGGTCCCCTACTAGGTATTGTTATACTCACCCCTACACTAGCATCACTCGTACCTTATTATGTCTTGTTCCGATGACGAGCAGTTGGGCTGAGACTTGAAGGATCTAGGACCAGGCAGTACACGGAGGAGACGGGATGACATGGAGTGTTGTGGGGACGATCGATACCTACCCTTCAGGTAGGATCCTCAGTGGACGATCCATTAGCTATTTTATATTTTTAGTTGTACTTGTACCTTTCAGTTGGGCATGTATTCCATCTCCTTTACTTTCAGTACACTTTTTTACTAGAGTAGTTTACTTAATGGTTGCTTCTTGTTATGTTCTTGGATGGTGTGTTTGTACAGATTTAAAGGCAATGTCTTCCTGTTATAGGGATACACCTTTCTGGTGCTAATCACCTACCCTTGGGCTATGGAAGGCGGGTTTGGGGTAGTCACGACACGGCCCCCGGGGGACCGGTCATGATAGTATCTAAAAATATTTTTAGAACCAAGTCTTGTGACTATGTGTGATTATGATTCCAAGTGTGATTGGAATTAATTTTATAAAAATATTAAATATATTTTATATCACGTGCACATGACTTATTAAAAAAAGGTTTTACTCTTAAATGAAGTCTCAGATGAAAATTAAAAGACCATGGTTGAATTTTTAGAACATGTTTTAACCTAGGCATGACCTAAAAATGGTTGGTGTGGGCGTTTTGATATAATTATCATTAGCGGGTCCATTCAGTGGATTAATTAATTAATTAATTTATTCATTCATTAAACCCCTAAAAATATAATTCCATCTCTTTAAGACATGTTATGGAGGATATATTAGGCTATACACATAACCATGGGATCATTAGGAGGAGAGTTCTTCCACATCCATTGGAGAATCAGAATCAGAAGATGACAAAACTCTAGATCCAGGACAACCGAAGCATAGAAAACACAACGAATTATCTCATTTGTTTGTGAGAACATTATTTATATATGAATGATTCAAATTAAGGTAGGAATCATTAATATTTTGATTCTAAATCAATTTATTAAATGATTGATTAAGATCATATTGTTTATTTTATATGCATTAAAGTTGAGCCTTTGCATGAGCTTGTGAACCTGTTTTAAATTGGTTATTCAGTTTTCTCACCCCTTGAAATCACAATTTTTTATTTTTGGCCAATGACACTTGGATAATGATTGTTGAACCTTTTTTAATATGCATGTATCCCAATTATTCTCTTTTTTATTCACTGATTGGCCTGCGGGGTCTTATTTTGACATTTTCGGGAGGGATTGAGGCCAAAAAACCCCCTAGATTCATGAAAGATTCACATGCGATGAATAAATTTGAGAATTGGAGAAGGATTTAAGGGATTTTTCAGTTGATTATTATTTATTCATGGATCTTGGATCCAAATTAGAGTTAGAGGGGCATGGGAGATGAACGAGGCACATATGGGTATTGAGTAGGTGAATCAAAAATCTATTTTCCAACCAATGGATAGATAGAAATGAATAATTAAGGCTCCACCCTTCAATTTCAAGCAACCAGGAGGCATGATTAAAAGTGTTGGAAGAAGATATTGTATGAATATCTTTATATATTAGTTTCTAGGATAAAATTAATTACACATCGTGTAGTTTGAAAGAACACATGGCATGTTTCTCAAAAATTCATAGCACTAGGGTTTCATGATATTATAAGTATAACATGCCATGTGGGACCCCCACACACTATAGGACTCAGTTATACTGACACGTTGTGTACTCTAGGAGTACACAAACATGGTCATGATTAGAAACATGTTGTGTATTAGCACATGAATGGAGTACACAAACATATCCTGAAGGACACATGCATAACCCCATGTGGGAGGACACACCATATACAATAGTACATGTACACAAGAATGTTTACATGGACTCAACCAAGAGAACAAGAAGGACCCTGGGTGGATAAGGCATTCTGTATAGGGCTACATAGCCAGCGATCTTTGTTAGGAAATGACCAGGAAGAAGAGAGGGACCAATGTCCCGTGGGTCCCCATACAAGTAGTGTAACCCTACTTCCTTTTTCATGAAAATTATTCCTCTTGTATCTTATTAATTTTGAAATTTGTATCAGCCCGTGAGTATCCTATACTGATTATTTTTTATGTATAACATGATAGTAACATTCATGGATAATTTTTAGATATGATGTGAGGAGTTTCTAGAGTGACGCTTCCTTAGGTGAAGCTCAGTGAATATAGAGATAAGGTATGATCATTAAAGTGGTAGATACCTATGGAATTAGGGAACATGTCATATATATACTGATTAGTACCCCCTATGGCACTAGGTTATGGGTATTATGTCTACTGAGTGGTTCCCCCTATAGAATTAGTGCACAGGTCCTCAATCGACTGAGTGGTACCCCCTATGGAATTATGGTGCATGTCCTTTATCTACTGAATGTTTCACTATATAGAATTAGGGTGTGGATCCTCTATATATTTAGCGGTAGTCCCATGGAATTAGAGAATGATCCATCCTTACACAAAGTGGAACCCTCTTAATGAACTAGGGTGTGGTTCCTCTACCTACCGAGTGGTACCCCTTTGGAATTAGGGAACAGTTTCTCTTTACACTAAGTGGAACCCCCTAATGCACTATGGAGCAGATCCTCTGCCTACCGAGTGGTACCCCTTATTGGATAGGGTGAAATTACTCCTTATACTGAGTGGAACACACCTTGACACACTAGAGAGATAGTCCTCTAATCAGATATTATGCACCTACAACTGTGATACATAGTAGTGAGGCCTGATCCTCCTCATGTATACTTCTATGGAAAGAAAGTGAGATATCAGGCATCGATGATGGGCCTTTTGAACTATTGGAACTCTTTTATTGGGCTGGTCTGTGAGATGGAGATCCCCTTTCTCTCTCATTTTGTATTCTTTTATTGATAATATATATATATATATATATATATATATATCCTGTTGTATTTTGTTACTCTCTTACTTTGGGTTGAGTTATCTATTCCCATTATGTCTCTTAATTCCCCTTCCATATTTCAATGTATCCTACTGGGTATGTATATACTCACCCCTATATGGGCATTGAAAACACACATCATGCATTATGTAGATGAAAAATAGGTCAGTATAGATTATAGAGGATCACATGGATACCCTGGTGCATTTGACTACATATGGTGGTCATAGATTAGATATTTGGAATTGGGATCTATCAGGATTCCATTTTCTTTAGGTTGGGACATATTTCTGGTTGGGTGTTTATTTTTCCCTTTTCCCTTTTCACTTTTCACTATCACACTTTTTATATTTCATTGAGGTTTTTCATGCATGGTTATTAGTCTGACGTTTCATCTTTTCCCTCTATTCCTATGCACTTATATATATATAGTAGAGTGTGAGAATACATTTACATTAAGAAAAGGCCTCCCATATTATTTATGCCTTTCGATGCTTTTCTCCAGCCCCTAGTATATAGAGGCAAGCCTAGGATAGTTACGGAATGAGCCTCGTTGTGTTAGGTCGCAAAATTTAAATACTAGATATTTATACTCCTACTGTTTTAGAAATTAAATAGTTGAGGAGAAGTGATTTTTCATGATGAACTCATTTATTATTGTCTTATAGTAACTGCTACTCTATTGATGATTTTATTTACTTAAATTGTGGATTGTATGCTGATTTTTTACTTATTTGAAGACCATTTTGAAATTTCAATTATTTCATTCTTCTTTTATGAGAACTTTCATCACACTAAAATTTTCATGTAAGAAAATAGTGGAAACCTTGTGTAGGCTTTGAATTTTTCTATTTGGAAAGTGTTGAAGTTGTGGCATGGTGTGGTTTAAATTTTGTTATAAATATTGAACATGATTTTTGAACTGTTGAAATTATAAATTCTTTGAGCCAAAATTATTTAAATTGTTATCTTGATTTATGGTTCAATATTTGGGATAATGTTGAGTTTTAAGTGTGGGGGACAAGCCTTTAATTATTATGAACTATAATTTTATTTAATAAACATAAAAATACCCAAATTTTGTTCAAAATTAGTTTCCCATTGGAATTAATTTTCACTTTAAATGTTCTAATATTTTTATAAAGTTTGTAGATGCTACCTGATAGATTCAATAAGAAACAATCCCCATAAGAGTATTTATAGTAAGGAGGATTCACTAGAGTAGAGCTATCAGATTTTGAAGAATGAGAGGGTATGGCATTTTCCATCAGTACTAGGACTGTGCACTTCTGCACAAGACAACTAGCTGTATAACCTTGCAAAGGTAGAGATCTGATCATGATGTAGATGTTGAGGAGGGACAGTTTCAAGTAGTCATAGTCTATAATGAATTAATTCCTTTAAGACCATCGAGTCTTGTATTGTCAAGGGTTCCCCTTAGACTCTTAAAATGGGGGTTATCAAAAGTTAATAAAAAAATGAAGTCCATTGTCTCATTCAGGTAGGCATGAGAGGGTTAATAAATTCAATTTCTCCATTTATTTAATTGGGTGTATGTTTTTACTTCTCAATTGAAAAAAAACTGTCTTTTGGAAAAATTCTAGGAGTATGTTTTATAATTTTCATTAAATTTGAACATTTTAATTGGAATTTAAATAATAATATTTTCATTCAACTTGTATGATAATGAACTCCTAATTCTAGGTTAAAATTTTTATTCTTTAAGATCAAACTGATGGATAAGTCAATTAAGATTAATTGTTAATTATTAAACTCACCCATCCATTGAGTGTTTTATAATTATTAATTTATAACCGTGATCCTCTTTTCACCAAGGAAAAAAGTAATGTTTGGAAGAACAATTTGATTCAAATTGATGTTTTTTCACTCACTTGAAATATTTTTATTTCAAACATTGTTTTATAACATGAAGCAATCTTTCCACAAAATTATTTTATTTAAAGTAGAAAATCATTTTTACTACTCAAGAGATTCCATGGGGGAAAATACATTTGAAAATAAACTACTGATTATCACTATAGTTTTTCATTCCTGAGATTAATTTTCTTTCACTAAATACATATAACTGACTAATTGACTACAAGTAATATTTTAGGTGTGGGTGAATTTTATGATGATATATTTAATACATTCTTTCCATATATTATTCGATTAAAATATTTTTTTAATAAAAAATTACTATTTTTAATGGATAATTATTTGCTGGTGATCTATTTGATTAAAAAATATGTATTTCGTAAAATTGCCTTTGAAAATGTAATTTTAAGACAATAATTGATCAAATGTTCTTGATTTAGTCTCCCAATAATTTTTGAACAAAAAATCATATTATTTTGGTGGAATTAAATTCTAATTCCATTGATCCTAAAATATTTTTTAGTTGTGAAGAAAATTCTTATAATTTTCAATGTTATCTTTTTTAATATTAAATTTTTGGATTATATTTTTAGATTTTATAAGATGTAATTTATTTGTTGATTTTTCATTTTAAATTGAATATTTTCAATAAGTATTAAATTATTTTTTTGTGTAGTTGTGTAAAGGTAATTTTATCATGTGTGACCCGAATAAAGGTAAATAGGTTCTATGTAATGGTCATCTCCATGTTAGACAACCACATAAAGGTCCCTTGGATGATCTATGTATGTGTAGTTCAAAACATTAGATGGATCACACTGGGGATTCCCATGGTTAACAGAGTATATATAGAATCCTTGTTTCTTACTTGTAAGAATTTGGAATATCGACACATATAATTTCGGATATAGGAGCTGAGACAACCTATGATTTTGATGCCCATTGAGTCTAGAATTAATTTAAAAAAAATATTAAATATATTTTATATTATGCACACATAATTTCTTAAAGAAAATGGGATAACTCCTAAATCAAATATTGGATCAGAAATATGAGACCATGGTTCATTCAAAAAAAAGATTTTTACCCTAGGCGCAACCTAAAATAGGACAACTTGGGGCATTCAGATAAAAGCATATGTGGGTGGGTGCATTTAGTTAAATAAATAATTAAATTTAATTATTTATTTTAAAGTAACCTAATTCATTTTTCTTATAAATACACCATTATAGAAAGATCTCTAGGGTTAGCTACATAACCCTAAGATATATTGTGAGGTTTTCCTTCCACCTCCATTTGAGAATCGAAATATAATGATGATGAACCTCTGGATCCGAGAAGATCGACGAACATCAAACACAATAACTCATCTTCTTTGTTGGTGAGAATTTTATCCAGTGAAAAAGGATCAAATTCTAAGTAGGACTCATCAATTCATGTTTTCTTCCCTAATTTATTAAATTGATGGAGCATGATACTTTTGTTTCCTTTGATCTCTGTTATTTGAGCTTCTTTCTTTGCCCATGCAACTGATTTAAATTTATTATTCTATTTTTATCACCCTAAAAGTCCATATTTGTGTTTTTTGTATAATAATGATTGGAAAATTATTTTTGAAACTTTATTCTTGTGAATTTAACCCAGTGATTCTTCTCATTATTCACTAATTTTCCTATTCGGTTTTAGTTCAACATTGATAGGCAGTACCAAGCCCGATCGAACCCCCATATTCATGATGGATTTACATTTGATGAATGAAACAATCAATCAAGGATGGATTCATAGGTTTTGTGGGATGCATGACATATAAATCATGGATTAGGGATTCAGGATCAAGATAGAAGCATGAAAAAGGAACCATGTGTGACTGAAAGTGAATGAGTTCCATGTGAGATGATTAAAACAATGATTTTCGGGCATCGGATGGCCTGAATCTCTTCTCGGAGGTCAATACCCTAAGAAAAAGTGGTATTTATATGGATTCCATGGTGGAGGAGATGGATCATATATGATAGTTAAAGATCTAATTATCTATGAAAAACCCGACTACACATTTTGTGGTCCAAATAACACTAATTATGTTGTCTTATTTCTGCTGTGGATAGGGTTTCATTTGGAGTTAAAATACAACACGTCGTGTGGAGGGAATACACACTGTGTAACCTTAGATGACAAGATCAGAGTTTACAAGTGTACATTACTCCTATCCCAAGTGACCTTGAACACCATGTATGGTGGGAGGCATGTTGTGTACTTCTAAGAGTACATAGGTTTGAGAAAGTGGCACATGCCAAATGCATCCTGGACCTTACACTCAGTGTAATGGAGTACACGAACACGAGAAAAATTTACACAGACAAAGCCAGAGGCACAACTGGGTCCTCTAGTGGATGAGTCATTCCATTTCGTCCATCTACTTGCAGTGTAGTTCCACATAATCTATGAGCCCTATACTGATAGGGACAGAACCAGGCGATAGAGCAGGACCACATGATATTTGGGTCCCATTACATGTCATGAACACCTAATTTACTTTTAAGTAAACTTCATCCTCTCATATATCCTTTTTTACATCAAATTTAGCCCAAGATTATCCTATATTGGGTTTTTTCCTCTTAGAATATGATTGATGCCTCCTTAGTGAATTTTGAGATATGGTATGAGATTTTTTTGAAGTGATGCCTATTTAGACATAACTTGATGATGAAAGTGATCAAGCAGGATCATTAGGGTAGTACTCCTATGAATTATTAGGGAAAATGTTCTCTATTTATATAGAAGTACCCCCTATTGGGTAGGGTGTGGGTCCCCATTACACTAAGTGGTACCCCCTATGGCATTAGGGTGCATTTGCTCTCTCCACTGAGTGGTTCCCCCTAATAGATTAGGTAATGAGTCCTCTATTTATAGAGTGGTACCCCCTGATATATCAGGGTGAAAATCATCTATTTAATGAGTAGTAACCCGCTATTAGGTAGGGTTCCAGTCCTCCTTACCTTGAGTGGCACCCCCTAATGTATTAGGGTGTAGTTCCTCTATCCATTGAGTGGTACTCTCTAAAAGATCAAGGAAAAAGTCCTCTATTTAGGAAGTAATACCCCTATTGGGTATGGTGGGTGTCCTCCGTATAATGAGTGGTGCCCTTATGTAATTAGGGTGAGGTTCCTCTATCTACTGAGTTGTACCCCATATAGGATAGGGCATAGGTCCTCCTAACACTGTGTGATACCCACTATCACATTAGGGAAAAGGTTCTCTGTCCATAGATTGGTACTACCTGACAGATCAGGGGGCGAGTCCTCTATTTATGGAATAGTACCCCCTATCAGGTAGGGTGTGGGTCCTCCTTAGACTAAGTGGTACCCCACTATGGTATTAGGGTGTGGGTCCTATATCTACCAAGTTTTACCCCTATCAGATAGTGTGTGGCTCCTCCTTACACTGAGTGTTTCCCCCAAATGCACTAGGGAATGAGTCCTATGATTGGAGAATGTCACCCTCGACTGTGCAGTATAGTGGTGAGGCTTTGGGCATCCCAATAGTTACTTAATTAAAATGAAATTTGAGGCACTGGGCATTGATAATGGACTCTCATAACTATTGTTTCTCTTACCTGGTATGGGTTGTGAGATTAAGATTCTATTCTCTCTCATTTGGGTTTCATTGGTACGAGAATATATATATATATATATATATATATATATATATATATATATATATATCTGTGTGTGTGTGTGTCAATTGATTTTAACTCTCTTTCTTTGGTTTGATCTATCTACTATCTATCTATTCCTATCGTGTCTCTTACATCCCCCCTTAAGCTTTCGGGGTGTCCTACTGAGTATGTATATACTCACCCCTTCATGGGACATTACCACACATGTTATGTCTTATGAAGATGATTTATAGGTCAACGGTGATTACAAAGGAGCTTAGGGATACCTAGTGCATTGAGATGCATACGATGGTCAAATCTTGGAAATCAGAAGTTGGGTTCTCTCAACATTACTTTTACAGTTTTTTTAGGTTCACACATCTTTATGGTTGTGAAATATTTCATGTTGGGAATGTATTTTTACCCTTTACTGGTTAGTTTACACTATTTTACTCTTGTATACCTTAGATTATTTTTTTCATGCATGGTTACTCTCTATATATTACATCTTTTTATTATTATTACACTACACTTATGCATTGAGATGGTTGGGTGTGTGTGTATAGTTACATTAGGATAATGCCTCCCATGATAGATATTCCTTTCAAAACTTGTTTCTAGACCTTTTCCTATAGTGGCGGGCTTAGGGTAATTATGGATTAATCCCCATTAGGTTGGGTCGTGAAAGACTAGTATCAAAGGTGGTTCGATCCTTGGTATTGTGTGTGGATTAGTCCCCTTATAAGGATTTGTTTGGTATTTAGGGAAACATTTTCAAAATGTCTCGAGTGTATCTTTTTGGATCAAGAATCTAGTGATGGTGTGGTGGATGATGTAACCATTCACTTGGACTTTGTCTACCTACTTGTTGACTTAGCATACTGAGATATTGGTTGTAGGGATTAATAGTATATGAATCATATTATATTGAGTATATGACTTTACTTCTTGAGTTAGCTCTCCATTATATGTATATGTATATATATATATATTCTCATCTGAACGTGGAATGTCTTGATTAAAATTTTGAGATGCCATTGTAAAGCTAGCTAGCTAGGTTACTGATTCTAGATTGTGATGACTATATAAGGAGTGATTTGGCCTTAGTTAATGGTTCTTCACTTGATATAATTTCTCCAGGTGGGTAGGTAGTAGTGCCCCAACCTACTGCGAAGTTGATCATAACAATATACTAGGATGAGGATGCTCACTGTTTTACTATACTACCTGATTTATAATGCTGAAGGCCATTGAGTTTCCATGATGATCCACCTCCTTAGTCAGTAGATGATTGGTTTGAGTTGGTGATCCAAGTTTCCAAAATTGTATAGACCCTGACTTATCTAATGGTTTCACTCACAACCATTGATCTTAATATAGAAGATGTTGGTTATGGTTGTACCAGAAGATAACACACCCATACTGATTGTACATTTCAAGTTCCATAGGTAGAGAGCACCTAGGTTTTGTGTTAAGTTAGCCTCCCTTCTCAAGTGGTTGAGTTTAGGCCCAATTATGTTGTTTTTATATCTAGCTCAGATAGGAACACCTTTCAATGATGACCCTCCTTGAAATACCACTCTAGGATGATGTCGACCATTAGTGGAGTCCTGTTATGGAGATGTTTTTACGTGGCATCAGATATGTAAGGAAAAATTAACAATTACCCATTGAGAAACATACCTATGACTTTATTCAAAACTATAAGGGTGAGTTTGTTCTGCCTACACCAGATTGTGTCAAGTTGTGGTGGAAAGGTCCCTCTGACTTGTGTGTTCTGGATGTGCAGATGTTATGGGGTGTCGGAGTAGGCCCAAGTTGAGAAGAGTTGACAGGAAAGGGAAAGGATGATCTCTAAACATATGGGGCTTTTGGCCGGGAGTCTCAAGTATGGTTTAGGGTATGACCTGTGTCAGTAATTCTCCAACAATAGTTATAATAACTGAGTTGGAATACACATTTCTATATTTATAGCCTATATTAAAGACCTAGAAATACTAGTGGAGGCACTTTGTCTCTCGACCCTTGCGTTAGAGGCTCTTGCAGAGAGGATCAACGGTCCCATGTTTCTAACAATGGGGTTACATTATTCTGAGGGGGGAGAGAGAGCCTCACATGAACTCTTTCTGTAGCAGTAGTGGGGCCCTATGATGTTTTCCTCATTATGGGCTAGTTGTTGGACATCCATGCTATGATTTTGACCACCACTTAGTATGGTAGAGATTTCAGGCTGTGGGACTGAATTTTCCTCCACGATGAGGAGTGACCCAAAGACAGTGTAAGAAGAGATCATTCACAAGGGGTTATAGAAAAATTATCATTTGGCTAGTATTACCCTTGGAATCATGGATGTTATGAGCTCCCAAAATCCACCAATGATGATGGGTTATGAAGAATTGCCAAATTTACCTCCCCACTATGAGAAGGAATATTGTATAGACATGCACCAGGGACAACTCGAAGATTGCACTAACACATCATATGGAACCATGGGGATGCGAAAGCTAGTGGTTTAGTTGGAGGGTCTACGTAGGTAGGGATTAGAAAGACCCAATATGTTCAGAAGGGCATCACTATGTTGTTTTCCTATGGGGAGGATGAGGGCTTGAGGTGAGGTGTGGATTTAAGTTTCCTGAATTAGGTGACTATAGAGCAAGAGTTTCCACCCTGAGAATAGATAACAGCCTTGTGTCCTCGACGTCTGAGTAGGATCACGTGAGACTCTTGAGGAAGAATTATAGACATACCTTGAGCATACCATGGGTAACTCTCATGATGCTGGTTCTTAATTCAATAGGTTTATGAAATATTTCTCTAGGAATTTATCCCCTTTGACTACCTTCATGAGGAAAGGGAATTTGTTTACCTAGACTAAGTAGTGCCAGAGAGACTTCATGGATTTGAGGTTGAGGCTGACAAGTGATCTTATTTTGAGACTATTAGAGGAGGGAGTATAGTATTTAGTGTATTGAAATGACTCAAGATCTAGGCTCAGATGCAAGTTTATGTACAGACTGGTGGTTATCACATATGGGTTAAGGTAGTTGATACCCCAGAAGAAGAACTATAAAACTCATGAAATAGAGCTGGGAGCGGTAGTCTTCTCTCTGAGGATGTGGAGGAACTATCTTCTTAGAGAGCTATTTGTGGTTTACTTAGACCACCAGAGTCTCATGTATGTCTTCATGAAGAGAGAACTGAACCTAAGATAGATGCATTGGTTGGTGTTCCTATACAGATATGACTTTAAGATGTTATATAATCCAGGGAAGGGAAACATGGTGGAAAACTCCTTTATTAGGAAGTCCTAGGCTTATTTGGTGCAAGAGTTGTCTGAGTAGTTGGATTACTTGATGTTGACCTTGGTTGAGCAGGAGGGTACAATTTTTCTTTAGTTGATGGTATTTAATCCTCTTATACACCAACATGTGAGAGAGTCTTAATTGGGAGACATCTAATGTGAGGTCGTTCATGACTATATATCCTTAGAAGATTCACCTGATGGATTTTATGAGTGAGGGAATCATGTCATTATTTTACATGGATGGATAGTGGTCCTAGTCACAATGTAAGAGGAGGTGATGCAAGACTTCCAAACTTATCCTTTAGGTATATATTTTGGTGTGAGAAATATGTACATAATTTTTTTTGGTAGATTTGGTGGGCTGACATGAGATAGTGTGTAGATGAGTTTCTCTCCCAATGCCTCACCTTTCAGTAGGTGAAGGCTAAGTACAAAGTTCTGGTAGGTTTATTGCAGCCCCTTGAGATCCCATAGAGTAAATGGGATGACATATTGATGGAACTTTTTTTAGGGATTCTACGGATAAAAAAGCACCATGACACTATATGGTTGATAGTTGAGTGACTCAGAAAGTTAGTACACATCCTTACTATTAGGGAGTAGAGTTTGATAGGGAGTTTGGAGAATATGTACATACATGTAATGTCCCAACACATAATCCACTAAATCGGTGCTCCAAACAAGTTCGCCAAAAGGCCTCAAGCATGCCTCCCCATACACTAGAGGCCGCCAACTAGCAGCGAGGTCCTAGGGTGTGATAGTGGGGAGACTATTCCCTCATACCAGAGTAAGAAAAAAAAACGAAAATAAATAAGTATCATACATAGAAAAAAGTAAACAGATTGTGGAAGAAAAAACCAAATGAAATAAAACAATATGTAATAATTAACTGTTGTAAAATCCCAAAAAACTATGGAATACAATACAACACTGGTCACCCACTAAGCTGACCATATATATACAAGTACAAAAGAAGCTAAAAGTAAAAGTATAGGTCTAAAATACTAACTCTCAACCAACCCACATGCCCGATCTCTAGAAACTTTCGAACTGCAGTATCCCAATCAGTAGAACCCCTCGAGCAGCTCCGCTCGATCCTGCAACACTAGCCCTCGTCCCTATCCACCATGCAACTCATGCTCAACCTAAAAATTAGACATAAGGTATACATGTACACCGAGGTGCACATGTAGGGGTGAGAAATAATATCTGTAGGGAACCCCGACAAGCAACCTATAATTGTGTTTCTAAAAGTGTATCCAACAACAACGTGCTCATCCAAGCTGGAACACACAACAAAAACTAGTAAACTAAACATGAAACAACAGTCGAACCCAGGGTCTGTAATCCCTATCAACTAGGAAAGTGCCACCATGGATGTCCATAACTATATGCATACACATGTATTTTCCCATACTGATACATATATACATATATATTAATATTCATTGGTCTATGCATCAACATAATGAAACCACAATAGTAGTAGATCCGTGGGTCCATAATATTGATAGACACAAAACCTGCTTCACCCAGCACCAGAATCATATCTCTGAGCAAGATATGTCACCACAGGGGATACTCATCCTACACTTGGGCTCACCCATACTCACCTCCAATCACTAAATAGGATACCATATACTGACAGTCAATCTTGTAAGGAAGGATACCGTATACCGACGGTCAATCCTGTAAAAGGTCAATGGTCAGCAAACACAGACCATAAGGCCATGAATCCAACCGAGACTTAGAAAACCTTACCCACAGGCATATCAAAACCTCACTCGCAGGAAAATCAGTCAATCAGGGTCGGGCTTGGTATATCATCATTTCAGCACATATGAGGGTAAAACATATTATATAATCATTTCAGCATATTTCAGGTCCAAGACTAGTGTATCATCATTTAATCATGTATTAGGTACAAGTCCTATGTATAAACATTTCAGCATGTATCATTTATAACATTTTCCAATAGATCCCATCTTGCGAATCCCGTAATGAATCCTAGGTTCGCTCATCATTTTAAAAAATAAGCCTCAATGATCTCGACCACCCTATCAAGGCTTGCTCATGGACTTTACATAATTAACCTCTTGAGCCCATCCATTGTCTTTTAATTGAGACAATAGTTCAATCGAGGTATATAAGATGCAATTAATTACATGAGCCTGACCTAGTGTTTTTACTGAGACTATGTCACTCCCATTTCTAATTACCTCTTTTAAATCATTTCACATTCCATTTCAAAATCAAAATAGGTGAATTAAACTATCACATGGATTAACATAATCAACTCATGTGGGAAAAACATTTACATAACCAATTTCATCATGTAAGGATCAACATCCAATTCCCAGGTAATACCTCTAGGTATAGTAAATATCATAAATAATATGGAACAGAATCCAGATCATAATAGATAATGTTTGATCATCCCAATAAAATATAGAAAGATGTCTCACGTCAGGCTCAATAACCACCATCCAGGAAGCACCTATGGTAAACACTATTGCGTCCATAAAACCAAGTCAGATATAAACAAACAAGTGAGGGTGGCCTGAATGCCCAACCAAACACTACAGCCACAACCCCATGGGATTACTAGTTCAGTATGGGTTCCAGGTGAAACATAAACACCATCTCTACCCAAACCCAAACTAATAACTCAGGACTGTCAAACAACAGGCACTCGCTGGGTCCCTCAAATCAAACACCGAGGAGGCATCCTACTCAGGACCCTCTAGGTAAACATGAGCAAAGTAATTCAACACATGATCCTTAGTGATGAGTAAGGTAGGAATAATACATGGGATCCTCAAATGAAGAACAATATAGGCATCCTAAAATAGGGATCCTCTCAAAGGAAAACTGGAGAGAGATCCTACAAGGGGATTCCTAGGTCAACACACAAGTAAAGGAATCCCTTAGGGGATCATTGGAAGCATTCGGTATCACAACCCCATAATCCAGAAAGGAAAGTATCACAAGGAGGGATTTCTCAATAGAGAAGGTAATGGGAGATAACTCACAGCTCATCTCAGATCAAAGGTCTCAACTAAGTTGGTTTAAACACCCAACCTATCATCCATGCCAAGTCTCACTCTCATGTGACCACTGAACTCGATAACAGAAGGAATAAGCACTCTATTTAGATAAAAACCAACAAAAAACCATTTATATGTTACTTAAATGTCAATAGGATTCCACCATTGCGATCTATGCAAAAAAATACTCAAAATGGACTACTCACACGCCCAAACCGGTCAATCAGTGTAAAGGTACTATTCACCGTAATGATACAGAGTGGGGCCCACACCCAATTTCTGTTTTAGAACATAAAATCAGTCTCTAAACGTTCTCCTTTAATTAATGGCTTCAATGCTGTTGACAGTGCATCAAGCAAACATCAGACGCATAAGATAAGTTCGATTCTATAATCGCCAAATAATAATAATTAAAATATTATTATTATTTTTGACATTTCATACCACCGAGCATTATTCCACACCGAAAAATATCTCCAACTATCCTCAAAAGTTCCTCCTCAAAGAAAGGGTTGATTGGTCATAGACAGCACGCAAAACGGACCCCTAGATTGCATGTTATAGGGGTTTAAAGAACCCCCTGACAAAAACTGGATGGACAAAGTACATGGCATGTACTTTGGAGTACATGGGATCTACCTATGTAGTATTACACGACATGTAGGTTACTATAGACAACGTGAATTATTCATAAAACACCATCCCATGTGCATTTTCACCCGAACACATGCTGATGTGCCACTACACGATGTGTACTCTTTAAAAACCATTATTCTATGTTTATTTTCCACACGACTGGACACACAGCCAACCACCACACAATGTGTACTCAGAGTACACAATGTTCATTTAAGAAAAACTTCTTCTTCCATGAACTGGATGAACACATGGTGTGTTCCCCTAGAACACACGCCATGTAACCCGTGTTTCCCAACGGGAAATCACTAAGATCTCTCGAAAAACCTGTTTTGGCCCCTGAAACAATAGATCAAGCCTCAAGGGGCCACAAGGAAGAAATTTAAGGCATTAAAAACATAAAAAATATTTTTAAAGGGGGTCTATGGATAAAACATAAACTTCCTTACCATTGGGCAGAAATCGCCAAAGCTTCGGTTGATTTCACTGTCAACGAATTCCATACGCCGACTCTATGCATCGTGGGCTTTGCAAAGGTTCCAATCTTCCCTTCCATATCTCTCTCTTTAACAATACATATATTATTTAATGGGAGATTTCCAAGGATCATCTACACATGGATCATGTACAAGGATGTGGAAGGAAGAGAATAGAATGAAAATAAAAAAGTAAAAGAAGAAAAAGGGGTCGGATCCGACCCCGACGTCCGACTCGAGTTTATGCTTCGTATAAGCTAAAATCCCCATTACGGACTCAAAAACAAAGAAGAAAAATAAAACCGAAACTCTGTTTAAATGTTTTTACCAAATGATCCTATGTGAATAATTTAATATTTAATTTAATAATTTTAAATAGTAAATGTTTTGTTAAAATTAGAACAGCTCAGATTTCCACTAAACACCCGCCCTAGGGTAAAAAACCTATTCCAGAACCAACAGAGTTGTTAGAAAAATTAGCTGAGGTCATCTTATTTGGGAAAAGACCATTTTACCCCTCATGAGCATTCAAAATCAAAAATTCAAATTTTTTCTCAAAACGACAGTTCGAAAAAACATGGGTTCTTACAAAATCCCCACCTTAAACCTTCTCGGCCCCCAGAAGCCCGATGAATGGACCAACAGATATGCTACCAACCCAAGAGACTTGGAAACCAGGATATCTAAACTGTCCAATGACCAATCTTATAGCATTAACAACAACCTTCTATGTGGATTATATTTAACTATGACTGATCTGGTACTCCCCACCGTAAAAATACATGTATCGTCATCTTAAAAGAAAACTCTAAGATCAAAAGCTCATGGAAAACACCAAAGTATAACTAAAATGAGAAAAAACACCCTCAAATGTCCAATTTTGAACTCCACACCATATGTATTTCCTTACACCGCTCATTGAAAACAACCAAAATAGGTTCCCTCCTCAATTGGGAAGAACATTAAGAAAGAAAAGGGAGATCGACATAGGGTCGAAGCTATCTTAGCATACTCCGGATGAATCAAGATAGTGCATGATCATATCTAGCATGAGTAAACCAAATTTCAATGAAGGTGTGTCCAACTCCCTGCTAAAAAGGCACCAGAAAACACTGGTCAATCTCTCTCACACAGGTTGCCTTAGAACAGAACATACATCGACCTACAAGGGTTCGAGTTAAAACCAAGGGTCTCTAGATCTTCCACATATCCCTATAGAAATATCCTCACAATTGGTTCACAAGGTCTAACCACCTATCCCAAAAAGAACCAAAACCTCCCAAAAAAAGGTAAATATCACAACAACTAATGAGGTTCAAAGTTGATAACACAACCTATGAGGGCCCATATCCTCTCTGAGAATTCCAAGAAGGAACTTCTCCCTGGAGGTCACAACTAATAAAGAATATAAATGCTAAACTGACACTCATCAGGTATCCATACATGAAAATACCCCAAGGAGGTCAATTTCACATGAAATGCCTTGGTATCTATTGGTATCGTACTCAGCGATCCGACTAGATAACCACAGACCTGAAAAACAACACCCAACAAGGGGTTAAACAAAAAGGTAATACATTTCTTATTGACCTACTTGGGTCACTGAACCACCTGTGCATGAGAACTGATTCATTATCCTCACAACAAAATACCTCAATGTAGATCCACATAACCTACCATCAATGGGAAATATAAGTGTAAGAAATCCCAAAATCCTCATAATTAGTAAAACCACACACTAGTAGGCCTATATGCTGTGAATCCTATCTGCGTAGTATGATGCATGAGACACCACTTTCCTTTTTCCAAAAAGAGTAAAAAACAATCCTTGGAATCTTACCACTGGCCAAGAGCCATATATCCATATTAAATAAAAACACCCACAAAACATTTTCATCACTGAAGGTGAAAATTATATATAACTATAACATCGCAAATCAGAACAACAATCCCAAACCCTGGAAACCAGGACTTCTTACTAGAACAATTGTTCTCGACACATCGTTAAGATATCCATCACAGGTTCGGACCCATTTCTAATACTCATGTATAACATATCCCAAATTTTAAAGACCATGAAAAGGAACTTCTCTTATACCACTTTGTAACATCTTGAAATGGAAGCCACTAAACAGGTGCTCCAAACCGATTCACCACAAGGCCTCACGCGCGCCTCCCCGTATGCTGGAGGTTTCCGACAAGCAATGAGGGCCTAGGGTGTGATAGTGGGGAGAATATTCCACCATACCAGAGTAAGAAAACATTTGAAATTACTAAGTATCATACATAGTGGAAAGTAAATAGAGTGCAGAATCAATAAACAACTGAAATAGAACAAGCTGTAATAGTAAAATGCCGTAAAATAACAATCATATATGAAAATAAAATACAACACTGGCCACCCACTGAGCTGACCATATAGATACAAGTACAAAAAATGTTGAAAGTAAAATTACTAGGCTCAACTACTAACTCTGATCCAACCCACATACCCAATCTCCAGACTCTGTCGAACTACAGCAGCCCAATCAGTAGAACCACATGAGTAGATCCGCTCGATTTTGCAACACTATCCCTCTTACCTATCCATCATACAACTCATTCTCAACCTAAAACGAAGAAATAAGGTCAACAGGTACACCGAGGTGCACATGAAGGGGTTAGAAATAATCTCAGTAGGGAACCCCGACAAGAAACCAATAACTATGCTTCTAAAAGTTTATTCAACAGCAATGTGCTCAACCAGGCTAGAACAGATAAGAAATATATGTAAACCAAACATGGAACCATAGTCGAACCCAGGGTCTGCAATCCCTATCAACTGGGAAATTTTCACCATTGATGTCCATAACTATATGTATACACAAGTATAGTCCCATACCTATTCATATATACATAGATATGAATATCCATTGGTCTGTGTATCAAAAACATGAAACCACAACAATAGTCGATCCTTGGGTCCATAATCTTGATCGACATAAAACTTTCTTCGGCCAATGCCAGAATCATATCTCTGAGCAAGATATGTTACCACAGTGGGATACTCGTCCTACACCTCGTCCCACCCGTACTCACCTCCAATTGCTAAATAGGATATCATATACCATCATTCAATCCTGTAAGGAAGGATACCATATACCAATGGTCAATCTTGTAAAGGGTCATTGGTCGGAAAAAACAGAGCATAAGCCCCTAAATCCAACTGAGACTTAGAAAACCTCACCCGCAGTCATATTAGTCAAATAGGGTCGATCCCAGTAAATCAGAATTTCAGAATGTTTCAAGGTAAAACCCGGTATATAATAATTTCTTCATGTTTCAGGGCCAAGACCAGTGTATCATCATTTCAGCATGTATCAGAGCCAATCACATTATATAAGGATTTAAACATGTATCATTTATAAAAATTTCCAATAGATCCCATCCTGAGAATCCCTAAATGGATCCTAGGTTTTCTTTAAATTTTCAAAAATAAGCCTCAATGATCCTGACCACCCTATCATGGCTCACTCATGGACATTACATAATTAAGCTCTTGAGCACATCCATTGTCTTTTAACCGGGACAATGGTTTACCCAAGGTATATAAGATGCAATTAGTCACATGAGCATGACAAGGTCTTTTAACAGAGTCTGTGGCTCACCCATTTCTAATTACCTATTTTAAATCATTTCAAATTCCATTTAAAAAAAAGTGAATTAAACAATCACATGGTTTAACTTAATCAAATCACATGTGAAAAACATTTACATAACCAATTTCATCAAGTAAGGCTCATCAGCTAATTCCCAGGTAATACCTATGGGTATAGTAAATATTAGAAATAATATGGCTCAAAAGCCAGAACCCAAGAGAGCACGTCTAGGAATCCCAACAAAATATAGAAAGACACCTTGCGTTAGGCCAAACAACCACCATATAATAAGCACCTATGGTAAACACTACTGCGTCAGTAAAACCAAGTCATATATAAAAAAAATGAGTGAGGGTGGCCCGAACACCCAACCCAACACTACAGCCATAGCCCCATGGGATTACTAGTTTAGTACGAGTTTCAGGTTACACTTGAATACCATATCTACCCAAACATGAAGTAACAACTCAGGTCGGCAAACAACTAGAACCTGTTGGGTCCCTCAAGTAAAACACTGAGGATGCATCCTACTTAGGATCCTCTAGGTAAACATGAGTAAAGTAATCCTACATGGGATCCTTAGCGAAGAGTAAAGGAGGAATCCTACATGGGATCCTCGAACGAAGAAAAACAGAGGCATCCTACAATAGGAATCCTCTCAAAAGAAAAAATGAGAGAGATCCTACTAGGGACTCCCTAAGCCATCACACAAGTAAAGGCATCCCTTAGGGGATCCTTGGAAGCATCTCATATCACGACCTCATAGTCTAGAAGGGCACATCTCTCTAGGGGTATTTCCTGAAAATCATAGGTTACATGAGATATATCACAACTCATCTCTGATCAAAGGGCTCAACTAAGTTGGTCAGAACACCCAACCTATCATCCACATCAAGTCTCACTATCAAGTGAAAAATGATCTCGATAACCAAAGGAATATCCTCTATATTTAAATAAAAACCCCCAAAACACCATTTATATGACCTCTAAATTTCTATGGTATTCCACCACTGCGATCTATGTAGAAAAACGCTCTGAATGGACCACTCACACTCCCAAAACGGCCAACCAGTGAAAAAGTAATATACACCATAACAATACTGAGTAGGGCCCACACATGATTTCTATTTTAGCACCTGAAATCAGTCTCTAAACTTCCAACTTTAATTCAGGGTCTCAACTCCACTGACGGTGCGTCAAATTGACATCGGACACAAAAGATATGTTCAATTCAATAATCTCTAAATAATAATAATTAAAATATTATTATTATTTTGGACATTTCTTACCACCAAGATTCATTCCCAACAAAAAATTTTTTCCAACTGGCCTCAAAATTTCTTCCTCAAATCAAGGGTCATGTATATGTAGACGAAACGTGAAACAGACCCCTAGATTGCATGTTACATGGGTTTAAAGAACCCCTAGACGAAAATAGGCTGGACAAAGTAAATGGCATGTACTCTAGAGTACATAGGGTCTTCCTGTATATTAGTACATGACATGTAAGTTATTTTAGATGGTGTTTTTTGTTCAAAAAATTCCACCCCGTGTGCGTTTTCACCTAGAAACATGCCCATGTTCCAGTACACGACGCGTACTCCGAGTACACAACGTGTACTCTTTAAAAACCATATTCCATGTTTCTTTTACACATAGCTAGACACACGACTAACCTCCACATGGAATATACCCAGATTACATATAATGTACCTAAAAAAATATTCTTCTTCCCCAATTTGGAAGAACACAAAATTTTTTCCCCTAGAACACACGCTGTGTAACCTGGGTTTCCCGGCGGGAAATCCCTCAGATCGCCTGAAACACCTGTTTTCTCCCCCGAAACAACAGATCGAGCTTCAAGGGTCCAAAAGAAATCAATATAAGGATTTTAAAAACATAATTTTTTTAAAGGGTATCTATCGTGAAAACATAAACGTCCTTACCTTCGGGTGGAAACCACCGATGCTTAAGTTGATTTCACTGTCAACAGATTCCATACACTGACTCTACGCGTTGAGGGCTTCAGAATGTTACCAATATTCCTTTACATATCTATATTTTTCAAAATCCCCATTTTCTATAATGAGACATGTCAAAGGAGGATCTACACATGGATCGTTCACAAGAAGGAGGAAGAAGGAAGAGAAAATAAAGAAAAGAAAAGAAAAAGGAAAAGAAGAAAAAGGGGCCCGACCCGGCCCCGACACCCGACTCAAGTTTATGCCTCGCATAGGCTAAACTCCACATTATGGACTCAACAGAGATTATGGAATCTCAATATGGTACCCCGTTTAAAATTTATCACCTAAAAAACTTGTCTGAATAATTTAATATTTAATTTAATAATATTAAATATTAAATATTCCGTTAAAATTTGAACAGCTCAGATTTCCAAAAAACTCCTGTCCTAGGGTAAACACCCTATTTGAGGACCAACCGAGTTGTCTGAAAAATTATATGAGTTAATCTAATTGAGAAAAATACCATTTTACACCTCAGAGGAATCCAACTGAAAAAATTCAATTTTTTTTTCAAAACGACAGTCCGAAAAAACATGGGTTCTTACAATACAAATGATTTTTCACCTTCATGGGGTGACCTATACTATTTCCTTTGACCATGATGCATGATTCACTTCATGATTATGGAGAATCATATAAGAGGCATTCGATACTGAGATGAGTATTAATACAACCTTTCACCCATCGACATATGGGTAGATTGAGTACACTATCTGGGTGTTGGAGGATATGCTAAGGCCTTTCATGTTAGATTTTCCTAGAGATAGTAGGATCACTTTCCATTGGTATAATTTTCATACATTAACTGATACCAATCTACTATCAACATGACACCTCTTGAGGCCTTGTATGGGAGACCCTCCAGGCCACCCTTATGATTGAAAAATAATGGTGAGACATATATTGTGGGTCCAGAAATGGTGGAGGCAATGACAGAGGAGGTATAATTCATCCATGAGTAGATGAAAAAAACACAAGGATGGAAGAAATATTATGCATATCAACATAGAAGGAACCTGGATTTTGATAAGGGAAACCATGTTTTCTTGAGATTCTCTCCCTAATGAGGATTTTGGAGATTCAAATGGGGTTATAAGCTATCTCAAAGGTTTATCAGGTCGTTAGAGATATTGTATATGGTTTGTGAGGTTTCTTGCCACCTTTCCCTACATCCACAGTTGGAGCGGGTGCACAACACCTTCCACGTGCCATAACTCAGAAGATACATGCATGAACCCACACACATTATTGATTAGGGATATCTTGACATCATGGATAGAGCCAATTTTTAAATTCACTTAGTGGAGATCAAGGATTTACAGGAGAGGGGACAACATGGATGGACCATCCCTTTGGTTCATGTGCTATGGAAGCACATGAGCATGCACGAGAGCTCCTGGGAGAGGGAGAGACAGAGGTGGGCTCAATATCCTGATATTTTTTTCTTAGTTTCTTCTTTTTAGGATGAAAAAATTCAAGGAGGGAATTATGTAGATACATTTTTTACCTTGTAAGTCCTTGAAATATTTTACATATATTTTTAGAGGCAGGTGCTGAGACGATGTGTGTTTCTGAGGCCCAATATTCCTAGAATTAATTTTATAAAAATATTAAATATATTTTATATTATACATGCATAGTTTCATTAAAAAAATGGGATAACTATTAAAATAAATATTGTATTAGAAATATGAGACCACTTTTGAATGAAATGACTCCTCTTATTCATTAGAGATAAAATTATTCAAATAATAATGATCTAATACTAGGAATAACTCCACAATTCATGGTTTATTTCCCAATTGGTTAAATATACTAAGCATGGTCACTTTTTTTTATTTGATCTGTGCAATGAGAGCCTCTGCATGTGCCCATGTAATGTATTTAAAGTGATTATTCAGTTTTCCTCACCCTAAGCATCCCCATTTGAGTTTATTAGACAAGAAAAATTTTACAATTATTGTTTAACCTTTGTTCATGGGAATCTTTTCCAATTTTTCTTAAAGTTCATTTCTAATTGGCCTATGGGGTCTTGGTTCGACATCGTCGAGTAGTACCGAGCCAGATTGGACCCTCGAATTCACGATCGATTCACATGAAATGAATAGAACGAAAAATCAAGGATGGATTTAGAGGATTTTTTGTGATGTAGGAGATGTTTCTCACGGATTTGGGATCCAGGATCAAGATTCCAGTGTGTGGGAACCGCCATGAGCAACCAAAATTGAACAGGATTCATATGGGATGATTGAAACACTAATTTCTGACTATCAGATGACCAAAATTTCTTTCCATTTGTAAATATCATAAGATATGGATATTTGTTGGACATATTTTATAGAGGGGGATCTGGATTGGAGACGTGAGGTGAGGATATGTGTTTTGGTAAAAAGCACAATTACACTCAATGTAGTCTAAAGAACAAACATCATGTAGTCTATTAATTATCGTGGATAGGGTTTGGTTTGGTGTTAAATTCAACAATCCATATAGAGGGACCACATGTCATGTGACCCTAGCTGACCGTCTTAGTGCGTACAGAGGGTACATTCCTAGGAGTATAGGTGACCTTGCACACCATTTATAGTGGTAGGCACATCATGCGTTTCACATATTACATGAGAATGAGTGGGTGGAACATGATGAGTTCTAGACTGACCCTTACATACTGTGTAGCAGAGTAGGCAGACATGGGAAAATCTTACACGAACACAGATAGAGGCAAGGGCCAGACCTTGGGTGGCTGAGGTACACCATGTATTCCACCTACAAACTTTGTAGTGCCACATGATCAGTGAGTTATGTATCATTATGGACACATTCATTCGATGGAGTAGGACCACATTCCACGTCGATCTCATTAAATGTTGTGTACCCCTAATTTCCTTCTAAAGAAACTTCAATACCTTGTAACATCTTTGTTTGGACTCAGATTATAGACCACAAGAATCATATAATTTGTGTTTTTCCTTACATTAAATTATGGTAGAATCCATAATGGTTTTTTTTAATAAGATAAAATATGTTCTAGGTGTGAATCTTATTTAAATAGTGAATGAATATGGTAGTGATCATGGAAGATCGTTAGGGTGGTACTCCCCTGACAGGCTAGGGAACAAGTCCTCTATTTATTGAGGGGTACCCCTTATCAGGTATTGTATGGGTACTTTTTATACTGAGTGGTACACCTTATAGAATTAGGATGTGGTTCCTCTATCAAAGGAGTGTTACCCCCTGGACAGATCAGGGTGTGTGTCCTCTATTTATGGAGTGTTACCTCTATAAAATATCGAGGTGCAGGTTCTCTATTTATAGAGTAGCACCACCCTATCAGGTTTGGTGAGGGTTTTCTTTACATTGACTTGTACCCACCATGGAATTAGTGTTTGTGTACTCTATCTACTAAGTGGTAGCCCATGATGGATTAGGGAGAATGTCTTCTATTTACATAAGAGTACCCCCTTGTGTGTAGGTTTTGAGTTCTACTTACACTGAGTGGTACCCTCTATAGCCTTAGGGAATGGGTCCCATATCTACCAAGTTTTACGCCTATCATATAGGGCATGGGTCCTAATTACATTTAGTGGTACCCCCTATGTAATTAGGGTGTGGTTCCCCTATCCACTGAGTGGTAACTTCCTAACAGATCAGGGTGTGGGTCCTCTATTTGCGGATTAGTATCCCCTATCAGATAGGGTGTAAATTCTCATTACACTGAGTGGTACCCCCCTTTGTCATTAGGGATCATTTCCTTTATCTATCAAGTTTTACCTCTTATTGGATAGCGCATGAGTCCTCCTTACACAGAGTGGAACATCTCTGACGCACTATTGTGTGATTCCTCTACTTGGAGATTGTTCCCCCATGACTGTGTGACACAATGGAGAGGTGTTGGACCTACACATTGTTACTTCTTTGGAATGACACATGAGATGCTGGGCATTGACGATGGACTATCATAATTGTTCTAACTTATAATTGATATGGGATGTAAGATAGAGATCCCCTTCTATCTTATTTTTGTTTTTATGGTTTGAGCGTATATATATTAGTATCCATATCATTGTATTTTTACTCTCATTATTTAGGTTGAGTTGCCTATTATTTTTCTATTCCTATAATTTCTCTTACTACTCCCCCTTCAACTTTTGGGGTGTCCTACTAGGTATGTATATACTCACATTCCCATATGTGTCGGGTCCTATTCATATGATAGACATGTTAGTGGAGATTATAGAGAATCTTAGGGATACATGGTGCATTGGGTTGTATACAGTGGTTAGAGATTGGAGATCAGTTGATGGTCTCTCTTAGAATTTACATTTCTAGTTTTTTAGGTTAGGAAATCTTTCTCGTTGGGACATATTTTTGGTGGGTGTGTATTTTTTCCATTTATTATTCAGTTTATACTGTTGTACTTTTGTACACCCTAGAGATTTTTGACATGCATGGTTATTCTCTAGATATTGAATCTCTTTAATATTATTCATTCTAACTTCTGTATTGATATGGTTAGGTGTGTTCATATAGGAACATTAGAAAAACTCATCCCATGTTAGATATACATTTAAACAATTATTGCTAGCCCCTAGCCTATGGAGGTGGGATTGGGGTACTTATTTCTTGAGACCCTTTTGGTTGGGTCATGAAAAGATACATTAGGGTCAATTAGTGTTGTGATGTTGGGTTCCCAACAAATAAATAGACCATTTTTTTATAACCATATCATGTATACAAAGAGTTATGTATTATGTATTCTTACCATAATAGTATTGAAACTTCTACATCAAGTATTTACATGGAAATATCCTTAGATTTTTTTGTATCAAAAGGTTATAGTAGTTCCCATATATAATGAGAACCTTAAGTTATTTTATTAGTAATCTTAAAACATGTGTCCTATGGTCTAGAGACATCATAATCCTGGGACACAAATTACATCTAAATATTAGGTGTTGGGGGTTCATAATCATTGAGACTCAATCTTATAAACTTGTAACTTAGTGATATCAAGTAAATGAGATCACAAGGACTAAATTGATAATAGGAACATCATATGTTTCAAGTGTCATTGGTTATTTCTATTTGAAAGAATGTGCATTAGTCTTTCAACGTGGAATCATTAAAATTTTGTTTCATTTGATCACTCAAATTAATGGAAGTTGAAAACCATGACTTTTAAGTCATGGTGAGGTATCATGATTTGGGTGATTCATTGGTGGTATTAAAATGATTGAATGATCAAAAAATAATTTATCTCTTCCAAGATAAAGAGATATCTTGGGATCAGTCAACCTGGATGGTATTTACTTTTATAAAACCATGGCCATAGTAGAAGAAAGTTTGTGCATCCAGCATGAACATAAAATAATAAAAAAAATAAAGGATGATGACACAAAGTGTGAATCCTACATTATTTGATATCATGATAAAATAAGATTATATTACACTATGTGTGTTCATAGGTGGTTGTCATTGTAATGGTTAAATCCCATCTCCTTAGGGGTCTTTATGGGATGCTAGACTATACTCATATTTTGTGAGTATAACTCACCACTATAAAAATAAAAAACTAGAGGTTCACACACAAATCATATGATGAAGCCTGTCCGATTCTAATGGATTGAAATTTCAGACAAGGTGGGCCCCACAATGGGGACCAGGTAACGTCCATGTTTAAATGATTGTAATGAAATTAATAAATTCAATATTATTCAAGTTCATAATATTAAGAGTTGAATTTATTCACTTATTGTATTCAAAATATATTCATTGAATATAAATAAAAATAACATAGAGTTAGATGGTTTGAGAATATCACTACATACAAATAGAGGAAAAAATTCACTATATCTACAGGAATAACTTTCATAGAAAAAACATAGCAATAAAAACACAGATAAGACAGATCACACAAAGTAAAACATGGCGTAATACTTTCTTACAGACCTAAATATGTAATTTATCCTATAATGTTATAGTGTGGGAAATTAGTGTAGTTTAATAGACCTTATATAGTGTTCAGAAATTCTTGAGTGACCCGAAATTTGGATGAGGGGGAATTTATCCTCCAAACCCTTAGAGTAGAGGTGTTCTACCCCTTCCACCCCAATGAACTTATCACATATTGTGTCAAATGTTTTTTTAGTCTAAGCTTATTCTAATTGGACAACATACATCTAAATAATCAAACTCTGGAATTAAAATAGTAGAAAACATGATTATTATATATATATAGTTAATTAATTTTTCAATTAGAAAATAGTTTCTATATTCATTCCTTAAAAATAAATTTTATTTATGTTTCTTTTTTAGATAATAATGGATTTTCTTAATGATTTAGAAAATTATTTATTCTATATACATGAATGCAATGTTTTATTCCATAGGAAAAATGTTGAATAATTTATATATTATAGAAATGAATAATCTATGAATCAACCTGAGATTTTATGATTTTTTTAATAAAGTTTGTTTCTTTGATAACTTTTTTTAAATTCAATATTGAGTTTATATTGTATTACAAACAACACCGAGTTTTAATGAAACACGAAAAACTATTAAAATATTATTATTTATTATGATAGTTATGACCCATATATTGGAATAGTTGGTATAAATAGGATTAACTAAATTATGAAAATATATGGTTTAAACATGTATATATAATGAATTATTTCATGACTAATTAATTAAAAATGAAAATAAAAACAATTTGAAAACAAAGGATATCTTTTGTTAGAAAACTATATTTATGCCTAAAAATGTGTTCAACCTAAAAAAATTAACCAAAAAACTTTTTATGAATGATTTTATTGAAATATATATTTTATATATTCAATAATGTTTCTAAAATTCATCTTATATTTTTTCTAGACATGAGATAATAATAAATCCAATTTAAAGCACAAAAACTATGTTTTTTTTTCTAAAAAGCAAATTTTCTGCCTTTTGCACACTTATTTTAAAATTAAATTTTGAAAAATTTATTGATTTTATTTGAAAAGGTAAAATTTACTTTTGAATTTATCATGTCAAAATTATTTTGTTGTTAATTTTTGATAATTTTCTGAAAAGATATGTTTTTTGATGAATAGTGAAAATATTGATTTTTATTAAGAATTTTCATTTCTTTAAAATAATTTAAAAACATAAGAATTATTTTAAGATAGTTTTAAAAGTATAAGTAGTTCAATTATATATCTATTAATACAATTTATATTATTGGAATCAATTTTATATTGAATTTTTATGCGAAAACTTTTTATAATATTGTAAACTTTCCCTTTGGAAAACTGCTTTTTCAATGCATCTGTTAGTTTAATTTTAAATTAAAATTTTCCAATTATTTGACAGTAATTTTGAAAAATGGATTATATATTTTTAATCATCCTGACATATATTATATAAAAAGGTAAATTTAATTTTTTCCCTTAATGAATATTAAAAATAGTAAAAATTAATTACCATGGTTAAGGTAAAAATGGGTTTACCTGGGGTAGAACTTAAATGATAAGGGGTAAAATGACCAATTAACTTATCTGAAACCCTTTTTATGGAAATATTATGACATTATAACATCTATTTATTGATAATTTACCATTTTTGTCCTTGTGACATGTTAAAAACATGGTTAAACCTTTTAATTTTCCAAAATTACAAGTGTTTCACTCACCACACTTATAAATAGCCACACCTTATCCTAACCTATTCACAATTCCAAAACCAATTGGTTCAGAATATACCTAAGACAATAAATTAAATAAAACCCTAAACTCATCTCAAAAACATTATATTGGTCATAAATCTAATATTGGAGGGATTTTGGGGAAAACCAAAAGAAGTTGTCTGAGGAAGAAGAAATGTCCCTAACCGCGCATTTTATTTTATTTATTCCTCCATCTAATTCAATTATAATTAAACAAAATGATGAAATAATAACATATGTATCATCCATATACTAATATTTTTTTTACTTTTATTTAATTACTTACAACCATATCAACTTCCATGAAATGGGTTATAAAATCATCATTCGTGTGTATGGTGGAAAACCGTCTCGCGAACCGATGTTATTCATTTTCCATTAAAACTTCACATGGAGAGATTTAATTATGTATATAATTTTTATATATGATATATATGATATAATTATACTTATATAAATATAATATCACATACATATTCATAATTTTCATTCCATAGGGAATACAATAACGTCGATCGTGTGTACATCAAACTACCATCTCACGAAGTGATGTGATTCATTTATTAATTATGATTTAAATGGAAGTTAATAAAGATTAATTTTATATTTATATTTTATATTAATGAAATATTAATCATTATTTAAAAAAAATATCATATAATTTATTACCATGTCATTCATTTAATAAATGATAACGTTATTCATGTGTACGACGGACTACCACCTCACAAAGCGATGTGATTTGTTTTTTCACAAATGATTTACATGGAAGGTAATTTTTTTTAATTTTAATGAATACATATTATATATATGAAAAGATATTGATTCTATAAAATTAATACACCGTCCACTTCCTTACCCTTTCACCTGTAAGGGAAATTATATTGTTGTTCATCCGTACATACGACCTACCATCTCCACGAAGCAATGTGATTCATCAATCATGTTTAAAATTTAATAATTGTTATGAAGGTTAATTTAAAGATAAAATTATATTTATAACTTTAATATAATTATAGATATTATATAACTATAACCAATTTTCAAGATCCAAACGTTTTACAATAAAATGTGCAGGAGAAAACAAGGCAATTGACACCCAAAACAATAGCGACAATGAATGATTATTAATGAATGGGTAAGACGATATTATAAAAGGATAATATATGATAATATAAATAATAATTTAATATATTAAAATTTAATAACATTTTTAAAACCACTATAAAATATTTTAATGAACACTCAACTAAAGGGAAGTGTGAGGTAAGGGGATTCTTAACTCAATTTCCATTTATTGGGTTATACGACTAGTTCATTGATTATACTCTTAAAAAATTATGCATGAAATGGTTTTTGACTTGATTATGTTGAATTTAAACTATTATTTGTGTGGATATAATTTTTTTACATATAATCACACTATTTATTAACTCTCACCTTAATGGTACTAACTTTGTAAGGGTTTTATCTCAAACTTCCTTCTTTTAGACACATATTGTTTTATCCACTTTATGTATTTTGAATGGGGTATATAATTAACATTACAATAATATATCATTAATAATTTACACATCATTATATTTTAAGTTACAATTCATCTACATTATTTATATGAAGTTATGATTCAAAAGTTTCCAAATTAGTAAGGGTTTATGTTTGAATCTCATTTTAATCGGGATTTATTATGCTTGAATTTCCATTGAAGGAAATTATTTGACCATTGTCCAATAAACCACTTAAATTTTATTATACTCTAGTTATCTATATAGTTTTATTTTAATATTTCCATTTTCTTCTCTTTGGTACTTAAAATGAATATAAAAATGTTTTTATAAAAATATGACTTCATTTCTCTCTTCGGTCAAAAATACTTCTTCTTTAAAATTCATATTTTCTAAAAAACGTATTCAAAACTATTTTATAATGATTTTTTAAAGTCATATTTATACATAAATAAATTTTTTAAATTTTTTTAAAAAGGAATCTTTTAACTATTTCCAGAATAAGGTACATTTTGACTTTTCCTATAAAAATGTGAGAGGAAAATTTGTTTTTAAATCATATCCAAAATGAATGGAACTATTAATCCATCATGACCACTAAATAATTTAATGATTACTTTTTAATATGAAAAGCTTATTTTTGAAAAAAATCCTTAATGTTTTATAAGGATTTAGATTTTAAATTAGATCTTTTAAAAAATAAAGGGTATTTTACTCAAGATATGTTTAAAGTGATCTTTCAATAAAATTTTCCATATAAGATGAAATCCCTTTGATGTTACTCAAATTTAAATTTTTATTTTACTAAATAATGTTTACAATATTTTTAAAATTATTTTCATAAAGTGTAATAACCTTTTATTTCATGTATTTCTTCTAAATTATGATTATATGTCTCTCACACATCTATAACTAGTTTATTATTCCTTCCATTGATGGGGTAATACATGGATTATTATCATTTATGACATTACATCATTATGAAATTTTCTTTCAATATAATATGAATAAACTTTATAAAACCCATTTTCATTCCATGTGTAATTTCTATATTATACATTATGATTGATGTCATGAACCTGACCTGATACCCTAGTACTCTAGTACCCAAGTTGACATTGACATGGCCCAAAAGGCATTCCCAATACCCATGGGTTATTGACTAGCACCCGAAATCATGAAATATAAAAGTGGGAAACAATTTTACATATAAATAGTGGAAGAAAAAGATACATGTAAGTATGATGAAAACTATTAAAGGGATCCAGTACTAGAAACCAAACAAGTATATCAAAACTCAAATAGTACACCATCAAAGTACATAAAAGAAAAAATATATATAAACATGAACATACCAAAGGAATCAACACTCCGTGCCAAAGGATAAAGAATATAAAACACCTAAAAGAGGAACGTTACCTCTACTTGGAACTAGAAGAAGAAATGATAAAAATGCCTGAAGGTAAAGGTACGGTGTGATCTAAATATCCCATTAGGGTCTAACTAATTTATCCTTAATATGATTCCCAAATAATAAACCAAATTATGCTTTCAATTTTAATAAAATAGGTAACAAATATATAATTTCATATTTAAATCAAAACATGATTTAATTTCCAAATATGTAAACATTTCAAACATGTCTTAATAAGCACTTTATATAAAACAGTTTATATAAATCAGTAAGCATGAGTAAAGCAGTTTCATAATCAATTATATTTATAATCAATATATTCAAAATAATCACCATGGTAATTTTACTTAGGGTATGATAGTTACTTATTATAGGATACTAAAAATATAATATTTGTGGCCATAGAAATATGTGTAAACATTTCCCTTAGGGTTCGGCCAAATTGGAATTATCAATGTTCTAATAGGAATTTTATCATCCTAAGTAGTTTTTTTAGAGATTTTACCATCAATATGTTTCTTGGGAACTCCTGTCCTATTGTTATTGTCCCAAATAACCCACTAAATACCTATGATCACATATGATCAATCAATCCATATTTTTAAAAAGTTAAAATCATTTCATTTAAAATCAATCATCATTCATAGTTCAATTTCCCACTTTTCCCTTTAAAAATACCAATTCAATTTCAAATCCAAAATGATAGTTTTTCATCAATTCATGAATTTTCAAATTAAAACCAATTATAGGTTTTAATCCAACCAATTTAAGACATTTTTCTCAAAAATAAATTCCCAAATCGGTTGCCTATTTCAATTAATTTCAAAATAGCTATAATTTTCAATTCCATTAAAATTGGGGTTTCCCCCAAAATACATTCCAATAAATTTCCAATTAAAAACATATAAAATTTGGTTTAAAAATTTCAATATAATTAAATTTAAATCAAATAAAGAAAATAAATTTTTAATTATATTAAGAGACTCAAAAGGAACCAGCTAACTTTATTCACGGTATCAAACTCAACATTTGCAGTTAGATTTTCCAATGATGAACGACTATAATAGAGATCAAGAAAACCAACATATATTCAAGATCCAAGTCAATATAATTTAGATTCATATAATAAATGATGAGATAAAAAACCCTATAGAGGAAATAAAGAGATAGAGAGATAAAAAACACTTATCAGAGAGGTATCAAATAAAATACACCACCCTTTGATCCAACTATTAATGGATTTAGAGAAGAGAAAAATGGGTTTTGAGAGAATCAAAGTCCTTAAAATTTATTATAGATTGAGTTACAATCACGATGTGGATAAAATAGGGGTTTGGTAAATTTTAAAATAATTTTAGAATAAAAAAGTACCATATGTGCAATTTTATAGGCAAGGTCGCATGGTTATACAAACCATACACACTAACAATGTGACTCTCTACTGGGGTAAATAGTTTCTACTAATCTAGTCATTGTTTTTGTAAAATCATGAAACCACCTTATAAAGGACCACTACCTAGGGTTTCATGGTTTTCACTTTGTGGGTGCATGGTTTGGGAAAACTGTGCGCCAACCATGTAAAACGCAAAGAGCCTCCAAAATTTTCAATATTTCACCCAAAGAACCCCTAAAAAAGACCCAAAAAATCGTGATCTAAAGGAGGGTGAAAGAGTTTCTAAAAATATATATTATGATGTTACAATACCCCCCCCCCCACCATAGAAACGTTTTGTCCCTAGAAAGCCTATCAAAATGTTTCTATATGAAAAAATTGAGGCCACTAAACTCTCATCAGTGACTCCCTCTCCTAAGTATAATGTTTATGAGAACCATGATTCCATAACATGTGGGAAAATGGTATCATCCTCCCACAAAGTACCTTGGTATCAAAATAAAAAATCATGATTGGATTCTTACTCATAGATAAATTAGTCTCAACATCATGATCACTCTATCTCAAAACATGATATGGATCATAAGGGAAATTTCATTATTGAGATACATGGAACACATTATGTATCAACATCAACTGTGGGGGTAAGTGATAAATGGTAATACATATTCCCCCTCCTTCCTAGAAACCTCAACATTTCCCACAAAATGAGGATAAATATTCCGTTGATTCCCAAGCCATCGATGACCCAAACAGGGAGAAACTTTAAGAACACCTGATCACCATCTAAAAACTCCAACAGTCTATGGTGATAACCAAAATATGATTTATAGCATCAATGTGATTTAAAAATATCCCAATGAATCAAATAAATGTATTTTTTGCATATTTTGGATCAATCTTGGTCCAACATATGAACATTCACCGATCTTCAACCAACACAACAATGATTTACAAGGATGGATATAAAAGACCAGAAAAGGAGCCATTCTGATAGTGGACTGTTGAATATTTTTATATGTAAACTCAATCAATCCCAAATGGTCATTTTAAGCTCCCCCAAAGTCTATAATTCATGCATGAATCATATCCTCATGAATATGTATAACCCTATAAATTATTCCATTAGTCTACAGAAGGTATACCATACTCAAACAAACCTTAGATCCCAGTGCCTCCTGGATGTAACAACTCAGTCTTTTATAAATTATATTTGTTTCGTAAATAAATGTTTTACATATTATTTAATATTATAAATGTAAAAAAACAAATATAAACTAACAATTTTTTTATCATGAACAATGATCATTAAAGTAACCAACTATGATACCAATTAAAATGAAAAACATTACAACTGGACAACAAATATAAAATAGAATAACTAAAATGGGAAAGTATAGATTGAAACAATCTACTAGAATCATCTCCCCCAGTTAAAATTATATAGGAATAAAACAAAATATAATTAGACCAATCAATATCTTATGAAAATGAAAATATAATCTGAAGTAGAATTGTAGTGATTTTTGAGTGAAATAATGAAGAGTTTTTTATAATGTATAAAAGGAAATGTCACTATTGGGATTCGATCATTATATGAACATTGGTAAATATGACCATTGGAAACTATAACCTTTTTGATAATTTTATTGGTATATTTAGTGTTTATAAGTAATAATTACAAAGGATAATTGGTAAAGAAAATAGAATTGATGGCCTCAACCAGTAGAGTCGTTCCATTTGAATCCCATTTGTCAAAACATGGGAGGGAGGTAGTGTCAGTGGGGTTTAACCTTGACCAATCCCAATACAATATTCAACATGTTAATATTTAACTAAATCACATATGTTATAAGTTCAAGTTAGTGGAGATTACTATTGGGTCGATGTTAGCTAAGGCACCCCGCTAAACTACCATCATCGCACACCTTACTTGTAGGGTGTATGCGTGTGTAATAACAGGTTATGTTCCTAGGACTTAGTTACTTGATGTTTAATTTATTATGTATAAATAAAATGATCATTCTATAAATTTCTTTTTAGAATAGTTTTTATTAATAAAATATATATTTAATTGAGATGAATTTGATAATTTGTTTTTTGGATGCAAATAAAATATAATTTTATTTTTCTATAAAATATATATAATTTTATGAGTATTATTTGTTTTAATGAAATATTTTTTTTAAAAAAATTATTTTAATAATAAATGATAAAATAATTTTATTATGTCGTAGGAAAATTTTTATAAGTGTCAAAAATTTGATTGTGCCTTAAAAATAATATTTTTAGGTAAGTATTTTTATACTTATAAGATAAAATTATCATATTTAGATAATTTTATAAGATATAAAATATCATTTTTGAAATCATCAAGTCAAAATTATTTTAGTATGAATTTATGAGAATTTTCTAAATCATACATTATTTTTTTTAAATAGTCAAAAATATAGTTTTTAGGTTTCACTAATCTTTATGAAATCATATATATTTCATGATTATGTAATAATGAATAAAACAAAATACACGACCTAAAACATGTTAGTTTATTAATATTAAGTATTATAATTTGTTATATCAATTTATAAATCTATAACTGACTTTCCAAATTCTAAAAATGAAAATTTTATGTTTAAAAACATTAATTTTTTGAAAAATTACTTTTCCATGAAAAAAGATGTATTTAAAAATACATTTGTTTCTTCTGTATAAAATTATCATAAAATGTTACCAAAATTTCCAAAAACATGAGTAAAAACCATGGGTAAGACAAAAGTTTTTCATTTTCCATAACATTGTTTTCCAAAGACTATATTTGAAAATTAGTAAACAATTACCCCACTTCTCTTATAAATACGCACCCATTTCTCCATTTCAATTCACTTTCATTCTATACTCCAAAAATTTCTTGTTATTTTTCCTCCCAAGGAGTCCCTCAAGGTTCATCAATCCCCCAAGGTTCCATCATTAAGTTTTAGGAATAACTGTTTAAGGTAAGGGAAATCTTCACTTCTCTTTTTGTTTCAAGAGTCCTTTTTGTGTTATGTCTTCCAATTTCCAAGAAAATTTTATTTTTACACTTTATATTATCCCATAACTAAAGTAATTTTATTTTATAAATGGGATACCCTATTCCCCTCTCATTTTACCCTTTTATAAAACAATGTTTTATACCCATTATGCTGCCGATTTTACTTCTCAAAATTTCTCTCAAATCCTTATGAATTTCTCTTTTATTTTATTTTTGTTGATACCCAAACCCTTTTCTATTCCATGAGTATTCACTTGAATATAAAAATTATTTATTTTATTTTCTTATTTATACATAATAACCCCACATTCCATTTTGTGGGTAAAAAATGACGTAATGATCATTTCTTAAAGATCTTTTGTCTACCAAGATTTATAATAAGAAAACAATTATTTATTCTCCATGGGTTATTAATGAATTTATTTATTATGATATATGTGGATCAAATGAAATTAAGAAATATTAATGGTGCACCTTGATAGTTCTCCAACTAATTGGGTAAAGAATTTAATCTTTAAAGATGACATGTTTTAAGATACCTTGGTGAATAACCTTGTTAATTTTTATTTATGAAACTGTGGTGATAAACATAGGTGATATGATTATAAATGTATCATTTAAATGTTGTAACCACATTTCTATTTTATTACTCATGTTATTATTGTCATTTTATATCTATTTCTCATTCCTTATCATTATGACTCATGTTCTTATTGATATGTCTCAAGATCACATTATGTAGGTCTCTCTTACTTATTCCATTAATAGGATTCATGCTCACCCCTTTCCTTTGATGAATATCCCCATGATATGAGATACACTAAAAGTAACCTAAAGTGAACACTTGAAAATAAAATTCAAGTGGTTTTATAATAATTTTTTTTATCTTTCATGTATTATGTACCTTTTTTCTAAGAACCCAAACATCAAAAGATCATCTGTTTTGTTCCATGTAATGAAAAGTTCTGTAATAAAAATGATGGATTTCATAGTTGGTATGAAAGGAAGGTTTAATTGTTTTGGGTAAATTATTACTTGAAAAGATTAGTAATAAGAGTAGTGATAAGTCTAAGTATTTTAAAACATCCTGGTATTTTGGTGAAGTATTAACTAAGTGTTTTCTAAGAAAATAAATCCTTGTCTGCATATGAACAAGTGGATGTTGATCTAGCACAAATTTTCATAGGGGAAACACTCAAAAAAACCCCTTTGAGCTTAAATTTAATGATAACTGGTGTATGAAAATGGGGCTTTCTGCCCTTCAGGTTTGACACTCCTGGTGGATATATTTGGATAATCAAAACCTTTTTATGAATAATTATAAAAGATATATAAAAAATGTAATTGTTATTATATGATATTAATAATACATTTAAGAATGATGTTTTAAGACATAAAATCCATTTTTAATTATATTATTTTTAAAAGTAATAGGTTTCTCACTAAGGAGTTACCATTTTAGAAAAATGGTAAGAACTAGGAGGAAGCACATAAATTATGAGTGTAACTAATAATGAACTGATGACATTCCATTGGAAGATGGAATATAAAACTTCATAAGGATGATGAATCAACTAACTAGAGTTATGATAAAAAAAATCCAATCAAATTGGGAGACTAGATTCACCTTGAAGGGAATCGATTTTTTTAGATCTTTATGCATCAAAGAACCCATTCATTAAGTGTATCTATAGACTCATTAAATGATGAAAAATATACAATCTATACATAAAAGATCATTTCTATACTTTGTTGTTTGGAGAAAGAGAAAGTAACCCTAAAATTATACTATTTTGGAAGGATAAGCTGATCAGTGGTAGAAACTGATTAAAAACATGAAGCCAAGAAGAGAGATCGTTGCTATGGAGTGGGAATATTTTAGGGGAATTTTTTCAATAAATATTTACCCTGATCAATGCGAATCAAAATGGAGAAGTAATTCCTTGAAATGACATATAAGGAAAATGAATCAATGAGAGTCTATGAAATGAACATTACAATACTTTCTCAATAAACCTATATATTTTTTGTGGATCCTAAGGGAAATTTGATAGATTATTTGGTGGAATAAAACTTTGTCTATGGAGGAATCTAGAAAATCATGACTATGAAAAATATGAGGAGATAGTGTGGAGTGCTATAAAGGTTGAACTAGAGTTTGGAGAGATGTAGTAGTCACATAGATCAAAGGAAAATAATATATCAATGGATCTAAAATCATGGAGGAACATTGATCATAGAAGATGTGGAAAGAAATTGAAACATCCCACTTGAAAAAAACATGGAAATAAGCATTCAAAGAACTGCTTACATGGGAATGGAAAGTGTTACAAGTGTCGAAGAGTTAGAGATATATCTCGAAACCTTAGTGGTGAGGTGAAGGCTCAACTTCTAAACACTAATGAAAAATGTAATATAGTGCAGGACCAATTGGATATTCAATGATTTAAGGGTGTAAATCTAGGGAACTTTTCCAATCAATTTATAAATCAAAAGATAATAGAGTCGAACCACCATCAACCTCAGCATATGCCAATGGAGTAGGGTTGGAAATTTTCTATCAAAATGGTTGAAGTGGAGGCGTTGAATGATGTGGTGGTAGGTACACTCATTGTTCTATAAAATCTATCATATGCTTTATTTAATTATGGTCCTATACATTCCTTTATTTCATCGATGTTTAAAATAATATAGAAACAATCCATGAACTATTAGAAGTAGAGTTACCATTCAAGTCTCCTGGAGGAATTATCCTAGCATCAACAGTGTATAGAAACTATAGTATTAAATTTGGTGAGTAAAATCTCATCAAAAATCTAGTAGTCAGTCCCATGGTGGAATTCAACACTGTACTTGGGATAAAAAATCTATCAAAGTATAATGTTAATATCAAATACATAAACAAAGGAAATTCTAGTAGTCTTGAATTCACAACCTACAGTCATTTTTATAGGAGATATGTCGTAGACTGAGCCATGTTTATAAGTACCTCCCATAGCCTTATTTATAGATATGATCGGTGAAGAGGTATGATGAAATGAAAGTATAAATATAGATAATGTCCCTATAATTTAAGAATACATTGGCATATTTTATAAATAGTTACCTAGACCTCCCACAAAAATAGAGGTAGAGTTCTATACTAAAATCATACTTGGATCCATGTAGATATCAAATACCCTATATATGATGGAAAATATGAAGTTAGAAGAATTAAATAAACAAAATCAAGATATTTTGGATAATGGATTTATCAAAAAATGTGTGTCTCCTTTGGGAGAACCTATTCTATTTGTGAAGAAGAATGATGAATCAATGCAAATATGACTTGATTATAGAAAACTTGATGGGATCGCGATGAAGAAAAATTTCACTTCACCAAGAATTGATGATTTATATAACTAGCATCATGGGTCTGAATTATTCTCCGCGATTGAACTCTTATATGGGTATCATCAATCATGGATGAAGAAATAAGATATTCCAAAGATTGCCTTATGAACACTATATGGGTATTATGAGTTTTTATGCCATTTATATTGACTAGTTATACTTCTATATTTATATATTTGATTAATAGATTCTTTATGGACTACCTTGATAGAATATTGATTGTTTTTATTGATGTTATTTTGATATATTCTAAAAATAAAAAGGATCATGAGGATCATATAAGGGTAATTTTGGGAACTCTAAAGAAGGAGAATATTTTTGGAAAATTTAGAAAATGTGAATTCTAGTTAAAAAATTTCCATTCTTGGAGAACATTTTAACCAATGAAGGAATCTCTTTTGACACTACAATGAAAAAGTATATAGTGGAGTGGATGCATCCTTCAATAGTAAATGAGATTATTTATTTCCGTGTGTTAGCATGATATTGTTAGATATTTGTGAAAAATGTTTCTTGCCTTTATAATACATTAACCATGTTATCTTGAAAAGGGGATAAGTTCATCTGAAAAAAGGAGTGTGAAGAAAGTTTCCAAGAATTGAAGAAGAGATTGGTTACTACACTTATGTTAACCCTGCCCTTTTTTGGATAAGGATTCGTTATTTATAATGATGAATCTATGAAAGGTCTTGGGTGAATCCTCATGAAAAATGAAACGGTGATTTCTTATGCATCTCGACAGTTAAATCCTCATGAGAATAATTTTCCTACACATTACCTACAGATAGATGCGGTTATGTTTTCTCTAAAAATATGGAGTCACTGTATTTTTGTGGAGAAATGTGATAGATACACAGACCACTAAATTTTGAATTATATTTTCACACAAAAGGAATTGGAAATGATAAAAAAGAGATGATTGTAAATTCTTAAAGACTATGACTATTCGATTCATTATCACCATTTAAGAGAAAACAATGTGTCTAGTCCATTAATTAAGAGATCCATGTTCTACTGGAAATGATTAGGTTTTAAAGAGAACCTTTGATCAAAGACCAAGTAAAATTGGATATGGGAATCATAAGAGAAAGTGTATCATCAAAACTAACCCAAAGAATTTTTGAACCATCATTACTAGAAAATATCAAGAAAACAAAAAGATAATATCCTTTATTATAAAGAAATATAGAGGATATATAATAATGGGTAGTTTCCTGAGTTCAATATTGATCAAGAAGGTGTACTAAATTTAATATAAGGCTTTGTGTTCAATCTATGTTAGATATAAAAAATGAGATGATGGATTAAGCACATAGATCTATATTCTCAATACATCCTAGAAGCACTAAAATGTATAGGGACCTTTGTGATCATTATTTGTAGGAGAATATGAAAAGTTATATTTATAACTATACTATAAGAGGATTAGTATGTCAACAAGTGAAGGTAGAGTAATAATTTCCTAAAGGGGTATTGAAAAAATTACCCATACCAACATGGAAGTGGTACAATATAACTATGGACTTAGCCACTAGTCTCCCAAGAATATCCCATGGAAATAATGTGATATGGTTTATAGTGGATTGACTCACCAAGACTTCCCATTTAATAGATATATGGGAAAATTTATCTTTTGAAAAACATTCCATGATATACGTAAATGAAGTGGTGAGGTTTCATGGGGTTCCACTTTGTATCATTTATGATCATGATCAAAGGTTTACATCTAAATTCTGGACAATTCTCAAACATGATTAAAGTAATGGATTATATTTTAGTATGACCTATCACCCCCAAACTGATGGCCAATCTGAAAGGACTTTTCATACACTTCATCACATGTTGAGAACATACTTGATAGAATTTAAAGGTGGAAGGGATAAACACCTCCCATTATTTTTATTCACATACAACAAAAGATTCCACTAGAGTATTCAAATGGAATAATATGAATCTATATATGGAAAGTGATATATAACTCCTACTTGTTGGGATGATGTTGGTGAGATTAATTTTCTTGGTCCTGATCTTTTTCATGAGATAGAAAAAAAGATTCATTGTATCCATCAACATATAAAGGATGCATAGAGTTTTCATAAGATCTATGATGACAACTATTGAAGGGACTTGGAGTTAGATGATTGCGGAAAACATTCCATCAAATATCACTGTGGAAGAGATTCATGCTATTTGGAAAAAAAATGGAAGCTTAGCCCTAGGCACATTTTCCCCTATGAAATCCTTGATCGTATAGGAGCATTGGCCTATCAGCTAGAACTCCCACCCATTCTTTATCAAGTTTATGATATATTCCTTGTATCTATCTTGATGAAGTACAAACCTGATCCATCATGTGTATTGAATTCAGAGGTGGTACAATTGGAACATCACGTCTCTTATGAGGAGAAGTCGATGGAGATCTTGGACCATAAAGATAAGGTTCTATGCAACAAGATTACCCACCTTGTAAAATATTTGTGGAGGAACATTAAATATGAAAAAGTGATGTGGGAACCAAAGGATACAACGAGATAGAATTTCCCTCCCTTTTTTCAACTGATAAAGTGAGTTGAAAATTTGAGGATGAAATTTTTTAAGGAGGAAAAATGTGATGAAAACTTACTTTTTAAATGGTATTTCTTTCTTGAATAAATGTTTCTTTCATATTATATAATATTATACATGAAGAAAATAAATAGTAACAAATATATTATTTTATCTTTAAAAATTATTGTAATATTTTTCATATTTCAAACCAATTAAAATGGCAACATTATAATTGGGAAAAAAATATAAAATATAATAGCTAAAATGGAAAAGTATGGGTCACCCCAATCTATTGGAATCATCACCCCCTATGAAAATTATATAGAGGTAAAAAAATATTTATAAACAAATAAAAATCTTATGAAAATGAAAATACAGCCTTAAGTAGAATTTTAGTGATTTGCGAGTGAAAGAATGAAGTGGTTTTTAAAAGGTATAAAGGGAAATGTGATCATTGGGATTCAACCGTTATATGACTCATGCCATTTTAAGCACATTTATCAAAACTCAAAAGGGAGGTAGTGCCACAGGGGGTTCTTCCTTGACCGAGATCAAGCTGAGCTTCAACAAGTGAAGCTTAAACTAAATTGAATATGAGATAGGTTCAAGTTAGTGGAGATTACCAGTTGGATGATGTTAGTGGAGACACCCCATTAAACTACCACCATTTCAAACCTTACTCTTAGGTATTATGTGTCTGTAATAAGGGGTTACATGTCTAGGACATAGTAAATTGAAATATAATCTCATTTTTATAAATAAAGTTATTATTCCATCAATTCCTTTTTATAATAGTTTTTCTTAAAAAATTATATATTTAATTGAGATGAATTTAATAATTTTATTTTTGGAGGAATATAAAACATAATTGAATTTTTTTAGAAAATATACACAACTTTATGAATATTTATTTTTATTGATACAATCTATTAATATAATTTCATTTTAATAATAAATGAAAAACTAATTTTATTAAGGCATAGGAAATTATTTATAAGTGTCAGAAATTTTATTATGCCTTCAAAACTACTATTTTTTAATAAATAAGGTTTTTTATATTTAGAAGATAAGATTATCATAGTTATAGATTTTTTTGATAAAATAAAATTCCTTTTTTAAATCAACACATCAAAATCATGTTATGGTGAAATTATGATAATTTTCTAAAAATACATTATTTTTTCATAAATAGTAAAAAATATAGTTTTAGGGTTTAAATATATTTAATGACATCATATTTATTTAATAATAATTTAATAATTAATAAAACAAAATACATGACCTAAAAATGTTATTTTGTTAATATTAATTATTTTAATTGATTTTAATTAATTTCTAAATCTATAAGTAACTTTCCAAAGTCTAAAAAGGAAAATAAGATTTTTTAAAACATTGCTTCGTAGAAACTTTACATTTCCATTCCAAAAGAAGTATGTTTAGATCAATTTTGGTTCTTGTGGATTAATTTATCCTAATATGTGACCCAAATTTGTAGAACCCTGAGAAAAACCCAAGGGTAAGATAATTGTTTTCAATCTCCACAACATAGTTTTCTAAGGCCAATATTTGAGAATTATTAAACAATTCCACCAGTTATACTATAAATATCCACCCATTTATCCATTTCATTTCACTCACAATCAATTATCGATGATGTTCTTGTGATTTTTATTACCAAAGAGTCCCCCAAGGTGTCCTCAAGCCACCAAGGTTCCATCCTCATGTTTTAGTAACAACTCTTCAAAGTAAGGGAAATATCCACTTCTCTTTTCCATTCAAAAGTCATTTTTGTGGTATATCTTCAAATTTATAATAAAATTCATTTTCATCAAATTTTTATTATTCCATTACTATGGTAATTTTCTTTCATCAATTGTGACCCTTTTCCCCTCTCATTTTACCCTTTTCTCAAATGATGTTTTATACCCATCATGTTGCTGATTTTACTTATCAAAGTTTCTCTCTTATCATTATGAGATTTTCCTTTCTTTTCTTTGTGTGGATACCCAAAAAATTAATTTTCCATGATTATCCACCTATATATAAAATTGATTTATTTAATTTTGATATTTACACATAAGAAACCCACATTCCATTTTCATGAATTAAAATTACATAATGATCACATCTTTAAGATATTTTGTATACCATGATTTTTGATAAGAACCCCATTTTAATTCTTCCAGGTTATTAATGAAATGATTTATTATTATCAATTTGGATCACATTAAATTATTACATATGATGTGTGTGCCATATTATCATTCCAATTCATTGGGTAAGTAATTTAATCTCTAGATATAACATCTTTTAAAATACCTTGGTGAATAACCTTGGTAATTTTAATTTATGACACAATAGTGATATGATTATGAATGTCTCATTTAAATGTTGTAGCCAAATTTCTATTTTATGATTCAACTTATTATTATTATGTTATATATCCTGCTCATGCCTTATCATTATAACTCATGTACTTATTGATATGTCTCAAAATCACATACTATATATATCTCTTGCTTATTTCCGTACTCGGATTCGTGGTCACCCCTTTCCTTCGATATATGTCCCCAAGATATGAGATTCAATAATAGTAACCTATAGTAAACCCATGAACATTTTGTTCAACTGGTTTTAGAATAATTTTTTAATATTTCTTGTATTATATACCTTTTTTTCTTATAAAATATACTTGAAAAGATCTTATGTTGTGTAACATGTAATGAAAAGTTATGTTATAAAATTTAGGGATACCATACTAGAGGCCTCTCTAAAAGTGATAAGTAAAAAGGGGACCCCTTTATATAGATTATAATATATTGAAGTTAATGAAACCCAACAATATCTCTCACATAGACATTTCAAAACTCCTCAACTTTGTTTGTATCATGAATGAGTATAGAGTGATTCAATTTGGTCATATTATCAATCACAACCCATATCACATTCTTTTTTATCTGGGTACATGGAAACCCTTCCATAAATTCCCTAGAAATCTCATCCCACTTCAAGTTCAATGCTATAAGTGGATGAAGCAAACCCAACGGTATTTGGTGCTCGACCTTGACCTGTTTTCAAGTATAAAAATGAGATACAAAATCAGCAATCCCCCATCTCATACCCATACATTATAATAATCACTTCATGTTTGGGAACATATTTGTAGCTCGTGGGTGTAAAACCCAGTAGTAATTATGGAAATCCCACATCTCATATTTTCACATATATAATGACACAAAAAACAAATTCTAATAATATATAATACCCTTCACTGAGAATAGACACTTTTCTTTAGTATCCCCACCATACAGAGAGTCTCTAATGCTACTAAATTCATCATTAAGATGTTGTTCATAAAGAAACATTTTGAGTAGAGAGGAGGTCTATTGAACACTATCCAAGACAATATCAACCCCTCATTAATGAACTCCTAGATGAAATGTGTAGAAAGATCAATTGGGTTCCACTCTTCTGATGATTCTTTCATAGCCTAGGTCAGATGTTTCCTACCCAAATCATCTAAAATGACATCCCCTTTTCCAAATGTATAGGAAATTTCCAAATCAAAAGACTATAGGTACTCCACCAAATACCTCTGGTGGATATTTAAATATTTTTTAGAGAATATTTAACTCAATATATTGTGGTCCAAAGACATGGAAAACATTTCTCTAAAAAGGTAATACAGCCAACTCTTAAGTGCATACAACACGACTGTAAGTTCAAGGTCATGGGTTAGTTAATTACTCTCATGTGGCCTAATCATTCAGGATACATAGGTAATGATGTGGTCACCCCACATAAGAACACATCCCAAACTCAAAACTGATGTGTCACAAAAGGCCACATAGCCTTTTTTGACCTCTAGAAGAGTTAACATCATCAAAAAATTTGAAATACATTTTTGATCAACATAATCACTCTAACATTTCTCATACCAAGAGAACTTCAATCCCTTATGAGTGAGAGTAGTCATCAGAAAATCCAAATTTGATAAATAATTTATGAACCGGTGATAATACCTAGATAAAATCAATAATATCTAAATCTTGAAAACATTATATGGTTTCTCTCATGTCAAAACAAGTTTCACCTTGTTAGGATCAACAAAAATACTATGGTACTAGAGAAAATGTCCCAAAAATTTCAATTCCTAAATCCAGATATCAAATTTTGATAGCTTGGAATAAATTGAGTGATTTATAAACAGTTATAGAAATTATTTTAGAAAATGACAATGTTTATCCTTTGAATTAGATTAAACAAGGATGTCATGCACAAATGTAACCATGAAAATATCAAGGTACTAATGGGAGATCCTATTCATCAAATCCATAAAGTCTGTACGAGAATTGGTTTGACCAAATAGCATGGTACAGTACTCATAATTTCCATACCTTCTCCAAAAGGTGGTTTTCTGAAGGATATATTCTTTTATTCTCAAATGGCGATATCCAAATCAGAGGTAAATCTTCAAAAACCTATTCTCCCCTATCAACTCGTCAAGAATTTCATCAATCCATGGAAACAGATACCAGTTATTTATTAAAAATCATTTTATTTTCTAGTAATAAACACATAGAAACTTTTTTCTATCATCTTTCTTAAGAAATAGAATAGATATCTCCTAAGTTGATACACTTGATCATATAAATCCTTTCTCTAAAATATAATACAATATAGTCTTTAACACTTTTTAAGATCTTCGATTTGACTAGTCACTAAGCCCAAATGGACTTACAGATCAAAAGTTATGGCAATTAGAAGATGGAAAAAAATTTGAAAGGTATTTACCTCTCTTATACGGAGAGCCTATGTAGAAGACCAACACAAAGGACCTATTTGGTACACTTATTCCATGGAATTAAGCAATTTGGTTGTGTATGTTTCACACCCATGCGTGGAATAGCTACACGAAGGACCTACATGGAGGAATTGCACGAACAACCTACCATCGACCAGGTCCCCTCCTTGCCTATAAATAAAACCCTTGGGCTCTCCATTTTAAAGGATACAAAGTTTGGAAGAATCCAAAGTGGTGTCATTACACATCCCCCCTTCCCCAAGGTCCTCAAAAACCTAAAATTAATTCTGTAAAACATGAGAGAATAGAGGATTAATAGGGACAAGTGGTTTAAAGTCCCATCAGAGTCTAGAACATGTGAACATATGCCAAGGACCTATGCCAACGACATGCATGGAGCACCTTCATGGACCACCTGTGTGACCCACATTGGCAGTTCAACTGTGCAACCCCCCTTGGTGGAGCACTTACACGACCCACCTGTATGACCCCCTTTGGGAAAAGAACCTTCGTGACCCCACTGGTCTATACCGTGGGGGCTGCACCCCCACACCCCCACTCAAGACCACTATCGGGCTTTGGTATCAACCCTTCGGACCATTCCCTTTACTTATGTCACTGAACCCCATAAAAAATGGAGACCCTCACCATGAAATTTTCAGGCCAAGTCGAGGAAATTTTCCATTGTGCGTTATATGGCCTCAACATCCACCCATAGAGTACCATGATTTGAGATACTCTTCTTCACTCATTGAAATTACTTGAGTTGACTTGCTCTTCTTGGTTTCATTCTTGTCTTATGTGTTTATATTCTCTTATTTGATTTCTCAAGTAAATTGAGTTGATAAACTCCACCAAAAACTCCCTAAACCTCATCACCAGAATCATATGCTAGGTTGAATCACAAATTTTCATACTCCTAAGGAGTAATCCCTGACCAAATCCCAATGGGAATTCTCCTTAAGAGTAAACTATAATCAATCCTAAAATGGGTATCCTCTTTAGGAGTAAGCCCAAATAAATAACAATGGGCATCCTCCTTAATAGTAATCCCCAATCAAACCCATAATGGGAATCCTCTTTCGGAGTAAGCCCCAAAAAATTCCCAATGGGCATTATCCTTAGGAGTAAGCCCTAATAAAACCTCAAATGGGCATCCTCCTTAGGAGTAAGACCCAATAAAATCCCAAATGGGAATCCTACGTAGGATTAATACCCAACTGAACCTCAAAATTGAATCCCTCCTGGAGTAATCCCATGGCCATTCGGGCCTAACCTAATGACCTTCACTTTCATTCCACATTGAAAGTTTCATTACTCTGTACCCTCGTCCATTGTCACCCTGACTTCTTTCACCATAGACCCAACCTCTTACATTATCATAATAGAATGTGTGTGGTTTGTTGAATATTTAAAATCCTCTTGTTTCTCACACTGATATGACTCACATGGGATTAGGGATTTTTAATGATCATAACATCCGCACAATCCACCCCATGTATTGGACTATGAGAACTTTGATTCCCACCTTAATTCGGATATGTATGAAGCCTTCATCTGGGGCCTGAGATCAATGGACATCCTTCTCAGGATTCCAACCATAACTCCCTTATTTTTTGCATTATCCTTAGAAATAAGCCTTGAATCATGTCCCTCATGAATCTCTATGAGTTAAGATATCTATCACGGACCCTGTTACAAGGTCATCCTCTTTAGGAGTAAGCTCCAATATATTTATCTCAAAGGAAATACTCCCCTATAAGACTTATAGAACTACATGATCTATGATTACCATCCAAGTGGGATACATAAGAATAATCCTTCAAGTTCAAACCCAACAGTCAAAATAAACCCTATTCTTTCTAGTCCACATTCCCCACAAGGTCTAATAGAAATTGGAAACTCATATCCTTTCCATGTTCCTTGGTATTCTTAGGCATAAGTACCACACCAAGGTTTGACTAGGCACCTTCTTCCTAGATTTCCTTACCACTTGACATTAAACAAAACATTTAGGTCTTTATCACATGACCTTAAAGGTATGGTGTGTCCCATTAAGTTGCATTGAACTATGAGGGTTCTGATTCATTTCATGAGGATGCATAGGTAGCCTATTTATGGGTATGATCCCAAAATAAAAAAAATTCCATCTTCCTGGGTGATGATAAATTCCAGAGTGCACCATTGTGTGGATTAAAAACCGGCATCATGATAACAATGGCTATATAATATCTATATAGTATATGAGTGGATATCATTAATGGAGAACCCAAAATACATATGAATATCTCCATTGATGAAGAACATCAAATATATATGGATGGTTATGTATTCTACGCATGCTAATAATTGATTGAAAATTTAAAGGGAAACATACATTATAATTGGTAAATTAATATGGATTCATGAACATATTTTAAATATATAAGAGAGTCACGGAGTAGGAAATAATTCACCCTAAAATAATGGGATGAGCCTGACCTCCCGTCCTCTCGACCAATGTGAGTTCTTAAGTATCATGGTTCAAAAAACCTAATGAACATATTCCGTTAAAAGACAAGTCCCTTTGGATATAGAACTATTGTTTGTTTCTAGTTTCATAAATAAATCCTATGGAAACCATCTGGAAGTAGTGATTCCTAATCCAAACACACATTCTGGGGGGAAATAACTATGTGATGAATCTTCATTCTGGATGCCTATGGATGGAACCCTTTATATCTTGAAGTATTTTATTGCACCATAATACTTTTTGGTGTCGATGATCCCATTACAATACATGGGGAAGAAAACATATAACAAAAATTATGAAAGATTCCTAAATGACTAAATGAACCACATATCTTGGGTGACTCAGTGAAAACACATTTCGAATGCCCAGGCATGCCACATTGGACTTAAGCCAAAGGGCCTCTATCAGGAAATGTAGGAGGTATGAAATAAACTTAATATCGAGATACATCATGAGACACATCACACTTCCTATTCTATTTATGGGAACTCACATGAGCACCATTGGGAGAAAAAGTAATGCATGTCAATGCTTACATACCAGCCAGGTCTAGGTCAACCATCAAGGCCCTAGCCATCATGTCAATATAATAAAATAGATTTAGAAGGAAAAAATAGAATGAATATTAGATAAAAGTCCTATCTCAAACTAAAAAGTATTCATATTCCAATTTGATACAATATTAGGTGAAAATTGAACAAGTTAAGTGAATTGTTTCATATATTCTGTCATGGTCCTATCAACCTGCTCGATTTTGAAAGACTCCATAGCCTTAGCTGGTTCCATAGACTCAAGATATAACGCGTATATGAAAATAACTTTAAATTAATTCATATCTAATTCATCATGATTAGTTTCTATGATGATGGAATCCTAACACTTCTTATAGGTCACTTCATCTTTAAGGTAACACACTTTACCTTAATATATTCAAAAGTCTCTATGAAATCCTATATTTCTCATTCAATCCTTAGCCTCTTGATAATCACTAGATCCTTAGAAATTAGATGGGTTTTGATGAAAGAACTCTTTAGCCTGATTTTGAGATTTATCCCTCTAAGGTTCCATAATTGGATACTGCATGGGAATAGGTATAGGTTCTTATCCCAAATATTGGACAATATGCATAATAATTACAATGGGATTCTAGTCTATAAGAGGATTCTCTCACTTTGGTTCCCCAGTATCATCCTCCTAGATTCTATTCACATGTATTATTAGAGGCATAATTATAGAAAACAAAATAAAAAAACATTTAAAAGAATAGAAGATCTCTCAGATCAATACTCAAATAAGAGAAATGTGGAAATTAATCCCATTATATAAGAAAAAATATTTTGATTTATAACTATAAAAATAGAAAGTGAGGAAAATAGAAGAATTATTCCTCAAGATTCCTACCCCAAAAAACCCGTGGTGACTTAAGGATCATTACGGTTAGAGCTGGTCAGGCACTCACTCTCAAAAACCTCCCAAGCCTTAATAAGATATTCCACATTGCATTCTGACATTAGTGAAAGATTATTAACCTTCACCTTTGATACCAATTTTTTGAAAACAATCCCGGATACCTTGGTACTCTAATTCTTGAGCTGAAATTGAAAGGGCCTGAAACATGTTCCTGATCCCCATGGGTTGGTTACTAGAACCTTCCATCATGAAATATAAAAGTGGGAACAAATTTTCCATATAAACAATGAAAGAAAAAGATACATGTTAGTATGCTCAAAACACAAAAGGAAGATAGTACTAGAAAACAAATAGGTATATCAAAACCCAAAGAGTACATCATCAAAGTACATAAAAGAAAATAAGATAAACTTGAACATCCCAAAGGAATCCACACTCCAAGACAAAGGATCAAGAACATACACCTCCTCCCATAAACACTTTCCCTTTTTCATACTGGATAGAATAAAATCTACAAACACCCAAAGGAAAAGGTAGGGTGTGAGCTAAAATTCCCAAAAAGATCTCACCAATTGTTTCATAAAAAGATTTCATAATAAAAAAATCATGCTTTCAATTTTAATAAAATAGGGCGTGGTTACACAATTACATATTTAAATTTAAAATTCATTTCATTTCTAAATATTGAAATACATAAAACAAGGATTTATAAAAAAATTATACAAAATAGTTTATAATTCAATAGGAATGAGTAAAGAAGTTTCACAGTTAATGAAATTTATAACCAAAAGAGTCATAATAAGAACCATGGTCATATACCCTTGGGTATGATAGTTTCTAGTGAAATTATCCTCAAACTCTCATATCAGTGGTCATTGTAATATGTGTGCGTATGTTCCTTGGGATAAGGGAGAATATGACTCATAAACCTTCCATTAGGAATATAATCTACCTAAATATATTTTTCTTAGAGTTTTCATCATCAATCTGTTGTTATATAATTACCATCCTAACATTTTTCTTCTAAATAACCCACTAACTATCCATGCTATCATTTTTCAATAAATTAGTCAATTTAAATATGCAAAAAAAATTAATTTTAAATAAATAATAATTCATAGTTCAATTTCCCAATTATCATGTTTCAAATTCAAATTCACTTTTAAAACCAAAACAAAATATTTATATCAATTAATGGATTTTCAAAATAAAACCAATCATAGGTTTTTTTGAAATCAATTTAAGACATTTTTTACAAAATCAATTCACAATTTCTATCATTTTCAAAATATTCCCTAATTTCCACTTCCCTTGGAATTGGGAGTTTATTTCTAAAATCCATAAAAATAAATTTCCAATTCTAATTCAAATTTTAATTTTGTTTTCATAATTCAATTGGATACAATTTAAATCATATCAGAGAAAAAAATGTTTAATTATATTGTGAATCTCAAATGGAACCACCTACCTTTATTCACGATTTCAAACTCGACACCTATAGAGGGAATTTCTATTGAATACCTAAATTAACAGATACCAAGAAATCAAAACTAGATTAAAGATCCAAATAAATGCAGTTTAGATCTATCAAACACATAATTATCTAAAAAACCCTATGGAATAAATAAATATATATCATGAGATAAATAACTAGAGGAAAACACTTACCAGAGAGGGATCAAACAAAATTCTCCATGCATCGATCCCCCTAGAAATGGGATTGGAGGATCCAAAAGGATTATTTAGAGCTTCCAAAACCTATGAATTTGTTCTAGGTTGTGTTAAGGTCAAGAGGGGGATATAAGAAAGATTCTAAAAAATTTAAAATAATTTTCAGAATAAACAATTATCATCCACATAGTTAGCTAGCCAGGGCCGCATGATTAGAAAAACCAGGTGCCCTAACCTTTCTATCCTCTTCTAGGGTACATGATTTCCACTAGTTCAGTGTATGATTTTTCAAACCATGCAGCTACTATGAAAAATCCTACCATAGGGGGTTGCATAATTTGTAATTCGGGGTACAAATTTATGTAAAATCATTCACTAATCATGCACAACCTAATGAGACTCCAAAAATTTTCAAATTTCACTTGAAGCACCCCTAAACGAGATGCAAAAAAATCATCATTAATAGGAGATTCTTAGAGTACCTAAAAACTAGTAACAAGATTTTACAATTAATTTCTATTTTGTGGCACACATAGATCATTAACATGTTATGATGGGTGCTCCTATATAGTGCTCAAATGAACTGGGAAAAGATTTAGTCTCATGATACATCATGTATGGGATTAGGGAGTAAATATAATCTTTTATGGTATGTTTTCGACCATATGATATATTATAGTAAGTTATCCTTTACACATGTTTATTTCATGTTTTATGATTCTACTTAACTTCCTATGATACCATGAACTTATGATACGATGTTCATTACGTTATGATTCCATGTTATTACTATTTTCCTTCTCTTTTATGATATCATGTTATAACTTTAACTCACATGTTATGTTTCCTTGAAAGGTTTATTCCCTTACTGGTTTTTTATGTCACCCCTTTCTTTATGTATTCTTCAGGATATCCCATGTAGTTTTAGGAGCTAAAATGGATTTTTTGAGCTCACTATAGAGAATAAAATAAATATTCCATGTTTATGTTTCCTTTTATCTAATATGAACTTAGTCTTCCAAAGTCACCAGACCTTTAAATATACTTATGTTATATTAATGGAAATTTAGGTTTAAGAATAATGTAATAAAATGTGTAAAATGTAGTGGTTTCCATAATCTAGTATATAATATTGAAACAAATTAGGATAAAATAAATGATTCAACTACCAATTTATTTTTTTATTTCCACCTTGGACATATAATTGAGAAACATGTCCAAATATTCCAAAAAATAAATTACTATAATCATTTGGTTATGAATCAAATGAAATATTATAAGTAAGTTTAATAAAAAACATTATCAAATTTTCATTTATTAAAAAAATGAAAAATTCATAATTTTATATTTGACATAATACATAATGATGTATGTAGTACAATTATTACATAAAAAATTGGTGGTAATAAGAAATTTATGACATTTATAATTGATTTTATTTGGGATGTCTAGGTGTTTCTTATGAAAAAAACATCAAACCATTTAAATATTCATGGTGCTAAAAAAATAAAGAAATCTACTTGAAAAAATTATTAAGATTATTCAATTAGATAGAGGTGGGGATGAATTAATTCAAGATTTTATTGATAATCTAGAAGACAATAAAATTATGTTGCAACTCACTTCTCTAGATATATATTAGGGTAATTAAAAAAGTGAAATAATAACTATCCCATAATTTCATTTTTAGAAAAAAAATATTACAAAATTGAAAATACAAGACTTTTTGGCATTTAGTTTTAGAGAATTGGGACACTTAACCCTTAATAAAATATTTTTAACCAAAATAAGGTGACCGATACTTTAATGTGATGCTATGAGTGTAAATGAACAATATTCACTTCAGGTCACTATTCTTGGTTTAGATGATTCTAAATAGGGTTTATTCAAGGAACCAAAAACACCCACCAAACTCCCACATCTATGAAAGTGGTGTCACCGAGGACTTTATTTCCAAAGGCAGGCATGCACTGGGGTTTCTTAACAACAATACTTTGGAACTCGGATTAGTCAATAGGATGGAAGGTCATGATCATAATACCCAATTATGGGGAATTATTTCCTACTCTAGGGATCTATTATATATTTAATTAATATTTATTAATCCTTACCAAATACTAGTATGTGATTGGTTACCCACTTGCTAGAAATCAGTTATTTACATATATCAATGTTCATGTCTATACATATCAGAGTTATCCCATTGATACAAACATTGGTAGTAATTATAGGTTCTCCATCGTTGACACAATATATATGTATCATAGGTTCTATATATTTATCTTATTGTTATTTAATGATGCAAATCTATAGGTCACTGTGTTTTAAGAGAACACAACTGGGCGCTCTAGAGTTTATTTTTTTTCATGATGGTAGTATATGTTTGTGGTGTTGTGATCGAGCCCCCAAAAGGGACTTCCTCTATATCATTGTGAAATTAATTAGAACCTATGTAGTTCGACACCACTTAAAGAGGAACATCGTCCTTTTATGGTCATGTGATATGGACCAATCCATGTAATTTAAAATCATAGGGTTAGAATGAATAGGAGAAATATTCCTATTAATGGTTAGTGTGGGACTTGTGTATAATAAACACTTTATGGTTAAACTTGAAGGGACTATGACTAGATTAGGATGAGTTGGTTTAGAAAGGAATATGGACCTTCCTTGATAAGTGTGGTCCCATCAGGAATATAGACCGTATGAGGTAGATATGGTTGTCATGGAGATAGAATATAGACCCTCTAGGTGGGTGTATGATATTATTGAAAATAAGGACCAATGAAATGATGGTCAATAGGGTTTATGGTCATAATGAATGGGATATACAAACTCTCATGAATATTTATAGGTGTGGGAAGGACATATGTGTTCTTATGAGGAATATGGATTCATGATAATTGATATAGAAGGTAATGTTAGATCAGGACATCTAGGAGGTATCCTACATATCCTATTTGATAGGAACTAAAGATCATATATTTGGATATTAATAGTTTAAAGACATGTGATGGGAATATACCATGTAGTTTTACATTGTGTGGTAAGGAATCTATCGTGTAGTTTAATGTCATGAGACTATGACATCTGTGTCATGAAAAGTGGAAAAACCAAATATCATGTGTCAATTATTTATATAGGGATACCCAAATCCATATATTGATGTAGTAGAGAAACTTATAGGATATTATTCCTCGATAATTCAATTTTTGGGGCCTAAACATCCACTACACATGCCTGATTGGGTAGTGAAAGGTGAAAATAAAATATTTTTTAGGAACTACACATGAGGCATGCTCTCGGTTAGGGGACTAGAAAGGTAGATATATGGATTATTCTAAATGTGGATGCCCCTATCCATAGGATAAATTAGGAATCCACCATGTTCCCTGGATGATCGGGCTTAGAAATGAGTTATCCAGGTGTTTTTGTATGTTCCAAGGGTATTCTCACCAATTTACTTGAGATTAGGATCCCCATTATCAAGGGAATATAAGATTGAAATATCCTTGGGGACCTTATCCATTTGCGGGATACATAAAAGATAACTTTTATCAAGGAAATATATGATCAATATGGGATAATTCTAGTGTGAATACTCTAACTATTCTTATTAGGTGGTTGCTAAAGATGTCTTAGTGATGATATATCCCAATAGAGGCCTTTGGTAAAGGGGTACTATGTTTTATGGAATAGGGAATTCAAAGTATCATGGTACGATGATTAGAAAAGTGTCTCTCTATATAAGAGTCCCCTATAGATACATTTCTCTAGTTGGGTCTTAATAAGAGTGAATCTACCTAGTGTGGGGACAATGGTATGTTTCTCCCCAGTGAATGACCTTAGGTGATGGGTTTCCCATGTCTATGACCCTGGGTGATGCGTTGACCATGTGGATTACCTTGGGAAATAGATCAAACATGTGAATGACCACAAGATATGGTTCACCCAAGTGGATGAACTTGGGTGATGGGTTACCCATGTGAGTGAACTTGAGCAATGGGTCGGCCAACAAAATTCCCTCGGGCGATACCCTTACTCAAGCAAGTCACCATGGATTATGGTTCACCCAAGTGTGTGTAGTGAGATGAGTCCTTCCCCATTGTGTATGAATACTAGGGATAAAGTAGAATTTCATGAAGCTTTTCCCCTTTATACGACTCTACCAAAACTTAGCTTAAGTTCCTTATGTATTAAAGTGGAAAAGGCTGCATAAAGGAAGCTCTAGAAACCCAGGAAAAGCAGCTTTAGAAATCGATATCTCTATTTATCTTTCAAAATAGGGGATATATTTCTATTGTGAGTAGATAGGGGTTAAATGTATAATAAAATATATATTAATGGGTGAGTTTGACTTGGGTGGGAGAGGAAGTTCCTGAATTTACATAAGATAGATAACTTGGGTGACCAGAAGGGACCCTAAGTGAGGCTACCTCGATGACCATGTGGGACCCTAGTCGAGGCAACTTGGATGGCCTAAGGAGACCCTAGGAGATACAATGGGACTTTTCATAGGAGTTTTTATACATTTTATCTCTACCCTATCAAGAAAGGAGTTCCACCATACATAACAACCATAATTTTTAAACTTAATAAGAATCCATTTCAACCATAAGACACATTCTTCCAAATTTCTTTATTTAAGACTAATAAACTTGAATGGTTAATTTATTATCATTCATACACTTCCTTAAACCCTATAAAAACAATTATAAATTTTTTTATGAGAATATAATTCTTATTAAGGGTAATAAAATGGTAAAAAATCCATTAATCTATAAATATACATGAAAACCTATGAAAATGTTTTTATTTCTTAAAAAATGTTGATCTCATATATGTTTATAAACTTATATTAAATCATAAAATAAACTTATTTTCTTAAAAAGTTACATAAAACATAATAATAAATCATATAATAATTAAAATTGTCATGAATATTTTTTGAGACATTACAATCACTCTCAATCATCCATATAATCACCCTTACAATCACTCAAAATGGAATAACATATTCAGTTACATCTAATATATTTTCTTCATAGAATAAATCTTTAAATTATGAATTGGGGGGAGATATAATTTCAATCCCACCCATAATCATATACATTTTAAAAGAATTCTTTCATTAATAAAACACATTGTATCTTTCATTTAATTACACAAGAATAAATATAAAATTTTATCTAAGAAAAGTATATGAAATAAAATGTGATAAAAATTAACTATTGAGAGAAAAATGAAATATAATAATAAAATATTGATAAATAAATATCAATAATTATATTAGAAGCATTTTTCTTATATTAAATTATATATAGGGTTAAGAAAAACATAAATATAAGAACTAAAAATCAACAAAGTAAAGGATAAAGAGAAGCCTCATATGTAGAGCGTATAATGTGAAGTAAAAAATATATACAGGAAGAGACTATGTATTTGAAGTGTAAATACTCATAAAGAATATGGAAATACAATATCAAACAATAAAATTGTTTAATATACATAATTTGAGAATAATATTGTTAAAGAAGAAAGAATATAACTGTATTGAGTCAATAACCCCCTTACCTTGAGTCCCAACATCTTTATATGACCTATAACTTATTAAATAATAAATTTTCATTAATTATTCACTTAATTAAGAATATTAATTATGTTTATTCAAATTATTATTATTCATTTTTATTTATTTAATATTATTTATAATTCATTTATTAGATTAATTGTACCAATGTTAGTTGTTTTGAGCTTGTTCGATTCACACTTCCAAAAAACATTCAGTACAATGATAATTTGTAGAGATAATTTTCCAATGGTACCATAATTTTTATATGTTATAATATGTATGTTTTATGGCATTATATATTCAGAGAAGTTCAATAGTTTATAATATATTTAACATTTAGAAAATCTTCCTCGACATGCTTATTTTAAATGATTAAAAATAAATATGATTTTGTACTTTTGATATTAATATTAGCATGAATATTTCATTATTATAAAATCATAAATCATAAATTAATTTTTATTAATTTTATACTCAATCGATTAACTATTTTTTAAGAATATTCAATAAATGATCAGATGAAAATGAATACATCACTATTCAGTTAGGTAGTGTAAAACAACCATAGGTGAATGATGTTTTCTAAACAAGTTAAAAAAATAAATATGTATAAAATATAAGTTTCCTAAAGAAATTATATTAGAATTATCCTATTATTTTTAAGTTACTTTTAAAGGTTACTCATGTTAATTAATACATTTAAAGGTGAATTGAAATGAAGATACATAGATTTTTAAACTCATTTTTCAACAAAGTGATGACTTAGGGTTTGATAAGAGAGAATGAGTGATATATTATCAATAAAGGATAAAAATGTATTAATAAAATTTTAATATAATTTTTTAATAAAAAATAATTTTTTAAAAGTGTTCTATTGTGAAAGATTTTTAATTAGAAAAGAAAGCATGACATGGGAATCTTTACCATGCTCTTTGAGTCACCTCTTTTGGATTGAGTCTAAAGACTTATAAGGAGGGTGTTTTTTATAGAAAAAGGACTTATAAAAATAGAAAGAGAAGTATATATATGGATTTGGTTGGAATATTTAGAGAAAACAAAACATTACATGTGCTTTGGAAATGGCGAAAGTAGTCCCCTTTTATAAAAAATATTCAATGGTATTTTTAAAAAGATTCAAACATTTAAGGGTTATGAATGTCTTTTTTAGTGGAAAATGGATCCTAAATAAAAAATTGGAGATATTTTTGAGAAAAAATCATCTATATATGACTTCATATATGTTTTTATGATTTTATTAATAATTTTTAAATCATTTTTAACATTAAATAATAGTGAAAGTAAATTTTTGGGTTAATCTTGTAATTTGAAATTAAAAATATTTAAATTGAGATGAAATTAAAATTTGAATTTAAAAATATTTAGTCATCATATTTAACTATTAAAGTAAATTATCAAGTTATCACTTCTCATTCTTATAACTTAATCCATTAATTCTCACTTTTCTAATTTTGTGCAAGCATCGCATTAACATTGATAAGTATTTTAAAATTTATCTTCACATACAAATTAATTTATATTAACTGAAATTTTTTAATATATATTTTGAGTATATTATCATTTAATATAAATTAAATATTTTTACATAAATTTCTATATAATTTTTGATAAAAAACATAATAATAGAAAGTAAAAATTCATTCAAACTCAAACTATAATTTTAATAGGTGTTTAATTGTGTTACTCACACTCTGACCAATTCGACTTCATCTGTTAGACATATAAATTTTTTTAATTTCTTTTATTCTTTTTAAATATTCCATATATTTATTTATTATTTTATAACATTCTATCATATATTTAATAATATATTGTAAATTTTAATTCAAACTTGAACTCTTATTTTTGAAAATAGAGTTAACATCATTACTTAACCTATAATAAAATGGAATTTAATATTAAACCTTTAAATAATAATGTTTTATATCTATAATAGTTTTACATGTTATATATATTTATCAATTGTTATAAAATATTTTATATTTTTATAAGATAATAAGTAATAAGATATAATTTGAATTTAAACTCTTATTATTTAAAAGGAATTAAAATTCAAATGTATCACTCAATTTATAATTGAATTGAATTAAAATATTTCCTTTAAAAATAAAACCTTTAAAATATTAAAATAAAAAACTGAAATAAAAATATCATTTATAATCTTTTACCATTTTAAGGGGAGCAGTTAATATACATCACATATAGTATTTACCTCTATACCTTATTATATAATTTTTTTAACAAAATAAAATACAACTTATTTTGAAATTAAATTAAAAATATATTATTCATTTTTTAAAATTAAATCTAAAATTATTAAATAAAAAATAAAAATAATAACCAATTATATATTAAAATAATATATTTTTCCAAAAAACAAATATTTCTATTTTGAATGAAATGATATATTCTTATTTTTTACCATAATAAATTTTTTTTCTAAGTTTATATTATTAATAAATATGAATATGAATCCAGATAATTAACATAGATATCCATTCATCAAATATATCATAAATAAGTAATTATTTTAATAGATAAAATCTAGTAAATAATGTTAAGATAATGCATTTAACCTGAAAATAAAACATATTATATATCATGAAGTAAACATAATAAATTTACAAGTATAATTAGAATAAAATTCATCATATGACATAATATGAGAAATAAAGAATATAACTTGGTCCATATTCCCTTATTTGGTTGAAAACATTGAATCCTATGAATTCAACATATACCACGATTATCTTGAGAACATGGATGAATTTTAGATCTGAGTAGTAATTCATTCATCTCAATAAATTTGAGGGTAGATGTCGAAGCTCTTGATTATTGAGACATCAGTGGAGTTTTACTTAGCCTAGAAAAAACTAAAAGTATTAGTTAGTATGAAATAGTCACCGAGGTTTAATGATGTATGAATAGTACCAAATTAGAGGGATAATAAGATAAAAATTCCACAATATCATTGGGTTACATTAATTCACTAGAAGGATGACTGATATAGTAAAAGTCTAGAATTTATTAATGGAGAAAAAATCCTTAATAATCCATCATAGAGGTGTTCATTTGAATAGGTTGATCTTGTATGTATCTAGAAAAGGAATATAGTCATATATCCCAAAAAAAATCAAGAGGACTTCATTCCTAAAAAAACTATATTACTATATTTCAGAGAGACTATATTAATAGTTTTAGGTGGATAATTGGATTGAAACATAAAAATTCCATTTCCTTTATTGATGATATGGTGTGTGGATGATAATGGGAGTTTGATTCGGGGCCCAAAATGAGGTACATTCCTTTTAAATTGGAAAAACATAACTTTTTTCTACTATTTAGATGCATAAATAGGTTGATGGAACCATTAATAGAGGCAGGTAGGGTATCACAAAGATCTTCTTCATCAATGGAAGGATTAGAGTATGGGAATTTTTTTAATAATTATATGATTATATTAGATTATTTTCATTTGTGGAAAGATTTCACATGTTATAATCAAGTGAAAATATCTTGGACCCAACTAAAATCATGTTGAAGGAATCAAATGATATCATTTAATAAAACTTTTCTTTCTCAATGATCTCATATATCACTTGTATAACATTGATTGAGGAAAAATAGTTCCCTATATTATAAAAGTATCTCATTTGGTGGGATGTTTCACATTGGTGGTCCTCATGAGAAAAGGGTCTTCTTTGTTGGGATGGTTCCCATTATAAGATCCCATATTTATAAGGATATTCCCATTTTTTTCTCAGGGATAGGATATTTTTTTATGGAATTTGGATGAGTCTTAGTTTTTTGGAAGGGGTTATGGAATTTTAAAGGGTCATCGTGTATTTGTAGTGGGCTTGTTTCTAGCAGTTTTGAAGCCTTCTTAGAGGCTTCAACACGGGGCATGCTAGTTTGGACTTGGTCACATTGAGATTAACCACAATGTCAGTCATTTGGTACTGGAGTTCACCATAGAAAGTGAGACTGCACTCCTTGTAAATTTACAAGTCATTTTGTCTTGAGCTTCTACCTATGATAATTGGGATTGAGGAAAACTAATTAAGAGGTTGTTTTGAGAAAGGCAAGGTGAGCATAGCACTCAGTGAGTCCTATTATCAGAAATGGGAAGTGTGGATCTCAAAAAATCATAGTGTTGATAATTAAAGTGGTAAATGGATCAAGTTTCAAATAAAAATCATGGTAAAGGCCGTAGTAGTAGTAAAAATTGGTTGACATGGGTTTTAAAGGAGAAGGATCTCTGGGTTCAAACACCCTGAAAACCAGATTGTGCTTTGACATGAGGCATCATGGGTGCTGTTGGAGTTCACCACACTATAGTGATATATTTAAAGATTAATCTACCAATAGAGGTCATGATCTCCCTTTTTTTATGTTTTTATCCCTCTCACAAACCCTATATGACACTTACACCCCTCACCACACTCCAATTGTTCTCTGAATTATGAAAACACCTTGGTGTATCCGGATTGAAGTTTCATGGTTCAAGGTACTCTCTTCTCTCTTATCTTCATTGTTCCCCATCCTTTTCTTCTTTAAAAAAATCCATTATGGGAGGATACCCATTTTTTATGATGGAAATCAATCGATATTGGATAATGGTTTTCAATAATAGGTTCCAATGGAATTTCATTGGTTTTGGTTGTGTTTCCTTTGGTGGTGGTTGTTTCAATATTGTCCATTTTTTCTTGAATTATGTTGAGATTATAGTAAAGGAATGTGATTTAATAATTTTATTATATTTATATTAAATATTTAATTAATCATATTTTATCTCCATATCTAAATGGGTGTGATTTAACTTACTAAGATAATAATAAAAAAAATGAATTTCATATAGAAATATTATTCAATAATATGTAAATTATAACGACAATAATTTTTATTTCATGATTTTGTTAAAATTAACTATTAGGATAAATCATAATTCAAAACATAAATGGTTAATGTTCATTAAGTATGATATTAAAAAGATGAAGGGTGTTATCATATGATTCTGTGTTATCTAATTTTTTATATGTTAATAGCTATTTAAAATCATGGAAATTAAGATATTAAAATGAGATTTATCACATTTACAAGATAAATAATATTTATTGTGTAGGATTAAATTAATGTTTGGGTTATTATATCATTATTGATTTGTGATTTTATATTTCCTATATATTTTTACTAGATAGTAAGATTTATTTTTTGAAGTTATGTTGATGTTTTCATAGAATGGTTAATTTCGTTAAAGTGATAAACAACATAAATCAAAATGATGATAATTTATAGAATTTTCATGAGAAGTGTTATTACTTCTCATATTGGACTTGATTAAACATGGAAAATAATGCTTGAACGTATGTCTAATTTTATGGTCAACTATAGTTAGATGTACCCTTAGGTTTCCTTGTATAAATAACCAATAATTAATTAATTAGTTATTTCAAGATGGAATTAAAATGGTTGTTTGGTAAATAATAATTTTTTTGGGTTTAAATGAGTCTATTAAATCTTTTTGGAGGATTTAATTCTTCAATGAAATGGAATTAGTGAATTATATTGTGTATGGAAAATAAAATTTAAATGTATGAATTCTATAGGGATTTAAAAACTTGTTTTATTTTTTTATGTTTTTTTTGTAGTTGGGAACCTCGATGAACAATGGGTTGTAGGCCTAGGGATATGTTGTTTAACTCTTGATTTTACGAGTGATGGGATGGGAGATTAGGCTGTAGTGATGGTTGATTTTAATAGTGGTGATTTGGATTATGTTTCACATAATAGTGTGGTACACAAAGTGGTATGGAAGAGTGCAGAGTGGAACTTTTTCTTCAAAATGTCAAATCTTTCTTGATACCTTCTTGATGTGTTCTGGATGGACAGATGAAAGGATGATGTTTAATTGATTAATATCCAATTTTTTAATGTAGGTTTTTTTCTATACAATGTGAGTTCTTTTTTAAATAGGTGTATTAGGATGATCCTTGGTGTGCCTATATGATTCATGTGATGATAATTGAATTAATAAATTTACAAGGATAGTTATGGATGTTTTCTAATGATGATTATATACATGAGAATATTATTTAGATAATTAATAGTCCCATAAACACTTTTATATAAATATTAAGGTGTTAATATTAGGAATTAAACATATAATAATAATATTAATTAATGGTTAATTAATTACTTTATAATGAACTAGATGTTTTTATGTTTGTTTGATATATTGTCTTCAATAATGGTAGTCAACCATCTAGTGCGATGATCATAGAAAATGACAAGGATAGATAGTTTACCTCAGTAGAAATGTGTATGATATTACTCTATATTTTCTTATTTCATATACTGACCCACTCATGTCGGAAGGGTAACTGAAAGTCAATTGTTTGGGGGTGGTTTTTTCTGCATCATCTAGGTTGGTGAGGGAATGGTTGGATGAATTAAACCTATCACCCACTCTCTCTCTAGACATAGATGAGTAGGAACATCCTGATCTATAATTAATTTTAGTATAGATTGTTTTCCTACTAGGGTGGTGATGGTGAATTATTTTACTATTCATTTTTGTCCAAAATATAATGGATTTAGTTATAGCACATACATGTATTAAGGCATGATGGTTTCAACTTCTATGGTGGTACCTAGACAGATTCAGATATATTTGGGTATTATGTGCCTAAAAAAATATATTGGCTTCCAAACAAACACTTTTTTACTAATTGGGTGTAAAAATGATGAGATATTGAGCATTATAGTATGCAATAATAGTTGCGATACTGTTACATGAGGAGCATGATGACTTATCAAGGGATGAGTACAAGACGTAGCCATTAAGGTGTGAGAGAAAAAAATTGTGGGGATTTTGAACTATGGTACCTTCATTTTAATATATATATATATGTTATTTTTTATATAATGATTTAAATTTATGTGTTTCCTGGTGAGTGAAAAATTGTGATAATCTAAAGATAACATTACCTACTTAAGTGATGAGGTAGTTTTATTTGTTTATCCACTGGGATTTTGTATTATTCTTTCCTATATTTCATGAGATATTTTATAGAGAATCATACTAAGTATTCATGTTATTTTCACCCTATATATATATATATAAATTTAGGCCATTAGGATCTGTTTGGTGACTAGGTTGGATGGTACTAACATAGAGAAGTTATTGAGTAACTGTCAGGATTTTCTAGGGTTTTAGGTTTTTTTATAATATTACTATTAGTAACTATAGTTTTCCAATAATTTATAAATATCATTAAATGTATTGGTATTGAATCTTTACCTTATACATGGTTTTTATGTTGTTTTTATCATTTTATCTCTTATACCTTAAACTTTATTTAGGGTAATGCCTCCCATGTGTGTGATTGTTATACCATTGGTATTGGTCACTACCTTTATCCTATAGAAGGAAGTATTTGGGGTTTATTATCTACGTTTATTCATTGTTGTATTGTGAGGAATAACTTTAGAGGATGTGGTTATGACACCAATTTTCTCATTAGTTGGGATGGTTTCATGGTCTATTTTTGTGGGATGGTTCCCATTATCCCAATGAAAAGTTCATGAAGTCCATGATATTTTGTACTAGTTTTGAAATCCTTAGGGACCCCTACAACTCTTCAACTCACCAATGTTGATTCTATTATATCTTGAGAGACTTAGAATTAAAAGGTTCCACACTTGGAGTTATAGGTGAATAAGGGTCATGAATTTTTTATTCAAGCAAGCCATCATAAAAAAATATCATAAAATATTAACTTCTAAAGTATCTAGTTATCAATAATTTATGTGTTCTTACACATAAAATCTTCCCAATATTATTATTATTTAGGGATAATGGAAAACACATATTTCACATGGTTATTTGGAAAATCCATTGTCATTTGATCCTTATTGCTCTCCAATTTTATTAGTGGAGGTCATCTTTATATATCTTCTATTCAAGTGGTAAAAGAATCATGTGATTCCAATAATACTATCTCATGAGTTGAAACATGAGTTGGGATATATTATTGGGCTTAGTATTTCTATATTGTCTGAACTATGTATGATAACTCACCTATGTTTTCCTCATATAAGTTTCCATTACTGGATATTTATATTTCCATGGTAGATGGAACTCTTGATAATTAATCTGTTCTTCGTCAAATGGGCCAATGAATTTGATCTCTTATTGATGGAATAAATCAATTATAAATTTTTTAGTCCAAAAATATTATCTTATTTAAGAGGATTAGATGAAGGAGGAATTCTAGATTTATCCTGAAAATCATACTCATCATGTATTAATTAATCCACTAAATATTTTTTATTTTGGACTTGAATTGATAAATTTATTCTTTTGAAGATATATTATCCCCATATTTATGTGGAGTGAGGTATATGGATATAGAAACACTATTTAATTTTCCATTATAACAATCTAACTGAGTGTTCAATAGCGGAATACTAGGATTGGATCCCAAATATGGGAATCCATTTAATTTAAGATATATACTCCTTTTATAAATACCTTTTTGTGAGTAAAATTATTATTATGTCCCTCCTATTTATCATTTTATTTGATAGTGTCACATTTTTCATCATCACTGGGGTTAACAATGACAACGTTTACTAATGTAAAACCTAAAAAAATAAAAATTGGTTTCCTTGGAGTAGGTTTATACATAATTTGGTTGTGTTCTAGTTTAGTATATGATAAAGGAGATGACAATAGGGGTAAACATTTCCCTAACCCTATAGGTTGGGTTTTCCTCTGGGATGTTATAGATACATTTTATTCTCTCCACACTTTTCAGGACTATATTATATCGATTATAAGGTTTAGTGGGATTCCATAGTGAGGACCTCTATATGGGTTAATGGTATTCCACATTTGTGAGGGGTTATTTGAATCTATAACCAATTCATTCATAGACAAAGTCTAAGCCTTCTATAAAAGGGTGATTTATAATTTCCCTTGAGTCGCTATTGGGATATGACAATGATCTTTATTGAATTTAGTAGTAGTATGAGTGTGAACCTTCTCTCAATTTGTAGTTGTAATATTCCCCCAGATGTATCTCCCTCTAAGATAACTAGTCTGGATGAAATGTGTTAAAACAACTTCCTCTAAAACTTCTATTTGAATTTGGTTCCTTCAGTAATGGAGATTTCATTTCTTTCTTGTAAGATCCCTCATTATATGCTCTAGGATTTTTATACAGATGTAATGAATGTTAATCTCAACTTCATCAATGTACCTCTTAGGGGATATAATCACAAATTGATTTTATGTTGAGATGTGGGTTACCTTCCCCAATACATTTTTTGGTTTATACATGACCATGATGTCCTTAACCCCCCCCCCCCCCCAACATTCATGGTATATTTCTAAGGTGGTGTTATCTCTTCATAGAGGTACTCCTTCACCAATGAATTCACCATATTGTGTTGTAGTCTCTAGGTAAGTGATAATTAATTTTTTCCATCAATGATAAAGTAATTTTAGTGAAAAAAGTTTTATAGGGTTGAGATTCAATCAACTACTTGTTCATCAAAACCCTCATTATAGTTTTGTTTCCCCTAGACTGGTTGGGTTCCTAGTGTATGATGGTATATTCATCATAAATTTCATTTGAATTCTATTGAAAAAAATAATAAACCCATCAATATAGAATCACCAGTAAAAATAAAAGGAATTTAAATCTCTATAATATGTAAGGGAATTCATTTTAGGTTCACCATTCTATTTCTATTGGTTCATTTTTCATGAGCCAATATTTTTTATTTTAGGTCATACATGACTCTCCTATTTTCCAAAGGCAGGAATCCTCTTCATTACTTGGGGTGGTGATAATGGAATATTTTTTTATAGGAGAGTATTGTAGGTTAGTTCATCCCATAAGGGATTTTATGACCTATTTTGATACTATATTATAAATTTATGTCATCTTTTTGAAATCCTTCAATGTAAAAATACCACTTACACTTCCATTTATTTAATTTAATGATAACAATCATGTAAGATGACACTGGACAATGGGATTCTATGGTATATAATTTGATCCCATTATTTTCTTACTCTATAGTTTTAAATCCATATAGTAAGGCACACTAAAAGTTTTCACTATCCTGGGACATGTTCAGGCTTTTTTAAAGGAATCAAGAAGTGTTTTGGTGTTGGGATTTAGATCATGAAAATTGATTCCTAAGTATCCCAATAATGGAAATTAAAACCCATGTATTTTGGTTCCTTTTAACAATACAGACTGTGACATTTAAGGTCATGTTATAAGGACTATAGTAGTTCATTTTATGATTTTTCATCCATGAAAGATTAAAATTAGTTTTAATTCCTATAAAGTAGACTACTGGGTGAATAGAACCTAGAAATAGTTATTGTGGGACTTACTCCAATGAAACCCTATCTATTTTAACCTAGAATATGACTTAGCTTAATGGATTTTTTGATCCAATAAGAGTATTTTGCCTCAAGTAATTTTATGAAACCAACTAGATAATCATTAATACAAGTATTTAAATCAATAAAAATGAAAATCATGACATAATACATTTTAGGAATCCTTGAAAAGAATATTGACTAATGGAATTTAGAAGAATCTAGGAGGAGATCATCGACTCAATGCATTTAAAGAAACCAAGAGGATAATTTCAGCTTAAGGAATGAAAACCAAGAATAGAATCTCAACTCATGGAATTTTGAATAAAAAATGGGAATCATCTTCAATCAAAGTATTTGAATAAAATAAGAGTATAATATCAACTAAAGTCATTCTAGGAAACCAAAAATTGAATCTCGACTCAAGGTATTATTGGGATCAAGATATGCGAATAGGTATCATAGACCAAATCATATCTAAATGGGTTCAAAAATTCCATTGGAAAACTATTGATTTTATTATGGGGAATATAGATCTATTAGAAGGACATACACTATAGGACATATCTAATTCCAATTGAGGGTTCAAGGGTGGATCCCCCAAGATATTTACTTGAATGTTTGGGATGTTCACCAAGGTAGGTGACCAGGCTAAAGTGTCACCTGTATATATGATCTGGGTGACTGGTTGCCTAAGTAAGTTTCATAGTTGAGTGGGAACCAAAATAATACACAATGGTTAGGAATGACTCCAAGGACTAGGAAAAACTCTATGAGATAACATGGGCATGACTCCATTACAGGAAAACTTGGGTGCCATGATATTTCTTCCTAGTGATGGTCTTGGTATGTTGGTAATGTGTCTACTAAAAAGGACTCTTGGAACCATAATACTTTTCCCTTGTCTTCCATCCCATTCCATAATTTTTTTATTTGAAAATAACCTTTAGGATTCCATAGAATACGTAGTTGTGTAGGATTTTTATCTGTTCTCAATAGTTGTGTAACATCTCATTTGATTCATAATTGGTGTTGAAAATGGTAATAAGTGGAAAATTTTATAGGAAAATAGTGATTGGCAACTCAGGTAACCATTCATAAGTTCTTTGAGAACACATTTATTTGTTTATCCATCTGAAATAAGATGTTAATCTAGGAACATATATAGTAATATGCAATTTTGGGCACACACATAGTAGGGTGATAGGCTAGGAAATCATGTTCTAGGGAACACAAAAAGGCACGCTCACAATAGGGTGTGAGGTTTGGATTGGATGTTGAGCGTAAGGATTTTGGGTGAAGGTGTGTTAGGACATGAGGTTGGGTGAGAAAAAGTTATGTTGTGAGGTTGGGAGTGAGATATAGGTTCCACCTTGTCACATATAGACTTCAAGAAAACCTCATCATAACAATTGAACATAAACCAACCATAAATTTTGATCTATAAGTCATTTTAGGCTCTTCTATCTCTCAAATCTAATCTTATGAACCGAACTACTCCCTCAATAACTAGGTTTACCTAAAAAGGTGTTCTATGAGGCCAAAATGGGTATTTAAATGATCAAAAAAATATACTTCAATCTTGGTGAATGGTTTTCTACACAAATAAATTAAATCCATGGCCTACTCCAAGTGGTAGGTTCTAACCACCATATCAATGGATTTATTTTTTTGAAGGATCTTAACCAATAAATATGTGGGAATTCATATGGTATAATGAGATATAAATTTTTTATTATTTATCTTTTTTGATACTCTTTCAACTTCAACTCAACACATGTTATCTGAATGAGGATCATATCAAGTTCTTTTTGTTAAAGGGAATGGCACATTTTTCAACACCAACATTATCACTAGTATTTTATAAGACTAAATAGTTCATTACATGGAGGAATTCATAGGTAAAGATACTATTTATAAATTATATTTTAATTAGTTATTGTTTAATATTATTTTTTCCTTCATTGATGTATTTAAAGAAACCATGTTTTAAATTATGATGAATGTGGTGTCGATTCAACCTACAGATCAATTATAATCGATCGGATAATTTTTTCTCAATTTCACTATAAACACACTAATAGAGAAGGTAATCATTATAAAGATTATGATATATTAATATTAACTAAAAGTAAATAAGGAAAGAGAAATGAAAAATAATAGGATGTTAGTAGACTTTAATACTTATGACTAAAATCTAAAATAAATGATTAGAGATGATATTTCTCATGATGGAGAATCAAATACTGGTAGTGATGAGGAAATGTATCAGCTAGCCAGAATAATCAAAAATTTATATAGGAAGAAGAAATTATTCATCAAATACAATTATAGAGGTATGTATGAAAATAAGGGAAACTGGATGAAAGAGTGGAAAATGGATGATTCCACTATTGAGATAACCTTACATGAGTGTAAAAGAAAAGGAAACATAGAATAATATTATCCAAAGATGAAATATAAGAATAATTATAAGGAAAAATTAAAATGATATAAAAAAATATGAAGGCTACTTAGATTGCCTCATACGATAGGCCAATTGATTCAGACTCAAGATGAGAAGACAAAAATGTAAGAGTTGACATGCATTTCATGAAAAACACATCTGAGGTATTGGATATTATTCTTTCAAATTCTATTAATAATTCAAATCATTACATTAATGAAAAAATTAATAAAATATGTCTAGTGAGGATTTATTTGAATACTAAAACATTATTCGAGGACCATTTAATAAATTAAAGGAATAATACAAAAGTCTAAAGAAACACCATGCTCTAAGAGGTCACATTCAATTTAACTTCACTGTAGAAAAGGATAATAATTATAAATTACTATAGTAAAAAAAATATTTTAGATGTCCAATGATATACTTTAGAAGGATCTATAAAGATTCAAAAATGGTACAGAAACACTTGCAAGGATTCTTGGTAAGAAAAACAATCTAAAATACTCTACATGATTTGGTTTCCATCCTAGAAAGAGGAAGTTTAATAATATTAAATTTGTTCCTAGTTATAGTTATGACATGTATGTAGATATTTATTATTCTTCTATACCTAAAAATGTTTATATTTCTAATAGATTAAAGTATGTTTATGGGAAAATAGTTAAGAAAATTTTTATATCTAAATATTTTACTACTAACATCTGTGGACCCTATAAAATATGGGTACTAGAATCATTTCATTTTTAAATATTGTTTTAGAAAACCTGCACAAAAAGAATCAGTAAGAACTTATGGTATATAGACACATTAATGGGGAATACTAAAGCTTGAATAGTATTATCAAATTTGATGGTGTACATTTTAATTTCTGTGAGAATTCTAAAGGAAAAATAATTGGACTTGTTCAAATCAGAAATTCAAACACTGTTTCGATTTATATAGTTTCATTTATAAATGAATTAAAGTATAATATTCTTATAATATCGTAGTTATGTGATGATAGTTATCAATTTTATTCTAGAAACAATTCTTTCAATATTTATGATACTAAGAGTATTTTAGTTTTTACTGTATTGTCTAAGGAAAATGTTTATGTTGTTGATTTGAAATTATAATTTTTTTCAAAACATTTTTCTTAATCTACTTTGACAAATATTCATGGATTTTCATAGGATAATAGTACTTTGAAACCTTAACTCACTTATAATGATTACTAGTAATGGATTACTCAAATATGTACCATAACTAGAATTCCCAATAGGAAAATTTTGTAACCCATGTCCAAAAGCGAAGTATCATAAAATATCTTTGAAACCAAATAAAAAAGTTTGAAATTCTTAGCACCTAGAGTTGGTTTATATGGATCTTTTTGACTTCTATAGTTTCTATCATAAATGGGTAGCACTATAATTATGTTCTAGTAGATGGATTTTCAAGATTCACCTGAGTATTCTTTCTAGATCACAAAAATGTATCATGTTCTTATTTATTAAAATATAAAAAATGATGAAAAACATAGTGTACTAACCATTAAAACATTAATAAGTGACAATATTCATGAGTTTTAAAATCATTTGTGTCAATATATATTATCCAATATTGGTATATTCATAGCCTTTCTTCCCTTAGGACCCCACCACAGAACGATGTAGTAGAAATAAGACAAAGTACCCTTCAATAAATTTCATGGACCACACTTAAGGAATATGATATACCTATTTACTTTTGTGTTGAGGATATGAATATAGATTACTATAATTTTACTAGATTTATGATTGGATAACGTTAATATAATACCCCATATGAGTTATGGAATTTTAGAATACAAATAAATTAAGTTCCTTAGATTTTTTGTTTGTAAAGTATTTATACTCAATACAAAGTAAAATTTAGTAAATAATTCACCCAAAATTGATGAAGTAATTATTCTTTGATATTAAACATTCAATAAGTCATTCTGGGTATTCAATAAAAAGGCCAAAATTTTGGAAGGATATGTACATATCGAATTTGATGAAATAAATCCACATGAATATAAGAATTTCTTATAAAACCATGAGGATGACCTTTCTAATTTAGATATAAATGATAAATCTAATGATAATTATGTTAAACCTATAGAAAAATCACCCAACATAAAACATTTTGAAAAAAAAACATATAAAAACAATTATGTATCAAATACATCAATCATTAGAGTTATAAGGACTCATAGAGACCATCCATTAGATGTAGTTGTTGGAGACCTAGAAATAGGAACACAAACTAAAGTTTCTATTAGAAACCTAGTTGAAAATAAATGTTTTTTTCACTAATTGAACCTAATAACATAAAATAATAAATAAATAATGAATTATATATAATGGATATGAAATAAGAGTTGAATTAGTCTGAGATAAACCAAATTTAAAAACTAGTAGAATCCCCTAAGTACAACGAAATCACTGGCAGCAAGTGGGTGTTTGGGAACAATGTTTTTTAATGTGGTACAATAATTATATAAAAATATAGATTGGTATCAAAGGGTAAAAGTTACAAGAAATGGATTGACTATGAGTAATCCTTTTCAATAGTAGATATACTTGAGTCTATCATAATATTTTTTTTCTATAAAGCACATTTGGGTTTCAAATTATATCAAATGGATATCAAGAGTTCATTTCTAAATAGTTATATAATGAAACATGTAAGAAAAAAGTTTAAAATACCATTAGAAAATTTCTTACTATTGTTGGTTATACCTCCAATTATCCTTCCTAGTATCCAATTCAAAAAACTATCCTTTTCAACAACTGGTAAGCATCTATAGTCAAAAGCCTTCCTTTACTTCTTCTTATTTAATCCACTTTAGAAAGTCTTCACTTCCTCCACAAGTAATATGAATAAAACTCCACATGTGTACCTTCTTCAAGAACTTCCACAATATACATAATGAATATGTTGGTGTTGAATAGTCCTCCATAACCTCAGTATAAAAACCTTATTTAGCCTCAACGAGAAACACAAATTTTGGTTGGTTACTCAATACATGTCCCAAAAATTTTAGAGATAGGTCACTTAAATAGTCAAGAGTCACATTTAAAAATGAACTCATGTCTCCTTTTATATAGACCTGAAAAATGGTATAGGCGGGCTTCTTAAAAACATTCCCAGCTAATGATTTTACCAAATCTGCAATTCTTCTTAAATCTTAGATATATATTTGACTAATTCAATTACCTTTAAAACATTAAAATCTCATGGATTTTCTGATCTTCCTTTGACTTCTTTAATGCTTAAAACATTCTAAACAAACTTTTCATGCATATGAACTTTTCCTTTCATAATAAATTTTTCTGTAAGAAACTTTTCCTTACATAAGATCTTTTTCTATAAGAAAATTTTCTAGGATTAAGATCTTTTTCTTGAGTAGAAAAATTTGCATTGTGTAAGAACTTTTACTATAAGAAACTTTTCCTTGCATAAGATCTTTTTCGGTGAGAAACTTTTCCTTGCATAAGAACTTTTTTTTAAGAAACATTTCTTTGCATAAGATCTTTTTCTATAAGAAACTTTTCCTTGCACATGATCTTTTTCTGTAAGAAAAATTTCCTTGTGTAAGAAATTTTTTCTGTAAGATACTTTTCCCTACATAAGATCTTTTTCTATAAGAAACTTTTTATTTCATAAGAACTTTTTATTTGAGAATATTTTCCTTTCATAAGATCATTTTTTGTAAGAAAATCTACATTGTGTAAGATCTTTTTCATGGTTATGAACTATTTCTTGAGTATGATCTCCTTCTTACATAAAAAATTTTTCTTGGGTAAGATATTTTTATTAAGTAAGATCTTCTTCTTGAGTAAGATATTTTACTTCCTCAATCCTCATCTGTATATTTTATTTGCTTGCATTTTTCTTCATAAATATTGTATCATAAGTTTCACAACATAATTTTTATTTATGAGAAATTAAAATAACCAATGCATCATGAGATTTGGTTTGGGATCTGATTATCTCAGAATTATGGATCAAATTTTCTCAAAATGATGGATATGATTTGTTTAAAATGTTGCTTCCAATTTTTTCAAAATACTAAATTTGATTTGTGAAGAATTTTTGTTCTTATTTTTTCAGAATACTATATCTGATTTGGGAGGATTATTGGATCCAATTTTGAAATTCGGGATCTGATTTTCAAATTATGGATCCATTTTAAATCATTCCTCACATCCTTCTCAACATACATTATTTCATGAATATATTTATCTATTGAAAAAAATACAACCAAAACTTAACCAGGGTCTAACAATCCTCCCCTTTGTGTTTTTTGTCAATACCCACTTCAATACCTATAATTAACCTCTTTAAAAAAATAAGTGGTATTGTTTTCATTTCTCAAACTTTCTTCTTCATGTCTTAGTGTCTTGCTCCCCCTATTCTATATCTCTACATTTTTTTATTCTCCCTTTGAATATATTCTCTCCCCATTATTGACAATCAAATTCAAAGGGATCATTATAGAAAGTTTCTTTACTCATTGAAAACTATCTCATTTTATAATGTTGGATCTCTTTATCTCAAAAAAATGAAAGTATTATTCAGAATAATGTAGGTATAAAATGAGTTTCTTAACAAATAGCCTTTAACTAAACTACTCTAAATCTACGTGGGTGAACCTGGTGTAGATAACAAGAGTTTATAATTATGGTTATCAATATTTTCCATTACACAGTTTTCATGTAATACCATTTCATGTTTCTTTAAACATTCTCATTTCTAGGGAAATATTGAAAAGAATTTATTTAAGATAAAAGTAACATACACCCATCTCAATAAATATATTATAAATTTTAAGTGTATAAACATAACTTTCAAAACAAATTTTTCATAGCCTTATTAATTTCTTTTGAAAAAATAGTAAGAGTATCAACATTATATTTCATACATCAACTCCTTCAATTCCCTATAAGTTATTAAAAATAACAATATTTTGTGAATAATGAGGAACCTCATAAATTTTCAAAAATAAATGTTTAGACTGAGATTCTTCTCTTAGTCTTTACTTTTTCTTATTCTTCTTGGATTTTTCATTGGATATTTTTTCTTAATTATGATTATCATTCTCAAATTTTATTACAAGTTTCATTTCATCTATAGACTCTTCTGATAAGGATATCAATTGCTTTTTTTCTTTAGTATCCTTTTTGGTATAATTATTTTATAACAACTCTTTCATCCCTTCTTCTTGTTCTGACAAGATAGTCATACAGCTTTTAGTAACATGCCATTCTTACTCACATCTCTTATATATTTTCTAAATTATTAATACATAATCTATTGATATCTTGTTATTAAATTTTCACACATCATTAGAGACATTTTTATTCCCCTTTTCTTCAGTTTATTTTTGTGATTCTTCTAACTTTCTTTCAATATCAACTTGTTCTAGCCAAAAAACTAATAACTCTTTGTTTTTGGATTCAGAATGTTAGTTTTTCTCCACTTGCTTAACATAATAATTATTCTTAACATACTTGGATTTATTTATATTATGATTTTCCCTTTTCATTTCCACATAATTTTTAGAAACATTCGATTTTCTTTTCTCATCATATCCTATCCTTGCTTCATGCCTATTTACAAGTAGAGACATGTTATACCTACATGAGAAAATTTGTGTCCAAAAATTAAACAACACCAAAAATGACCTATAAATATTGATCTTTTGGATTGAGAGTAAAACTGATCAGAAAATGGTTGCTATTTCTTTACAAATTGTGGACCACTTTTCTCATAAGGATACTATCATGAAGAATTCCTATCTTTCTTGATGAAATATATTTTCTCACAAATCGGATTTTGTAATCCTTTATTTTTACCTTCTTTAGATGTTTCAACTTTAACTTCAACTTCCTTGGTGATATTTTCTCTCATATTTCTTATCTCACTTTGTGTAGTAAGAAACATTTATTGTGTTTCTAAAAACTCTTCTTCATTATCATCCAACTTACTTTTCAAAACATCAATGATTTTTTTGGATTCATCTATCTTGATATTGTTCTATTTACTTTCTTCAATAAGGTTAGATTATATCTTGTTGAGATTCTCATTTCTATATGACTTTTCATTATAACCTTTTAGTTTTCTTTCAAGATCACAGTTCTCTCATGTTATTATTTCAACGTCTTTTTTCATATTCTTTCTTTCTTTCTTGAGTAGAGTATTCTACTCAATTTATTTCTCCAAATATAGTTTTAGAATCCATTACATTTCTACCAAATCATTATTCTCATCATCCATGCAAGAAAAATCACATTCATTTCTAACATGAGTAATAAATTTGAGTTGATGATCAGATTCATCATTAGATGAGGAATCATTCTTCTTCTTTTACTCAGATAACTTTTATTCTTTTTATTATATGGAAAACCTTCCTTACATTTCTTACATTTTTGATTTTGAGGTTTCTTATCATCATCTTCAGACTTATATTCTACAACATTATTCCTAGGAAACTTTTATGCAAAATTTTCTTTCCCTTACCTATTACTACATTTTAGAGTTTTAATTTTATATTTTTCCTTATTGTATTTATTTTAAAGGAGGGAAACAATTGTGTTGAAATCTTGATCTTCTTCATTAGCTTCTGAATAACTTGATTTTTCTTTAACATATTCATCTTTGTTTTTCCATTTTAATAATGATTTGAAGGACATTTCATGATCAACATTTTTATTATTTATCACAACATTCTCTTTTCTCTTTTCATAAGTAATGATAATACTGTATAGATCATCTAGAGATAGAGTTTCATGATATCTATTTTTCAAAGATTAAACCTTGACATCAAACATATCAGGAAAAATTATAAAAATATTTGAGTCTTCAAATTTCTCACTAATACATCTTATGGTGATAAAAATATCATTTACCCTTGTAAAGAAGTCACCAAAAAATTCATCCTTAGCCATTTTTAGATCTTCATACTTCATCCTCTAGAGTTGTAACATTTCTTTATTCAAATTTATATTTCCTTTGTAAATGTATTTAAAATAATCCCAAATAACTTTGGTAGTTCAAACTCCCTTCACTCTATGAAACAAGATTTTAGTAAGTGATGAGAGAAAGTCATTTTTAGCTCTTCCATCATTCTCATGATTTTTCTTCTCAATAGAAGTAAGAGGAGTATTTTCAATACAAGTAGGAAATACTTCTGTAGTAAATTCCAAAACATCATACCAAAGAGACATAAGATATGGAAGCATTCTATATTGATAGATGTGGTTGTTCTTTACATTGAAAACTGGAATCATCTTATAGTTCATGAAATTTAAATTCTCCATTCCTGAGATGGATCTTTTATAGGGTATATAGGCTCTGATACCAATTGTAGTTCCTAAGTTGCATCAAGACCACTGAGAGGGGAGTGCAGTGAATTAGTGGTTCCTTTTTCTTTTATAATAAAGTTTATTTACTTCATAACAAAAACATTCTTAACCTCTGAAACTATTTATAGTTTTGATCCACTTGAATATAATTCACAACCTCACCTTTCAGATGAAATAAATAGAAAGAGAAGAAAACACACAATATTTACATGGTTAGGTACAAAGAACAACTCCTTTCCATATTGGATAGTCCCACCGACATGGATTCTTTCACAATATTCTTTCCAGAATACAAAGGCACAGGAAAAGAAAAATTCAAAAATCCTAATACAAAATGTAATTATATAGTTGGTTATACCCCTCAACTATCCTTTCAAGTATCCACTTCCCAAAACCTTATTTTTAGCAGCAGGTAATCTTAAAAAGAAACATGCATCACTTTCCTTATTTTCTGATCCACTTCATAAAGTATTCTCTTCCTCAATAAGTAATCTGAATCAAACTCCACCTATGTAGCTTCTTCAAGAACTTTAATAATTCAAATATGTAATATGTTTTTCTTGAATATTGTTCCAGAAACTCAGTTCAAAAAACATACTTAGCATAAACCTAAAACACAATGTTTGGTTGGATACTCAATACCTATCTAACAAATTCCAAAGCTCGAGTGATTGAATATTCAAGAGTCACATTTACAAATGAAATAAACTCTCATTTTATAGGGACCTCAAAAATGGTTTAGGAGGACATCTTAAAACCTTTCCATCTTAATGAAATTTCCCAAATCATCAATTCTATTTAAATCTCAGACATATCTTTGACTCATTCAGGTCCCTTTTGAATATTAAAATATCCTTGATTTTTGAATGTTCATTTTACTTATTCAATGCTTCAACATTTCATAAAAAATGTTTTTTGAGTAAAAACATTTCCTTTCATAAGAACTTTTTCTATAAGAAACTTTTCCTTGCATAAGATCTTTTTCTTTAGTAGGAAACTTTTCCTTGTGTAAGAAATTTTTCTATAAGAAACTTTTCCTTGAATAAGATCATTTTCTATAAGAAAATTTTTCTTGAATAAGAACTTATTCTATAAGATAATTTTCATTGAATAAGATCTATTTCTATAATAAAATTTTCCTTGCATAAGATATTTTTCTATAAGAAACTTTTCCTTGTGTAAGATCTTCTTCTGTAAGAAACTTTTCCTTACATAAGATCTGTTTCTGTAAGAAACTTTTCTTTACATAAGATCTTTTTCTGTAAGAAACATTTCATTTAATATGATATTCTTCTGTATCAAATTTTTCCTTGGTAAGATCTTTTTCTTGAGTAAGAAATTATTCTTAAGTATGATTTTTTTCCTAAGATCTTTTTCCTGAGTAAGAACTTTTTCTTGAGTATGATATTTTTCTTGAGTAAGATCATTTTCCTCCTGAAGCCTCATCAACATCAATTATTTGCTCACATTTTTTAATAAAGCTTTTTTAATAAGTTTCATAATGTACTGATGATTTATGAGAAATATAGAACACCAATGTATCATCAGATTTGATGTTGGATCTGATTATCTCAAAATTCTATATCCAGTTTGCTTAGAATGTTGTATCCGATTTTTGTAAAATACTGGTGCCAATTTGCTCAGAATACTAGACCCGATTTGTATAAAATTTTGGTTTTGATTTTCTCAAAATACTATATCTAAATTATATATAATGATTATTCTTATTTTATTAGAATACTAGATCTGATTTGTGCAGAATGTCAGATTTTATTTTCAAATCTTGGATCTGAATATCAAATATTGGATCTTTTTTTCATCATTCCTCACATCTATCTCATCATACATTTTTTCATAAACATATTGATCTATTGAAAAAAATACACCAAAAAATTAATAGGGGTGCACTAATTTTAAATCAAAGAAAGTACACCAAGGATCTCTTTATTTTTTTGGTATGGCTAGTACAAAAGGTATTGATACTCCTATTAGTACAAGTGAAAAATTGGATCTTGATGAAATTGGGAAATTATTTGATCAAATAAAATATATTGTTATGACTAAATTTTTATTATATTTATCTAATAACCAAACTATTATTAAATTTAGTGTGTGAATGTGTAAACAGTTTCAATCAAATCCAAAATAATCACATTTACTTGAAGTAAAAAAAAAGAATCTTTAAATACGTAGAAAATAAAACTAATATAATATTGTTTTATTCTAGAGGGTTGGAAATTGATTTGATGTGTTATTAAAATGAATATTTTAGTGGTTGTATGTTATATAGAAAATGAATTTTTGAAACATTATACCTTTTAGAATGTATTTAGTTTCATGGTCTAGTAAGAAACATTATTTTGTTTCATTATATACTATTGAAGTTGAGTACATATATTCATATAGTTTTTTTGTACCAATTCTATGGATGAAACACACATTATTTGAAAATTGTTATCAATTTATAAATTTTACTAAAAACATTGACAATACAAGTGTATATTCAGGTTGATACATATTTCTCACTGGTCATGTATATTTCCCCTTTAGTGTTTAGTTTACACTATCATAATCTTTTACTTTTTAGAGGTTCTTCAGGCATGATTGTTCCCTTAACATTTAGATTCATTTAATTTTACACCCTCTTAAATTTTTCATAGAGATGGTTGTGTGTGTGTATAGGTACACAGTCAAATGTCTCCCCATTTTATTTATTCCTTTAACGTTGGTCACTAGCCCCTGGCCTCTGGAGGTGGGATAATGATAGTTGTGGTTGGAGCCCTGAAGCGGATGGACTCATAATGATTATGAAACTTTATAAATCATTATAGAACATATTTTTCTAGTAACACATCTTTTATGTAGAGGATGAACTCATAAACTACAATGATTAATAGAACCGTTATTCCAAAATAGAAATGGAACGATTAAAACTCTTAACTACCTATAATTAATATTAAATAATAAAAAATATATTTTTTGGAAATAAATGAATATAAAATAGTATTATGAAATATATGGATAATATTTAAATATAAATTAATAATATGGTTGTTTTTATTATACATAATTTTAAAACACCTTCATGTAAGTTGAGGCTAATGATAAGGGTTATTGATAACTCAACTCTCCTTTATATTAGTTATAATGTTTCTCCTTGAACTTATTTATTCATTACATCAAATCATCCATACTATGATTTTATTATATGGTAATTTCTATTCCTATATATGGAAAATAAATATTTATTTCAAATATCCTTTTTGAGGAATTTATTTATAAAAAACGTAAAAAATCATTAAGAATAGTTCAAATCCATTATAATAATCCATTTCTATACCATTTCCATATTATTTATTCCTTTCAGTGTGCTTATTTATTATTTTGAAATCTAAATTTATATTATTTATTTTTATTTTTATTTTTATCTTTATCTTTTTTAAAATTAAACTTTATTACTCTTTTGACAATGTGGGTTTCAATAAAGGTATATTTTTTGAATTTTAAAAGGGATTTTACTTTCATGATTATATCTTTAATCTTACACTCTAAACTTTTTAACATAAACATTATTTTTTATAAAGGATTCATTATTGAGGTTTATTTAAATATAATATTTGCAAAGGTTCTTAATTTCAACTTCTCAAAATTAACTTTTGAAAGTCACTCATAAATTTTTCCTATATGGAAATTTTGAGAAATGTTTTACAAAAACCCCTTGTCTGTTTTTTTCTTCTTTTTTCTTCATTATTCCTAAAGGATCTATCTCATATAGTTCCATGATTTATAATTATCACTATAAATGATATTATGACATATTCAATCCAGAAGATTGAATTTTTGTATCAACCAATCCTATTCTAAAAAACATTTGTGTGATACCGTTTTGAAATGTTAAAAAAACCATTTCCTTTCATAGGTTCCTTATGATATGATGATTGATTATTTTATATGGCACACGTATATATAGATATTGGTAGTTGGTTATTTATATTTCCATATAATTCAGTGGTTATGGTTTTATATCTCATTGAGATAATGGAGCGTAGATATACATGGATTTGTTCATAACTTAAAGGGTGGGACTTCACGGATATACTCACAACTTAAAAGGTGGGATTTCTTGGATATACTCACAATGTGATGATTCCATATTCTTATGTTTCTTCCATATTACCTTGTTCCATATATTTGTTCCCTTATGAATATTTGTTCTAAAATTATGATTATTTATCCATTTATATATTATTAAAATATTTTCCCTTATTGATAATTTTTTCTTGCCCATTATTCTATCTCACATTTCCCTAGGAAATTATATGAAGAATTATGTTTCAAAGGAATAATTTCACATATATGTTGTGAGAAATGTTGAACCAATTATGTATAAAAATATTTTATTTAGCTTATATCCAAAAATACCCTGCCTTTGGGTTCTATATTTATGAGCGTATTTGTGTTATATGATTTATGAATAAGGGAATTATTGTAAAATATATTCATTTTTAGCATGGGATGCCTAACCATTAGTACCTATTAGATCAATAATAACTCAATGGGGTGTCCTCTCAATCACCACATACGTAGAATTACTCATTCCAACTTGTAAATATTCCAACCAATGGAGTTGTCTTGTACACACAATCCAAATATTATTAATACACTCGATTAGCACTTATTTCAGGCCCCTGGTGTACCTTTACATCTCACAGAATTATTTACAAATACCAACCATCCATGGAGCATCATCAACATAGTTGCGTGGCTCAAGTTACACCCAATACTTATTGTTATATTGAAAGACTTATGTATAACTATACAATTGACCAAATATTCTCCTTGATTACATGTATGGAATTTACATGTTGAGATTATTGAAGGACCAAGGCCTCTCACCAAACCAAATCCCATTTTTATCCCATCAGTATAAAGCAATCCAATTTATCACAACTTCTTATGAGCAAGATATAGAAAATTATCCAATAATTTCCAATTATTTTAGCACCTCATAACATGATTTTCTTGTTGTATTCTAGACATATATTATTGTAACATTTCACTATTTCCTTTCATGCCATAAAATATATATAATAACTTCAAGATACATGTCTGCTTTCCCATTAGATGATACCCAACACTACCCAATCCTAGATATGATTATTCCACCTGTTAATTCATATTTTTTCCAAATCAACCCATAAATATATCAACTCTTCCTCTCTCCAACTAATTTTAGTTCAAATGATTGAATTATATCATATATCAGTAAGGTATAATAAAGAATAGAATATATTCTCCAAGAAGTTTATTCAATATTATTTGTATGTAAAAACTATTTTTGCATCATTTTTTTGATATATATGAAGAATATGGGGATAGTTAATCCATGAAACAATAGATCAAAGGATGTTATTTATTCTTTATATGAATTGTTTTTGTAATTTTTTCTATTTTAACGGGATTAGTTGGTTTATATATGTGGAGGGGTGTTGTGGAATATTATTTAATGTACTTGAAATTTTTTTTTTCTAATGAGGTTTAATTTTATTTCTATTTATTTTTATTTTGAAATTATTTCTTTGCTAATATTCTTAATTATTTATCTTTTATTTTTGCATATATCTATTTTTCTTACCAATTTCTCTATGTGATTAGATTTTTATATTAATTTTGATCCAAGGAGTTTCAATTGATTCTTGATTACTCTCTCCATTATTTTCTTATAATTTTTCTTACCCAACTTTTGATTTGTAAATTATTAAGACGATAAAGGAGGTAAAATGAAACTTTTTCCATGATCTATCAACATAGTGGGTCTGTGAATAGTAAGGTGGTGAGATTCCACTCTCCATTTCCAATGCATATATATGTATTTTTCTCTTATATAAATAATCATATTATATTGACATGGAACATTATTACACATGAGTACATGTTTTATTACATAAAATTACACTTAACACAACCTAGAAGATTGATAAGTCAATGTATTTGAGAAATTAGGTACATTAAATAAAAAATTAAAATATTAAAAGCAACATCTTTATTGAAAACTTCTTTAACATGACCAAAATATCCCTTTGTACTTAACACTGCATGGGATAACCTAGAGACATACATAAAAAGGGGTGATTTATAAATCCAGGTAAGGGATAAATAAGGGATAACAGGAAGGATAAAATACATGTTATAAAATAGACATATTAATGGATCATAAAAGGCACATGGATAATAAGGAATGATATAGAATTATAATCATAACATGGGAAATGTCGAAACAACTTAAAACATTGCATCAGAAACATAGGTCAAGGATAAAACCTCTAAAACAACATGGTTGAAAAAGTACCATAAAGTAATAACGTAAACCCCCTATCCCAAAATGATGTATAATGATACTAAACATTACATAATTCATTAGAGCGCTATATAATTCTTGGCACACATATCATATTCATTTCATTCTCATGCTAAAGTGTGCCACATAGATCATATAACTTGGATTCATTCAGAATCATAATTTATTCCACAATCAAGTAATGTAGAATAAATAAATTTAAGTCTCCAATAAATAAGTATATGTGCATAAATTTGAATACCCTTGATAGAAAAATGGGTATGGTATTCACTACACAATTATTTTGGCTTTGAAAATCACGGTGCAATATCAATAGCATAACATCGTCATACAGAAATTCATAAAATGTGTTGATGAGAGAGAAATAGGTCTCCCATAATTTAGACATGAAATGGATATTAATAGATACATGTGAGGACATTCCAAGACATAAGTAATTGTAAATAGAAGGCATAATATAATAAAGAATCTTGAAGGAAAAGAATAAAGGAATGAACCCTTACAATATTTCAGCATGGTAAGGGGTATTCATAAAGGTTCATAGGAGGGATAAATGAGAGTGACAGGGTATCTCATGATTTTTTAAATAAAATTTAAAGTAAGGAGTATATGTAATAAATATCACAAAATAATAAAATGGAAATTAAAATACAAAAAATTAAAATGAGTGCTTAATAAAATAGGAGAGTGGAAGATAAGGTTCCCTAAGATGAGTGTGTGACTCCAAAGGCTTGGGAGGGGATTCATGAAATCTTGGGGTTCCTTGGGATGACTGTATGGAGTAGAGGACAGAGTCTGGTCCTGATCAAAGAAGTTTTACTAAAGATAAATGGGATCTTGGTTGGGTTTATATAGGGAAATAAGGGGATATCTTTATTATATTTTTGGAAACTACATAATAAAATATTCATAACCACAAACCAACCCATGGTTTTTCCTATAGTTTCATCCAAATGTGATTGATTTACATTATTATATAAGTTCAAAGGCATTAGATAATAATATAATTACCTTTCTTATGTGGAGGTGAGTCATAATCTCAAAGAAATGATTTTAAAATCTTACAATATATTAAAACTCTTGGAGGATTCATTAAGTATTTTTAAAATAAATCAAAAAAAATATAAAATTAAATTATTTTAAAGGGAAATAATATATTTTTTTGAGGAGAAATTTTTAGTATTTATTAAATCACTATTCGTTTTTATGATGTCATAAAACACATAGTATATTTATACGGTATTTAATTTATACCCAAAATTGTTTTTGTCACAGAAAATTATGAAAAATTAACTTTTAGATAATTTTGGAATCCTGATTCCAAAAATAATATTCATTTTATCTGAATATTTTTATAAATATATGAATTTTTAATTTTAAAATAAAAACTGACGTATATTGAAAATGATAGCTTTTTTACAACATTATTTCTTTAAACCTTAGAAAACTTACCTTTGACTTCCTAAATATTGTATAATCATGTATATTTAATAAAATTTATTTAATGAAAATAATTTAAAAATATATCATTTATTTTAAAAATCTATTTATTATTTAATTGAAATTTAATATTAACCAAAAATATAGTTTTTGATTTATTAAACAAAAAAATCATTTATACCAGAATAGCCTGAAGGCCCTGTTTTTTTATTGATTTTTGATAACCCCCATTTCAAGGGATGAGGGGGAACCCTTACAATGCTTGTAGGATTAGAGATTATATGACACACAGGCCTTTGGAAAAATATCCAGACTCTAACTACATGGAACCGCTCCTCCTTAGCATCTGCATCATTATATCAGCTCTCCACCTTCGCATGACTGTTTGGCTAGGACTCTCATCCATGCACAAGAAAGCCTTGATGGAAACCTCATACCCTCTCTTTCTTCCACATCCTTTAGCCTCTGATCTGGTGAATGAGCCTTCTCTAAATCCTCATCTGAAGTATACTCCTTTGTAGATTCTGCCTTATCCATTCAACACAAGTTTAGGTGGCCCGAAAGCCTTGAGGTGTCCTAAAGGCCTTGTGGTGGCTTGAAGGCCTTGTGGTGGCTCGAAATCCTAACTGGCTTGAAGGCCTTGGGTGGCCTGAAGGCATTAAAGGACCCAGGGACCAAACCGATGGCCTGAAAGCCCAAATGGATGAATAGTTTCGTCTTCTACAGTACTAAACAGTAATTTATATAGTCTCTACTACATTTCCTGCTACAATACTACTATAGTAACCCGAAAATATGTCTCTGCCCGGTTTTGAACTCGAGTCTCTTGGATACACATGCCGAGTCCTCACCAACAGGGCAGAAGCTCTTGTGCTATTTATAAATTAAAAATAATTGGATGAACATATATTAATTATTCTATAAAAAATAATGAAAATATTATTATTTCTAGGGTCTTGATAAATATCCCTTTAATACACCAACATACATCCTAAGAGTAATGTGCATGATGTTGTGGCTTTCATGGGGTCGTTCGGTGAATATGGTTTGTGCCATGATCTTGTTGAAGTTGAACTTCTCCTGTAAACTATTTATCTCATGCTTAGGTTTTTGGATCTCATCTTTGACTTGGTATAGAGAAAATCCCAAAAATTATATCTCCCTTAGAAACTATGATAAATGGGCTTTATAGGGTTCAATCTTATTGGTTGAGGCCATCACTTCCTTTGATTGTGCCAAAAGGATTTGTTAAAACCCTATATTTATACTAGTCATGTGATCACTATTCAATGACTATATTATCAATGGTAAATATTCTTAACTTTCATTTAAATCCAATTGGATATAATAAAATAATAGAAGTTCATTTTTTCTATAAACATAAGAAATTAAATTAAATCAAAAAGGGGAATTTTATTCATAATAGTTTGGGTCATTATAATCTTTCCCCCATTGGAAATTTATCCCTCGAAATTTCCTTTTCCCACACTAAAACCGATGAAGGAAACTCTGCTTCATCACAACCTATAGTTATCACATTGATTCTTTAAACATTTGGTTTATCTACAACACTTTTACTAGGTCCATTGTTTTATTTTGTAGTACCTTTTTTTCTAAGATCTAAGATCTTCACTGTCTGCTCTTCATAGAAAAGGTAATTCTCCAATGGTACCACCTCTAGATTGATTATATGTGATGGGTCTTGTATGTAATTTAATAATAATGATACATGAAATACATTATGTACTTGAGATTGGTTTGGTGGTAATTCTAGTCGATAGACTACTGCTCTGATGCGATGAATGATCTGAAAAGAGCCGATGTACCTTAGACTAAGCTTTACCTTTTTCTTAAATCTCATCACCTTATTCCATGGATATATGCATAGGAATACCATGTCTCAAACATCAAACTCTAGGTATCTTCAATGATTGTCAACATAGCTCTTCTGTAAACTCTAAGGATATTTGATGTGTTGTTGAACAGTCTTAACCTTCTTCACAATTTCTTCGACTATTTCAGGACCTAGGAGTTTGTGTTCCCCAAATTCATCCCAACATGATAGTGTTCTACACCTATTCCCATAAAGGGATTCATAGAGAGCCATTTTGATGATCAATTTGGAACTGTTGTTGTAAGAGAACTCGATGAGAGGGAGATGTTGGTCATATCCTCGTTTGAAGTAAATTGATCTTTCTCTCAAAATTTCCTCAAGTTTTTGGATAGTCCACTCAAATTGGCCATTAGTTTAAGGGTGATAATCAATAATTATGTTCTTCTCAATGTTAAGATCATACTGGGAACTTTTCTAAAAGTATATGTGAATATTAGATCTCATTCAATACAATCGATAGTGGTAGTCCATGCATCATTAGAACTTCTCTGATGTATACATGTGCCAGTTGATCCAGTGAGAAATTCTATCAAATTGCAATAAAGTATGTAGTATTTGTAATATGATCCACAAAAACCCAAATAACATTATTTACCTTGGATGTATTTGGAATTATTCTAACAAATTCCATGGTAATGTTTTCCCACTTCCATGTTGTTATGGATAATGGTTGCATCATCAACTTAGACTTATTCCTTTCATCCTTCACTTATTGATATACTGGTCACTTTTATGTATAATCAGTGATATCCTTCTTCATTTTATCTCACTAAAAGTGCTCTCAGAAATCTCAATACATCTTTTTTATTTACAATGTGAATAGGGAAAGTTGAACTATGTGCATCATCCAATAACTCCTTCTTTAACTCAGGATTTTATGGAACACACAGTCTTCACCAAAATCTCACAATTCCTTCTTCATTAACATTGATGTCTGTGGATTTTCCTTTTATTATTGTCTCCACTTTCATATATATACCTGCATCAACTTTTTGAGCATCCTTTAACTTTTCAAAAAGAGATAGTTGAAAAATACTTTATGAAAGGATTTATGATGTTCCTTCCTTTATGATTCCCATGTCCATTCTCTTCAAATCTAAGAAGATTGGATCCTTCAAAATTATCATTGATGGTAGAATTGTTGGATCTTTTCTACTTAGTGAATCCATTAATTTTTTCACTATCCTAGGATGATAGTGGATTGAGCAGTCACAATCCTTTATGAGCTCTAACCATATCCATTGGTATAAATTCATCTCTTTCTATGTGAATATAAATTTAAGACTATTTTGATCCATATATATTTCACAATTATCCCCAAACAGATAACGCCACCAAATTTCTAAATAGAAGATCACCATTTCCTAATCCAAATCATGTGTGGGATAGTTTTTCTCATGAGTTTTCAAATACCTTTAAGCATATTGAATGATTTTTTTCATTTTCATCAACAAAAAACCCAATACCTTCTTTGAAGCATCGCTAAAAATTATGAAATGTTCCCCACTTATGGGTAGTGTGAGTACATGGGAAATGATAAGGATCCTTTTTCAACTCCATGAATATTTCTTCATATTCATCATTACAGTAAAATTTGACTCCCTTCTAAGTTATCTTGGTAATAGGGTTTTACAATCATGATAAACTTCTCACATATGAGTGGTAATATCCAACTAACCTACGGAAAATATAGATATCTATCAGGTATGTTGTCCTGATCCATCCTTTATTTTTTTTTTCTTTGAAATATCATTATATTTCCTTTTTATTGTGATGATATTCCCTAGTAATGAGACTTCCTTCATCCAAAACTCACACTAGATATGCTTTTAATAGAGACTCTCCTTTGGAAAGGCCTTTAGCATAGTTCTCAAATGTTTCTCATGCTACTCATTGGTTTTGTAGTATATTATAATATCATCTATAAATACTACCACAATCTTGTTGAGGTAATATCTAATGAATCTATTATTTAAATCCATAAATATTAATGAATCATTAATGAGTCCGAATGGAATAACTATGAATTTGTAGTTCCTATTACTTATATGAAAAGTAGTCTTGGGGATATCCTCCTTCTTGACCCTAAATTGGTAATATCCCAACCGTAGATTCACCTTGGAGAAGTATTTTTATCCATATACTTGATCAAAAAAATTATCAATTCATGGAAAAGGATACTTTTTCTTTATCATGATCTTGTTGATCTCATAAAAATCTATGCAAAGGTGCATTGAACAATACTTATTCTTGAATAAGAGGACTAGTGTACCCCATGGTGAAGCACTTGTGTGTATGAATCCTTTACCTAGATTCTCTTTTATTTGTTTCTTCAGTTCTTCATGTTCCACAATAGATATCCTATACATATTTTTGCATATTAGAAACACCCTAGTTATAAGATCAATTGAAAATTCAACATCTTGGCTAGGGGGAAGACTGGGAAATTCCTTAAGAAACACATTAGTGTATTCCCACACAATTGGAATGTCTTCAAGTATGATACATTCCTAAAACTCAATCATTTAAGATAGATACATTTCTCATAGGGAAATAATATACATTATTGAGATGATGGTGCTAAAAAATATTTATTATCCTCCTTGCAATAGTATAGAATTGGTAGTTGATTAACCATATATAAAGTAATTTTATTATTGTGGAAATTTATGTTGGTTGTATATATGGAATTCCATTCTATGAATTTAATTGAATCAAATTCCACCAAAAGAAGTATGATAAGGTTTTCTTGGAATTTCATACCACAAATTTTGGAAGGGGAGGATTTATATACTTGGGATGTAATAATTACCCCATTTTCCATTTTCATCGACATATCTACTTTCCTGACTTGTGGTGATGTTTTAATAGTTATACTAAACTTTCTTGATATAAAGGAATGCATAGAATGATGGATGATAAACCTACCCTACATAATTTTATTATGGTTATACTCATTTACTACATACAAACTAGACTTAGGGATGATTGTTTTAAACTATTAAACACATATAGGGGAATAAAATGATAATATAGGGGTAACTTATAAATTAAATTTAATTCTTAACTTATGAACATCTAGGATTCAATATATGTTATCCATGATCTATTACCTAAAATATATTCTTATGGTATTTTTCCTTAATAATGGTTCATAATGAACTTATGAACTTACTAAATCATATCCCTTGGGAGTGTCAAACTAGGTGCGCGGTAAGGCCAGTTTCCATGTACCATATTACCCTGAGTCAGGCCCAGAACATCTTGTCAGAGTTGTTACGCCTAGGTACATCTGTGCCAACACCATGTCCACTTGTAGTATCCAGACATGGATGTATTTTCTTGATAAACAACTTCTTCTATACTTACCAAAATTCAGGGATGTTTCATTATACTTAGTCTTCTCCTTAAAGAATTTGGTAGAGTTCTCTAATCCTAAGGCTTTGGCTAGATTTTTCTAATCCTAATACCAAAAATAACTAAACCAATCCTTTTATATCAACTTTAATGTCCGACACTTTATTACACATTAATATATTTTCTATTATATAAAATTACGCTTAATACAACCCATAAGATCGATAGATCTAGTTTATTTGGTAAATTAGGTACATTACTTAAAAAGATAAAACATTAAAAGTAACATCTTTATTGAAAATATCTTTAACACAACCAAAACATTCCTTCATACTTAACACTGCATGGGATAACTGGAGGAAATACATAAAAAGGGGTGAGATATAAAGCCCAATAAGGGATAAATAGGGTATAACATGAATAATAAAATACATGTTAGAAAATAGGTATATAAATGGATCATAAATGAAACATTGATAAAAAGGCATGATAAAGCATGATAATCATAACATGGGAAATGTGGCATCAACTTTAAACATTGCATCATAAATATAGGTCAAGGCTAAACCCGCAAAGAAATCATGGTGGAAAAATTACCATAAAGGAATTAGGTAAACCCATTATCCCAACATTAAATATCATGATAGTAAACATTACCCAATGCATTGGAGTGTTATATAATTCTGGGTGCACCCATCACCTTCATTATATTATCATGATTAAGTGTGCCACATAGATCATATCACATGGATTTATTCAAGATCACAATTTTTTCGATAATAAATGAATGTGGAAAACATACATATAAGTCTCAAATAAATAATTATATGTTCATAAAGGTGAATACCCTTGACAGAAAAATGGGTATGGTATTCCCTAAATAATTATTTTAGAATGGAATATCGTGGTGCAATTTCATCAGCATAAAAACGACATATATAAATTCATAAAATGGGTTGATGAGAGATAAAGTTTTTCTCTTAATTGAGAAATGAAATGTTAATTAATAGAGACATGTAAATACATTCCCCAACATATGTAATCTTAAATATAAGGCACAACATAATAAATAAACTTGATGAAAGGGTAGAAAGGAAAGAACCCCTACAAAATTTCAGCATGGTAACGAGTGTGCAAAATGGTTCACAGAAGGGGTAAATTAGAGTGAAAATGGATCTTATAATTTATAAATAAAATTTAAAGTGGGATATATAATAACCTATCCTAGCACAATAAAATAGAAATTAAAATACATAACATTAAAATGATTGCATGATAAAATAGGTGAGTGGGATATAAGGTTCCCTTACCTGAGTGTGTGACTCTGATGGCTTGGGAGGGGATTATTGAAAGCTTGGGAACCTTAGTAGGACTCTAGGGAGTAGAGGTAAGAGTTTGGGTACTGTAAAAAGAGATTTATTGAAGAGAAATGGGATCTTGGGTGGGTTTATATAGGGAAAGAGGAGGATTTCTTTAATAATTTTGTTTTGAACACTACATAATAAAATATTGAAAACCAGAAATCATCCCATGGTTTCTAAAAAATAGGACTGGTTTAAATTATTTTATAATTAAAATGTCCAAGGATAATAAAACAATTCCCTTTCATATGTTGAGCTGAGTCACACTCGCAAATAAATGATTTTAAAATCTTACAATATATTATAAGTCTTGGAGGATTCATTAATGATATATAAAATAAAAAAAATGTAAAATTACATTATTTTAAAATGAAAACATATATTTGGTCAAGTATACATTTTATAATATTTTTTACAACACCATTGAGATATTATGATGTTATAAAACACAACGTATATTTATATGGTATTTAATTTTTACCCAAAAATTTGACTTTCTCATAAAATTATGAAAAAATTACCATTATATAATTTTAAAATCCTGATTAAAAAATATTATTTTTTTCTATAAATAATTTTATAATTTTGTGAATTTTTTCTTTTAAAATAAAAACTAACATTTATTGAAAATGTCGTGTTTTTGACAATAACATTTTTTTGAAACCATAGAAAAATTATATTTGAATTAATAAAAATTATATGATCATTTATATTTAATAAAAGTTATTTAATGAAAATATTTTATTAAAATACCATTTTTTAAAAACAAAATAAACAAAATATTTTAATTTCAATATTAATAAAAAATAATTTTTTTTCTTTATTGAATAAAAAACATTTATAAAGTAATAATAATAGGATGAAAATATATTCATTATTCTATAAAAATAATGTGCATATTCCTATCACTAGGGTCTTGATACATATATCTTTAATACACCAACATACTAACTAAGAGTAAGGTGCGTGATGGTGGGGATTTCATGGGGATTTTCGATGAACATGGTTTGTGATAGGATCTCGATGAGCTTGAACTTCTCCCATAAACAGTTTCAATCGTGATTAAGTTATTGGATCTCATCCTGGGCTTGGTCTAGGGAAAGTTATATAAATGATATCTCCCTCATAAGCTTCAGTAAATTGGCTTTATAGGGTACGATCCTACTCGTCGAGGCCATCACTTCATTTGTCTGTACCAAAAGGACTTTCTAAATCCCTGTATTTATACAAGTCATGTGATAACTATTCAACTCCTATATTATCAATGGTAAAGACACATAATATTCATTTAAATTCAATTAGATATATCAAAACAAAAGAGGTTATTATGTTTTCAATAACCTTAATAAATTTAATTAAATCAAAAAGGTTAATTTTATTCATAATAGTTTGGGTCATTACCTATTTGTCCCTCACTGAGGATATTATTTATATGAGTGTAGCTAGATATATTATATTTGAGTGTATTATATAGGTTGCAAATATAATAGGTGACCTGAGTGTGAGGAATTACATATGACTGTCATACATAAATCTCCATTAATCAAAGAGGGGTATCCAGAGGAATGAAATATAATTAGGTTATTGATAGAGACAATAGTGATGTGAAAAATAATTTAATTAATTTAGGAATTTAAAATGTTTTTCCACCCTTGTTTCATTTTCATAATTTTAGTAGTTTAATTTATTTTTTATATTTAATTTTAAAATAAATAGAATTTACATTATTCATTATCTTTAAATTATTTAATTATTAGAATAAAAAATTAGTGTTGATAATATAATGAAAACAATTGTGTGAACTCCTTGAGAGACAACCTATGGTCAACCACTATTGTAGCGACCCAACACCATAAATCCTGGAGATGGTGTCTACTACCATTAAATTGACATGTCTATAAGGAATAAAATCCTAAAGGACATATCAATTTAGTAGTATTGGTAAACTAGATACATACATGAGTATTTTATTACAAATTAATACACTAATTACTACATAATATTTTTTTTATTTTAAGGATAACTTTATTCCATCTATCATATCCTTGAATATATTTATTAGTAAACTTATTGGATTTATGGGGAAAGGAAACAAACTAAGGGAGTTCTCAAACGCTCAGTAAGGGTAATGTATATAAAAATATACAATGAATCAATGAGAATAATAATTATGGAATGGAAAATAACTAAATAGATATACCATATAATCAATATATTTAGATGAAATTGGATAGAAAATATGGAAAGGTAATAGCTAGAAACACATTCCTTTCAAATAACTAGATATAGAGAAGTCAATATGTAAAGGAAATAAATTGAAACACGTGACATTTAATCATTGAACAGAAAATGTAATGTTTCCATAGATATATCAACACAAGATCTCATGGATGAATAATAACTAGAAATAAATGAGGGAAATTATTCATTATTGGATTTCATGTTTCCTAGGTACATGGGACCATTACCGTCAAGACCTTCCACAAGAGGATTTATCATATTGAGTGAAAACCCATCTAAGGCACCAAGACAAATAACTCATCCCGTGAGACTATTGAGGCATCGAGGGTCTATCAATAAAATGTACCCACTCATTTGGTACCTATCTAAATAATTCTTCATATCAAATAATCCATATAAATAATATTCCTTATCAAAAAACCATATTTAATAGAAAATATGAATTTATAAATATTTCCCTAAATAATCAAGTATGTTTTAAAGTGAATAACTATTAAAAAATTGTATATGAATCCAGAAATAATCATATCTATGAAAAATTATATGGATACATAGGGGAAATTTAATGTCAAATGACCATAGGAAAAAAGAATAATTCAAGGGGACTAAAAGGAATCATGTAAGTGAATGTTAACACTATCCTTATCCAAATCAATCATAGACTATACTGAGAGAGAATAAAGATGGTATCAATACAACATATCCCAAGTGGAGTATAAATAAAGGGTTATTTTCAGTGATTAATATAAATTCTATAAAAATATCTTAAAAAAATTCTTGAAGAAAATATCATTTTTATTCTGAAAAATATTTTGAAAATATTTTTCTTTGAAAACCACTTTTTTTAAAAAAAATTATTAAAAAATTACCCTTTTAAAGATGAAAATGAATCTTTGAATAAATTATGGTGGGTAAATACTTACATTTTTTATGAGGTAAAAAACGCATTATTTTTCATGGTAAAAAGTTAGAAAAATTCCTCATTCAGAATGAGATAAGAAGATTACTTTGAAAAAATAGGTAACAGAAAAATTGGGTAAAAATGTATTTACTAAATAATTTTTTAAAGCTCAAAAAATTATCCTTTTAATAAAACATAGTTTTTAAAAGAAAATTGGTTCTCCCACTAAAGAAGGAAATGAAGTTGTATTTTTTTAATAACATTTCCTAAATCATTTTGAGCAAAAAAACATGGAAATGGTACTAATACTGAAAAAAATGTCATCAATAAATAGATGATAAGAGAATAAAATGTTTTCTTATAAAATGATCAAATAATTTCCTATGATGGAAATTAATGTCTCAAAAATCCCAAACAAAATTAGATTTTAAAGTAAACCCTTGAAACGATTATAATGTTACAATGAGAATCAATCAATGATTAGATTATGTGTATCAACTATAAATCCACATATAGAAGTGGAAATACATTAATAGATAATCAAATTCATTAAAAAATAGTCATATAATATTAATGAAAATGATGATATAATATAACCCAATGAAAAGAAATTGTGTTATGAAATTATTTCCCACTTTGTAACTTTTAAACCAAACCCCATAGATGAAATAATTCAAATTGAAACTCATAATATCATGAAGAATGAATGAATTACGATATTATATGAAAAAGTGTTAGTATGTACACTATATATAAGAAATTAGGTACACAAAACTAAATTTATTATTTCAATATAATGTTAACAATCACAAAATTAAGTGAGATTGTAAAGATAATCATTAAAAATGTTCTTTAGGAGAATAATCTTTAAATATTCCAATATATCTCACACCACATCGAATAATATTAATCATAATATACTTGAAGGAATAACATTAAGTGAAAATTATAATATCATGAAAATAAATACATTCAAGATATAACAAGTCATAGGGTAGTATATTCACCATATAATATAAAATATTTTCATAACAACAAATACGAATCAATGGAATGTAAATTGAGAAGAAATCACTTACCATACGTTTCATTTTTGGGTGAACGTACTTTAACATCATGTATAATTTTTTTAAACATGTAATTAAATAATAATATATCTATAATCATATTTATAATATCATATATTATCCTTTTATAATATTTTATTACCTGTTTAATAACAGTCTTTCATTATTTTCACTATTTCGGGTGTCAACTGCATTGTTTTTTTGCATGTTATAACTTTTTTTATTAATTCTATTATGGTTTCATCATATTTAAAATGTAATACATTTTTCAATAAAATATATATTACGTATATCTTTATTTATAATAATCTATAATATTGGGAGATAAGAAATAGAATGCATCATTCATGGAGTTGAAAAGTCGTACGTACGCACGAATACTACAATCATTTATTTTCCATATTAAAATAATAAAAATTAAATTATATATATGTATGTTATATTTAAATAATAATATCAATTTCATATATGTAACATATATTTATGAAAACCATCCTTTATACATTCTATGTATAGCATGAACGAATCACATCGTTTTGAGGGGATGATAGTCCATACTTCCTCAAACGATGTTATCATATTCCCAACAAATGCAGGGTATAAATTTAAGTTTTATAAAATAATTAAATAGTTATAAATAAATTAAAAATATAATATATAAAATATATAAAAATATTTTATGTCATAATTTCTAACCATGAGAGGTGGTAAAGTAAAAAACTAATAATCATCATTTTGTAAGGCGGTAGTTTGCCTTACATGTAAACTGTAAGTTCGTTACCCATTAGAAGGAGGTGTGTGCAAGTGTAGGTTAAACCATTAGAATAAAAACATATCAGTATATTTAGGATACTTTTTTTTATATAATAATGTAATAAGTATAATTGAAAGAGTTGATAATGAAAATAAAACTCGAGAACTTGAGGAAGAATGTTACCTTTTATTCGGGTAACTCCATATGGTTTACACCAAAGGGGTTCCATGGTTGGATTTATGACCAAGGTGAGGATTATATGGCTAGGTTAGGTATTTTTAGGATCTATTTTTTAAAATCATGTTTGATCCAAAGTGGCTTGAGATGTGTGAGTAAGTGGGAGGAGATGAGGCCTTTTTATAGCGGAGGAGTAACACTCTAATAAATTTTGGAAAAGGGAATTTCATGCACGTTTTTCACCCTGAAAGTGGCTCCAATAATGGAACCAAATCAATCCAAGGTAAGATAGGGTCAGAATATTCCTAAAAAATGGATTTTGGACAATTTTATTTTTCATTTGGTCCTATAACTTTAAGGTTTAGTCATTTGTTAAGCTTAATTTCGCCTTAATCGTTGCAATTAATTTTAATTACTTTCACTAATATTTTTGGTAAAAAAATAATTATACATTATTATATATTATAAATTATACTTTTAAAAAATATGAAATCAATTTTTTGATATTAAAATCAGAAAATTGGATGAAATTAATTTAAAATTAATCCCGTAGATGGGATGACAATGTGGGGTTTTAAAGTCAAAACATTCAAAAGTTTTCAATTTTTTAAAATTACATTTCAATGTGAAATTGATTACAATTACCTAAATTGGATTAACTAATAAAAAATTCATATAATTATACTTTAAAACCATTTAAAAACTTAATTTATCCTTATAAATAAATTAGATGAAAAAATTAGTTTTTAATTAAAATTTATTATTTTTCAATATTTATTAAAAAATGAAACTTCATATAAAAATTAAAATATTAAACCCTAACCAAATTTTTATATTCGAATTTCAAATATTTAGTTTATTTTGAAATAAAATATTTATAAAATTTCCAAAAAATTGACTTAAAATGGGTTCTCTATTAAAAGGTTGTAGGAGTACCTTAATAAAAATATAGGTTATTATGTGTAATATTGGGTTTTCTCTTATCTCATGCCTATCAAATATGTTGGATGAATATGAAAAATATTTTATTGAATATGTGATATTTATAATACATAAATATCACTCAGTAATTGTAATTAATTTAATTTATTGGAATAAAATAGCTTTGTAAGTATAAAAATAGTTTTCTATAAAAATATTCTCTTTATATTCAATTGGTTATTATACTCATTTACAATTAAGTTGTAACAAATGAATTAGTTTTATATTGGTTTAAACCATATATTATTAAAATAAATTTATTTTTATTCATAACTACTAATTCAATGGATAGGTTATGTTTTATTATATTAAATAATAATATTTTAATAATATATTGTTTCTTAGAAAAAATTGATCTTTCATGAAACATAAGACATTAAAGAAACTAATTGTTGCACATGATATACATTGACTCAGTTTGACATGCAATAAAATATATAAAATATATTTAATTTATTTAAAATAATTAAAATATTATAAATTATCAAGATATTATATTCCCTTACACACTTGGTGTTGCATGTCATACATGCTATTGAATACAATGTTCCATCTTTAGATTTTCAGGTTGATACATTCTCCCCACCTTAATCAAATTAAATCATAGAAATTTAAACTTGATCATTGTGATATATTATTTCATATTTCGTATTTTTTAAATCCCACATCGTGGGAAGGGTTCATAACAAATCCTATAGAAACGGGATAATGGAAAATACAAAGATCACATGGAATTATATAGAAGTAAGTCTATAAGTAGGAAAACATTAGTGTAATGTAGAGATATGTATATAGAGGAAAAGCATAAATATTTTTAGGTATTTAATGAGTTCATGAGTTAAAAAAAATTGAATGATCAATCGTGAGATGAATCCTCAAATCCATAAATATGCAATGATTTAGAGGACCATCGATTAAAAAAACAAGCTATTAAGACAACATTTTTTGAGATAGTTTTCTTAATGTTGAGTAATTATTTTATAGACTAAGAATATAATGAAACATACTTACTTGATATATTTGAATAAAAACAATTTCATCCTTTGGTTATGCTTATATTAATTCCCAATTCAATCATTACATCTAGAAATTGATATCCAAAAATTAACTTTGATGCCTGAAGCACTAAAATAAACATTTAACTAATGTTAAGGCCCATAAAAGAGTGAAAAATATAACTAATTTTCTCTAACTATTTAATAAAACTAATATTTTAGAGAAATTAATCTCTAAACCTAAAAATTAACACTATTGATTTAACATTAATATTTATTCATCAAATTGTTCAAATAAAAACAATGAAATATTAACTAGTACATTGTGTAGACTAGTGGATTGAGTGAAACTCTTATCAACTTTCAGTCATGGGTTCATGTCTTGAGGCCTTTCTGGATTTGATGGGGTATCATATATCATATAAGTTATCCTTTTCTAAAAAAATATTGATATAATTTAAAAAATAAATATTATTGACATCATTTAAATAAAGTTAATTACTAAATATAATTATAATTAAGGTTTTCAATACAACCTCAATACATAATTACTTAATCCATTTTATTTCTATATAGACCCTTCCTTATTATAAGGTTTATCCAAGGTCATTAATTGTCATTATATATTCAAATTCTTCATGATATTTTGTAATGAAAATGTGAATTATCATAAGCGTATCCCCCGAGAGTATCAAACTAGGTGCAGAATAAGAACCATTCACAGGAACTAGGTTATGTCGAGTTAGTCCCGACACACCTTGTTAGAGTTGTTACTCCTAGGTAAATCTGTGCCCAAACCATGTTCACATATAGTATCCAGGTATGGATGTATTTAAAGTAAAACTACATAATATCTATCTAACTAAAACTTTAGGGTGCTCTTCTATCCTTATCCTCAAATTTAAGCTTATGGATATGTTCTCTAATCTATGTTTTCTAAAATATCGTTCCCAATGTTTCTAATAATCATTATTTTGATAAAAATTGTAGTTACACAACCCCATAAATTTCAGAGCCTATGTTTACTACTATTACATTGTCATGATTACAAGGAATCAAATCCCAAAGATCCAATCATTTTAGTAGTCTTGGTAAACTACATACATACATGAGTCTTATATTATATATGAATAAACCAAATAAAATATGTAATTTTTTATTTTGAGGATAACGTTATTCCATATAGTGTATCCTTGCATATCTTTATTATTATACTTCTTAGATTCCTGGGGAAGTGAAACAAAATAAGGGTGAGCTCAAATTCTCCATAATGGTAAAGTATAACCGAAGCAGTAATGAATCAATGAGAATAATATTTATTTCAGGATAAAAATCATAACAGACATACAATGTAATAAAAAACTGAGAAAGAAGTGGATAAACAATATGGAAAGGAAATAACTAAAAACACATTCCATTAAAATAAATAGATAAGTAAAATTCAATATGGCAAGGTAAGAAACTAAAACACATTCCAATTAATCAATAAAATAAAAATGAAATATATTCATTAATATTCCTATTCAAGATATCATTGATGATTAATAACTGGAACAAAATTAAGGAAATTCTTAATTATTGGATGCCATGTTTCCTAGGTACATGGAACCATTACCATTAAGACCATTCATAAGACAATTTATAATATTGGGTAAAACCCCATTTAAGGAGGTTAGCCAACTGAATCATCCCATGATACTACCGATGCATAGAGGATCCGTCTATAACTGGGGCACACCCATATCATACCTATCCAAATAAATAACCATATTAAATAATCTAAATTAATAATATTCCTTATCAAATATCTGTATTGAATAGAAGATACATATTTTTCAATATTTCCAAAGTAATGTAATAAATTTAAAAGTTAACACCATATAAAAATGGTATATGGTTCAAGAAATAATCATATCCTTGTAAAATGATATGGATACTTATGGGAAATTAAATTTCAAATGAATATAGGAAATTAAATATTTCAATGGGACTAAAAGGAATCAAAGATGTGAATGCAAATACTATCCTTGGCTAAATCATTAAAAGTCCATATAGTGGAATAATAAGGAGAGTATCAATAAAACATAACCCAAGTGGAATATAAAAAAGGATTTATTTCTCATGTATTATTATAAATACTATAAAATATATCTTAAAAACATTATTGTGGAAAATATCCTTTTAATTCTAAAAAAACATTTTGAATTTTATTCCTTTAAAAACAACTGTTTAAAAACATTTTATTTAAAAATTAACCTTTTAAACATGAAAAAGAATCATTGAAAAAGTGGTGGTGGGTAAATCCATACATTATATACTAGGTAAAAATAACATTCATTTTTGAAGGAAAAAAGGTTTAAAATATTATTTGTTTGGAAAGAGACAAGAAGATTTCTTTGAAAAAATGGGTAAAAGACCAAAAGGGTAAAAATGTATTCACAAAATCATTTTAAAAGGACTAAAACATTTTTTTTTGAAATTTTTAGAATAGAAAAACATTTTTATAAGATAATAGGTTCTCCGAATAAACAGATAAATGATTTTGAGTTTTCTAAAATAATCATAAAACATTTTGAGCACCAAATAGTGAAAAATGGAACTAATATTTGAATAAGGTAACAAATTACCAAAGTAGAATAAATTCAAAGGGTTCATTGGATAATTATCAAATAATTTATTCTTATGGAAATTTAAGTGTAAACAGTCCCGAACAAAATTAGATTGTAATGTAAACCCTTGAAATGATTATAATGTTGGAGTGAGAATCATTCGATGAGTGGATTATGTGTATCAACTATAAATCAACATATATAAGTGGAAATACGTCAATAGATAGTAAATATAATTATATTTAAAATAATATAATATTAATTACAAATAATAAGTAATATAACCCAATGAAAATAAATTGGGTTATGAAATTATTTTCCACATGTTAACTTTTAACTCAAATCCCTTTTGATGAAATAATTCAAATTGAAACTCAAAATATCATGAAGAATGAATAAATATTGATATTATATGAAAAGGTGGAAGTATGTACACAATATATAATAAATTATGTGAAAAAAATAACATAACAATTCTAATATAAATTTAACAATCACAAAAGTAAGTGATATTGAAAATATATTCATTAAAAACGTTCTTGAGGAGAATAATCTTTAAACATTCCAAAGTGTCTCATACCACATTAAAAAAATTTAATCATAATATCCATAAATTAATAACATTAAATGAAAATTATAATATCATGATAATAAATATATTAATGACATAAAATTTAGAATAGAATTATATGTGGCATATAAAATAAACTAGGTGCATAATAATAAATAAGCCTCAACAGAATGTAAATTGAGATGAAATCCCCTACCTTGCATTTTCTTTTTGGGTAAAAATATTTTAAATTATTTCGTAATGGTTTTGAACATGTCAATAACTAATAAAATATCCATACAAATATTTATAATATCATATATTAACTTCTTATTATATCTTATTACCCATTTGATAACAATCTTTCATTCTTTTCACTGTTTCGGGTGTTAATTACCTAGTTTAATGAGTATATTGTCACTGGTTATTTTTTGGTTATATCATGGTTTCATCATATAAATAATTTAAACCATGATTGAAAAATAATATATATTCAGTATATATGTATTTAGAATAATATTTAATGTTTGGATATAAGAAATAGAGTGCACCATTCATGCAGACAGTAGGTCGTACGTATGCATGAATGCTACTTTCATTTCCTTTTCATATTAATAGAATAAAAAGTAAAATATATATATGTATATTATATTTATATTATAATATATATTTCATATATGTTACATAGGTTTATTAAAACCATAATTTATACATTCCATGTATAGTGCGAATGAATCACATCGCTTTGAGGGGGCGGTAGTCCACGCTTCCACAAACGATGTCATCATATTCCAACAAAAAGGATTGCATAAAGTTACATGTCATAAAATAATTAAAAAGTATAAGGATATTATAAATATAATATATAAAATATATAAATATATTTTCCATCATAATTCCAAACCATTGGAGGTGGTAATGGAAAAACAATCATCATTTTGTGAGGTGGTAGTTTTCCATGCACCTAAACTGTATGTTTGTTTTCCATTAGATGGTGTTGTGTGTAAGTGTAGGTAAAAACATTATAGTAACAACATATCAGTATATTTAGGATACTTTTTTTGTTATATAATCATGGATTAATGATAATTGAAATAGTGGATAATGGAAATAAAACTAAAAATCTTCAGGAAGAATGTTACCCCTTATTCAGGTAACTTCTTTTGGTTTACACCAAAGGGATTCCAATGATGTATTTATGACCAAGGTGAGGATTCTAGGTTTTGGGTAGATATTTTTAGAAGTTATTTGGGTAGATCTTGTTTGAACTAAAGTGTATTGAGAGGTGTGAGGTAGTAGGATGAGTGGAGGACTCTTTATAGCAGAGGAGGAGTGACACTCTTTTAAATTTTTGAAAAGGGAATTCTAACCACATTTTTCCCATTTAATGTGGCTTCAATAACAGGGAAATTAAAAAAAATTGATTATAGGGTCTAAATATGTACATAAAATGGATTTTGAAAATTTTTCTAGGTTATTGTATCCCTTATGTTTATGGTTTAGTCATTTGTTAAGATTAATATAACCTTAATCGTTGTAATTAATTTTAATTACATTCACTAATATTTTTATAAAAAACTATGTTGATATTATTATAAATTATAAATTGTTATGACTCAAAATATGGAATAAATAGTTCTAAATTCCAATAATTGGAGCGGTAGAAATTAATTTAAATGTCATCCTGCATATGGGACAACAATGCGGGTTTTTAAAGTAAAAACGTTCAAAAGTTTGCTCAATTTTGAAAATTAAATTTCAAAATTAAATTGATTAAAACGAAATAAATTGGATTAATTTATTATAATTGAATATAATTATTCTTTAAAATCAATTATAAATATAATTTTTCCTTATAAATAAATTATATGAAAAAGCAGTTTTGGATAAAAATTCAGTTTTTCACTATTCATTAAAAAAATAAAACATCACATAAAAATATCAAATATTCACCCTAACCTATTTTTTATATTCCTATTACAAAATTTATGTTTATTATGACATATATGATTTATAAAATTTAAAAAAAATGGATTTAAAATTGGTTCACCATTAAAAGGTAGTAAAACTGACTTAATAAAAATATAGGTTTTTATGTGCAATATTGGTTTTGTTCTTATCTCATTAATTTAAAATATATTGGATGAATATAAAAAATAATTTACTGAATATATAATTTTTATATTAATTTAATATCCCTCGCTAATTTTAAATAATTTAATTTATTTGGGTAAAATAGATTTGTATGCATAATAATAGTTTTCTATTAAAATATTCCCTTTATATTCAATTGGTTCTTATATTCATTCCAATTAAGTTGTTACCAGTGAATTAAATTTATATTTTTGTAAACCATATATTCTCATAAGTTAGTTAATAATATTTATAACTACTAATTTAATCGTTAGGTTATGTTTTATTATATTAAAAAAATAAAATTTTAATAATATATTGTTTCTCGGCAAAACTTGGTGTTGCGTGTAATGAAAGCCATTTAAGAAATTCATTGTAGCGTGTGATGTATTATAACTCTATTTATAATGCATTGAAATATATAAAATATATTGATTTTATTTAAAATACTAAATATATAATATATTCTTGGGATATTATATTCCCTTACTCGCTTAGTGTTGTCTGTTATACACGTTATCAAATACAATGTTCCTACTTTATATTTTCATAGCGTTACAACTATACAAAACCATTATGATAAAAATAAATATACAAAATTTTCCTTATGATAATCCCATCATCATCATTTCATAATGTTCATAATGAATTTTTTTAAATCAAGTACAAAAATAAGAGGCATGTTTTTATATACTACACCAAGATCAATCATTTCACTCAAAACAACCATTTCCCATTATCATTTATTGGGGAAACAAAGGAATGGATGTTGAGTAAGTCTCATTAATACTTTTTTGATGGATTTTTTTATGGGAATTTATAGTTTAAAATACCACCTAGAGGCCAAAAAAGGAAACATTTACATTCACATTTAGTACACTTGAAAACTGGAGGATATCGCTCAAGGTGTAAAATGTTTTATATACTTTCCATTATTTTATATGTTTTTGATGATTCCTTTATTATGATGTTGTTCTTGTTATTTTGTGTATCACATTACTCTACCTATTTCAAATGTAAGTGAAATACTGATCACCTTGGGCAGTGATGATGGGACCTTTTTTCAGATGAGAGGACGAAACATCATGTGAGGGATCTTGTAACCTATTCGGAGATCACTTATATATTGGATTAATGGTCACAATATAATTCTTAGTAATAATAATGGTTTCCCTTTATTGAAATTTATTGACTGAGAATATGAATTTACGTGGGAATTTTATATAAGGATTATATTTTATCTCATTTGATGAAAGTATTTGGCTACACCATAATTTCTGGTTGTATAAGAATGAAATATGGAATTTATCACAATAAAGGGAGATGTTGGGTTCCTATGAAAGGAAGTGAGAGGCGTGGTGTATTTTAGATTTGGATCATGAAAAGGGGATCCTATTGTAAAATTGGGTGCCTGAGACCCAACATGAAATGTACTTTTTGATTACAAAGTCATGTATATATTGATTTATTCATAATGTAAATGTACCATAATAGTTTTTACACTTCTTGTCTAATATTTAAATGGTAATTTCCATAGATAATTTTTTGTGTCAACTTTTTATTCCATTCCATGAATATAATTAGAACCTAGAGAAACTATGAAAATAATCTTAAACATATGTCATATGTTCTAGATAAATCATACTAGCTGGATAAAAATGATTTTTACTATCATGTGTTGTGGGATCATAAGCATTGAGAATTATTCTCATGAAGTTATCACTTGGTGATATAAAGTAGATGAAATCATGAGCAATGACTCAATGATAAGAACACCACATGTTTCAGGTGTCATTGGTTGTCCCTATTTATGATAATGTGTACCAGTGTCTAGAATGAACATCATTATCAATGTGTACCACTTTATCATTGACTTTGAGTCAAGAAAAAAACCATGAAATTTATGTTGTGAATATGTACCATGTTTTGGGTGAATCATTGATGGTATAACATTTTTTGAATGTTCAAGAATGTTTTTATCACATCCAAAAGGATGATATGTCTCGAATCTAGTTGACCAAGATGGTAGTACCATTATTAAATCCATAGATATTGTGATTAAAGGTATTCTTTTCTAGTAAGGTCATCAATAAAAAAATAAAGAAATGATAATGACACAAAGTTTGAATCATAATTTATAGTATATCATGTAATAATGATATTTTATTAAAAAAATGCGTTTTTAGGTGAATTATTTTTCTTTTACTAAGCCTCATCTCCTTAGATTTCTTGATGTGTTTCTAGACTCCACTCTTAATATGTGAGTATAACTCATTACCATCAAGATAAGTTCCAAATGGATCACACAAAAAATATATTCATATGCTCTGAATCTTATATTGAATTGTATTTTAGGACATTGTTGGCCCCACAGATTTAGTTAAGTAATATTTAAGTTTATGCGGTTACAAATGAAATAAATAAATTCAATATTATTGGAGTTCATAATAATTACCATTGAATTTATTAATTGTTATATTCATAAGTTATTCAATGAATATAAAGGATTTTTTTTCAAAAGAATATTAAATATTAAATATTCAAGTTTTATTTAATATTTATGTGAGAGACGAGTTGAGTTAATGACAATTATTTTATCAAAAATACCATTTAGTTGTTACAAGTATGTGATAAAATATCCATGATATTTTTGGTAAGTTATATGTTTTGTTTGTGTTGTTTTATGGTAAATTTAGAGGGATAAATTCCACAAAAACCTAAATAAAATTTATGGAAGTTATAAACTAAGTATATAATCCTTTATAAAATCCAAAATGGGAGGGATAAGGAATTTCTTGAATTCTCTCTCCTCTCCACCTCTCTCTCAAGTCGTAAAGGGAGATGTATAAGGAAATATCAATGATAATTTGATCCAAGTTATTGGATCATTAGTTTGATATACCACAATAATGATTACATCGAATAGACTTATATTCTTCATGCTACCATCAATATTTTATTGGGTGTAATTTGATCAATCTTATATAATGTGTGTGCATGATCTAGAGGTTTCCAAGTCTATTTACTTCGAGTGAATATTGTCGATGGTGAGTGAAACATGTTTCTGATCAAAATTAAATGAGGTATAATTTTTGATTTATTTTTACATTTTTATTTATCATGATTAATTAATTTTCAAGTGATATATGGATGAATCAGGGAAAGAGTGTAACACCCGGATGTTTTTATGAAATATTTTCCTTAAATAATTTTTATTCTTCAGTAGCCTACTTTTCACGCAATCATGAGTTTAAAAAACCATGAGATGCCCTTATTATAAAATTTCCATTATAGCCTATCTGTTAGGTTAGCATGAATAATTATAACTAATTAATGAAAAAGAATTATGAATTCATTAGCTATTACTTATTTATGAAAAATATAAATCAATTTGATATTTTTATTTTTGAGTGAATTACTTTTAGTAATAAAAATAATGAGATATATATGTGTTATATAATAAAAAATATATTTTTTATATTCATCCAATGGATATTTTAGTCATAGGGTATGAATAAAACCCTATTTGATGAAAGAAAACCTATTTTTAAAGGTTAATTTTATACCTATTAATGAAGAACCCATTTTAAATTTATATTTTTAAACATTAATAATTTCTATATAACAACATAAACATGTCATTTTGAAGTGGGTTATAAAAATTTACTTTGGATAAATTTTTGATATTTTTCTGATAACTTTCTTATTTTGATGAATAGGAAAAATACGCTAAATTTTAATTAAAACTTTTTTCCATCGAGATAATTTATATTTTTAAATTAAAAAATTCAATAGTTTTAAATTATAAATATAATATATTTTTATCATTCAATATATTTTATTTCATTATCATTAATTCTACATTGAATTCATAGGTAAAAACAATTAAATCTTTTGCAATGTTATAACTTTTTAAACATGTTTTCTCATTTCCACAACGATATTAATTATAAATTAATTAATGAAACTGTGTGTTTTGAATTTTTAAAAATGGATTCCATATTTTTAATCATTGGGTCCAAATTATGTTAATAGGATACTTTTAGTTTTGGGCATTATGAATAATAACTTTGATAATTATTTTTATTACCTTGGTTAAAGTTAAATCGGGTAATTAAGGGTTAAATTATAATTACAAAATTACCTTAACACCAGTAATAATACTATTAAATGACTAAATTATACCCTTATAATCTATTGTTTTAAATGGAATCACTTTATGGCCACTTACTTATGAATATGATATGAATGTAATAAAAACAAATGAATGTGACAAAATGTGAGAATCTCATTTTATATAAGTATATTATTTTTAATATATGGATAAATTGGAGGTAATATAGACCATATATAGAATATTGTTATCTGAAAAAATTAACTACATTATAAGAATTTATTTATAAATTTTAGAGATTAAATAATTACCATTAATGATGACACGATAGTGATGTAAAAATTATTTTATCAAAATAAATATCAAATAAATGGTTTTAAAAATACTAAAATAAATATCATATAAACTAATTTATCATATCCAAAAATATTCAAGGTGAGTATGACATATTAGGAGTTTATTTAATGTTTTTTTAGAATTTATATCCTTTGTGATGTTTTTTAAATTGAAATAAATTAATAGTTTCAAAATTGGAACTATTGAAGTTTTATGAAAATAAAATTTTATTAAATAATTTAAAAATCATAAAAATATTTAAAAATTTCAAATTGATAATTATAAAATCTAAAATTCTATAAAATATCCATTTTTGGTCAATTTACACAATATAAGTAAATATTTATACCCATTAAATATTTATAATGTTATTACTACAATTGAAATTAAATAGAATAAGTGTCAATTAAAAAGATATTGTTAAAATTGAAAAAACAACTTGTCCAAAATTCATTAGTTGATGATATTACAACCCTATCTCATCTCATCTTCAAAATTTGGGCTTTTGGTGGTTTGGGGTTTGGGTTGTTTTTATTATAAATTATTATTCACGGAGTTTCCAAAAGTTCCCCTCACCTTAATTATAAAAGGGAACCTCCTCCCTCACCTCTTCATTTCATTGTGAGCCTTCAAGATTAGACATCCCAATCCTATTTTCCTTATAAATTTCCCTATTTTCATTCTATAGGTTCTGGTCATCTTCAAAGACCAACTCATATGCTCTAAAAAGAGATTTAGAGGAGGCACGTCAAATAAGAGGTAATATCATTTACTGATTCTTTCAAACTTATTTCTTCTTCTAGTTATTCCTCATTAGTTGTTTAATTATAAAGTAATAACATCATTATAACTCATATACTTATATGTTATTTTAAATCTGAAACAACCACATTCCATCTTCTTCCCATCATATGAAAAATTAAATCACAACGCCTGCGTACGTACGACTTATCATCTCCATGTCGTGGTATAATCTGTTATTCACCAAAAACATACATGGATGGGTATAATGATGGAATTAATAAATATATATAATTGATATAAAATTATTTTTATTATGAAATAATATAAACCATCCACTTCAATACCATTCAACAATTATGGGAACGATATCGTCGCTCGTGCATACGTACGACTTACCATCTCCACGGTGCGATATGATTCATTATACAAAATATTCATTATAGAATGATTATATAAATTAATTTATGGAATAAATATGATATATATTATACTAATACCATGCTATAAATGATATAAATATAACCTAAAACTAGAAATAACAACTTATCTGAAAAAACATCCTTAAGAATATGAAGAAGTTAATACCTGAATAACGAGTAACAATGAAATGTTACAAACAAACAAATGAAAACATGATCATAAATGTTACCATAAAAATAATTATGATTCTGGAATAAACCATTAACATTATTTAAATCATTATAAAGGAGGTTCAGATACATACGAAGCATATCAGACCTATTGTAAGGGATAACTTTGCAAATCTTATTTCTAACTTAGATTGTTTAATCATGAGTACTTATTGGGGTATAATTATAATCCACATCCATTTTTACTAAATATGTATTTAAAAATAATCTTTATATCATTCTATAATTTTTATAATTCAATTTTACCCATTGGTAAATTTTTACTAAATGGTATGAATGGAATCTTTTTTCGTTTTCGGTACGAGGTAATTTTTGACTTTTCGAGAAAAAGTTTGAGAAGAATGGTTTTTTGAATTATATGAAATGAATGTATTTTTACACTTTCATAATTCCTTATTTCTATGAATCTTTCCATACAAGTTCCCAAGTTTATTTTTACATCAAATTATTTCTTCTAAAATTGTGTGGCATTTTGAGGAATGAAACCATTTTTGAAGAAGAAAGGATATTTTCCTCAGGAATTAATTTCAACTGTTTTCTCAAAATTATTTTCCATATAAGTTGAAAATCTTTAAATAGGATTATATTTATAACCCTATTATTACTTTTATTTTATTGTGTTATAACAATTATACTGAAATGATGTTTAAGAGATTAATTTTATTTCAAGGGTTATGCTACGGTGAATGTTTTTCTGTTTTTGTGGAACATGTAAGAATGGTTTCATTATGAGATGGGTGGAACCTATATATCTATCCAATTCATTAGATAAATATTTATATCTCATGGTATATACATGACTATAATGGAATGTAAATCACATTTAGTAATACAGGGCTGGAATGAGGAGTGAACTCGGTTCAGTAAAGGACTTTGTCTGCTTTGATGGTCTCGACATTGAGCCTAGACTAATATGAAATGATTTTATATGCTTATGTGTGCACACAACTAAATTTAATGACTTATGTTATGACTATTGGGATTACATTTCACTTTTATTATTTATCCCATGACATGATATTATGATCTATTATATGCAGGATAATATTTTCCAATGTTATGTTCTTATGATTATGATATGATTGACATTTCCCTTGTTTACCCTTAATAAGAATTTTATCTCGCCCTTTCATATTTTTCTTTTCCCTAGGTCATGAATAATGGTATTAAGTAAGATATGTCAAAAGGTATTCTAGTTATGAAGAAATAAGTGGGAGACAATGTGGATGTTTTATGACCTAGCTTTTTATATTTCCCAGTTTCTAAAGACCCAAAACCTATACAGTCCTAGAATGGTTTTGTTATGTTATGTAATTAATATTCTTAAATGTTGAAGTAATATCTCTATGTAATGTTTGGGTCGTTATAGTTTTTATCAGAGAAATGGACTAGTTATCCTTTGGAAACTAGGATGATAGAACCTTATTAAGAACCCTAAGGATATGTCTATATATATGTTACCATATTATCCTAGAGTTTTAGAGATGCTCATGAATAACCTAGGAAAAAACCTAAAGTTTCATAAATTGAAATTTTATTCTTGATTATGTTCTGTTCCTATTATAGTTAGTGTTTATCACATTATTCTTATTTGTTTTAGTCAATGTATGGAACCTAAAGGAACCACGTTAATGATGAATGCGATGGGAGATGAAATGATTATCCACCTGAGAAAATAAATGTTATGGGAACTGGAATGAAAAATCTTGCATCCATGATCACACAACTTTGTCAAGCTATGAATCATGTAGGACATCCAGATGAGCAAATTAGGGAGTAACATTATATTGAGTCCTTCATGAGATAGCATCCACCTTCATTCAGCGGGTTTTCTGATCCATTAGTGGAAGAATCAGGGATAATTACCACTAAAAATATATTTTCAGTTATATAATGTTCTAAACATGATAAAATCATCTTAGCAGCATATCGGTTAGAAAGAGAGGCTAATCAATGGTGTAATCATATCAAGAATACGAGGCAAAGAGATGAAATTGAGTCTATGGAATGGGTCGAGTTCAAGAACATATTTTTTAATAAGTATTTTCCTCATATTATTTGAACAAATATGGAAAAGGAGTTCCTTGAACTTAAGAAAAAGGATGATGAATCTGTTGGTACCAATGAAGAAAATTTTACAAGACTTTCAAGTTACACTTCTTGAATTATTATCCAACCTAAGAGTAAAATTGATATATTATTTAGTGGCTTAAAACAAAGTCTCTGAAGGTAATCAGCCATAAGGGGCTTCAATATCTATGAGGAAATAGTTTGATTTTATATCAAGGTTGAGATAAAGATTGGTGTAACCCATCAGTCATATGGGTTTGATAAGAATAGAAAAATGTAATTCAAAAGAAAATTTAAATACCACACTGAAAAGAATATGGTTTTACCTTATGCTTAAAGTGTGGAAAGATACAATGATGAAATTGTCTTAAAGGGACTATTAATTATTTTAAGAGTGGAAAAGATGTTCATCAGGTAGTTCAATGTTGAAGTGATAGGAAAAAGATATCTAATGATGCAAATAGAGAAAAGGCTACATAGAATGCACCTCCGACACTTGAATGTTACAAGTCCAAGGAAATGTGGAATTGTGAAAATCAATGAGCTAATCCAAGGGTTATTGATGATGATCGATGTTAACAAAATCTTAAGGCCAAAGGCAAAGGAAAGTCCCAAGAAATCACTATTAGTTACATGGATCATGATAATGAAGTGGTGAAAGGTACACTAATCATCTACTCTAAAGTAGAAAATGTTTTATTTAATTTTAGATCCTCCTTCTATTTTATTTATGAATAATTTTCTAATGGTATCACCGTATTCCCTCAATAATTACATATTGAGTTAGCTGTGACAACTCCTAATGGCACAACAGTCTCATCAATAGTTTATAATTCTTCATCAGTTGATGTTTATGGGAAAGTTCTTCTTGAAAATCTTGTAATCCTTCCTATAGTGGAATTTGATGTGATTCTTATAATTTATTGTCTTTATCTATATAGATATCATATCAATTACAAATTAAGGGAAGTATAATTTCATATAATAGATAAATCTATGATCATCTATCGATGCAAGGATGAATATAACCTTCCAGTAGAAATTTCTTCCATCTTATGTGTCTTGATTCCAATAAATAAAGGTTTTTTTATCTCAAATGGTTGGGGATAAACTCACAATTAAGAATACTCCCATTGTACAGGAGTTTGATGATATATTTATGTAGGAATTTCTAGGTCTTCCACCAAATCATGACATTCAATTTTCAATATAACTCATACTGGGTGCTATGGCTATTTCGAAGACACATTATAGAGTGGCCCCAATTGAGTTGTAGGAATTGAATAAGAAACTCCAAGAGAATCTTGATAAGGGATTAATACACCCTATTGCATCACCTTGGGGAGCACATGTTCTATTTTTCAAGAAGAAAGATGGATCAATGAGACTCTACATTGATTATCAAGGACTTAAAAAGATTACTATCAAGAACATATATAATCTTCCCTACATTTATGACTTATTTGACCAACTACGCAGAGCTCAATACTTTTCCAAGATTGATCTTCATTTAGGATATCATCCATTAAGTGTCAAAAAGGATGATATACCAAGTAAGACATTCCATATAGGGTATGGACACTCTGAATTTATAATTATTCCTTTTTTTCTTACTAATGCTCCCATTATGTTCATGGATCTAATGAATATAGTATTTAGAGACTTTCATGATCAGTTTGTGGCAGTCTTTATATACAATACTCTTGCCAATTCAAAGAGAAAGGAAGAATATAAAGATCACTTAAGAATTGTACTAAATACCCTCAGAAAGGATAATCTTTATGATGATTTTACCAAGTGTGAATTTTGTATTTAGAAAGTTTCAATTTTGGGTTACATAATCTCAAGATAGGGGATATATATGGATCCAAAAAATACAGAGGTTATTGAAAGATGGTTGAGACCAACAATGGTAAATGAGATCCAAATTTTTATTGGTTTGGATGGATGTTATTGACGTATTGTGAAATATTTTTCATGATTATCTAATACACTCACCAAGTTGAATCAGAAAAGAGTTAAGTTTTTTGGATGGAGTAATGTGAAGAGAATTTCAAATAGTTAAAAAGAATTTTAGCCAATGCATCTATGCTCAAACTACATTGTAGTGGGTAAAGTTTTGTGATCTATAATGATTCATCCAAGAAGGGGATGAGATGTGTTCTCATGAAAAATGATATGGTTATTGCTTATTCCTCATGGAAGTTGAAAATTCCTGATCAAAATTACCCAAATCATGATTTGGAGTTAGCTGCAGTAATTTTTTCATTAAAGATATGGAGGAATTATCTTTATAGTGAAAGGTGTGATATTTATACTTATCATAAAAGTTTGAAGTATATTTTCACGAAAAAAGATCTAAATATGTTCCAGAGAAGATGGTTTGAGTTGATTAATGATTATGGATGATCAATAAATTACCACCATGGGAATGTGAATAAGGTGGAAGATGCTTTGAGTCGAAAAGACCATGCTAGATTATCGATGATGAGGATCACGAAAGATCCAATATTTATGAATTTTCAAAGGATAGATCTTGATATTTTAATGGAAGGGGAGAAATCTTATCTTTCTCAAATGAATGTTCAACCATCTATACAAGTGAAGATTAAACAGGAATAGAAAGACGATGTAGAGTTAAAAAAGAAGGGGAGAAATGTTCTTGAATTCAACCTAGATTATGAAGAAATAATAAGGTTCAGGAACCAGGTTTGTGTTCCTACCATATAAGAATTAAAGAAGGAGATATCGGATGAGGACCATAGTTCTTCATTCTCTATTCACCATGTAAGAAAAAATGTACAAGGACCTGAAATAGTACTTTTGGTGGGATGACATGAAAAGAGATGTTGCTGAATTTGTCTCTCGATGGTTGGTTTGTCTGCAAGTTAAGGCTAAGAGACAGAAATCTAAGGGGATGTTACAACCATTACACATACCATAATGGAATTGAGAAAACATCACTATGGAATTTTTCATTTGACGTCCCAAAAAATCCAAAGGCAATAATGCTATCTGGGTTATAGTTGATTGCCTTATGAAGTCGACACACTTCATTTCTATTAGATAGGATTTCTCTCTTGATCATATTTCTATGATATATGTAAAAAAAGTGGTAATATTTCATAGAGTACAAATTTCTATTATATCCGATTAGGATCTGAGGTTTACCTTGATGTTCGGGAAAAGTCTTCAGCAAGCTTTGGATACAGAGTTAAGTTTCATCACTGCTTATCATCCTCAAATTGATAGTCATTCTAAGAGGAAAATTAAAACTATGGAAGACATATTGAGAGCTTGCTCTATAGATATCAAAGGTGTTTGGGATCAACACCTAAAATTGGTAGAATTTTCTTACAATAATATCTTTCACTCCAGTATTTATAAGGCTCCTTATGAATCCTTCTATAGAAAGAAGTGCAGAACTCCAACTTGTTGGGATGAAGTTGGGAAAATAAATCTATTAGGACCTGATCTTGTTGATGAAATGGCAAAAAAGGTCAGATATATTCAACAACACATAAGGGCATCTCAGAGTCGATAAAAAGGTTATGTTGACAACTGAAGAAAATACCTATATTTTGAAGTGGGTGATAATGTGTTCTTACAAATATCTCCATGTAAGGGAGTAACTAGATTTGGAAAGAAGGTAAAGTTGAGCCATAGGTATATCAGTTCTTTTGAAATTCTCAGTCATGTTAGGAAGGTAGCTTACCGGTTGGTGCTTCCACCAAATAACTCTCAAGTTCATGATGTGTTCCATGTATCTCTCCTGATAAAGTACATACCTGATCCTTTACATGTACTAAGCTCAGAAGTCATACCGTTGGAGAAAGATCATTCTTATGAAGAATAATCGATAGAGATTCTAGATCTTATTGAACAAGTTCTATGAAACAAGACCACTAACTTGGTTAAAGTTTTACGGAGGAACCAAAAATTTAAAGAAGCTACATAGGAACTTGAGGATATGATGAGGGAGAGGTATCTTCATCTGTTTGTTTCCATGTGAAGAATTTTGTGGAAAAAATTTAGTTTAAGGGGGGTAGAATGCAACACCTGGATGTTTTTATGAAATATTTTCTTTAAATAATTTTTATTCTTCAGTTGATTTCTTTGAACCCAATAGTGTTTTTAAAAAAACTGCAAGATTCCATTATTATAAAATTATTGTTATATCTTATCTGTTAGATTATTGGGCATAATTATAACTTACTTATAAAAATAAATTATGATTTCATTGGTTATCAATTAATTATGGAAAATATAAATCAATCTGATATTTTTATTTTTGAGTGAATTATGTTTGATAATGAAATTAATGATATATATATGGGTTATATACTTAATAAAATATTTTTGATACTCATCCAATGAATATTTTAGTCATTGGTTATGAATAAATCCCTATTTGATGTATAAAAACCTTTTTAAGGTTAATTTTACACCTTTGAATGGAGAACCTATTTTAAATTAATATTTTGACACATTAATTATTTTTATATGATTACATAAACATGTTATTTTTAATTATGATATAAAAATTTACATTAGATAAATTTATGATAAATTTTTGATAAATTTCATGTTTTGATGAATAGTAAACAAACACTAAATTTTAATTAAAAACAACCTTTTTCCATTGATATAATTTATATGGTTAAATTATAATATTTAATGGTTTTAAAGTATAAATATAATATATTTTTATCATTAAATATAATTTATCTCATTCTCATTAATTTTAAAATGAATTCATAGGTAAAAACATATCAATATTTTGCAATGTTTTGACTTTTAAAACCCATTTTCTTATTTCAACAATAGGATAAATTTTAAATTAACTACTAAAACTTCTGTGTTTTGAATTTAAAAAAAAGGATTCCATATTTGGAATCAGTAGGTCCAAATTGTGTTAATAGGCTAATTTTATTTTTGGGCATTATAAATAGTAACTTTGGTAATTATTTTTATTACCATTGTTAAATGTAAATTGGGTAATTAAGGGTAAAAATAATATTATAAAATTACCATAAATCATATTAAAATCCTATTGGATAAATAAATTCGACCCTTATCATCTATTGTTTGAAATTGATCCATTTAATGACCACTTACCTATGAATATGACATGAATGTAATAAAAACTAATGAATGTGAAAATATATCACAATCTAATTTTATATAATTATATTAATTTTAATATATGGATAACTAGGAGATAATGTTGACTATAGATAGTATTTTGAAATATATAATAATTAAATATATAATAGGAATTTATTTATAATTTTTAAAGATTAAATAATTACCATTAATGATGACAGAATAGTGATGTAAAAACTATTTTATTAATATAAATATCAAATAAATGTTTTTAAAAATATTAAAATCTATATCATATTAACTAATTAATGTTATAAAATAATTTTATAGTTTAATATGACATTTTAGGAGTATATTTATTTTTTTTAGATTTTATAACCTATGTGGATTTTTTTTAAATTCACATGAATGAATAGTGTCAAAATTGGTACTATTAATATTTTATGAAAATAACATTTTATTAAATTATTTAAAAACCAAAAAAAATTAAAAATTAAAAGGTTTTGATTATAAGATCTATAATTTCATAAAATATCCATTTATGGTCAATTAACACTATATAAGTAAATATATATAACCATTAAATATTTCGAATGTTATTACAACAATTAAAATTAAACAGAATAAATAAGTGTCAATTAATAATATATGGTTTAAATTGACCGAATAACATTTCCAAAATTAATATTTTGATGATACTATACCCCTAACTCATCTCATCTTCGAAATTGGTATATTTTGGAGGTTTTGGGTAGGGTTTTATTTTATTATAAATTATTATTTATGGAGTTTCCAAAAGTGCTCCTCATCTCAATTATAAAAGGGCACCTCCTCACTCACCTCTTCACTTCATTTTGAGCCTTAAATCTCGGCCATACCCTTCCCTTTTTCCTTATCAAATTCCTTATTTTCATTATAGAGGTTTTGTTCATCTTCAAAGACCAACTCTAGTGCTCTATGAGGAGATTTAGAGGAGGCACATCGAAGAAGAGGTAATATCATTTACTGATTCTTTCAAACTTATTTTTTATTCTACATCCTCTTCATTAGTTATTTCATTATAAAGTAATAACATCAGTATCATTAATATAATAATATGTTATTATAAATATGAAACAACAATTTCCCACCTTCTACCCATCCTATGAGAAATGAAATCACTACGTGTCCGTACGTACGACTTACCGTCTCCACATCGTGGTGTGATCTATTTTCACCACCACCTTACATGGATAGGTATAATGATGGAATTAATAAATATATATATTATTTATATAAAATTATTTTAATTCTGAGATGTGATACACCATACACTTCAATACCATTCAATAATTATGGGAACGATATCGTTGCTCAAGCATACATACGACTTACCATATTCACGGTGCGATGTGACTTGTTCTACATAATATTTTTAAAATAATAATTATATAAATTAATTTCATGAATAAATATGATATATATTATAATAATACTATTCTTTAAATGATATAACTATAATCTAAAAAGAGTAATAATAACTTAACCGAAAAAATATGCTTAAGAACATAAATCAGTTAATACCTGAATAACGACTAATAATGAAATGTTACTAAAAATGGATAAAAATATGATTATAAATGTTATCATAAAAATAATTATGATTTTATAATAAATATGTAACATTATTTATATCATTATACAAAAGTTTCATATACATACGAAGTATATCAGACCTAAGGTAAGGGATAACTTTGCAAATCACGTTTTTATATGAGATTGTTTATTCATAAGTATTTACTTGCATATAATTATCATCCACATCCATGTTTCCTAAATATTTATTTCAAAATATTCTTTATATCCTTATATAATTGTTAAAAGTCAATTTGACCCATTGGCAATTTTTTACTAAATGGTATGAATTGAATCTTATGCCGTTTTCGGTGCATGGTACTTTTTGACATTTCTAGAAATAGTATAAGAATATTGTTTTTTAACTTGTACGAAATGAATGGATTTATATAATTTCATAATTAATTATTTTCTTGAATATTACCCTATAATCTTACAAGGTTATTTTCATATAAAATGATTTCTTCTAAAATCATGTGGCATTTTGAGGAAGGAAAAAAATTGAAGAGAAAGGTTATTTTTCTCAGGGAATAATTTCAAATGTTTTCTCAAAATTATTTTCCATATAAGATGAAACTCTTTAAATAGGATTATATTTATTAATATATTATTACAATTATTTTATTGTGTTATAAAAATTATGATGAAATGATGTTTAAGTGACCCATTTTATTTCAGGGGTTATGGTATGGTGAATATTTTTATATTTTTGTGGAACACATAATAATGTATTCATTATGAGATAGGTGGGAAATATATCTCCCTAAAATGCATTGGGTAAAGATTTATATCTCATGAGATAGACATGAATAGAATGGAAAATAAATCTGGATCAGTAATACAGGGCTGGAACGAGGAGTGAACTGGGTTCAGTAATATACTTTGTCTGCTATGATGGTCTCAACAATGAGCCTTGACTAATATGAAATGATTTTTCTATGATTATGTGTGTATGAAATGAAATTTAATATCTTATTTTATGACTGTTGGGATTACATTTCACTTTTATGATTTATCCCATGACATGATATTATGATCTTTTATATGCAAGATAGGATTTTCAAATGTTATGTTCTAATGATTAGGAAATGATTGATATTTACATTGTTTACCATTACTGAGCATTTGAGATAACCCTTTCATATTTTTATTTTTCCTAGGTCATGAATAATTGTATTAAGTAAGATATGTCAAAATGAAGTCAAGTTATGAAGAAATAAGTAGGATACAATGTTGATGTTTTAGGAACTAGTTGTTTATGTTTCCCAATTTCTAAAGACACTAAACCTCTACGGTCCAGGAATGGTTATGTTATGTTATGTAATAAATATTCTTCAATGTTGAATTAATATCTATATATAATGTTTGGTTCATTATAAGGGGTATACAATATTTTATGTTTGAATTAAATCTGGATCCAAAATTTTTAAAATACAGTTTTTCATGCTTCTACAAATCCTAGAGATTATTCAATTGGTATCAAAGTAACCCTAAATATAATTAAATCACATTAAAAATTAAATTTTCATTTATTCAAGAAGAGGGAATTTTCACGGTCCTACTCCCAAGAATATCACAACGATTAGAGATCATATGACCTAGTTATGGTCATCCAAAGATTGAAATTTTAATTATTTGGGATTAAAACCAAGAACGCATATATATTTCACTAGTGTGGGATCATATCACGAATGATCATGGAATTATGGTAAAAAACAATAGAATAAACCCTACCTGTATAAGATTTGTATGGCCAAGTAGCATTATCAAGGATGTTTTAGCCCATTTGGATATAGTTAAAAATTAATTATAATAGACACACACAGAGAGACATATACTATTATATATAAGCACTAAAAATGGGATGATAATCCATCCATGACACCCTAATAAAGATAAAAATGGTGGGTAAAGCCTAAAAATATAGTCATTTGGAATTTTTTAAAAACAAAAAGACTTTGTGGGGTGGCTCGACCACCCCTATGTGGAAAAAGAATCCCCCTGTACCAACTTTGGGGGGAGGGGGGGTAAAGTAACACCTCATAAGATATTATCTAAAAAAATAATATGGTGGTGACTTATCCACCCCTCATGTCATCTAGAATCCCCCCCCCAACAAATGGGGTCCATAAAATAAAATCACCCAAAGGGGAGAATAATGTTCAAAATATAAATTTAAAATAACTTTGTTCTTATATAAATACATACATACATACATACATATATATATACAGGTGGAAAACCATTAGAAGAGACATCCTCCCTACCTATGCACGGGGCACATTGATGTGTTTGCACCACCTAATAGGCACCACTATCGAGTCAACCCAACCCCAGTCGAGGTGGTACAAGTTCTTCCCAAACCTATCATCCCTTTTTAGTGTTTACAAACTACAAAAAACCCCTCATTCATGTTTAAAAAATCCGATGATACCAAATAAAGATATAAATATTCTCGAAATATTTTTAAAAAATACATGAAATTTAATTTAAAAAAATTGGGGACTTTGTGACAAGTGTATTGCAAATTAAAATTAATTTTAATTTATTTAAATTATTGAAAAATTCCATCATGATTAATTCATAATAGGTTTAATTTATTTACGTGATTTTCATGCATACCGACTGATCATGATCCATAGACTATCCAATGATTGTCCAATATTATTTATTTATTTATCTATTTATTACAATATATTTATTTGTAACAATTGTTTACTAAATTTTGATATGTGCAACACCTATTTCTTCATATTTTTTTATAAACCTATTGATCCATAGTAAATATTATTTTTCAATATCCCAAATACCCTAGATCCCCTACCCTATATGTGATTATTTTTTAAAAATGATGAATATGAAACATGATTCATTTTCCGTTGTGACTTAGTGAGACACTGCATGGGACTTTGACATAATAGCTGGGTGAGTGATGTAAATCGAGTGACGTGCATCATGACTCAAGGATTTACCCCTAGTGTCTATATTGATCCATTATTATCTCAATAGATCAACCACTAGTATCATATCAGGATCATTTCATTTAATTTTATTTATGCATGGTTTGTTATTTTATGTATGTGTAGTTTTCTTCATTCGATCACATAAACTAACAAGAATGAATGTACATAAAATGAACATAATAATTTACTATTTTTATACTATGCATGGTTAATATGTGATAATGATCACATAAAATAATCATTTTAAATTGAAAATGATTTCATTCACAAAGAATAATAAAAACCCTTGAATAAATATTAAGTCATAACTCCTTACGTCACTTAACTTTGAAAAAACTTGTTTTATAAGGTTCTCAACTTCCATAATTGATAGTTACACATACTAATAAAGAGTTATTCTGAGAGAAATGGGCGGAATTAAGAAAATTTGGAACCAAATAAGTAGTAAATGCAGGCTTTTTTTAACATTATAAGCAAGTATTGAGTAGTGGAAGGTTATCAATTTTAGGAAATGAGACTCATCTCATCAGATCATAAAGTCACGAGTTAATGTGGTTACCAAATCAAAATCCTTAATTGAAACTCTATGAGTAGTTTAGTATAAATATCTTAGACTATGAGTATTGTTCTTTAGGATCCTCTCCACTATAATACTAACGTGTCTAAGAACTCTAAATCAAGTAGTTCAAGGTTACTAGGATTTGAAAAAAATAGTGGGAGAAATTTGATATTAATAAAATCACTAATTTATATAATAATTAGTAACGAGGAAAAAATTACTAATTTTTTATGTCTAATTTTGTATAAAATTTCATTTAATACCAAATATACATTAATATCAATATTAAAAAAATAAAATTTCTTCACCAGAAAAAAATTCCAAGAGTGGTATAAGAACGTATGTATAATATTAAAATATGGAAAAAAATATATGAATTAGAGTCGCTGCTATCTAATAATCCCCCTCATGAATCTAGTTATGATGATAAGTATTCTTACAGGAGACTCATTAATTATTCATTTGATTTTTATATCATAATGTTATCATTAATTTACAAAGAGTTTTAAATGAAGCATGAGTACATGTATGGTTATAACTTGTTTTCTCATCTTCAATAAGTATATAGGGAGAATGTGAAGAGAGAATTTATTGAGATTATGATCACATTGATCAAGAATCGATTGAAATTTTCAACTAAATATGATCCCCATGTACTCTAGATGATTGGGTACATAGATCAACAAGGAGAATTGGTATTAAATTCGAATCAAGAATTTTAATTTATCTCATTATCTAATCATTACTAACATGTTTCCCTAATTTCATGTATATTTTTTAAATGATTAGTATGAATAAATAAATTTTATATATTTTGGAATATTTTCACTAATAATATAATAATTTAAATAAAGTTAAATATTTTATTTAAAAGGAATATATAAGACTAACAGTGGAAAACTCAACTCCAAGTACAACACTAAAGAAACGTTCACAGTGTAATTCTAAGAAAACAAATATAAAGATGGAGAGAATTATAAAGAAGTTTATATTCTTCACAAATATAAGATAGGTCACTAGAATACAAATTATAATGAATTGAAGAAGAAAAAATCATGAGCAACTACTTCTAGTAAATTATTCATTAAATTTAATATTTCATTTACACTCCTTCATTATTAGATAAAACATGCACTATTTTTTTATAAAATGAACCATGAAATTCAAGAAATATTACTTGAAGTTATGGTGTTTTCTTTAAGAATATGGGAAGGGATGATACCTACATCAGTGGAGTGAAGCACGTGATTTTTATAATCATGTGAATGGTTCTTGTGAAACTATAATTTTGTTTTTAATTATAAAATAACATTTTGGAATGAAGTTTTTATTGTATTTCATACACAGCTAATAGTTTAATAATATATGAATCATTAAAAATAAATAAAGAATATAAAATGTAAAACTCACCCCCAGTTGTGGGAAGATATATATTTTTTATGTAAAACTCTAATCATTTTTCAAGAATATGCCCAGTATAGTATTTGGAATATTTGGAGATAATTACATTATGTAATATCAGAACTCCTACTTATCAATTTTTAGATTGAGAAAGTCTTAGAAATAAATGATTTCTATGAAGAATCAAAAATTAGTTCATCTATATAGTGTTAACTATTTCAAGATAAATCTATTGGTATATTTTCATTCTTTATTAGATCCTTTAAAAGTTTCAAGGGATATATAAGTGAAGAAAGTAATTTTATTAGTAAATATATTGGATCCTCTAAAAAATCATGTTGGAAATTATATTAACCTAGTATTCATATCTCATTAAAATTTCATGTGGATTAATGCCTAAACTCACATTTCTATATAAACATAAAATATATTATGTATGTATAAGGAGGATTAATGATTAGTTTTGTAATTCATTTTCTCTTTGAGGAATGATTAATAAATAGTCATGTTAACCCATAACCATATGCCAACTATAATGAATAATGGATATCATACAAGTTATAGAAAATAGATCCATTATGACATAAATCATGTGTTCTTGAGGCAAATAGTTTGTTAAGGATAAGTTAGTAAACAAAACTTCATCAAGAAATACACAAACTTCATCTCACATAATCATAAAATATTTTTTTTGTGATATTACATACATCCATAATATAAAAATTAATACTCAAAAGATAAAATATATTTCTATAAAAGGGTTCACATATAGATTTGAAATAGTGGGAGTAATGCTGACTTTGGTAAATTCAATTACTGAAATTCATAAGTGTTTGGCATAAGAAAATGTTCTACAAGAGTTTTTGGAAACAAAATGTCCCATAGACAAATATAGTGTATGAAAGATAAACCAGAGTGAGATTATTTTATTTTTACCATGTCAATGTGATATATTATTCAAATATAATAATGAATCTTCATCCTACAAGGATTAAGTAAACAAATATAATATATTTTTAACAAGTTCAGATGAATTATTGAAAATGGATTATGTGTACCATATTCAATTTAATATTTTCTTGATTTATATGATTGATGTAAATATGTCAGTTAGGTTTCAAAAGAAAATATACATGGATATTACAATAATAATACTAATAAATCTTTATTGGTTATACTAGGTAACTATGGTTAATTCCAATAGAATTATACTTGTTATAGAAACTTTCTATGATCATTAAAATGGGAATTGAATGTCAGGACCACCTTTCTTGGAATCTGTCTATATTATTGAACTAGAATGGGTTAGTGACACTTGTAAATGATAATATGGAATGAAATTTATAGAGATAAATTTATGGATTAATGAAAGAATCATGATCATAGAATATTATTTTGGAATGAAAGCATGTCATTTGTCTAAAATTGGATAATGGGTGCTCCATGGTGTTCCAAGTGAAATATGTTGTAAAAATATAAAAAATGATGTTAGTGTTATATTTATTTAAGACGCGGTTGAAATTATATCTCTGAAGATTGATTTGAAGTATCAAACCATGTTCTAGAGAACATGATCTAGTGAAGAATATCTAACGGATTTTTTTAAAACAATTCAATGTAGATATACTGATGAGGTATTAAAAATAAAATTTTTAATAATTCAAGAAAAAATTGTTACCAATGTTAAATTTTATGAATCTCTCTAAGAAGACATGTATGATATTTAATAAGATATTAATATTTTCAGTAGAACTACAAGATATTGAATAATGGAAATGTCACATATATCATTATATTCCTTAGATGATATATCTAACATGTTCTTGAGAATGTAAAATGGATATCAACCTAGTAATTAGTGAGAATAAAACACTATTTTTGAGGGGGGGAACTAGTCTTTTGCTAGAAGATTATCTAATATCACATTTTTCCTAGGTAAATAAGAAAGAAAACTCATTCAATCTAGAGGTAGCCTTATCTACAAATACTGAGTATGTTTAATATTCTAATTTGTATAAAGAAGTATAAAATACACTATGATATTTTCCAATTCTTACAATCATATCAAAGGTACTAACCAAGATGTCAAGATTGTGATAGAGGAAAAAATGTTATACTCTAAGATATAATCTCTCAGGAAGTTATAATAAAGGAGGTAATGTCACAGATATAATATTATCCATTTATGAAAACATGGTAGGCTCAATGAATAAATCCATAACTCATCAGAAGCATGATCTTAGCATGTGAGATTTAACATGTTTATCATTAGAAAGGTTGATTTAGTGTTTGTGGTAGTATTGTAAAAGTGAGTTTCCTAGAACCAACTTCAAATGTTATTTATGATTAACAAATCATTTATACAGATATTAATTCATGATTTATACTTAACACAATAGTTTCAATACTTATGTATACTATTTACTTGGTAATGTAAATATATTATTTATCTTGTAAAAAATCTATAGTTTTTCCCATATATATTACAAACCTTGAGATATTAAGAAAATAATATGAATCATGCTTCCTTTGTTTTAGATACACTATAATGAATGGAAATAGACTATGTATGGTAATCAGGTTATGGGGCTCAAAATCATTGATTATTCATCTCATGAATTTCACACTTGGTGATCTCAAGTAAAGGAGATCATAAGAATAGATCTGCCAATAGGAATGCCACATGATTAAAGTGTCATTGGTTGTTCCTATTTATGAGCACATTTGTTGGTATCTAGACTTTTTATCATTGTCAATGTTTATCATTTTATCTTGTATGTTCATTCATGATGAAAACCATGACATTTATGTTGTGGTGAGGTAACATGAATTGGATGCCTCATTGATGTTATTAGATTGGTTGAATATTTAGGAAAGTTTTGTCACATATGAAAGGATGTGATATCTCAGTCCCATTTTATCAGGATGGTAGTACCTTTTTTAAATCCATGGCTAGGTTGATTTAATGTAATTCTATCTTGTAATTTCATGAATAAAAAAATCAAGAAAGGATGATAACATGAAACACACATACTTCTTCATAAAATATCAAGAGAAAAAGAGATTATATTACATGGTGTGTGTTCATATGATGTTATTAATGTTATGTCTTGATAATACCACTTTAGGGGATTGACGGATTACTATACTACACTTATAGTTTATGTGTATCACTCATTTCTATTGAGATAATGGCCTATAAATTCACACATAAAGGATATTCAGTAGCCTATACAATTCTAGTAAATTTTAATTTAGGACATAGTCGACCCAATGGTGGTGGTCAGACAATACCAATTTTATAAAATTGAAATGTAAATTAATGGATTCAATGTTATTAAAGTTTAGAATAATAACCATTGAATGTATTTACTAATTATATTCAAAATTTATTCATTTAATATAATGGAAAAAAAATTCAAATAAATATAAGATAGTGAATATGAAATGTTTTCTTAATATTTATTGGAGAGTCAAGATGATTAAATGAATTATATTTTATCACATAATATAGTAGAGTTATTACAAGTTTGGGATAAAATTTTAGTTACATTTGGGGGATGTTTTAAGTGTCATGTGTGTCATTTTTGTGTATTTTTAAATGGATAACTTCAATATTGACCTAAATAAAATTCATAAAAGTTAAAACCTATGTATATAATAATCTTTATGATCTAAAATGGAAATGAAAATTATTTTATTGAATTATCCCTCCTTCCTACTTCTCTCTCAATCTAGAGAGATAGAGAAAAAAGTTAGATAAAACATAATTTGATCCAAGTTTTAGGATCATTTGTTTGATATCCCATTATTGTGATAGTGTTCAGAGCCTTTAATTTTCAATACCAGCTCATGGATTATATAAGATGATGTTAGATCAATCTTATGTAATGATTTTGGATGATCAATTGGGTTCAAGGTTTGGTTTCTTAAATTGATGATCACCGATGAAATGTTTTTCCAATAGAAATCATAGAAGGTTAAATTTTGATATAATTTTTCATTTTTATTTATTCATACTTAATTAGTTTTAATTTGATTCATGGATGGATCTGGGATGGGTTATACAATATTTTAGGAGTCAACATTAATTCAAACCTAGAAATTTTAAAATACCATTGTTTATTATTCTATAAAGCCTCAGGATACTTCACTTTCTACATATCCATAGAAAATGAATCAAAACCCACATGGTTTTGTGAATTTTAATAATAAATGTAATAACTTTTAAGGTCATGTGATATGGACCGTAGAGATTCCTTTTATGTTTGTTCTTCCATGACAACATCCATGAATTTTATAGTCCTTCAAAGTGTACTAATAGATGAAATATACCAAGAAATTATTGGTGTGGGACTTACAAAGAATAATATGTTTCACATTTATATATACATGTGAGTCAGGTGAAGGGTTTTTTTGAAACCAATACAAGTATATAGACTCAAGGAATTTTAATAATCCATGAATAAAATCTCAACTTATGATATTTGAAGAAACTAATAGGATATTCTCAACTCAATCCATTTCAGAAATCAAAGAGTATAATATCAACTCATAGAATTTTGAACAAACTAAGAGGAGAATGTCGACATAAATAATTTGAAGAAAATAATAGGAGAATCTAGACATAGTTAATTTGTGAAAACCAAGATGAGAATATCAACTCATTTAATTTTCATCAAAGCTACAAAAAAATATCAACTAAAGTTATTTTAATGAACCAAATAAATAAAAAAGGAATTATAGTAAACCAAAAGGAGAACCATAAATCAAGATATTCTTATGATAAAGGTATGAACTGTAGGTATCATAACTCAAATCATGTCGAACATAGCCTAAAAATTTCATTTGTGACTCTTGATTTTCCAAGGGAGTCTATAATGGATATAGAGTGATTATGATTACTAGCATGGTCGTTTTGGGAATTGAGGTATGTTAATTAGGTGATGTGGCACCCAAAAAGAGGACCTAGTTAAGTGGGAACCCAAATAATCCATGAATTTTATGCATGACTCTAAGGACTGGGTGTGGATACAGGGGATAACATGGGTATGGATCCATGGGATAACCCAAGAACAACTCTTATAAGGGAAGACCTAGGAACTATGATATTTCTCCATTATAAGGGTCATGGAGGTCGAGTAATGGATCTACTTGATAGAATCTTGGGATATATAGTATTTTTTACTTTTCATCCATCCCATTACCTCATGTTTTAATTAAAAAATCACATGTAGGATTTCAAAAAATGCATGAGAATTTAGGTTTTTGTTTTAGTAACTCTAGTGGTTCCACCCCTCTGAGGTGTCAAACATGGTGTTGAATAATTGAGGCAATGAGGTTATTTTAAAGAAAAATTAATGTTGATTTCCTAAATAACTTATCATAACTGCTTAGATAACCCAAGTATTATTCTAGGTGAGTACGTCAAGGTGCGAGGTTGGTCATGTATGTGTAAGGGTGTGAGGATGGGTGTGCATATGGTACAACATGAGGTTTTTTGTGCATGGTAGGACCGAAGGATAGACACACACATGAAAGGGTGTGAGGCTGGGTGTTCATATAGAAGGGTGAGAGGATGGGAAAGTGAATGGAAGAGTTATAGGATATGAGTTCACACAACATGATGTAAGTCTAGTCATGCATGATGGGTTCTATCATAGCACATGTGGACTTTATGAAAATCCTATAATAAAAACCAAACATCGACCAGTCTTAACTTTTGAATTGTAAGTTTTTTGGACTCCAAAAGATATAAAATTAAATCCTATGAAACTATGTATTCCCTGAAATAATATTTTTACCCATAAATGTTGTTCTAAAAATTAAAAATGTGTTATTGAATTTTCAAACAATATACTTCAATCATGGAGAACAATTTTCTATATAAATTGATAAAATCCATAGCCTACTACCGTGGGGAAGTTCTCACCACCATTTCATCAGATATGAAACATTTTTAAAGGATATTTATCCCTTAGTATTTCCCAATTCATGTGGAACATAGATATATAATATATGTATACTTCATTTATTTTGATACTCTTTCATCTTACACTCAAATCATGTCATCCTATAAAGGCTCATATCATGTCCTATGTGATAAATAATGAACCATATTTTTTAATAAAAAAAATACCTGCCCTCATAATTAGATTCATTTATAATTTAATGAATCTAATTATAATGTAAAATTAATAAATTTACTATATTCCTTGATCATTATATTTAAGAGGAGTCTCACCAAAAGTAGAATCTTGACTCAATGAATTTGACTTTCCATTTGTAATACTCAAGCCATGGATTTTAATATTCCGAGATGAATAATCATGTTGATGAATTTCTTGTTTTTGTTTTAAATAATAAACTCAATGATTTTTATTTTATAATTGGAATAATATAGTCACAATATTTTATGTCTTCAAGAAGAATACTCAACTCGATACATTTGATTTTCTAATAGGAATTTTTGAATCAATGCACTTGACATTAATAAAATTAATAATCAATGCTTATAATTTACCAATAAAAATAATCAACTTTAGATATTTTTATGTTATAAATAGGAATAGATGACTCAAGTATTTTGATTCACTAAGAGTAATAATTGACTTTAGTCCTTTAGGTTTCCAAGAGGAATAATCAAATTGATGCATTTGGGTTTCCAAGAGTAATACTTGAATCGATGAATTTTATTTTATAATAGGAATACTTAACTAATTTATTTTGATTTTACAATATAAATAACCAAATCAAGTCCATTTTTTTGAGGGGTAATACTGAACTCAAGGAATTTTATTACCCAAGAAGTATATTTTGATCAAGGCATTTCGTTTTCAAAAAGGAATAATCAACTTGAGGTGTTTGATTTTATAAGAGGAATAAGGAGCTCATGTATTTTAATCTTACATGATTAATATTAAAATTGGGGGATTTTATTTTCCAAGAGTAATACTCAACTCAAGGATTTTGGTTCTTATAAGAGAAATAATTTACTGGAGGATTTTTCATTCACCAAGAGGAATACTCATCTCAAGTCTTTTGGTTTGATAATTGGAATAATTGACTCAAGGAATCTAATATCATAGTGCAAGGTTAATGGATGAAATCCTGATATGAATTAGTGTTCATAAATACAAGGATGGTATAGGGAATGGAGTGAATATAGAATTTATTATTGGATTTGTAATAGAGAAGTTGGGTGTCACTGTGTATCATGTGGGAGTAAGAATAAATCCACACTTATTTTTTTTAAGAAAGTATCTATGAAAATCTAAATCATGAATGGGGGAAGATTAAATGGACTGGATGAATTCTCTAGTGAGATATGTAATAATTAAATTATAATTTTGTAGTAAAGTTATCAAAACTATGGATAAGGTTTCAAATGAGTTAATATAGTTGTATATAGGATATGTGATATGGATTTCATTGTGTATCCTTTTAGAATAAAAATTAAACCATGAATGGTTCTTAATAAGGGGTCTTTGTGAAAATTAAGATCACGCATAGGAGAAAATAACTAGATTTTATCATCATTCAAGTCTATTTGAGGAGACCCAATGTTAATTTATAAACCGTTACATGCAAAACTCTAATGTTGGCTTGTATATTTTGTAAGTGAATTAGGTCACAAAGAATAGACCCCTCTTGAGACACATAGAATAAACCCTTCTAAGCAGTTTAATAAATTCTATGATGGATTATTTTGTTCTATGGTTTAGGGTCATGTGATGTGGAGCACATACCTAATGGGATTTTTCCATGAGGAGAATTTGAACTTAAGGATTTGGGGTCCCTAATGGGGTAAAATAACTCAATTAATTTGGGATTCCAAGAGGGGAATCTATATACAAGTCATTTGAAGTTCCAAAATTAGAATCATAATATTAGGTATTTTTTATATAAAATTCATATCTAGTTATAAATGGGTATAATGGTAGGATTTCATAATCTTACTTTGATAATAGTTATGATATGTGAATGGTTAACATAAAGGGTGTTTGAATCCACTAGAAAAATTGGGTGTGGGAGAGGGTAAATCATAGTATAATAATATCTATTTTAACATGAGATAATGATATGTAAAAATAGGTAAAAAATGGTAGATGATGATAGGTGAGGATATTTCAACAATTTTTAATAGACAAACCACCCCCACACCATCCAAAAATAGTGCATGGGGTTAAGGGGGCCATTTATCCTAGGAACAAAAACATTCCATATGGGTTTTTTATTAACTCACATGAAATTAAACTATTCCCTATTTATATAAGATAAGTAAGATGTTTTAGATTTCTATTAAAGGAGAAACCAAGAGGTTATTTTCAAGGTTTTGGGTTTCCATGAGGGTAATCTCTACTCAAGGATTTTGAATTCACCGACAAGTGAATACCAAAATAAGGTTTTTAGTTGGTGATAAATTAGACATCCAATACATGAAATGTATTTACAAAGTAAAGGATGTTTAATAATTTTTAAAGAACTATAAATTATATTCCAACAGGTATAAAACCAATTATTGGAAAGAAATCAATATAACGTGAAATTTATAGAGTATATGATCATTTAAATGGGATTACTTAGTCAATGTGAATAAGTGGCCTTGTTAGGAAAAATGATTCACCCATGACATAGTTTGATCTCATGTGAATGGAGTGAGGAGGCTTTGATCTAACTTTTTTCTACACTAGTAGGTAAAATTAGCATAGATTGAATTTTTTATAGTACCATGTTTTGATCTATATAAAAAATTTTACTTTTCCTTTTGTGACCTAACATTTTCCTAAGCTATGAAAGATAAATCCTAATGGGAAAAGATTGAATTTTTCTCATGATTACATTTATAGGTTTTAAAACTGATAATAATTTGTTAATTTTTATTTCTTCTTATTTTTTTAATTATATAACTTTTTCATCATACATTAAAGGTAATAAATTAGTGAGAATATAGTTAATCATTTTTCAAGACATGTTATATGGGTTTTAAAACTAAAAATAATTAGTGTTTATTTAATTTATATTTTATGTCCCTATAATTTAGATCATAATTTGGTTTTGGATGTTTAAGGTCATATGAATTAGACCCGAACTATATAAAGTTTATGTTTATAAAAATTAGGACAAAAGGGGATGATGTTTAAGGTTATACGGTTGTGATCAAATATGAGGTTTTATACCCACCGATAAGTAAAAAAATGACCTAATGTTTAGGATGAGCCCAAAGATATACGTGAAACCTTATTAAATAGGAATAGATAACCCAATGTTATTTATGTACCACATGGTAGTGTAGGTGAATCAAAGGGGAGGAATCATGCATATAGTTCGGGGTCATACTGCTCAGTAAAAAGGTGAAAAATGTTTAAGGGACTTCTTCTTCCACTAATAGTGATATTTTAAATCTTGCAGTAAGATTATTTCTCATAGTTTAAGGTTTTAAAACTTATACCAAGTTAGGTTCCTCAATTCCCTCTATATATATTTGGATCATAGAAAATAGAAAACGGAATGGAAGTAATATTACCCTAGAGAGGGTATAAGAGGCCAAATATAATATTAATTTTTTTGATCAAAACACTAGGATGGGAATAAAGATTTAATGGGATTAAAATTCACAAGTGGGGTAAGATATGATATCTAGGTTTCTATACATGTCTTGAGAAAATGGTAAATAACCCATACATAGTTCATGGAAACAATACTTTATAAAGATATGGCGCACGTACATGAGAGAATGGGTGAAATGTATGGGTTCCCTAGTTAGATAAAGAATAATGAAACCTGATATGGATTGGAAAATGTCTCATCACTGATGAAAAATCAATATTGGAAATTGAAACAAAAGTTGGTCATGTGATAGGAGATCCTGGAATCACTATGTAACATGTGGTAATATTAATCAATCCATGAGATGTTCTGAAAATGGGGATTTGTTTTTATAAGTTAGGTGAACCTCTGCATTATGGGTGGATTTTGTAGTTATAGACATAAAAACACATATGATATATAATTCTTACATAGATCAAAATTATATATAAGGGGATATTTTTCAATTTGAAGTCATAAATAATAAACCACTTCAAGTAGTTTAAGTTCAAAAAATATAGACTAATGCATGAAATTTATGATCATGTGGGATATACCACTCCAAAAAATTCATATTCCATGATTTGGATTATATATAATACATTTTAGGTTTATGTGGTAATGACAACATTATCACAATGTCATTCTATTTATCGTCATGTGACTTAGATCCTCCTCAATAGTGTTTATAATTTATATTGGAATAATATTTAGAGATATTTAAGATCTATTTGAACATGGGGAATATAGATGAAGTAAGTAATATATTTAAATTCATGAATCATTGGAAATTGAATTTTGAATTTTGGGAATAGGTTGATTATTAGTAATGGATAAACCATTATGACACCATCCAAAAATAGTGCTTTAATACCTAGAGACATTTTTTAAGACTAGAAACATTCCATAGGGGTTTCTTATCCATTAAAAGGAAACTATCTTTATCACTATTTATTCATAGGGGTTCATTAATTTGTGTCAATACACCGTATTATAATTTCAATTATAGGATAAATCGTGATGGAAATCTTGAATCAATGTTGTGAGTTTATAAAAGAAGGGTTTTTACTAAAGGCTCTCAAATTTATCAATGAGAGAATATAGAATTTTTTATTTTTAGTTTATGGTGATCTAGACAACAAATTTTTGAAGTATTTTCGTTAGAAGAGAATATGTACAAAATGGTTTGGAATAATTTATAGTTATACCATCATGTGTTGAGTAAGATATTTGGGTAAAATGAATAAACCCTAATTAAAGAAGAGTGTAAATAAAACATAATATGAAATTAATTGAGGTATCAAGATGTAATAAGTTGAATCTTGGTCTTTGGTTATGTAAGACATCCCATTTTTATGATGGAAACTAGATTTAAATATGGAATTAAAATCTAACAATTAATATAATAGGTTCCCATGAAGAATAATATCTTATGAAAAAGGATTCACACAATTTAGGTTCATCTATTATTGACCACTCTAAATATTTTAGGTTCATTTGGAAAAAATAATTCTCCATAAAGTTTAATGTAACTTTTATCGACCTCTTATCATGTCATTTAAATTATTTTTACTAGGAAATTTTGTCAAGTAGTGAAAGAATTTATAGAAATGGCCTTATGTTTTTCATATCAGAGTAATGTAAAAATGAATTTCCATTGGACAAGGAATGTTAGGAATTATGTTTTTATATTATAGTGATAATAACTGATATTCTTTTTACATGTGTCTTGGGATTATCATAATCAATTATGAATTGGTCAATTTTCCTCTAGATCCAATCCTAATGAAAAATTATTCTTTGATCATATTTCCCAAAAAGGATTATTTAGGTAATAATTGGGATGGTCTTTTATAACTACCTCTATAGTTTCTTTAATTCACAAAAAAATTATAAAATTATACTCTAATGAAATGATAAAGTAGTCATTCACTTAATATTTTCTAAAGTAACAAACCTTGTTACATATATCATTGAGAGACATATTGACATGATTCTTTTGTAAACATTCTACTTTCTTTGCTAGGTGTTCATTTGGATAATATGGGGATTCAAGTGTCACTGCCTCTATTATCCCCCCATCTGTCTGTATATGAAACCAATCATTAATGATGAACCAATTATCAATTTTATGTCCTAACAATCGAATATAGGGGAAGTAATTGGAATGTGCTCTCAAATTAAAATCCTTGAGTATCTTGATTGTTCATATCTTGACCATATTATTCTTAAAGTTAAGGGTTATGTACTCAGAATCTTTATATAAGAATAAGGAATTTACCTTCCTCCCTATTCCCTTATTAAGATGAAAACATTGAATCCTATGAATTTCACATATACCATTATTAGCATGAGAACATGGATAAATTTGAGATCTGGTAAATGGTTCATTAATATCAATCAACTTGGTGGTATATGTTGAAGCTCTAGATGATTAAGACATAGGTGGAGTTTCCCCTACCCTAGAAAAGTATAATATTCTTTGGGATTGTTTGATGGCCACTGAGGTTGAATAATGTCCAAAATATACACAATTATAGGTTGAATAATATTAAAATTCCCTAATCTCTTTGGGTTGAATTACTTCACTACAAGAATGGTTTTATAGTAATAGGATGGTATTAAAAATATATAAAAATATTTGGTAATCCATAATTGAGGATTTTGGATGAATGGGTTGATCTTGTATCGGACTAGCCAGGGAATATAGGGATATATCCCAAAAAATATATCAAGGAGACTCATTCCAAAATAAATTTTGTAACCATATTTCAGAGATAAAATATTAACAATTTTAGGTGGATAATGTAATAGAAACATGAAAATTACCTTTCGTTTCTTGAGGAAATGATATGTGGTTGATAATGAGAGTCTAGGTTGGGACCCCAAAAAAAATATTCCTTTGAAATTGGGAACACACTCCTTTTTCATAGTGTTTAGAGGAATAAATAGGTTGAAGGAACCTTATTTAGATGATGGTGGGGTATCACCATTCTCTTATTCATCAATGAAAGGATTAGAGTATGGGGAAACCTATTAATACTTATATGATTGTATTAGAGTTATATCATCTCTTGTAGGATTACACATGTCATAATCAGGTGAAAATATCTTGGACCTAGATGAAGTCATATTGAATGTAATAAATGTTCTCATTTCATAAAACTCTTCTTTCTTAATGTTCTCATATGTCACTTATATAACATTGAATGTTGAAAATGTTTATACTTATTATAAAAAGATCTAATTTGGTTGGATGGTTCACATTTATGGTCCTTATAGTAAAATCATCTTGTTTGGTGGGATGGTTCCCATTGTAAGATCTTGGATTTTGGAAACTCCTCCCATTGTGTTTTCTTAGGGATTGGATGTGTTGTGAGAGATTTTTTATGAGTCCTGGTTGTTATGAAAGTTTGATGGAATTTTAGATGGTATCCATCATGTGGTATTTGGAATGGTTATATCCATTTTGAATCCTTCTTAGAGGCTTCAGCATGGGGTGTTCCATTTTGGACTTGGATGAAATGAGATTTTCCATGGGGTTGGTCATTTTGTACTAGAGTACATAGGGACAAGTGAAACATCTTTTCAAGTAATTTTACATGTCAATTTATCTTGAGAGTATGAATCTTATAATTTTGAATTATGAAAACAATTTAGGAGGTTGTTTAGATTAAGAAAGGGTAGCCATGACACTTAGTGGGTACCACTATCGGAAATGGGTAGTGTAGAGCTCTCCACATCAAAGTGTTGAGAATGGAAGGGCTAAAGTGGAACTTGTTTCTATGAAACATAATGGTGAAGGCCATTGTTATATTCAAAAAAAATTTCATGGGTTTTAAATGAGGATGATCTCTAAGTTCAAAAAACATAAAAAATTGATTTTTATTTGACATGAGGCAACATTGGAGTTTTGGGAGTTCATCATATTATGGTGATAGATTTCAAGATTCTTCTATAAGGAGATTGCATAATCTCCCTTGGATTATGTTTTTTTACCCTCTCTCAAAACCTTGAATACTCTTACACCTCTCACCACACTCCAATTGTTCCTTGAAGATTATAACAACATGGTTCGTCTAGATTGATGTTTCAAGGATCAAGGTACTCTCTCTTCTCCTCTCCTCTTTCATCCCCTTGTTCTTCTCATTTCCAAAAATCCATTTTTATATTATCCTCTATTTTTTTGGATGGAAATCATGTGAGACCTAACAATGGTTATAATTATTAGGTACTAATTGATTTTCTTTGGTTTTGGTGGGGTTTCTTTTGGTTGTGGCTATTTCTCTATTGTTCATTCTTTCTTGGAGAAAGTTAAGATTCTTGTTAAGGTTTGAGATCTATTAATTATCCTTTATTTATAAATTTTTTGAATTAATCATGGTTTATATCCTTTTCTAAATGGTTTTGATTTACCTTAGTAAAATAATAATCCAAAAAAATGAATTTTATTTTGAACTATTATTCAATAATCTAGAAATTGTAAGGAGAATCAGCTATGTTTCATTATTTTTCTCAAATTATATTTTGGAATAAATCACATTTCATAGATTAAATGGTTAATATTATTCAATTACAATAATTAATAGAAGAACAATGTTATCACATGATTCAGTGTTATATAGTTTTTTATATGTTAATAATTGTTTTAAATTATAGAAATTAAGATTTTGAAATGAGAATTATCACATATCCAAGATAATTAATATTTATTGTGTGGTATTAAATGAATGGTTGGGTTTTGAGATCACAAGTAATTTTTTATTTTATATTTCCTCTATATGTTTACTAGATAATGAGACTTCTGTTTTGAAGTTATGTTTTTTTTATCATGGTTAATTTCTTTAAAGTGATAAACAATGTAAATCAAAATGATGATAATTACCAAAAGTGGCATAAGAAGAGTGACCACTTCACATCTTGTATTTGATGAAACATGGGAAATAATTCTTTAAAGTATTTTTAATTTTATTGTTACCAATGGTTAGATATAACCTTAGGTTTCCATGGTTGGATAACCTATCATTAATAGATAAGTTATTTGAATATGGAATTAAAATGGTTATTTGATCTAGAATAAATGTTTGGGGTTGAATGAGTGTATTACTTCTTGAGGTAGGATTGAATGCCTCAATGAAATGGAATTAGTGAATTCTCTTGTGTGTGGAAAATGCATCTAAAATGTATGTGTGATATAGGTATTTAGATCATTGTTTGGTTTTTATTACATTGTCGTAGTTGTTAACCTTGAAGAGAAATGGGATGGAGGCCCATGGATGTATTGTTTAATGTTTGATTAGATGAGAAATGGGTTGGGAGCTCAGGTATTGTGATGGTCGATATTAATGACAGTGAGATGGAATTTTTTTCATAAAATGGTGTGGGACACTAAGACGTCTAGAATATTTCAGAGTGGGACTTTATCACCAATATGTTAAATGTTTTTTGATACATTAGTAATGTGTGCTTGATTACCAGATGGATGGATGATGTTTACTTGATCAGTATCCAAATTATTAACATAGTTTTTTCTCTATGTAGTTTGAGTGACTTTTTAAATATGTGTCTTAAAATTAGTCTTAGTCTACCCAGATCATTCAGGAAATGATAATTGAAATAATAAATTATTTAGGGTAGTTCTTGATGTTTTCTAATGATGATTATATAATTGATAATAAAAGTATGAGAATTAATAGTTCCATAATCACTTATATGTAAAGACTAAAGTGTTAATATTATGAATTGAATAACGAATAATATTAATTAATTCTTAATTAATTACTTTATAATGAACTTGGGATTTGTATGTTTGCTTGATATCTAATCCTTAACTAAGAATTTTGGGGGTACAGTGTAATATTAGCGGCAAATGATTCCAAGGATAGGTAGTTCCCCTTAGTGGGGAAGTGAATCATATTTATGTATATTTTTTTATTTCATACACTACCCCACTCATGTTATTCAGGTAACTAATAGTCAAATGTATTATGGTGGTTTTTTCTCTAACATCAATGTTAGTGAGGGAATATATGGCTGAATTTACCCTCTCACCGACTATCTCTCTTGAAATAGATGAGTAGGCATGTCTTGAGCTATAATGGATTGTGGTATAGGGTGTTTTCATATCAGGGTGGTGATGGTGCATGATTTTACTATAAATTTTTCTAAAAGATATAATGGATTTAATTATAGTGCATACTTGTATTTGGGAATGGTGGTTATGGATTCCATGGCTGTACTTCCATGGATTGCGATAGGTTAGGGTATAATGCACTGACACAAGATGTAGTGTCTTTCAAACATACACTTGGATAGTAGTAGGATTTTAAAATGATGATATATCAAGTTGTATAGTATGAAATAATAGTGGTGATACTATTGCGTGTGGGGCATGATGACTTATAAAAGGGAGGAGCACATGACATATCCATTTGGGTGTGAGAGAAAAAAATAGTGGGGAAGTGGAAATGGGGTACCAACATTCATATATATATATACATAGGATTTGATATATAAAGATTTACTTTTCTTTGTTTTTTGGTGAGTGATAAATTGTGAGAATGTGAAACTAATATTAATTTCTTAGGTGATGAGTTATTTATATTTTTTTATCCATAAGGATTTAGTCTGATTATTTTATTTCATTCACGGGAGATTTTATAGGGGATCCTTCTAAGTATACATGTTATGATAACCCTATATATATAAATTGTTTTTCTTATCATCATGTTCTGTTTGTTGATTAGGTTGGATGTTATTAGCATAGAGAAGATGTTAATTTGTTTCTTAGATAATCTAAGGTTGTAGGTCTCTATCTAGTCTTACTTTATGTACATGTAGTTTTCCTATAGTTTATATATATCCTTACATGTATTGGTATTGATTCGTTACTTTATACATGATATTGGAAGGGGTTATTCTAATTTTATCTCTCTCTCTTTAAACTTTATATAGGGTAATGCATCTAATTTGTATGATTGTTATACCCATGGTTCTTGTCACCAACATGAATCATATTGGAGGTGTTATTTGGGTTTTATTATCTCTCTTCCATTATTATTGTACTAGGAGGAGTAAATTTACAGGAATGGGGCCATGACACCCATTTTCTCATTTGGTGGGATGGTTTTCATGGTCTTTTTTTCTAGGATAGTTCCCATTATCTCAATGATAGGTGCTTGAATTCCATGATATTTAGGACTTTTTTGGAATCCTTGGGGACCCCTCCTACTCTTAAACTCACCTATTTTGATTCTATAATATATTGAGAGACATAGAATTAAATGGTTCCATAGTTGGAGTTACAGGTGGATTAGGTTCATTGATTATTAATTCACGCATTCCATGATAAAGAAATCTGATTAAAGTATTATCTTATAGAATATCCAGTTATCAATAATTTATGATTTCTTATATAGGACATCTTCCCAATATTCTCTTTGTTTGGGAGAATATCCAACACATATTTCATATGGGCCTTAAGAAAATCCATTTTCATTTGAACCTAATTTCTCTCCAGTTGTATCAGTGAAGGTCAACCTTCTATATCCAATATCTATATTGTAAACAAATACTATGATTTCTAGTATACTTCCTCTTAATCTAAAAATTGATTTGGGATATCTTCTTGGGTTTGGTATTGCTGGATTTTTTAAACTAGTGGATGATAACTCAACTATGTTTTCCTCAAATGATTTTTTAGGATGGAAGATTGATATTTCCAAAGTAGTGGGTAATATTGATAATAAATTAGTTCTTTAGTCAAATAGGCCAATGAATGTGATCTCTTGAGGATGGAATATTTCAATTATACTATTGTGAGTCAAGAAATCTCATATTATTTAAGAGGTTCAGTTGAAGGAGGCTTTCTAGTTTCATCATGAAAATCATACTCAGTGGGTATGCTTCCCTTAAGAAATTATTCATTAACCCACTCAATTTTTTTATTCTAGGATTGAACTGAGAAATTTGTTCTTTTGATGAGATATTATCACCTTATATAAGTGGAGGATGGTCTATGGATATAACAACACTATTTTTTTTTTCATTACAACAAACTCCATTAGTGTTAAGTAGTGGAATATTAGTTGGGGATCCCAAATATGGGATTTCATTTGATGTCGGATATACACTCCATTTATACATACCTTTGTATAAGTAGAATCTTCATTAAATCCCTCATTATTATCACATTATTTGATAGTATCACATTTTTTAGCATCATTTGGTTCATCAATGATAATGTTAATTGATGTAAAAACTATGGCAAAAAACATTGATTTTATTGGAGGAGGTGTAAAAAATTGAGTGTGTTCTAGTTTAATATATTATACTAGATATGAATATAGGGGTAAAAACTTCCCAAACCATACGGGTTTTGTTTTTCCTTGGGCTGTTATAGTTATAGTTGATACTCTCCTCTCTTTTCAAGCCAATATTATATAGATTATTAGGTGAAGTTGGATGACACTGTAAGGTCCTCAATATGGGTTAATGGTCTTCCACATTTGTCAGGGTTCAATTGAATCCACCAATAATTATTTCATATAAAAATTATGAGACTTATTGAAAATGGTTATTTATAATTCTCCTCAAGTCTCTATTGGGATATGCCAATGTTCCCTATAGAAGTTAGTGTTAGTAGGTATGTGGACCTTCTCTCGATTTGTAGTAGTAAGCCTCCCCTAATAGTATCTCTATCTAAGAGACCTATTCTAGATGTCTGGGGCTAACACTGATTCCTCTATGTCTTATATTTTGATTATATTCATTCTAAAATCGAGATTCCATCTATAGATGTTTAGAGTCCTCCTGGGAAGATCTGAGTTTTTAATAAAAATATAAGAACTGTTCACCTCAACGTCATCAATATAACACTCTTGGGAAATAATCCCAAAGTAGTTTGATGTTGAGATGCGGGTCTCTTACCCTTATTTATTTTTTTTTGTACTTAATCTTGGATTCCTTACCCCCCCCCCCACAATACTCATGCGATGTTTCTAATGTTGTAATTATCCTTTCATGGAGGTATTCCTTCACCAATGAATTTATGATATGAAATTGTAGACAATTGTTAAGTGAAGATTAATTTTTGTTCCTCAATGCTAAGGTAGTTGTAGTGAATATAGTGTCAATGTTTTGAGATTACATCAGTTATTGGTTCATAAAAACTCTCATTGTAGTTCTATTTCCCCCAGACATGTTTGGTTCCAAGTCTATTGTGGTTTGTTCATCATGGATTTTATTTTAATAATATTAAAAAAAACATGAAACCCATCAATACAATATCATCAGTAAACGTAAAAGGAAATTTGATCACTATAATAGGTAAAGGAATTCATATCAGGTTCACTATTTTGTTTCTAATGCTTCTTTTTTCATGGAATAGTATATTTTATTTTAGGTCACATGTGACTCTCCTACATTCTAAAGTTGAGTAGCCTCTAGATCACCCACAATGGTGATGATGGAACCTTCTTCAGTTGAGAGTATAGGAGGTAAGCTCATCCTATAAGGGGTTTTACTACCTATTCTAAGGCTCTCTAATATATTTATTCCATATTCTTGAAATAATTCTAAGTCAAAACATCATTTACCCTTTCATGTAATTGATTTAATGAAAACATGAATTTAAGATGACACTACACAATGGGATTATATTATATCTAATTTGATCATGTTATTTTATTACTCTATAGTTTTAAAATCATATAAGAATAAATAATATAATTTATCACTATCCTAGTACATGTTGAGGTCCTATTAAAGAAGGAAGGAATAGTTTTGGTGTTGGGATTGGGATCATGAAAGGGGATTCCTATGTGTCACTATGGAGGAAATCAAAACCCATTTAGTATAGTTCCTTTTAACAAAAAATAATGTAACATTTAATTTCATGTTACAATGAACATATTGGTTAATTTTATGTCTTTTCATCCATTATTTCCTTAAATTATTTTAATGTTCTACAGAGTGTACTACTAGGTTAAAGGAACTTATAAATAGTTGGTGTGAGACATACTTTGTAAAAAAAACATTTATCAATATAATTTATACTTTATTATGGTAGTTTCATATGGTATAAATCACATAAAAACACTTATATACCATAATAAATACTTTACAAATGAACAATTAATGAAATAAGAGTAATTTCTAGAAGTTAAGGATCCAATACTAATGAAATAGTTAATTTACCATAGGAATAGTAATATAACCGTTAAAAATAGTAAATCCTACAAAATAATATTTTCCTAACCCATTAAAGAATAAGAAAAATTTTGCATCTTATAAACGTAGTTATGGTTTAATTATACCATAGTCTTAGTAAATAAATGTTTTAAAAAAATTATTAAGTGTTGACATTTTCTTAAGTAATAAATATTTAATTAAAATTCTACGATTAATTTAATAATTTAAAATAAAATTTATTTTCATAAAATTTATCCATAAATTAATATTTTTATGCATTATGATTTTATGATATTTTTATGAGACCTTATGTAAATTTTCAATGTGTTAAAAAATCACTACTAATTTTAATATCTATATCTGATAAGTAAATGATGATTTTAATTAATAATTAAATTACTCATATTTAAAAAATTAGTTACATAAAATGGAGTTCATTTTTGAATTATAAACATCAAAAAATGGTTATGGTGAATTTTTTTTACCTTTTCTAAAATACATGAATTTTTTATGAATAGTAAAAATACGATAATTTTCCATAAATGGTAAATACATGAATTTTTTAGTATTTTTTTGATGTAAGACTGATATATGTAACATAATATCTGAACATAATTTATTATTTTAATATATTTAGAGATAATTCTCAAACTATTCATAGTATTGATCCAAAATAATAAACTAATGAATATATTATGGAGAAAACAACCCTCTCCTACACTATAAATACCACCCCTCACCCCCTCTTCTCGACACACCTCTCAATCTTTGATAATTTCCTAAATTTAGAAAAATAATCTTCCCTAGTTCCCCCACCCCCCCCCCCCCCCCCCCGTCCAAAAGCTCTTGGTCTCATCAAAATACCAAATACATTTCCCTAAGGAGGTTCTGAAGGAGGATAAATTCAAGAGATAAATTCTCTCTCTGTCTTTCTTTTAATCACCATTCAATTTCATTTATTTTCCTATTCTATCCTCATATAATTCAATAAAAATGGAATGATAACACCATTATATTTTATATAATATAATTATATCATTTTTATGGATGATTCATCATTAAAAGCTACCCTCTCTCTCTCTCTTATTTTAAAAATTAAATCGTCGCCCATGATGTGTCAATTTAACAACATCATGGGCGATACACATTAATTTTACTTTAAAAAATTAAAGGATGTTAACAAAACCATTAAATGGTTGAAAAAATATTGTAAACTCTATTTTATAACCATCTTTATTTTTTGGAACTTACATTTATACATAATACTAAATGATTAAAAAACAAGTTCATCGTGCTCGAAAAACTGCCAAAATTAACCAAAAATGATCATCATTAAATTTTATCTAAGGATTAATCCTCATACCATATAACTAAATTATTTACAATATCTTTTAAACTTATGTAATAACATTAATAACATTTAATTAAAATTCTTGATATTTATCCACATTTTACACAAACTTTGAGTCATGTATACAAGTGCACCGATCACGAAAACATTGAAAACGAACACTCATGAACGATGAAATTAAACTCTATAACTAATAAAAAGGCCCATAAAAGAAATTAATAAATCTATTATAAATCATATTCATGTAAAAAAAGTTTATTAATTATTAATTAATTAATTAATATAATGATATTATACCGAACATTAAAGTGAAGAATGTTTTCAGACACATGGTAAGGGGAATTCTTGAACTCAACTCCATTTCTGTGGGTTTTCCCTATTTCAAATAATTTTCATTATGGATATTACTTAAATGTAATTTATTTATCAATATATTACCTTTTATGGGTTATAAATTTTTTCTACATGATATTATGAAAAATTTAATGTTTTCTAAATAACTCTTCTTTTAAAAAACACAAATTTATCTTCTCGAGATTGTTTATTCATCAATCAAGGTTGGTGATTCAAGTAGGCTATTCTCTATTAATTTGGGAACCCAATTTTAATGAATGTATGATTATAAAATTAAACCCATTAATTTCTATGGGTTTTTTATGTTCAATATTGATATATGTTCTATGTGTCATGCATGATAATGTAAATGATATGATGTGATGGGTGCGCCTAGAATTCTATTGTGTAATGAAAATTTTATGATGTGACAGCTACACTCATAATTATATAGTGCTCCAATAAATTAGGTAATGTGATTTATCTCCTGAGAAAAGGGAAATGTGCATGAACATGATTCTAGATTTGTTAACATAGATGTGTGGTAGATGACTGCTAAGACATGATGTTTCATTTATATGCATGGCCACTTTCCAATCCTTTCCATAATGATTGATCTTGTGATTATGATCTTATGAATATGTAAATATGATAATGATTATGTTAACCCCATGTTATATTGTTTCATGTTATTATCTATCCTCTTACTGGGCTTTTATCTCACCCCTTTTTGATGTATATCCCCAAGAGATCACATGTAATAACGAGAAATCAAGGGCCAATAAGAAGCTAGAGAATAATGAATTAAATAAATGATTATGTTTTATTTTTTAAATGTTATTTAAGGTCATAATTTTTCCTAGAAACTAAAACTTTAGATCCTCATTCTTTAACGATTTTATGTCATTTTTATTGTAAATGATTTTATGTGATTTGTAAGAAAAGAAAGGTCGGTATAGTTAGTATCAAAGGATGATTTATTTAATTTGGGAATTAGGATTATATAAAATTAGTGAAAACCCTTAGTATGATACAAATTATATGTGATAACCCAATAATATTTCTTTTAGAAAATTCTAAACATAGGGATCCCACAAGATATTCCTTTATATTTAATGCACATGAGAAATATATTATTTATTACCTGTTGAATTATGTTTTGTTCTAACCTTATAAATTTTAGAAAATGGTGGGAACTAGGAAAATCCATTCCAACAACCCATGTGATGGATAATGCAGTGATTTACCAAAGGATATACCCAATGCTTTGGGAGATGGAGTTCATAATTTCATGGAAATTATTACCTAGCTGTCACAGGTTCTGACCAATAACCTAAATAATATGGAACATCCACCTTAAATTAAGAGGGATCAACTAGATATATAGTGTTTTATGTTTCCAGGACCACCAAATTTCAGTGGATATTATATTCCACTAGTTTAGGAACAATGGTCCAACTCGATGGAGAATATATTTTCTATTATTTACTGTTCTGATATGGAGAAGGTTAATCTCACTGTTTATCTTCTAGATGGAGAGGACACTCAATGGTGGTATTTGATTAGGAACACCCATCCAAGGTAAAAAATTGAAGAGACAGAGTGGAAAGACTTTAAGATAATGTTTCTTAATAGGTATTTCCCTCAAACACTTTATACAAAGATAGAGAGAGAATTCATAGAGCTGAACCAAAATGAAGGAGAATATTTTAAGGCCAATGACTAAAATTTTACTAGGCTTTCAAGGTATTATTCAAGTTTTGTCATAAAAAAAGATTGAAAAATTTATTGATTCTTTAGTGGTTTAAAACCACACCGTTAAAAGGCTCTTTCAATTCGATATTTTAGAAGTTATGAAGCAGTTCATCAATGTTCTATCAAAGTGGAGATGGAGTTTGGAGAATGGTCCCATGGATATAGTGATATTAAATGAAATATGGAGTTTCAAGCAGAATAATCTAATGAGAAAGGGGGAAAGAAAACTCAATGACCCACATGTCAAAATTGAGTGAAGAATCATCATGGGAACTGCCTAAAAGGGATAGAGAAATGATTCATGTGTGGGAGGGAAGGCCACCATGATCATGAATTTCGAAAATACCCAAGGAAAAAGGACAATGTGGTAGAAGAAAGGAGAAAACCACCCATGGTCCAATGTTAAAATTGTAGGGAGCAAGGGTACTATAAAATCCAATTCCATAAACCTCAAGTCCATGAGGTAAATTAGTGTCAAAAACCACTAAATCCAAAGGATAAACGAAAGGATTATGCCATCATTATTACTAATGTGGAGAAATAAAATGAAGTCATACAAGGTACACTTCCTATTCACTCAATAATGGAAAAGTATTATTTGATTATAGTTCTACGCATTCCTTTATATCTTGTAAGTTTTCTAGAAATATTTAATCAAAGCCCAAAAACCTTCAAGTAGAGATACCTATAATAACACTAAGTGGTTCAATCATTACCCCCCAAGTGTTGAATATTATCCTATTGGTGTATGTGGGAATATTCTATTATAAAATATCATAATACTTCTCTTAGTGTAATTCGACTATATAATAGTAATGGATTGGATCTATTTATATAGATAACGTATCAAATATACAGAAAACGAAATATATTTTCATATTCTGAACCATCCCATGATCCTCTACAAATAAAATAGGATCATGAATCTTCTATATAAAACCCTTTAATGGCGTGGGTGTTGGTTTTCTATGAAGAAGTATACCTTGCTTGAATGGTTGATTCAAAGGAAAGTGCCAACATAAAAGAAGTGAACATCATGAGGGAATACAATGATGTATTTCCTAAAGAGTTACTCATAATCCCCCAAGATCATGAGGTAGGGTTATTAATAGAACTCATACCCAAAGCTACCCCTATCTCAATGTGTCCCTATAGGATGGATCCTATCGAACTGGATGAGTTAAAAAAGTAGCTACAAGATAATTTGGACAAAGGGTTCATACTCCCTAGTGCATCACCTTGGGGTGATCCAATTCTCTTTTTCAAGAATTAGGATAGATCAATGTGGCTATGTATCTATTGTCAGTAACTCAAAAAGATCACCATAAACGACAAGTATCTTCTTCAGAGGATTGATAACTTGTTTGATTAGTTGTGAGGAGATCAATACTTATCAAAGTTAGATCTTCATTATGGATATCATCTTCTAAAGTTAAAGAAGGGAGATATTCATAATACTACCTTCTATACAAGGTATTTTCACTATGATTGTGATTCCCTTCAATCTTTCTAATTCCCCTTCAATCTTCATGGATTTGATGAATAGATTCTATTTACATTATCTCGAAAAAAATTGGTAGTGTTTATCGATGATATTATCATATATTCCATGATAAAGGAGGAACATTAAGAAAATATAAGGCTTGTGTTTGGGAAATTAAGGAACAAGAAGTTGAACTCCAAGTTTAGAAAGTCTGACTTTTTCATGCAGCAAGTCACATTCTTGCTACATGTGATCACAAGTGAGGGATTTTTTGTGCACCCTTAAAAAGGAGGTTGAGGAATGTCTGAGACCCACTAGTGTCATAGAATCTACAGTTTTCCTGGCATAGTAGGTTACTATTGATGTTTTGTGAGAGATTTCTCTCAAAATTTAAGATCACTAACTAGGTTAACAAGGAAAGGGGTAAAGTACATCTGAAAAGAAAAATGTGAGGAAAGCTTCAAGGAGCTAAAGAGAAGGTTTATCACTGCACATGTACTCACATTATTGAAAAGTGGAAAAGTTTTGTAATATATAGTGATGCTTTAAAGAATTTACTGGGCTGTTTACTCATGAAAAATGATAATGTGATTTTCTATGTCTCATGGAATTTTATGATCCATGAGAAAAAGTACCCAATACTTGATTTGGAGCTAGAAACTATGTTTTTTACGTTGAAAATCTAGAGGCACGACCTCTATGGTGAGAAGTGTAAAATATGTACCAATCAAAAAAGCCTAAAGTATATATTCACACAAAAGGATATCAACATGCATCAAAGTATATGGTTAAAGCTAATCAAAGACTATGATTTCTCTATTTATTATCATCCTGGAATGGAGAACAAGGTAGCTGATGCTCTATGAAGAAAAGAACCTACTACTCTATCCATTTTTTGGATTAAGAAAGACCCTATCTTCATGGATATGCAAAGTATGGATTAGGAAATCATAATAATAGGGAATATATCCTACCTTTCCAAATTGATTTAACAACCATATATCCAAGAGCAGATTAAAGAGGCACAAAGGGATAATCTGGAGTTACAAAATAAGGTCAATGCAGTAAAGGAAGGGAAATTACAAGAGTTTAATTTCCATGATGATGGTGTGATTTGGTTTGAAATGGTCTTAGTGTGCTTTCATCACCTATAATAAAAAAGTTGTTATTGGAAAAGTAACATAACATGACTTTCCTTATCCATTATGGGAGTACCAAGATATACCATGATCTCCAAGAACACTTCTAGTGGGACAACATGAAGAAGAAGATTGGGGAGTATATCTCAAGGTGATTAATATGTCAGCAAGTTAAAGCTGAGTGATAGAAGTACACAAGGATGATGGAACCATTTCCTAAACCCATTTGGAAATGGGAGAATATCACTGTAGACATTGTCAGGGGTCTCCCAAAGATATCCAAAAGAAATAATGTGATATGGGTTGTGGTGGACTGACACACAAAAACATCCCACTTTATCACTATTCTGGAAGATCACTCACTTGAATAACTTTAAAAGATATACATGAAGGAATTAGTGAGACTTAATGGGGTTCCACTCTTGACTATCTCTGATCATGATCCCATGTTTACATCTAAATTCTGGAGGAGTCTTCAATATGCTTTGAGTAGTGAATTAAATTTCAGCATGACCTATTACCCACAAACTATTGTCCAATCTTAAATGAATATTCAAACACTCAAAGATATGATAAGAGCCATCTCTTTAGAATTAAAAGGAGTATTGGATCAATATCTCTCATTGGTTGAGTTCTCATACAACAATACCTTCCACATGAGTATTCAAATGGCTCCATATGAATCTATCTATGGAAAGCGATGTAGAACTCCAACCTATTGGGAAGAAGTTAGTGAAAAATAGATTCTTAGACCTAATATTGTACAATAGATGACAGAGAAGGTTCAACCAATCCAGTAACATATAAAATATTCTCAAAGTTGAAAAAAGATCTTTGCTAACAACATTCGATGGGTCTTGGAGTTTGATGTTGGAGATAAAGCCTTCCTTAGAATATCACCATGGAATAGAGTCATGTGGTTTGTAAATAAAGCGAAGATAAGCCCAAGTTACATCATATCATTTGATATCCTTGATAGCATATGATCCATGGCCTATCGGCTTGAACTTCCACTAAGTATGGCTCAAGTTCATGATGTGTTCCATATATCACTTATGAGGAAGTACATACCAGATCCCACACATGTACCGAATCGAGAGGTGGTACAACTGGAAGATGATCCCTCTTATGAGGAGGATCCTATAATGATTCTGGACTAGAGAGATAATGTTATACACAATAATACAACCCATCTTGTCAAAGTGTTTTAGAAGAACCATACTTATGAAGCAGAAACTTTGGAACCAAAGGAGGTGATGAAGGAGAAGTACCATCACCTATTTATGTAAAAGTAAATTTTGAGGGTGAAAATTTAAAGGGGGGGAAGAATGTAACAACCCAAACATTTATCAATGGAATTTATCCCTTTTATGGTAATTTCATATATAATAAATCACATAAAAACACATATAGACCATAATAAAAATATTATAAACAAATAATTAAAGAAATAAGAGGTATTTATAGAAGTTAAGGACTCAATACCGATGAAATAGAAACTTGACCTTAGGAATAACAATACGACCCTTATGAAAAGTAAACTGTCCAAATGAATTGGAGCCTCAGTCATGAATGTATAAGTAAAATTTATGCATATTATAAATGATAGTATGGTATACTTATATCGTAGTCTAAGTGAATAAATGTTTTAAAAAAGTATTAATCAAGTGTTAGCTTTTTTTAAAGTCATAAATATTTAATTATAATATTGTGATTAATTTAATAATTTAAAATAAAAATTATTTTCAAAAAAATTATCAATAAATTAATATTTTTATGTCTTATGATTTTAAGTTAATTTTATGAGATCTTAAGTAATTTTTCAAAGTGTTATAAAATCAATTATAATTTTAAAATATATATTTTCCAAGTAAATGATGATTTAAAATAAAAAATTAAATTAATAATATTTAAAAAATTATTTTCATAAAATATATTTCATTTTTGAATTATACACATTGAAAAATAGTTAGGGTGGTTTTTTGGAATTTTTCTGAAATACTTGATTTCTTTTTGAATAGTAAAATATGATAATTTTCGATAAATGATAAATACATAAATTTTTGTGTTAGTGTTGACGTATGGATGGTGTAAGTACTTTAATATAGAACCATATATCATTATTTTAATATATTTATAGATAATTCTAAAAGTATTCATATCCTATATCCAAAATAATAAAGAAATGAATATAATATTGAGAAAACACATCTCTCCTCCACTACAAATAACACCCCTCACCCCCTCTTCTCATCACACCTCTAAAGATTATAGCATTGCTAAATTATGAAAAAATATTCTTCCCTAGTCCATCCCCCATATATAGAATCTCTTGGTATCATCAAAAGGCCAAAAAACTTTCCTTAAGGAGGTTCTCAAGGAGGATAAATTCAAGAGGTAAATCCTCTCTCTCTTTCTTTTAATTTCATTCAATTTCATTTCATTTCTTATTATCTTTTAATATCCTTTCATACTAATTTATTATTACTCCATTATGTTTTCTATACTAGAATTATATCATTTTTATGGAAGATTCGTCATTAAAATCCACTATCTCTCTCTCTCTCTCTTATTTTGAAAATGAAATATGGGCTCATGATGTGTTAATTTTCTGATATTGTGGGTGTGACCCTTTTATTTACCTTTAACACCTTCAATGATGTTAATAAAACAATTAAATTTTTGAATAAATATTTTTAATTTTATATCATAATCTTATTTATGTTATGAAACTAACATTTACCCATAATACTAAACGATAAAACAAAATGAGTTCATTGTGATCGAAAAACCACCAAAATTAACCTAAAATGATCATCATTAAATTTTATATAAAGATTTATACTCATACCATATAAAAAATTCTTTATAAGATAATTTAAAATTATGGAATATCATTAATAAAATCTAATAAAAATTTTGTATATTCATACACATTTTACACGAACTTCCATTCATGTATACAAGTGAACTTATCATAAAAATTATGAAAACGAACACTCCCAAATGCTGAAATTATACTCTTTAACTCATTAAAATGACCAAAAAATAACTTAATCAATTAATAATGAACCATATTAATTTATAAAAGGTTATTTAATTGTTAATTAATTAATATAATGTGATTATAAATGACATTAAAGTGAAGAAATCATTCGGACACAAGGTAAGGGGAATTCTAGAACTCAACTCTCTTTCTCTAGGTTTTCCCTATTTCACCTCATTTTTAGTATGGATATTCCTTAAATATAATTTATTAATAATTATATTACATTTTATAATATATACATGTTTTATACTCGAATTTATGACAAACATAATGTTTTCCAAAAGAACTCTTCTTTCAAAAAACACACGTTTTACTTATCGAGATTGTTTTTTATTCACTCAAGGTTGATGATTCAAGTACACTATTACCTATTTCATTTTGGAACCCAAATTATATGAATGAATTCTTATGAAATGAAACCCATTACTTTCCATGGGTCATTTTATGTTCAATATTGGTATATGTTTTATGTTTCATACATGAAAATGTGAATGTTATGGTGTGATGGGTGTACCTAGAATTTTATAGCGTAATTAAAATGTTATGATGATATGGGTGCACTCAAGATTATATATTGATCCAATGAATTGGATAATGTGATTTATCTCATTATAAAAGTGAAATATGCATGAACATGATGATATCATTGTTCAAAAAAAAATATGTAGTTGACCACTAAGACATGATGTTTCATTTTTATGCATTTCCACATTCCAAGAATTTTGAAAATGGTTAGTGTAATAATTATGACCCTATGAATATATAATTGTGATAATGATTATGATCACCCCATGTTATATTGTTTTATTTTATTATCTATCCTCTTACTATGATTTTATCTTACCCTTTTTTATGTATATCCTCAGGTTATTAAAAGTACCAAGGAGAATTAAATGGTCAATACGAAGCTTTGGAAGAAGGAATTAAATAAATTTGTATGTTTTATTTTATAAATGTTATATATGGTCCTAATTTTACCAAGAAACTAAACCTTTGGATCCTTTTTGTGTTATTATTTTATGTCATTTTTCTTTAAAATGGTGTTATAAGATATGTTATAAAAAACAGCGTCACTATAAATGTTGAAGAAACCCTTTCTAGTTTATCCTAGAATATGAGTTAGGTGAATGGATTTTTGGAAACCAATAATAGTATTTGTAAGAAATTAATTTTATGAATCCAAGTGGATAATCATTAATGTAGTTATTTAAATAAATAAAAATTATAATCACAACATAATCCATTTTAGAAATCTATGAAAAGAATATTTACTCATGGAAACTTGAAGAAACCAAGAGGAGAGCGTCAACTCAATGCATTAAAAGAAACCGGGAGGAAAATTTTGACTCAAGGAATAAAAACCATGAAAATAATCTTGACTCATGTAATTATTAATAAATAATGAGAATCATATTTATAAAATTATTTGATGAAACTAAGATGAAAATATCAACTCATGTCATTTAGGGAAACCAATAAATGAATCTCGACTCAAGGTATTATGGGGTAAAGATAGGGGTTATACGAATTGTATACCAAATCCATCTAACTGGGATTAAAATTTTCATTGGAAAACTATTGATTTTTTATGGGGAATATGAATTTATTTTAAGTACATACACTAAAGGAAATCACTAATCTGAACCAAGGGATTGAGGGTAGACACCCCATGATATTTACTTGAATGCTAGGGATCTGCACCAGGGAAGGTGACCTGGGTGAATTTTCTCCCATGTAAATGATCTTGTTGAGGGGTTTCTTATATGAATGTATTGGTTGAGTGGGCACCCAAATAATACATAAGGGTTCGGAATTACACCATGTACTTGGCAGAACTTCATGAGATAACTTGGGCATGGATCCACTATGGTAAAACCTAGGCGCTGTGATATTTTTCCCTAGTGAGGTTCTTGGAGTATTGGGTATGTCTCTAATAAAAATAATTCTTGGTACCATAGTATTTCACCATTTTCCTCTATTGTATTATCTCATATTTTTATTTAAAAAAAACCTTTTGGATTCAAAGGAAGACATAGGTGTACAAGCATTTTCTTTGGGTGCACTAGTGGTGTAAAATCTCATGGGATTTATAATTAGTGTTGAAAATGGTAAGAAGGTGATAATTTTATAGGGAAAGGGAAAGTGGGAACCCAAGTAACCACTCATAACATCTTTTATCACCCATGTACGGGTTTATCCATGTGCATAAAAGTTTGAGTCTAGACACACTTATGAAAGGCTGCAAGTCTAAGAGTGCACATAGTAAGGTGCAAGGCTGGGCAAGCATGCACTAAGGAACACATATAGTTATGCTTGAAATAGGGTGTGAGTTTGGGATTAGATTTATAGGGGAATTTTGTTTGGTGAAATTGTGGTAAGGCATGAGTTCAGGTTCTAATGAGTTAGTGTGTGAGGTTGGGAGTGTGAGACATGTTCCATCTTTGTATATATAGATTTTCAAAAAACATCATCATAAAAATCAAACTTAAAACAGCCATAAATTTTGATCTCGAAGACATTTTAGGCTCCATGGTCTCTCAAATCAAATCCTACGAACCAAACTGCACCATACACAACAAGTTTTACCATAAAAGTCATTCTATGAGGAAAAAATGGGTCCATAAATGATTGAAAAATATAACTCAATATTGGTGAATTATTTTATCTGAAATAAATAAAATACACGGCCTACTCCTAGTGGTAGGTTCTCACCACCATGTAATAGGATTGTAAAACATTTTTAAGGATATTCACCAATCAATACATGAAAATTCATATGCTGTAAGGATATCTCAACATTCTATTATTTATCCAGTCTGATACTATTTCAAATTCAACTCAACACAAGTCATTAGAGTGAGGATCATATCAAGTTATTTTTTTCAAATGGAATTCTATATTTTTCAACACCAACATTATCACAAGTATTTTATAAGACCACCTAGTGAATTACAAGTAGGTCTTCATGGTTTAATTAACTATTTATAAATTCTATTTTAATGAATTAGTATATAATATTATTTTTTCCTTCATTGATTTATTTAAAATAATCATGTTTTAAATTATGATTAATCTCATTTCGTGGTCTAATGGTGAATTATTTCTATTCATGTCATTTCAAGAGAGAGTATCAAAGTTGAAAAATATAAAATTGATGTTATTTATTCATTTCCCTTCATAAAATGTATTTCTTATATTCCTTATTTTTTATGAAATTCTTTTTTATTGATTAATTATTAAATATTTTTTAAAAAAATAAACTCTAGTAGTCTTATATTTTTCAAAATCATGTGAAATTTTACTTTTATAAAAAAATATAAAATAAAATTTCAATTCCCTTCTCAATAACTCGTAGTAAAATGGAGGGTCCATCTTTTCAAGGTGGGAAATGTAAGAATGTAATATATTTTCAATAAAAATTAATTATTGAAACTAAGACTTTCTTGGGAAATATATACCTAATGTAATAATAATAATGGGGTTAAAATTACCTGGGTCAGATTGGATAGGTTCTTTTATGGCCTTTAGGGTGTCTCATTATTTCCAAATATTTCAATGGGGATATTTTCATTGATCTTTTAAGGCCATTAAACACTTCTAATAAACCTAGGGGGATTATTTATGGGTATTTGTTACCAATTTTCTAATATATGGAATAAATAAATAGACACATTATAGGATACCTAAAATTAATGGAAAATTCAACTTCTAGGATATTCATCACATATTCTTTAAAAGAAACTCTAATTATAAAAATCTGGCCTATTTTGTGGGAGAAAGAGAAGTGTTGTGTCAATATTAATAATGATTTTTTAGAAAAGGGGATATATTAATTGTATGAATCTTATAAAGATAAATGGTATGAATATTTATTTTGAAATCTCAATGAAAACACAAGAATTTATCAAAAAATTATATTAGATAATAAACAGTGGTAAGAGAAAAATGCATGGAATTATAGATTAAAGAGGGAGAAAAAAATAATTCCTTCATTTATTCTTATATTAATGGATTAAAATACCATGTAAACCAAAAAAAATAAAATTTAACAAGGTTTTTTCACTTGAAATCACAAGCTACTTGTCACATGGCTATGAATCACTACTCTATGTTGTTAACTGGTGTTCATGGAATATTAAATGATAATAATGGGTATCTTGGTGACCAAGACTATATTTATTAATTAAATTTAATTACAATATGTATTAATCTAGAATAAAATAACATTTTTTAGGGAATTCTTGATCATTATGAAAAAATATATTGTTTGAAGTGTTTGGATAGTTAAAGTGTCCCATGTTCATATGCCTTTTTGGGCTCTTTATTTGTTTTATCTTGTGAAGTGATCAAGGAGCTAGTGGAAGCGGAATATTAATTTTTAATGGTTGAACTACCATGATTAGAAGGTGTAAAATATTTAGTGTTGATCCAAATAATTAATCACAATGATTCATTTCACAAATTCTTCCCCTTAACATGTGTAATTATACTTTCAAGGTACAAAAAAATTCTCTATGATAGGTTACATCTGTTTATCCCCATTTTGATTATAATTTAAAATTTTGGTTTATTTAATAAAGAATAATTTAAATGGAAATAGCCTTATCTTGGGAAATATTGGGCAACATATATCATAAGGTTATTGTTGGGAATGACATCTTGAATGTGAATATGGAGAATAAATATGACCACATATAATTGAGATACATTCTTAGAATTATGTAACAATCTGGTTTCTTTGAATAGTCAAGTGATCTCTTATTATACTATATCCTCTATTCTTTATTTTTTTCTTTTGAATGGGTATATTATTTGGTTTTTCAAATCAATAAGAGGCTTTAGGTAGGGACACTCTCTTCTACCTAGCTTGTTAGTTCTAGATCGAAACACATTTAGTTGGTCTCTAAACCATGTGATGATGACAGTGTTGGAGGGTTTCTTCAAGGGTCACTATGATAATATATGTTTATCTTACCTTATAATTGAGAATAAAATAATTATCATTCATAGTGGAAAATAATGATCCATCAATTATTTTAAGGATCTTCTAGAAAGTTATGAACTATGGAGTTTCTAGAAGGAGAATCTGTTGAAAATAAATATATATCCATCCCAAAAGAATTTGAGAGAAATATTAAGTTGACTGACATATCATATGAATTTTATAGAAAATATTTCCTAGTAGAATATCTTAAATATCCTCTCTCAAATTATTATATTAGAATCAAACATTTTTATGACTCAATTTCTAAAATATATAGGATTATTTTTAATTAAAATAATCAGTTCTTATCTATTGGTTGGTGGTTAGTTATGATTGGTAGTGTTCATTCATTGATTCCCATGGATATTGTTTCTACAATAAATATTCCATGGATGATTATAAGATCCATATATGGTTTTTTAAAATTTATGGTGATATTCATATATGGTAAAGATAAGACATCGGTATATTTGTAAAAAAATAACTAAACACATTAAATTAGGGGGTCATTAATATTCATAAGATAGAGAAATCCATGAAGGTATTGTTGTCAAAGAACACATGAAAATATATGGAGAATCAATTTTTATAGTCTTTCTTTTGAAAAAATAAATACAGTGAGTCATTATACATTTTTAACTATTGATAAATTTACCCTTCTAATATCTATTGAAACCTGATTATATCTATTTAGAATATGTTGGATTAGTATAAAAATTAATTATTTTAAATTATCAAAAATCAATTTTATGTTATTTATAATCTATTTTATGTTTTATGGAAGTGGATTTATTTTCTAGAAAATCATGAATTCTTCGATAACTATGGAATAAGACACATGATATATGTTACCAACCACAACCATGGAAAATTTATGAAAAAATAACCAAGAAACTTTAAGAATGAACTGAAAGATCAAAAACTAACTCAAGATATAGTTTTTTTTATATTGAAAATGAATGTATCAACCGTATGCAAAACAGATTGACCACAAAGCATATTGGTTGAACCATATGAACCATCACGTGCCCACAATTCCAAATGAGAGAAACTATAGGTTATGGATTTTCAAGTGGAGCATCAACTGTAATATCAATTAAAGAAATCATGGTTAGTTATCTCAAAATCACAAAGTATTGGATTGAATATAAAGTAATATGATCAACCTTGAAGAAAAATGATCGACTGTAAGTTTATCTAATTGACCATAAGAAAAAGTGATCGACTTTACAGACTATCAAAATATCTGAATTGAAATCTCGGTATTAAAGTGACCATGGATTCTTACATGGATCATCAGAAAGAGACCTCCACCATGGATGCGGACATTGAAAAAACTAATTAACCATTTCTAAAGGTAATTATTTTATTTGTATAACATTAAATACAATAATCTAATCACTTTTATATTCAGAATTAAATGAATTTTAGAATAATTTAATGATCCCGATTTAGGGCCATAATATAGGGATCTTCGTAATGATTTATCAATACCTAGTTTTTAGAGAGAGACACAAAAATAGAAATTTTGAATGGAATAATAAAAAGATATAGACTTCTCCACATTAACATAGATAGATATCATATCTATTCTTGAATAAAATCAAACATTATTTACATTTTTTTAATATCTACAATATGAGGTTCCCATGTGAACATTGATTACACTTCAAGGGAACAAATGAACATATTTTATAACCCATTAAAAATCAAAAGATGAAAATCAGTAGATAATAATCTTCTGTAGAACAATGTATTCTGGTGTATAGAATTCCCCCTTCCCCTTACTCTATTTTATTTAATTTTGAATGTCTCTTGTTCTCTACTATTTATATTTAATAACCAGCTCCTATGATGAACTCAAGAGTGAAATACACTCTCTACCATATCTTTATCATTTATCCTATTTAGAACTGTGGTAGAGTTGTTTTTGGATTGGACTGTCTATGTGTAATTTTCAATTTATTTTCTCCCTTGTAAAACTATGGAAGAGGATACTTTTATCCCATAAATCCTTTTATACTATTTTGTAAAACCCAATATAGGTTATAGATCAGTTTATTCTATGATAAAATTATTTTCCGCGAGTGATTACCAAGCAGAGGGGATTATGTATCAACTTGAGATGGAAGCCATTGATTAATCTCACTATGTTTGTTTATTTTTATTTTTCTCTTCCTTCCAATAATATTGGAATTTCTTTTCAAAATAATATAAAAAAGTTAATTATATTGTTATCTTTAAAATTTGTTTCAAATAATTTGTTTTATTCAAGTAAAATTATTTCAAAAGTTATAATTTGTCTTTAAAACTTTATAAATGAGATTTGATAAAACTATTAAGAATATTTTTTAAATATCAAATCATATAATTATACTAATTTATTTAACCAGTAATATTTCTATAAATTTTGGGATTTAGGTTTTAAATAATTGTTTATAAAAAAAATTAATTGGAAACTCAATCCCCCCCCCCAATTTAGTGTTCCACTCCGTACAACATTTGGTATTAGAGGATTTACAAAATATTTTTCTTTTTTAATATGATCATGTTTTACCTAAAGATATGAAATTAATATTACTTATAAATTTTATACCCTAAAGATAATAATAGACAATATGAATCTAACACTAATCAAACTCATGATTTTAATGGATGAAAACAATACACAGTGGAAGATCAAGATGAAAATTCATTTAAAAATCATGGTATTTGATATATGCACTGTTATTGAAGATAAACTTGAAAATCCTTAAGATTTTAGTGTTGAGTGGAGTGATTATAATATATTTACATATGATTATAAATTTAAATTAATTAATTCATTATATTGGTCATTAAGTGAGGATGAATTTAAGATAATAATCATCTATTCAACCACTTTTGAATTTTGGGATAATATTTCTATATCTTGTTTGGGAACATCAAATGGAAAATAAATTAATTTAAAAAATTATATTATAAAATATAATATATTAAATATTAATTATGATGAATCCATTTCTGATGTGTACCTCAAGATTAATAAAAATTTCAACACCATTTGAGCACTTGGAAAGATAGTTTCTGACAAAGATCAAGTCATGTGACTTCAGAGATGTTTACCTGATCATTTGAGAGGAACATCAGTTTCCATTAGGGAATAATGTGACATGAATAAAAAATGAGTGAATGAACTCATTTGAAATCTTATAATTTATGAGGGTGAACTGAAAGAAAATAAAGAAAAGGAAAATAAACCTAATAGGAATTTGGTAGCTTTCAATAATCCTGACTGAATGCAAAAAGAGAATATCATATATGATAGTTCTAGAGATGGTGAATCACCTACTGATAATGATGTGTAAATGTCTCACATATTGACATAATTCAAAAATTTCTATAGGATGAATAAATTATTAATGAAATCAAATTACAATGGTAGGTATAACAATAAGGTAAATTGGAAGAAAGAGTGGAAAATGGATAAATCCACTAATGAGATAACCTTCAATGAGTGTAAAAGAAAATTACACATCAAATAAGATAATACCATGATTAAATATAGTAATAATTATGAGGAAAAAGTAAAATGATATAAAAAGGATAATAAGGACACCTAGAGTTCCTCATAGGATATGTCAGTTGATTCAGACTTGAGAAGAGAAGACAAAAATGGTAGGGTTAACATGTGTTTCATGAATAAAAAACTATGTTATTGAATATTATTCATGAATCTCTGGTTAATAATTAAAATATTTATAAGAATGAAAAAAATGATTAAAATATCTCTAGTGAGTATTTATTTGAATATTATATCATTCAAGAAGAAACAATTAATTAATTGAAGGATAAATATAAAAATCTAAAGAAATAGCATGCTCTAAAAGTTCACCTTAAATTTGATTTCATTGTAGAAAAGGATAATAATAATAAATTAATAATGTAAAAGATGAAATTATTATGACCAATGAGTAAAATTAGAAAGATCTATAAAGATTCAAAATGTTAGAGTTACTCTTGAAAGGATTTTGGCTAAGAAGATCACTACAAAATACAAAACATGAATTTGTTACCATCCTGGAAATAGGATGTTCTATAAGAATTTTTTTCCTTCTTCTAGTTATACAATGTATGTTGATAGTTATTATTCTTATTGAACTAACATAGTTTATATTTCTAAAATTATTAAATCTATTTATAGGAAACTATTTATACAAATTTGGCTTCCTAAATATTTTATTAGTAACACCTATATAAATAATAAAATATGGGTTCCAAAATAATTTATGGTTTATATTTTGTTGTAGGAAACCTTCATGAAGAGTACCAGTAAGAACATATAGTATCTGGATATTTGATGTTCTAGACATAGTATTTTTGGCTACCCGAGCTTCAAAAATCTTATCAATGTTGATGGTGTACATTTCACTTTCAGTGACAATGCCAAAGAAAAAATAGGATATCACAAATTATAATAATGTTTTTATTTATATAATTTAAATTTTATAGTTATGTGATGATATTTATCATTTTATATATATAAACAATTATCTAAATATTTAAGATTCTATGAATGTTTAAGTTTTTATTGTTTGGAAAAAATGAAAACATTTATGTTGTTGATTTGAATTTATTTATTTTCTCAAAAAAATATTATATAAGGGACTTCCAAAAAGATTCATGTGTTTAGAATATGAGATTAGGCCCTTTAAACCTTAAATCACATAGAAGGAAGACAAGGAAATGATTACTCAAGGATACACATAATCTATAATTCCGAAGAGAAAAATTCTGCAGTCCATGTCAAGAAGGTAAGTAGCATAAAATCTCATTCTAGAAAAATAAATACTTTTCAAATTCTCTATCTCAAGAGTTGGTATACAATGATTTTTTCAACCCTATATATTTTCAATATTAAATGGGAAGAACTATATATATGTTATATTAAATCAATTTTTTGATACACCTAGGTATTCTTTCTATCTCGCAAAAATGATTCTTGTTCTTATATTTCCATGTAGGAAAAATATGTCGAAAAACATAGTGGAATTACTATTAAAACATTGATAAGGGATCATAACCATGAGTTTTAAAATAAAGATTTAGAATCTATATGATCACATATTTCTATATTTAAAAATTTTCTTCCCTTAAGAACCCATAGTAGAATAAGGTAGTATAAATAAGAAATTGAACCCTTTAATAAATTTCCTAGACTATTCTTAATAAATATGATTTACCTATTAAATTTTATATCGACACTATAAATATAGATTTCTATAATATTAAAATATTTATTTTTTAGGACACTTTTATAGAATACCCTATTAGATTTATGAAATAGTAGAATACATAAAAGTAAATTACTTTATATTTTTTTCTTGTATAGTATTTATACTCAATACAAAGTAGAATTTAGAAAAAATTTAATCTATAAGTGATGAAAGAATTTGAACTAGATATTTAACATCCACTTAGTCATATAAGTTATTCAATAAAAGGACCAGTGTTATTAAAGAGTATTTACATATAAAATTTGATGAAACAAATCAAAATTAATCTAATACATATAAAACTTTGAGTATGACCTTTCTAATATAGATATAAATGCTAAATCTAATGATAATTCCATAAAAACTGTAGAAAAAGCACCCAGCATAGAAATTTTTGAATCATAAAAAGTAAAATAAAATTATGTTTCAAATACATCAATCTCTAGAGTTATTAGGACTCATTGAAACCATACTTTAGATGTGGTTGTTAGAGACCTGGATAGATGAGCGTGGACAATAGTTTCTCTTAGAAATCAAGTTAAAAATCAAGATTTATTATCACAACATGAACCTAAAAACATCACAAAAGAACCAAAATATGGATTATGTGTAATGGAAATGAAAGAAAAGTTGAATTATATTGAGATAAACAAATTCTTGGAACTATTGGAATAACATAAGGACTATTAAACCCTTATAAGAAAGTGAGTAATTAGGAAAAAAATTGAATATGGTACAATAATTAGAAATAAATCTAGATCGGTATCAGAAGGTTATAGTGAAGATAAATCTATTTACTATGAGGAAACCATTGAAAAAGTATCTAGATGTGATGATATCAAAATATTGCTTTCATATATAGAACAACTGGATTTCAATTTTTTTCAAATGGATATCAGGAGTTCATTTATAAATTATTATATAGATGATGATGTTTTTATCAAAAAACCCAAGATTTAAAAACCCTAATTTTCCAAATCATGTTATTTAATTAAAAAAATATTTATTTTTCATATAACAATATCCTAGAGCTTTGTATGGTTGGATCAACTCATTTTTATTTTTAATCATTTTACTGAATAAATAGATTACCCTGATTTATTTATTATGATAATTTAAAAATATTTTTAGTAGTATTAATCTATTTTTATTATATTATTTTTGGATAATCCAAATACTAATTTTGTACAAAATTTTCAAAAAAGATGAACAATTAATTTTAAATGAGTTTGATGGGTGAGTTCGAATTCTTCATTGGTTTTGCAGATTTTTCAAAATAAGGAAGAAATAATTTTCAATCAAAGAAATATCACTGAGGATCTCTTAAATAATTTTGGTATGGATAGTAGTAAACGTATTGATACTACCATTAGTACAAGTTATACAAAATCAATTTTCGAGATATCATTTTTAAAAAGAAGATACCACTCTTGAATTGATTTTTATAGAGCATCGTCTTGATAAAATTTTCCAAAAGATGTTATATAATGAGAGAATGAACAATATAAAAGATGAATTAGGTTCGAATAATTTTGTTTAAAATATTTTTTACCTTTTAATAATATTCTAAAATTATATTCCATTTCATTTAATTTTTTTGTTCTTCTTATATTGAGTATTCAATTTTTTATAAAATATGATTTCTTGGCCCAAAATGACCAAAGCACAATTATTATAAAACAGAGAGTTTAGAGGATTATGAAGTATGGGATCATATTGCAATCTTTTTCATGAAGAGTAAGTAAGTCAGTAGATAAGTCTTCAAACTAGGTAGTGTCTTAATTTAAACCCATGTTTTCCATACCATCATCCACCGTGTTTGCTTCCTGATAAACATGTGTGATGATATAGTTGAGATCGATAAGAGAATAGGTGTAGTCTATCCAACAGGTAGTAATCGGCCATGCAAGATATGTTATACCATTCCAAATCGCTTGCACGATGGTAGTCGAATCACTTTCTATATAGAGATTTCTCCGATAAAGGATCTTGGTGAAGGCAATAGCATGTATTAATCTCATTATCTCAGCCTCAAGAGTGGTGGAAATTCCATAGATACCCACGAAGTATCCAAGGATATGACCGAGGTGATTGCTAAAGATAACACTGTTATCCACATGGCCCGTATTTCCTTTAGAGGAACTATCAATATTAACTTTAATCCTTCTAGGAATAGGATCTCTCCAGAAAACTTCCAGAGTGCAATGAGGTTGAAATTAATTTCCATTAATCTGAAAATGTCATAGGATTTCAAAGTCATGCACAATTTTGTGGAAATGTCCATTTTGGATCAAGTAAGCTTCTTGTATGGAAACAAGGATCAGTATCCAACCTTCATTTTGTTTGAGTGATTAATTGTTATAAAAATAGCATTCTGATCATATTAGATCATATGGTGGATCTCATACACTATATCAAGAAAAAGGTTCTTAATTTTTTGAGAGACATCCATTTTTTCACATTTTTTTAGCTGAGTATTGACAGAGTCAAGAATCAACTATCTAAATCCAAAAATGTCAATAATATAGTTCCAAAGAGAAGAATTGGTAGCATAAGAAAGAAAGATATTGTCAGCATCTTCTATGTGTTTGTTAAATATTTTTCATTTTGAATAGATATGGATTCCAAAATACTGAAGACCACTCTCTGTGGGAACTCTGTTGTGCACAAGATGTCAGATGAGATTGAATCTTGATGGCTTTATCCAAGGCTTGTTAAAATCTTTTATCCAACTAAAATCACTTTCTGAGTAACAAAAATATTGATTGTAAAAATTCTTTTAGCTAAGCATACGATTATGAGTAGGTTCTAAAATTAAGAAACCATTAGTATTTGAGAGGTTTTTTTTCAATGAAATTAAGAATAGTTTCAGGAAGACAATCATGTTGAGATTTTATAATATCTTAAATAGATAAGTTTGTACACTAAGGGGTTTGATTGGGAGATATCATAGAAGTTAAGGTCATTCAAGTCTAGTTATCCAACTAGAATTTCGTGGAGGAATCCCTGAAGACCATCTATTTGGATTTATTCATAATATTTGAGAGAGATTGTCTATTGGATGGCCAGAGAGAATAGTTAATGAAATTTTAATTTCCCATATTATGTTTTTCAAGAAATATATTTTTGAGGAAATTAATAGATTCATAGGTATTATAAATAATGTTCTAGGTGAGTCTGGTTTGAAGAGATTCATTAAAGTACTTAATGTTTTTATGCTAATACCACCTTTTTCAATAGGCTTGCAACAAGTTGATCAGGGGATAGTCACAAGTTTTCTTTTTAGTGTGTGACCATTCCAAATAAATTTTTTTATTATAGTGTTCATTTTTTTGATAAAACCAACCGAAAATTTATAGATCATCATGGAGTAAAACATGTTGGAAACAATGGTGGATTTCACAAGGCATATCCTACCCACCATAGAGAGATATTTATTTTTCCATGAATAAAGTTGGTTTAGTACTTGGTTAACTATTGTAGAACTATGGGAAGATTTTGTACTACCCCAATAAATAGGAACACTAAGATATTAAAAAGGGAGATTACCTTCTTTTAGACCCAATTTACTGATAATGTTACATTTTATATTGGGAGGAATGTTCTTCCCAAGGCAGATGCATGATTTACTCCAACTAATGGTTTGACTATAAACTTATTCATAGTTATAGAGATATTTTTTGGGGGTTAGAATATTTCTTATATCACCTTGAAGGAAAAGGATGATTTTGTCAGCATAAAATAGGTTGGTGGGAGAATTCACGTTCCTAGTGACATGGATGGTTTTCAGTTTATTATGGTCCACTAGATGGTTGAGCTAGCGACTAAGATAGTATTCTGGTTTTGAGAAGAGAATAGAAGAGAGAGGGTCACCTTTCCTGACACCTTTGGTGAATTTTAAGTTTCCATTGGGAGAACTATTGTCCAAAATGGAGATAGACGCCAAATTGAACAAAGTTTTGATTGTAGTGATAAAAGAAACACTAATTCCAAAACCATGAAGAAAATTGAAGATAAATTAATTTTACATGGTGTCAAATTCTATTTTGATATCCAGTTTAATAGAAATATTACCACCACTGTTATATTTATTCAATTTATTGCCACAGTCATAGAAAAGACAGATATAGTCTTGAATGGATCTACCATTAATAAAACCAAATTGGTTCCAGGAGATTATTTTGTCTATGATAGTTTAGAATCTATTGGCAATGATTTTAGTGATAATTTTATAAACGGTGTTGATAAGAGAAATAGGTCTAAATTAGTGAATATCAGAGGAATTTTTCCATTTTTTGGATCAAAGAAAGAAACTGAGAATTAAGAGTATGAGGAAGGACACCATTGGAAAAAAAGGATTTGACAAGTTTTCAAACATCGACATGAATCACATCCCAATAATGTTGGAAGAAACAATTATTGAAACCATTGGGATTTAGAGATCTGTTAGGATTAAAACTAAAGAAAATTTCTTTAATTTCATGATTTATTTGGGTGTTGAGAAGGAAAGTGTTGTCCCCATTAGTTAACACCATCGGAATGACCTCAATAATGAGGTCTTTATTGTTATAAGGACCATTTAAGATGGATTCATAGTAAGAGAATATATGATGATAAATGTCATCTTCATTATCAAGAATTTTTTCCCCATATTTTAAAAAGGATAGCATTCTGCAAGCCTTCTTGATTCATTGAAAAGAATTATAGAACATAGTATTTATGAAACCATCTGAAATCTATTTAACTTTAAACAGATGTTTCATAATGTTTTCTTTAAAATTGATAAAATAATTTAGTTTAACCACAAGTTTTATTTCTTGAGTCTGATCAAAATTGAACTTATAACTAGTTTTATTTTTGTTTAATTAATTTATTTATTCTTTTAGAAGAAGGATTTCATTGTTAATTTGTTTGGCTATGGAGCTACACTAATTTTTGAGAGTCTATTTGAGGTGTTTTAATTTGACAGTACATGAAAATTCATCATTATTTTGAGACATTGAAGTCCAATATATTTTTATGGTATTAGTGCATTCATTATCATAGAACCACACATTATAAAATCTGAAAGGTAATGGGGGTTCATTCCTTTGGTGGAGACATTGACTGGGATGAGATGATGGTCAGAGTTCAGCATGTGAAGGGTGGTTCTTGAGATAATGTCTCGTTTATCTATAGCAGGGACATTTGTGAAGTCCCTATCCATCTTGGAGGCAACTAATCTCTTGTAATGTCTTCTATACCATGTAAATTTCACAACAGTGAGATTAATTTCAATTATATTTATGTCTTCAATCGAAGCTTTAAAATCTCTCGTGGAAATAGTAGCAGGGGAGGGACCAATTTTTTCACTTGAGTTGAGTATAGAATTAAAGTATCTAATAAGAAACCAAGGTTCATTAATGTTAGTGCCTAGATATGAAAGGTCATTCCACATAGGTCTCTTTTCTTGAAATATATTATTAGTATAAAAAATATCAGAATAATTAAGTTTTATTAGTGTTAAAGTTGAAGCTTAAAATTTGTTCAGAAACACTGAGAATACTAACATTCTATAATTAAGAGTGTGAAAAAATCCATAGAGATTCAACATTAGAGGTATTTTTTATTGCACCAATTAAATAGTAGTTATGCTGGCATAAGTGAGAATTTTTTCTAGAAAAATTCATTTTTGCATCAGTATTAGAAAACAAAAAAGGACAATGAGTGTTTACCATCCTTTTTAAAATAGTGAACGTGTTAGAGTTGGAAATACCCTAAAAATTCCAAAAAATAATCTTCATTTAAACCTCTGTTTGGAGTTAGAAATATCTTTTTTATTCTTCCTTGAATTTATATTTCTAGAATACTTTCTTAATATTTGGGCAATATTTCCATTAGTGGCCTATTTTGGTATAATTTTAAATATTCCAGAAGGGATGTTTTAATTCCTAACATTCACCTTAGTAGATTTAGTTATTTAGGTACTTAGAGTTGAATATGTGGAATTCTTATTACACAAAACCAAAGAATTAGAATTTTGTTTAGTAGACAGATTTCTAGTATGGTCAGAACTAACAATGCTATCTATAATTTGAGTACCATCAATAAAAATTATTGTAGAAATAGGAGTATGTGTACCATGATCCTTTGGTGTATTTTTTTCCCTTTTGTAGGACATCTTAAGATATTGGAGGATCTTCTTGTGATTTTTATACACTAGGATCTTCAGTGTCAATCAAGGAATTCTGGTATTGGATAGTTCCCAAATCAGGTGAAAGGATCTCCATCTTCTCAGTAGAATATATAATACCCCTCAAAACAGGGACAACTGAATTATTGTTTTCCTACATTTAAAATGGAAATTTTCCAAGGGAAATGTTTCCTTCATAGGTCAAAATTTGGGTTTCACAAATTTCATGTATTTCTCATTAGATTCATTAAGATTTTTCATGTTCCATGCCTTGATAGGAGAATTGAATTGCATCTTCTCATGTTGAGACAATGTTTCCCACTTACCCAGAGTAATAGGTGCATTTACTTTCATTTGAATAGTGTCCAGAACAAAATAAGTGCTAACTTATACCAATTTTCTTTTAGGGAAAACAGATCATGTGGGAATGGATCTAGATTCAATATCTTTGATATAATTAGAGCAAGAAACCAACTCATATTGACAAGTATCTGTTTCAACCTTCTCAATTTCATGCTGGGAGATCTTAATGGTATATAAAACTAGAGTCTCTATTTCTTATAAGAGGTTTTTCTCTTTAGTAGAAGAATCATCCTCTTCAGCTTCATCTTCCCAGGATATAACCAAATTGTCTCTTATGTGTGTCAAGTTATGTTTTTTTTAACTTATATTTTAGTTTTCTTTTTGGATATTTCAGGTATGTATAGCATGAGGACCTTATCATTCTTTTTTTTCCTTGTTTCCTTCCATTCATTTTTATTTGGTAGATTTTATTTTTTTCTAACCACCCTACAATTAGATATTATGTGTCCAATGATCATGAAAAGTAAAAAAAAGGAGTTTTCTCTCATTTTCTATTCTTATTTTAGTTTTATAATCGTTAGTTGTGAAACTAATAGTATTGTTAAGTTTTGAATCTAAATTTATTTCCATCATCACTCTCACAAAGAGTCCTAATTCATAATTTAAGGTTATATGATATATTTTTAGAGGAGATCTGATACAATCAACAATATCATTTAGTATTTTAGGATGCGAGAAAACAATTCAGACCATGCAATTTAACCCATACTTATCCCATTGTGTTCCTATGCATATGTGGGTTAAATGCATGGTCCCAATTAGATAATCTAAGAAATATTGTATTTAGATTTATGTTTCCAGTTCTCCAAACCATATCATGTTTATCCTGTGTTTTTAAAAGTATGAAATATAACATTTTCCTATTAGTATCAGTTTCCAGTTATATATATTCCATCAATGTGTAATTCTTGATTGTAAATCAAAAAAAGGCCAAGGATGGTCACCTTTTAGATAAGATATCCGGACCATGACAGAATATTTTCACATTTTCGCGCATTGTTGTATTGCATCCGAGTCTACATCCATTATGAAACCACCATCATCTAGCCTCTTGAAGTGAGGGGTGTTTGTTGTGTTATATTTCCACATATTTGTACCTTTCAGGGCATCCAGGAATGAGATTCCTTGTAATCTACCTATGAGAGAGCGTATTGAAAACTTTTCCTCATGAACTTTATCTTTTTGATCTTCTGTAATATAATCTTGTGCATAATGAGATTGCTTCATCTGAAGTGTCGCGAAGTGATGAGATTCAAATATCCCAGGCATGAGAAATGAAGCCTCCATGAGAGAAGAGCTTAAAGATTCAAGGAAGATAAGCCCTAATCTCTTCAAATTTTAGGGAGAGATGGTCTCTCATCTCTCTACTTTTCTTAAGTATTATTTTTTATTTAAGAAATATTTTTAAAAATATATTGTATGTGTTTTAGAAGGAAGTAAATGTATGACATTATTTTTTGTGTCTTAATTTAATAGTAAAATTCATAAATGATTAATGTATCAAATCAAAATCAAATCATTGAACCTTTTCTAACCTGAACCAAACCCTATTTCATAAACCTATTTTTCAAATCCCAAAATTCCATATTTTGTTTATTAGACTGCACAATTGATATGAAGAGATATTCTAGATAAGATATATCTATATCATTTAAGAGATAAAGATCTAGTTCAATAAATTCTAATAAGATTTCAAAATTAAGTCTAATTTATCATGAATTTGTAGTTTTAGAGGTTGTGGTTGAATGGTATATAATAAGTAAATCTTTTTCATAGAGAGATGTTCTGTGTTTGAATTGGAAAGGATGGTTTTTAAAAGAAAACATAACATTGTATTCACCCTATATATTAGGGAACACGGGGAATATCAAATCTTTTACCCAATGAATTATCCCAATTTTGAAATTGGAAATACAATATAGTAACTAAAGAATAATAGAACATTCAAATGTTTAGTCCTTAATATAATAAGTACATAATGTATATTTTTTTTAAATTCATTCATCACTCTATATTACCAAGGATTGGATATTTCATATATATAAGGTATTGGGATTTGTTCATTTTATATATAATGGTGCATGTAATTCAAATTGGGTTACCTTGTTTCTTAATGAGACATATGATGGATTTGATTAAACCATCTTATAGATTCAACACACTTCTATACCCAAAGTTCATTTCTATGTTGTCATAATAGAAAAACATGGCCCCTTTATGAGTTTAATGGATTGTTTTTCCAAGTGGTGACTATTTAAATCAAAATACCTATAAGAGGATGAAAATTAGTTTAAATCATTGGTAAAGTATTTGGATAGATAATGAAGAATATTTTTATGAGAATTTCAATCCTATCTCTCATCCATATATTCCAAGAGATTTAATTTACCCTAGTTGGGAACAAAATGAAATCATCAGTGCTAATTATTCTTTAAATGAGGATGAATCCCAAGATATCAATTTAGATAAAGAATCCTGAAAATATTATTAGGAGGGTTAAAGAAAATTATCATGTTCCAACATTTTTAGATGATATAGAGACTATGAGATAACAAGTGACTTCTTCTCATGAGGATCAGATAATTTCTAATGTTCAATTTGAAGTTTTTACTGAACCTAAATTACTTATTTTGAATGAATTATCAATAGAGGATGTACCTGCTCAGGCAGAGAGAGATCCTAGGTCTATGATATTGGGAAGAATTCCTATAATGTCTTAAATAAATAAGTATTTGTATCTTGTTACAGTTGAGAGTCCACAAATGTTTCAAATAGGAGGGTCACCCTTTTTTGATTCCTCACCTTCTAAAGAATAATTCCCTATATATAATCCTTTCTTTGATTTGGGTGTATCCACTTCGGGTGGAGTAAATAGAAAAAGGACAATGAGGATGAAAGAGAATCCAAGAAAGATGATAATTATGATAATGATAGTGATAAGGAAGGAAAATATGATGATGATAAAAGTAGAATGACTTTTTGAAGGAGTTGTAGTTGTTTTCATTTCAAAGTAATAAGAATTAGTGTAGCCAAATCTTCCTACTACTCTTATTTTAGAGTTTCTAGTAAGACCTAACAATTATAAAGATCTATTGAAACAATTGGCAACCCCTCCTTCTCTAGGAAATGTTCTTTACCATATTTCTCAAGAAGAGACTATTTTTTGAATCTTCTCTTAGAACTAAGGTTGTACTCATGGAGGATTGTGAAGATGAATCTAAGGCCTCTTTGGACGAAATTAAAAATCCTCCTAGAGTCTTTTCTACCAATGAATAAACTTGGAGAAAGACTCCTATGTTTAGTGAGAATTCTTCATATCATAATGATGATAGATTCTTTCCTGAATTTGATATTGCTCTTCTATTACCTAGTTTTTGTACCACTCTTTACCAAACCTCTATTGTTGATGCTTCTATACCATCCTCTACCTAACCTATACCTCTAACATGAAATTTTGGTCTCACCCTATCCCAATCCCTTGGTCATAAAATTCCCATTTCAAAGGGAATGCCCATTTCTAGACCTCCTGTTACACATCAAACTCCCACTCATGTTCATATTTTTGGAAATGGGAAGGATCCCATTGAACCTTTTACCCATATGAAGCCTTAAAATTCAGATTCATATAATATTTTGATAGGGATAATATACAATATTTTTAAGTAAATAATTTAAAATACTTTTCACTCTTATTTATTTTTCAATGTTGTGTCTTATTTTTTCTTCTTTCTTCATAGTTTATTAACTTCTCACAATTTAATCCTTTATGATATATTTTTTATAATCACATATGGGGAGTAATATGTATGACATAAACATATTATGAATACAATATGGGAGTGTCCTATTATTGAAAATGGTTATAATGATAAAATTATAATTATTATTCATCATTTCAAATTACTACAACATATTATATACTTTAATTCTTAATCATTAATTGTTTGAATAATAATTTCTTCCATGATTTTTATCATCAGAAAAGGGGATATTATTGGTTTAGTCTAGAAATTCCATATTTTAGTAATCAAAAATCATATTTATGGTATTTATAATATAATTTATATTTTATAAAAGTAAATTAATTTTCTGCAAAAGTATAAATACTTCTATATGTCTAGAATCAACCGCAGGGTATATGTGACTGACCATGACCACGATGAATTTATGACAAATGAACTAATAAACTGAAAGAAAGAACCAAATGAATGCATGTTGTCTCAAACAACCTTTATGGTCAAATTTACGAAGTCATGGATAAATCGAAATTTTAATAGAGTTACTTCAATTCTAGTTGGTTCAAATAGATGAAAAATCATGATATCACAAGGCCAAATGAGAGAAACTGTAAGTTTATTTTCAAGTGAAGCTTCAACTACAATATCATGTGAAGTAATAATGGATAATAGTATCAAAATTGATAAAGTATTAGATCAACCATAAATAAATATGATCAAATATAATTAAAATTTATTAACCATGTTTTTTTACGATTAACCAAAGGAAAAAGTGATAAATTTTACATACTATGAGGAGTTCCAACAAGAAATATCAGTGTTAAAGAGATCAAATATATAGATGCAGAACCTGTAAAAGTGACTACCACTATAAATATAACATGGAAAACATTAATATAAAATGTCTAAAGTTATTTATTTTATTATCATATCTTTAAATATATTAATTCAACCACTATTCTATGAATAATTAAATGACTACCATAAGAATTTAATGATACAGATTTTCCCCAAAAATAAAAGGATCTTCATAGTGATTTCTCACCTACTAATTTTTGAATATAAACTCTAAAATACCTAATATTCATGGAATAATAAAACTTTATGGACATACTCACATGAACACTAAGGAATATCAAGAATTTTCCTAACAAAATGAAATATATTTACCCTTTTCCAAATTTCTATGACCTGGGGTTCTCACCTATAATTTGATGATAAATCAAGAAAAAAACTGAACATATTTGAGAACCAATACCAAATCAAAATTTGGAAATATGTTGACATAAATATTCTTTCACACAAACTGAATTTTTATTAAAGGAGAAAAAACCCAAAGCAAACAGGGCTTTAGTCAAGGTACACAACCATTTAAGGTGGTCTAAAATAGTGGATACCAAGTTGATATCCCCTAATCAACCCCAATCCATCCAGTTCAATATGAAGAATACTATTAAACCGAACAACATTATTATCTTGATCCACTGCCATAAAGGATGAAAAGTAGTCCGCATCATTATTACCTTCACGCCATGTATGAGAAATATTAATCTTCTTGCTATCAATCCACATCCTTCATTTTATGTTAAGATAAGAAATCGACTAGGGAGAAGAAATATTACCCTCCACCGAATTGAGAATAATCATTGAATCAGCTTCAATTTGAGAAATAGAAATGTTTCTTTGATCACACAACATAATCCCCATATACATATCCTCAACCTCAGCTTGAATGGAATTCCCACTCCCATAAAATGAAAAAAAAGCAAGAAAGATTCTTCCACTCCAATCACGTACAACACCACCTCCCCGAATACAGCCGTTAACACAAGAACCATCAAAGTTCAGCTTAAGACCCATGTTAGGTGGACACCAACTCACCTAGTTTCCTTTCCTTATAAGATATGGATGATGAATTACTGGACAGATATACCTCAAGGAAGAAGCATCACTTGAAATTCTAGAATACCGAACCATGTAAAGAAGAATAATTCTAGTTCTAATTACAACCAATCTTCTTGAATAATGTAAATCTTCAAAACAGGATTTATTCCTTGCTTGAAAAATGCACCAACACCCTGCACTAAATATCACAGATCTAGCTATTTTTTAGGACCTCCAATATTCAGATTATGAAACCACCTTTTAAGAAAAGAGGTTCCAGCAGGGAAAGATTCTAAAAACATAGTAAATCCACCAAAAAAATACATACAGCCAAGCCCTAATCACTCTCAAAAAACAGATGGTTGGAATCTTCTTCCCTATGAGTACTGCAACAATGACATTTAGACGCCAGGTAAATTCTCCTCCTTTTCACATTATCATCTATTAAAATAGCCTGATTTCTAATTCTCCATACAAGGAAATTGAATTTAGTAGGAATGCACTTACACCATACCATATCATTCCAAGAATCATGCTGAGCCTGGTAAACAGAAATATTCCGAAACTCTTTAGAAGAAAATATACCCGACTTTGAAGTAGTAAAAACACATCTATCTAGATCTATGTTCATCTCAAGAAGATCAAAAGTATTCCTTTGTTCTTTATCAAGAAAAACATTAATAAAATTGGGATAACTACAAGATTACCTGAAAGAAATCATTAGATTAGGAAAAACTGGAAAACCAATAACAGATCCAGCCCAATTACACTTCCAAAAAGATAAATATCCCCTTCCTATAATCTAGTGCGAGTGTTGGTGAAAAATAGGCAAAAAATTCCGAATTAAAGCCCAGAAAATAGAAACATTTTTGTTGTCCTCCCTGTAGATTTCATCCTACAAGGCCATAAGTCTACCCCAAAGAGTGAAACCCTCAACAACTTCCCATTCCAGCTTCACATGAAGACAATGAATTGTATCCCCAAGACTTCTGATGTTAGCACCACCTTCCTGATAAGGTCTAGCCACTTTTTCCCATGATGCCCAATGGAATTTCCCCTCAAGATGAGCATCCAAAATAAAATCATCCAGGAACTTATCAACAAACAAAATAACCCCCTTCGGAACATTGCACGCTGAAAGAACATGGATTGGAATAGATGTTAACACGTTGTTGATTAAGAAAATCCTTCCACCAAAAGATAAAAAATGGTTCTTCTTAATAACCATATAATAATAAATTTTAATACATAGAAGTCATTATTTATCTTACATTATTTTATTTACATTTAAGCCTTGTGTGTGTTGTATTGTTTTTATTTAAGGAAAAGATCATATGCTAAACTATAGAGTACAAGAAACTCTCTCCCATCTCTTTATCTTTACACCATATAGGAATATGGAACAGGCCAATTATCCTGGACTTCATGAGTGTAGTTTTCATTTTATTTTCTCCCACATAGAACTATGGAAGGGGATCCATGTATCCTGGATAACCATGTGTGTTATTTTGTAAAACTTGATCCAGGTTATGGATCAGTTTATTTTATGATAAAATTATTGGTATAAATTTATTTCCAAGTGTATGGGATTAGGTATCCACATGAGGCTAACCCCCTTGTTTAATTATGCTATGTGTTTTTGTTTGTTTTTTTACTCTATTTTCCAAAAACAAATAGTACTTAATTTCAAAACAATATAAAATACATTACATTGATAGTTATCTATAATTTTTGTTTTAAATAAATATTTTTATTCAAGTAAAAAAATTTAAATTTACTAAGTTTTTTCAAACCTTTATAAACAAGTTTTGAACAAACAGTTGAGAACCTTTTTCAAAGATCAAATTATATAATTCTAACATTTTATATAACTAACTATATTTTTATAAATTTGGGGATTTAGGTGTTAAATATTTTTAACATACATTTTTTTATTTGAAACTTAATCCCCCCCGAGTGTTCCACTCTAGCTAATAAAATATTTTAGATTAGTCTATATGGATTTTTTAAAGAGACGATGTATTGTTTTGCAGAGATAATTGTTTGGGAGAGTATATATTTTTTTTAGGTTTATTGAGGATTAAGTAATCAATTAATTACCCTAATTTTATTCATGTAGTACTAGATCTCACTCGAAGATAGTATCTTGGAAATATCTATTTCAAGGATGATTATTACTAGTTTTTTATCATTTTGAATATAGATCATTTTAAATCAATAGGATGAGATAGAAAAGTGTTTGTAACCTTGTTGTGGATACCATAGGAAAATTTATCTTGGGAGATAAAAACCTAAGATGAAAATTTATTTGTTATGGAGTATTCATAATAAATCATTATCGATAGACTACGAGATATAGCATAGGGGTGTCTTGCTTGGATCAAAATTTTTTACTATATTGATATGGGGAAGAATTTATGTTTTATATATTTAAAAAAGGAGAATGTGATTATATTATATAAAATATATTGATCGTGAAACTAGATACATAACCTAACACCAAATCATTAAAAATATTCCTTCATGTATAGTCTCTAGATGTCAACCCCTTTGAAAGTCACATGTAGTGTGTTGTAGTGGTGTTAAGCATATTGTCATTACATAATGATTAAAATAGTTCATGACATAAGAAAACACTAACTATAAAAACAAAAAAAATCGATAAATTTTCAAATATTAAGGATATGGTAGTATATTTTCAAGGGGAAGGTCATAAATTTTTCCTAAACATCTTGAGGCTTTATGTTATTCATGTGGAACGACTTCTTTGTATAGTAGAAAGAGGTAATTGGGTGCATAGAATCATCTAGTATCTGGTTTCAAATTTAAATAGATAATTCCTATAATGGTGAAGTAATGAAAGGGTGTATCCTTGTTTGTGACATTATGAGTTTGGTTAAATTAGCATTCATAGTAGAAAATAGAGATATAACAACACTATTTGAATAGGCACTGGATCTTCCCCACAACCTTATAATTTTTATTAATTATAGAACAGATTTGGATATTTTGGATATGGATTTATCTATTATTGTCAACTTCATGAATACTCACTAACCACCACACTGAACATTTGATTATATCATTAAAAAATTTAAGAAAATTATTGATCAAAAAATAATAATTCAACATACAAAGAGGGAAGGTAACAAGGTAAAAGACTCATGTGATGCATCTAGAGATTGAATTGAGGGAGAAATTGTTTTTCATTCTTTAAGGTATCTTCATTGTACAGTAAAAAAGTTGTTTTGAGAATTCTATGAGTCTTCACTACTTCATATCACTCTTAATTTTACTTTTTCTCTATTTTTTTTAATGGATTTTAATAAAAACTTATTTTTGAGAGACACCAAAATTGATACATCATTCCTTGTCATATTATTCACTTAGGGAAAATTTCATTCTTATCTACATGGGTCCAAAGTCATGTTATTTTTTGACTACGTTGTTATTAAATATTTTTTACAGAAATCCAATGAAAAACAGTTCTATATTAGATGGATGATCTTACTTCAAGAGTGTGATATCAAAATTTTAAAAGTGTTGAGGATAAAATAAAATTAGTTGAATATATTAGTTGTACTAATATTTACATGAACATATACACATCCAATACATCACTAATTCGAGAAACCTTCCATAATAATCATTTTTACATTATTTATAACAATATTTCATTGTTTTTTTTTTGAATTAGTAAACTTCTTAATTTCTTTATTCACTCATCCAATATGTAATAAAAATAAAATTGATGTAATTATGAAATATTTTATGAATTATATTTGGGGTGATACCTATTTTTGAAATTTTTGTAATGAAAAAATTATATAACTATGTTTACCTAGTGATGAGTTCACATATATCCTTATATTATTCAAAACCATTACTTATAGGGTTCAATTTGGTCGCTAATTAACTAAACAAATATCCTAAAATCCAATATATATTGTCACACAATATATTATAATAGTAACCTATTTTTTATGTTGTGTTTATGGTGAAAATTTATTAGAAATGGGTTTAAGGGGAATGATATAACCTAAAACCCATGATATTTTTCTGATATATTTAATGTTTAGTGTAATAAATTCATGGTACCATTTCCCAATTCATTTTTATTTTCATAGATTATTCTTATAGTATATTATCTTCAAAAATTGGAGGGTGAAAAAGAGACATGAACTGATTATTCCCTAGACATTATTATGATTATAATATCTCATATCTTTAGTAGGTTTCATTTACCATGATTTATTTTTAATACCTGAGGATCCAACTTTTTTAATTGGATCATGTAATCACTATTTTTGATGTTATAGAGTTTCACAACATATTTCTATAACATATCAATCCTAAGATAATGGTTAAGCTAAATTTTCTCATATGCATGTTAAATGAATATTGAAAAAGAATATTTTAATGTAATATGTTTGATTGGATCATTCAATTTGATGATTCATTATGGTTATACCATAAAACCTTTAAAACCCCCTTTAAAATGGTTCTATTTTGATTAGTGTTTGTAAATTTTTTCCACTGTATAGTTAAAGAAGACCACCATGAATACTCGATTATCAAACAATACAACCTGAAATTGTAAGCTCATTTTATCATCAAAAATTATAAATTCATAATCATGTAATGATTCAATGAAATTTCTAAGTATTCTAGTATATAAAAATAAAAGATAAATTTTTTCCATGAAAGGAAAACTATGATTACATATTTCAACATTCAAGAGAAAGTCTTATACAACTCATGGAAGAAAATGAGATCATATAGGCGTCATTATCATTGGTTGGTTTCATATATATTTACTCATGTTTTTCATATAATTTTTCATATATCATTAATGAATCCACTAATACAATATTCATGGTTAAGGATTAAAAGTTAAATCATTTTCATTATAATTTCATATATCAAGTGGGGGAAGTATTTTCCCTCCACTATGTGCCTTATCAATGAAAACTACATGTTATACATTTCAAAAATATTTTTTTTTCCATAATCTAAAAAAATCAAATTTAATAAAAATTTATTTTTTTGAGAATATTAAAATAATTAAATTTGATTTGGGTAAACTACAATATATGAAGTTTTTTCATTTCGTTTTTCATTTTATTTTCTCATTTTTTCAAATGAACCAATAAATAAAAATGGGAATGAAAAAATCATTTTTATTAGTCTTCCAATTTTTTAAATTTTTCTTGGCATGTCATTTGTTTATTAACTTCATGAATCCTATTGAAAGTATGTATTGAATTTAGGGGGTGCATAATGTGCCTTGGATTCATGGGAAAATCCTATTTTCCCACAAGTACAGGGTGGGAAATTATATGAAAAAAATCATCATCATAAATAGTCTTAAACATGTGGGGGAAATAATCTTGAGTAATTTAGAAAATTGGCCTTAAAATATACGAGTCGACCCAAAATCCTAAAATAACTATTTATTTTTAATTTTAATATTATTTAAATTTAATGCAGCATTTTTTGGAAAAACTTTTATATATTTTAAATATTTGATTTATGTATATATATCTTAAAATTTATTTAATAACTATCCTATGTTTAATATGTAATATTCATTTATAATAATTGGTTTTAATTTTTTTAAAATATTTTTAATCTTGATTAAAAATGTGGGTTATCCCAAATATAGCACCCCCTCCCGATTCTACTAAGTGATACCCTAAGATGGTGGTCCATTGGACCTTAAGCGTGTTTATCCTTACACTAGAGGCTTTCGACTAGCAACGAGGGCCTAGGGTGTGTCTGTGGGGAGTCTATTCCCTCATAGATCAATGTGAAGCACATCAGTATATAATAAATAAGAAACTATGGAAGAAGAATCTATAACTATTGGGCAAGTAACCCATTGTAGAAAATGTAGTAATAGGAAATAGATAGAGGTGGAATAGTAAAAATAAGAAATATAAATCATCAAAGAGAAATAAAAAACATGATGAAGCTGGACAATAAATAATAGGTACAATAATGATGAACACAATGTCATGTAACTATACGAAATGAGTACATGGGGAATAGGAAATAGAAACATATACCGCATTATATCACAAATACAAAATGATAAAAATCATCAATTGGTATCATCAAGAGTATAGTCTCACCTTTATTATACCTTACTCTATCTAAGAAAATCCATTCATGCATTGGAAGCACATCACTTCCCTTTATCCACACCTGTAGTTATAAAGTCTGCTTGGGTACTAAGGGAAACCCAAGCTTGGTGAAAGATATACATAGTAGGACACCACTAACGATGTCTATATCAATCCAATTCATACAATATAAAATTACTAATGTTCCTTTTGTAATAAATTCGAGTCAATAAATTAATAAACAAAATGGATTGGATTTCACCTGGACACTCGACCACCACTATTTGCTTTGACCTAAGTCAAAAGTTCAGGATCCAGGGAAACCTATATAAAATTGATAGGGCGTGTACATGGGTCTTTATTAATAAGTCATAAAGTGTATACCTACACCAATTTTGTGATTTTTCTTGGAGGAACCCTACCTAGAACATAATTTAAACATTTTCAAACTTTAATAGTAATAGGTCATCACATTTAATCCAATATAACATCCTTCAAATCTGATCTGGAATCCTGATACCATATAAAGTGATTCATAAAATAATCCTGAGGTCACTACATGAGCCTCTAAAACATCCAATACCATTGACCACATCCAAGGAGACCCATAAAATGTGTCCCTTGTATCACTCTCAGCATAGTGTAAATAGAACCACAGAGCTCATCCCAACTATCTAACATACGAGACAGAGTATTACTTGAGGAATGGTATAAACATCTTACCAACAAGCTCGTCCATGGTGCCTCCCCTAGGGAACCAGTGTCACTCATGGGTATAATAAACCTCCCAAAGATCTTGTACAAGGAAATCCATGTATCGCTCCCGATGTGTCCAATAGATCCAATTATGATGCATGGAGAGTTTATCCATGAAGTCCTTATTTTAGGACTTCTTATCGCTCTTAGACCATTAATAAGAAATTAATTTCAACTAAAATCACATATCATCATGAGGCATTACATTTAAACATTCTCAATAAGCTAGACCAATCATTTTATTTGAACCAAGTAATTATGGCATAAGCTATAAGATAATAGGCATCAATCATAAGCATAATCAACTTGCACAAAGAATATGGAATATAGTATGGGCATAAGAATATGGAAAAATAATAAGTTTCAAATAATAAAGCATCAATATTATGGGAATAACTCATGTCCTATAATTTAACTTAATTTAATTTTCATGATTAAAGAATTTATTATAGATTCCACACAACTCAAAGGTGTTCAAACAGCTTTAGCTAACGGTAATTAGGCATCTAAAGGAAAAAAGCACCCATAGGGGTGACTTGGGTCAAGGATATAAACAAAAAGGATGATTATCTACTCACAAAGGTCATACTATTCTCGAAATGAATTCAATTTAAATTAATTTAAAAAAATCAAGGCATCTTCAGAAGGTTCTAACACATAGAACAATGGCGCCCAATATATAAAGTGATGAAAGTTGTGGAAAATAAATAAAATAAAAACCTTAGTTTAGAAGAATTCCACTAATCCATTGTTATTCCTTGAATAAATATAGAATTTAACATATCAAAGAAATCTACAAATCTCAGAAAATATGGAAAAATTGGTTTCACCTAAATATAACTATAGAGAAGAAGATCAATAAATAACGGAAGGATATAGAGTGTAGATATTAACTCAAGCTTTCCAATGCAGATTATGGCAAGTCATTTGGAGTACATATAGAGGACGAATATAAAAGTATAGTATGGATTGAGGAGGAACCGACAGGAAGTAGTTGGAGGAGAAAAGTGGAGGGAGAAAGATGAATGAGGTTATTAAAACCTTTTGGGGGTGAAAAATTAATTTACCCTTCATTTTATGGGCATCATGGTTTGGCCACATGGTTGGCCAAGATTTGTGCCAATAATGCACCCTATTCTACTTAAAGAGGGGCTTTGAACGGACTAGGTTCATGGTGTGGCTATCCATGAACTAGCTAGGTGAAAATACACATTCTAGGATGACCTATAACTTGAATGGGTATATACCCCATTCCACATGGTTTTATAGTAACCATGAATAACCCTTCCTCCTTTTGTCACACTCCCACGTGGTTAAGGAAACTGTGCTGGTTGGGATGAATGGGTTTTACTAACCTTGAAGCACAGTTTTCTTCTCTGAATTTTGGGGCTCCAAGCTCCAAAGGATCCCCAGACACCCATGTGGCCTCGATGAATCCATTAGATGACATTTGAAGCATGACACCAAGAAATTAAAACGAAAAATAAAGTTTTCATGCCTTTGAGAAAAGAGAAAACATTACAACCACCACTCCTTAAGAAAAATAATCCCCAAGTATCTCTTCTAAGGGTTGTAATACATCATCCTGGGATAGTTACAGCCACTATGTATTTACATCAACCTCGCGCTCCCAAGTCTCATCCTAGAAATGGTTTTTCTTCCATAGTACCCAAACTAGTGGAATGAACCTTCCTCACGGAACCTTTATGCTCTTATCAATTATACATATCAAATTATCCTCGAATCTGTCTCCCACTCAATATCCTCAGGGTAAAAAAAATGAGATTGTTAAACATGATAATGACAAAGCTATGATACGTTGAAGGTGTCATGGATGGAATGGTACCTTTTTGGTTACTAAAACTGATATGATATTGGCCTGACTCTTTCCGCTATCTTGAAATTCCTGACATGCCAAGGTGATAGCTTTCCCTTTTTCTGAATTCATCTATGATCAAATCTGGGTGAAACACACTGAATGGCCCAATGTTCCACCTAAAACTCTAGAGGTCTATAGTGGCGATTAGTGTAAGACTTCTACCTAGACCGAGCTGTAACCATTTGTTTATGAATTAGTTGTACTTTCTATGATGTCTTCGGAACAAAATAAGGTCCCACTTCACTTCCTCCTCTACATCTTACAAGCACATATTTGAATGGAACAAAATACCATGAGGGGCCTCATATAGAGCCATTTTGACCATTTCTTGAAAACTCTTTTTGTAGAAAAATTTACAATAGGGGTATATTTCTCACACAAACCCTAAAAAATCAAGGAAACATGCCCAAATCATGACCTCAAGAACCTCTATCACCAGTTCAGACATCCCATCTCTCTAAGGTTGATGTGTTTTACTTAGGAAAACTTGTGAAAGAAGTTCCTTCTACAACCCTTTTTAGAACAATGAAGTAAACTAGGCGTCTTAGTTCAAAATGATATAATCAAAAACACCATGAAGTATCATGATCTCTCGGAGGTAAATCCTTCCTAGATCAGAAAATGATAAGGCCTCCTGGATCGATAGTAATTGTCCAACCTTGTTCAACCTATCAATGATCACCCATAATGAATCACTACATCAAGGGGATCTCAGAAATCCTATAATGAAATATATGGTGATGTCCTTCCATTTCCACTCTGTAATGGGTAGAGTCTGTGGAATTCTAGAAGTTTATTGGTTCCCCACGTTCACCTACTAATAGGTGGAGAGCCTCATGATAAAACATGAAATCTTCCTCTTCATACCTATCCACCAATACTGATGATGTATATCTGAATACATCTCGGTAATACATAGGTGAACTACCAAAACAAAGGTAGTATATTCCCACATCAAATCTCCTCATATATCATTAGGCAACCAAACACACCCATAGAAGAGTAGGGTCTCATTATCATCAATGACCCAACCATCGAGTGGTCCCTCACCCAAGACATTATCCTTGAGGAAAACACCCTCAGGATCTGATAGTTTCTCATCTACATCCGCCCCAGAGGAGATTATGTTACTACTATAGCTACTAAAACTGGTTTCCCATGCATTTCATGAACATCTTAGAGAATCTCATAAAATAGATCCAATAACTTCCCCTTAATTCTAGCCTCGTGGATGGAATGTGTCTGAGTCTTCTGGATCATGGAATTATCTTGTAAAGACCCGTAAAATTCAAGGTAAATTTTTTCTTAATTTTCTTTAGAATTTTACAAGAGCGCGGTTTCAGACGGCACCTGATTCCGAGGCCCGGAGTGCCCGGAATTAATTTCCGAAGTTTGGCTCGGGTACGTTCAGTGAACGAATGAGCGGGAATTCCTAACTTTTGATCCGGTGCTCGGAATTGAAATCCGAGGGCACCGATGAACTCGCAGCGCCGATATTCGCTTAACGAGACCTTTTCGGGAGTTGCGTTTGTTGCGGGTTGAAAGTTAGTTTTTGGGAGATTTATAAAAAAGTTGAATAAAAAGTGTGAATTCTTTTTATTTACTTTTTGTAGGTTAACTCCTCTCAAAGGGAGTTGGGGGTGGGACCCACACCCACTTAACCTCCCTTGAGAGGATTAAGTGTGGTGGGGCCCACACGAAACCTAAACCTCTCATCTCCCCTCACTCTCCCTCTTAATGGCTTGACAAGTTAACTTATATTTAATTATACAATTCATGTATATTAAATAAGTGAGTTAATTTTGGAGTTATCCATTTTGAATTTCAAACCTTTGAAATTCTTGTGGTTAAGTTATGAAATAATATAAGTTAAAGCTTATATTATTCTAGGAGTTTCTTTTACCCTTGGGAGGATTTCTTGAGAGATTTGGAAGCTTTTCTTCTTCTTCTTCAACTCAACGAAGAACGCGAAGAACGTCGTTCTTCAACGAAGAACTTCTCCGCCGAAGAACACGATCCATCCGCGACGCCGTGTCCGCGACGCGACGTACTTCTTCCGCGTCATCTCTTCCGCGACGGTTTTCCGCGACGAACGCCTTCGATAACGACTCTTCCTCCGACGTCAAAGGAATCGACACCGATATTCCACGACTCTGTCACCGTGCGACTATCGAGGTAGAGATTCTTGAGTTCGTTGTTCTCTTTATAATTTGACTTTCCTCTAGACTTGACGAGGAACGCCCTTTTTCCGACGAAGAACGCCGCACCGCTCTTCTTCGTCTTCGGTGTCAACGAGAGAGAACACCGCACCTTCCTCGGACAACCTTCGTCGGCGTACAAGGATTCGCCAACGACGTGCCTCTTCGGACGCGTCTCTTCGTCAACGGAATTGACGAACGACTACCGCGACGCCCGATCTCCGCGACGTCGACTTCCGCGGACATAGTCAAATCCTCGAACTTATACCCGAGGTAGGGGATTGTTGTTTCATTCTTAAATTATTTCCATTTCTTGAACATGGATCTGGCATGACTAACATGAGGCTTGAAATGTTCATGTTGAGTTTTTATTTAACGTGAGGGGGGCCGGACCGCATGAACACGGCCGAACCCCCCTCCAACGTTTATGTTGATTTTATCTTGCGGGAGGAAGCAAGTGGCGTGGTGCCGTCGCACCACGCGGATGAACGTGCAAATATCTTCGCGATGCCGTCGCACGCACCGTGGTAGAAACAACAGAAACGCGACGCCGTCGCGCCGCGTTGGATGATTATCAAAGCACGGCAAAGGGGCGCGGTGCCGTCGTACCGCGCCGGACGACGAACGCCGCGGCCGGTTCCGGGCCGCGGCGGGACGAAGAGACCGCGGCCGGTTCCGGGCCGCGGCGGAAGATAAGACCGGCGGCCGGGCCGCCGGCGTCGGAAGCTGAAGAGGGGACCGGATTTTTCCGGTCCCGTTGGAGAAAACCGGCCGGCCAGCTGGCCGGCCGGAAGTCTTAAAAACCGGGGAAATAAATTCCCCGGCCGTGTTAATAAAACCCCCCCTCTTTAAGAGAGGGGGCGGTTCTTGAGGGAAGGGGGCATCCAGCCCCCTTGGTTCGGCGCCAGCAGGCCCCCCCACGTGAGGGGGGGCGGTTTAATTAAAATCGGCGCGGCACGTAGGCCGCGCCACTTGAAGAAGGGCGGGGGCTTAGCCCCCCGCGTGTGCCGCGGCCCGTAGCCGCCACGCGGCCTGCCGCCGCCGCCAGCGCGGCCCGCCGCCGCCGCCAGCACGGCCCGCCGCCGCCGCCACCGCGGCCCGCCGCCGCCGCCGCCGCGCCGCCCGCCGCCGCCGCCCGCCGCCGCCGTCCGCCGCCGTCCGCCGCCGCCGACCGCCGCCGCCGCGCCGCCCGCCGCCGCCGCCCGCCGCCGCCGTCCGCCGCCGTCCGCCGCCTCCGACCGCCGCCACCGGCCGCCGCGCCGCCCCCGGGGGGGGGGGGGGGGGGGGGGGGGGGGTCGGGCCGGGTCGGCCCGGACCCGGACCCCCCCGTTTCGAACCAGATTTGGTTTTCGGCTCATAACTTGAGCCTCGGACCTCCGAACGACGAACCGTCTGCGGCAACGCGATCCTTGGATCGAGACGGTCGTTTCGGTATATCGCACTCAAGGTTTCGGATTACTTTGAGTTCGGCCGGGTTGGTTCGTTCACGAAACCAACCGGGCCTTCAGAGCGGAAACGCTCATATCTTGAGCCACGAACGTCCGATTGACGCGCCGTCAGTCGCGTTGCGTTTCTCTTAATGAGACGGATCTTTTGGCATACTCCGCCCGAGGTTTGGACGCAGGTGGAGTACGGTCGGGTTGGTTTTGCCTTAAAAACCAACCGGGCCCCGGAGACGAAAATGCCAGTAACTCACAGACCGGGCGTCCGATTGACGCGCCGTCTGTTTCGTTGACTTCCTCTTGATGAGACGGAACTTTTGACATACTCCGCCCGAGTTTTGGATATAGTCGGAGTATGGCCGGGTTGGATTGTACTCGAAATCCAACCGGGCCCCTGGAACGGGAAAGCTAATATCTTTCAGACAGGACGTCCGCTTGACGAACCGTCAGCGGCGTTGGTGGTTACGTTGAGTAACGGTCCCTTTGAGTTTACCCTATGGGAGTTCGGGGTACAGTTGAGATACGGCCGGGATTGGTTTCGCTCTCGAAACCAACCGGGCCCCTGGGACGAAAAGGCTAATAACTCACAGACCGGGCGTCCGATCGACGCGCCGTCTGTTGCGTTGTAACCCCTGTGACGAGACGGTCCTTTGACATACTTCTTCGTGGAACTTTGTGATACTTGGAGTATCGACCAGTAGCTCGTGGAGCGGACCCTCCCGGAGACGAGCGTGCAGAGTACGGAGACCGTGTAGCCGGCTGAGACCTGACGACTGCTTGACCGACTCGACTTGGAGTGAGTCGACTAGCCCAGTGGACGGAGCGCCCGGTACTTGGCGGCAGACCCACGGCGGACGGAGCGCCTGGTAGTTGGCAGCAGACCCGCGGTACTCGACAGGAGGAGTACCTCAGTAGGCTATCTGGGTAGCGCCCGGTATTTGGCGACAGACCCTCAGCGGACGGAGCGCCAGGTAGTTGGCCGCAAACCCGCAGTACTCGACAGGAGGAGTACTTCAGCAGTCCTAGGTTAGTGAGCGGCAGCCTCGGAGTCGTGACAGGACCACTGTACACTCTAGAGACGGAGCTCTTCAGCAGTTACGGTTTCGATAATGAAAATCCTGGTTTGAGCTGAGACTTTTGACCTTGTGTTTACCTCATGATTGAGATGGGTCACTTGCTAACTTTGGTATATGTATGGGCATATACCCGGGTAGTGGTTATCCGTCGTTTTCACAATCCTTGTGTTTTCTCATGATTGAGATGGGTTACTTGATAACTTAGGTATATGTATGGGCATATACCTAAGTAGAGTTTATCTGTTGAGATCTTCTTGTGTTTATCCTTGTTGGTTTTAGTGAGACCTTGAGGGTCTCGGGGTCCCTACTGAGTATCGTTATACTCACCCCTGCACGGGCTATGCCCGCACCTCGTTGTGTTGGTTGCAGACGACGGACAGTGCTGACAGAAGCCGAAGGTTCGAGGACTGGACGGTACCTGGAGGTGGACTATACGACGAGGCGGTACCCGGAGGTGGACCACTGGGCGGGACATACACGGAGCGGATGGCGGGACCCGAGGAGCAGAGGAGCTATCTGTACCCACCCTTCAGGTGGGATTTCCAGTGGACATCTTAGCGTAGCAGCTTTACTTTTCAGTCGCTGTTTTCCCTTTCGAGTTGTACTTTACAGTTGGGCTTGTATTTCTGGCCCCTTTTTACTTTTTAGTTCTTCTTTTTGTACTTAGTGTTTTACTTCTGCTTGTACTCTGTGGTGCTTGTTTTCTTTATAAAGGCAATGCCTTCCCAGTTATCGGGATTTTACGCCTTTGGTGCTAGTCGCCAGCCCCTGGCCTATGGGAGGCGGGCTTGGGGTAGTCACGGCACGGGCCCCGAGGACGGGTCGTGACAAATTGGTATCAGAGGAGTTCGGTTCTACCGCAGAACTTATAACTCTGATGTTTCTTTCTGTGAAGCAATAGTGTTGAGAGTACCGAGTGTGGTTTTCAGTTCAGGGAGTCCAGTGTTGGTGCGGGCGGCCGACGTATCCATACACCAGGACCCTGACAACTGATTTCCGACTTTGTGCACGAAAACACTGATTGCATGTGTGTTTTCAAAAGTTTTTCCCCTTAAAACAGCTCAAACCAGGTCAGCTCACCAGGTATAATCGTTTGATCATGTTACGTTGTTTCTTTCAGGATGGCCCCACGACGACAGCCATCTAGGGTTCCGAGAATCGAACGTGACGACGGCCCACCGAGCGACGAGGCCTCGGTGCAGGGCCCTTTGTCAGCAGTGGCACCGGCGGTAGCTCTACCCGCCGAGCCCCCGATGCTTCCAGCAGCAGCCGCTGACGATGCACGTCGCCTCAGCGCACTGCATGAGTTTCAGCGCCAGCGACCGCCCAGGTTTCGCGGGGAGACGGATCCCCAGGCTGCAGAGGACTGGCTGGAGGCAGTGGTACGAGTGTTTAGGCTAGTGAGGACACCAGCAGACCTCATGGTGATCCTCGCTGCGAGCCTACTACACGCAGCAGCAGGTAGGTGGTGGAGCCACTTGTTTCAGTTTTGCGATGAGATGAACTTCGCATGGAAAGACTTCGAGACCTTCTTCAGGGTGGAGTTTGTGCCAGTATCTCTACACCCCGAGCGTGTACAGGAGGTTCTGCCTTTGCCGCGTGTTTTTCGATCAGAAGCCAAGTCATCTGTGGGCAGTAGACAGATGATGCAGAGGTCCAGGAGGACCAGACCAGCAGTTGGGCGATCTCGGGTTTTAGGACCAGTGGTGCAGGGCACCCGGAGTGGGAACAGAGCTAGCCGTGCAAGGAGCAGGTTGTGTTACTCATGCCGCGGAAAGGGTCACCTGGCACGTGACTGTCCGACTCCTCGATCCGCAGGCTTGGAAGGAGCCACCGAGATTGAGGCAGCGACAAATTCTGGAGCTCTGGAAGCAGGTGGACAGGAGCGGAACTAGTGGATACGTCTCTTGTACTTCTAGTTCCATGTTGATGTTGCTTTTGTGTAGCGTCTTGTATTATGAGCTGCAATAATAAAAGACGCATCCTTTGTGATGTTTTCATTCCTGTCCTCTTTTGTGATGTTACTAAGAGGTTCCAGTTGACTGTTGACTTGACCCTCACTTGTGAGACATCTACTGGAGGAGACCAGTTACCACACACTGATGCCGACAGTGTGACTCAACCCTTGGAGGCGAGAGTAACGGTTGGATCTCTTAGTAGTAGCGTCGAGGCCTTACGACGTCATCCTTGGTATGGATTAGTATCATCCATGTTAGGATTGACTGTTTTAGGCAAAGAATGTGGTTCATCCAGGGGATGAGACCAGGTTTCTCTTATCGGCAAAGAAGAAATCTCGCAGCTCTTGTGGGACCAGAGATGGTCCGGGCCACGTCAAAAAAGGTCCATGTCATCCAGGAGCGGATGTGGACAGCACAGAGCCGGCAGAAGTCATACGCTGACAGGAGGCGGAGGCCACTGGAGTTCGAGGATGGCGACCACGTCTTCTTGCGGGTCTCACCTCGACGTGGTATTCGGAGATTTGGCCGAGGCGACAAGTTATCTCCGCGCTTCATCGGACCCTTCCGGGTCCTCAGCAGGGTTGGTGAGGTGGCTTATCGCCTGGCTCTACCACCTCAGATACACCGGGTGCACGACGTCTTCCACGTGTCTCAACTGAAGAGATACGTGCACGACCCGACGCACATCTTTGACCATGGGGAGCTTGACGTTGACGATGGGGTGACTTTTACGGAGGTCCCGGTGGAGATAGAGGGTCGGCAAGAGCGGGTCCTACATGGACGATCGATTCCTCTTGTGCGCAACAGATGGCGGCACGGGAATCTCCAGGAGAGCATATGGGAGCGGGAGGCTCAGATGCGTGCTCAGTACCCTCTTTTGTTACCCTAGTTTTTGTTGTATCTTTACGGGGACGTAAAGCCCTGAGGTGGGAGTAATGTAAAGACCCGTAAAATTCAAGGGAAATTTTTTCTTAATTTTCTTTAGAATTTTACAAGAGCGCGGTTTCAGACGGCACCTGATTCCGAGGCCCGGAGTGCCCGGAATTAATTTCCGAAGTTTGGCTCGGGTACGTTCAGTGAACGAACGAGCGGGAATTCCTAACTTTTGATCCGGTGCTCGGAATTGAAATCCGAGGGCACCGATGAACTCGCAGCGCCGATATTCGCTTAACGAGACCTTTTCGGGAGTTGCGTTTGTTGCGGGTTGAAAGTTAGTTTTTGGGAGATTTATAAAAAAGTTGAATAAAAAGTGTGAATTCTTTTTATTTACTTTTTGTAGGTTAACTCCTCTCAAAGGGAGTTGGGGGTGGGACCCACACCCACTTAACCTCCCTTGAGAGGATTAAGTGTGGTGGGGCCCACACGAAACCTAAACCTCTCATCTCCCCTCACTCTCCCTCTTAATGGCTTGACAAGTTAACTTATATTTAATTATACAATTCATGTATATTAAATAAGTGAGTTAATTTTGGAGTTATCCATTTTGAATTTCAAACCTTTGAAATTCTTGTGGTTAAGTTATGAAATAATATAAGTTAAAGCTTATATTATTCTAGGAGTTTCTTTTACCCTTGGGAGGATTTCTTGAGAGCTTTGGAAGCTTTTCTTCTTCTTCTTCAACTCAACGAAGAACGCGAAGAACGTCGTTCTTCAACGAAGAACTTCTCCGCCGAAGAACACGATCCATCCGCGACGCCGTGTCCGCGACGCGACGTACTTCTTCCGCGTCATCTCTTCCGCGACGGTTTTCCGCGACGAACGCCTTCGATAACGACTCTTCCTCCGACGTCAAAGGAATCGACACCGATATTCCACGACTCCGTCACCGTGCGACTATCGAGGTATAGATTCTTGAGTTCGTTGTTCTCTTTATAATTTGACTTTCCTCTAGACTTGACGAGGAACGCCCTTTTTCCGACGAAGAACGCCGCACCGCTCTTCTTCGTCTTCGGTGTCAACGAGAGAGAACACCGCACCTTCCTCGGACAACCTTCGTCGGCGTACAAGGATTCGCCAACGACGTGCCTCTTCGGACGCGTCTCTTCGTCAACGGAATTGACGAACGACTACCGCGACGCCCGATCTCCGCGACGTCGACTTCCGCGGACATAGTCAAATCCTCGAACTTATACCCGAGGTAGGGGATTGTTGTTTCATTCTTAAATTATTTCCATTTCTTGAACATGGATCTGGCATGACTAACATGAGGCTTGAAATGTTCATGTTGAGTTTTTATTTAACGTGAGGGGGGCCGGACCGCATGAACACGGCCGAACCCCCCTCCAACGTTTATGTTGATTTTATCTTGCGGGAGGAAGCAAGTGGCGTGGTGCCGTCGCACCACGCGGATGAACGTGCAAATATCTTCGCGATGCCGTCGCACGCACCATGGTAGAAACAACAGAAACACGACGCCGTCGCGCCGCGTTGGATGATTATCAAAGCACGGCAAAGGGGCGCGGTGCCGTCGCACCGCGCCGGACGACGAATGCCGCGGCCGGTTCCGGGCCGCGGCGGGACGAAGAGACCACGGCCGGTTCCGGGCCGCGGCGGAAGATAAGACCGGCGGCCGGGCCGCCGGCGTCGGAAGCTGAAGAGGGGACCGGATTTTTCCGGTCCCGTTGGAGAAAACCGGCCGGCCAGCTGGCCGGCCGGAAGTCTTAAAAACCGGGGAAATAAATTCCCCGGCCGTGTTAATAAAACCCCCCCTCTTTAAGAGAGGGGGCGGTTCTTGAGGGAAGGGGGCATCCAGCCCCCTTGGTTCGGCGCCAGCAGGCCCCCCCACGTGAGGGGGGGGCGGTTTAATTAAAATCGGCGTGGCACGTAGGCCGCGCCACTTGAAGAAGGGCGGGGGCTTAGCCCCCCGCGTGTGCCGCGGCCCGTCGTCGCCTCGCGGCCCGCCGCCGCCGCCAGCGCGGCCCGCCGCCGCCGTCCGCCGCCGTCCGCCGCCGCCGGCCGCCGCCGCCGCCGCCGCGCCGCCCGCCGCCGCCGCCCGCCGCCGCCGTCCGCCGCCGTCCGCCGCCGCCGACCGCCGCCGCCGCCGCCGCGCCGCCCGCCGCCGCCGCCCGTTGCCGTCGTCCGCCGCCGTCCGCCGCCGCCGACCGCCGCCGCCGGCCGCCGCGCCGCCCCCGGGGGGGGGGGGGGGTCGGGCCGGGTCGGCCCGGACCCGGACCCCCCCGTTTCGAACCAGATTTGGTTTTCGGCTCATAACTTGAGCCTCGGACCTCCGAACGACGAACCGTCTGCGGCAACGCGATCCTTGGATCGAGACGGTCGTTTCGGTATATCGCACTCAAGGTTTCGGATTACTTTGAGTTCGGCCGGGTTGGTTCGTTCACGAAACCAACCGGGCCTTCGGAGCGGAAACGCTCATATCTTGAGCCACGAACGTCCGATTGACGCGCCGTCAGTCGCGTTGCGTTTCTCTTAATGAGACGGATCTTTTGGCATACTCCGCCCGAGGTTTGGACGCAGGTGGAGTACGGTCGGGTTGGTTTTGCCTTAAAAACCAACCGGGCCCCGGAGACGAAAATGCCAGTAACTCACAGACCGGGCGTCCGATTGACGCGCCGTCTGTTTCGTTGACTTCCTCTTGATGAGACGGAACTTTTGACATACTCCGCCCGAGTTTTGGATATAGTCGGAGTATGGCCGGGTTGGATTGTACTCGAAATCCAACCGGGCCCCTGGAACGGGAAAGCTAATATCTTTCAGACAGGACGTCCGCTTGACGAACCGTCAGCGGCGTTGGTGGTTACGTTGAGTAACGGTCCCTTTGAGTTTACCCTATGGGAGTTCGGGGTACAGTTGAGATACGGCCGGGATTGGTTTCGCTCTCGAAACCAACCGGGCCCCTGGGACGAAAAGGCTAATAACTCACAGACCGGGCGTCCGATCGACGCGCCGTCTGTTGCGTTGTGACCCCTGTGACGAGACGGTCCTTTGACATACTTCTTCGTGGAACTTTGTGATACTTGGAGTATCGACCAGTAGCTCGTGGAGCGGACCCTCCCGGAGACGAGCGTGCAGAGTACGGAGACCGTGTAGCCGGCTGAGACCTGACGACTGCTTGACCGACTCGACTTGGAGTGAGTCGACTAGCCCAGTGGACGGAGCGCCCGGTACTTGGCGGCAGACCCACGTCGGACGGAGCGCCTGGTAGTTGGCAGCAGACCCGCGGTACTCGACAGGAGGAGTACCTCAGTAGGCTATCTGGGTAGCGCCCGGTATTTGGCGACAGACCCTCAGTGGACGGAGCGCCAGGTAGTTGGCCGCAAACCCGCAGTACTCGACAGGAGGAGTACTTCAGCAGTCCTAGGTTAGTGAGCGGCAGCCTCGGAGTCGTGACAGGACCACTGTACACTCTAGAGACGGAGCTCTTCAGCAGTTACGGTTTCGATAATGAAAATCCTGGTTTGAGCTGAGACTTTTGACCTTGTGTTTACCTCATGATTGAGATGGGTCACTTGCTAACTTTGGTATATGTATGGGCATATACCCGGGTAGTGGTTATCCGTCGTTTTCACAATCCTTGTGTTTTCTCATGATTGAGATGGGTTACTTGATAACTTAGGTATATGTATGGGCATATACCTAAGTAGAGTTTATCTGTTGAGATCTTCTTGTGTTTATCCTTGTTGGTTTTAGTGAGACCTTGAGGGTATCGGGGTCCCTACTGAGTATCGTTATACTCACCCCTGCACGGGCTATGCCCGCACCTCGTTGTGTTGGTTGCAGACGACGGACAGTGCTGACAGAAGCCGAAGGTTCGAGGACTGGACGGTACCTGGAGGTGGACTATACGACGAGGCGGTACCCGGAGGTGGACCACTGGGCGGGACATACTCGGAGCGGATGGCGGGACCCGAGGAGCAGAGGAGCTATCTGTACCCACCCTTCAGGTGGGATTTCCAGTGGACATCTCAGCGTAGCAGCTTTACTTTTCAGTCGCTGTTTTCCCTTTCGAGTTGTACTTTACAGTTGGGCTTGTATTTCTGGCCCCTTTTTACTTTTTAGTTCTTCTTTTTGTACTTAGTGTTTTACTTCCGCTTGTACTCTGTGGTGCTTGTTTTCTTTATAAAGGCAATGCCTTCCCAGTTATCGGGATTTTACGCCTTTGGTGCTAGTCGCCAGCCCCTGGCCTATGGGAGGCGGGCTTGGGGTAGTCACGGCACGGGCCCCGAGGACGGGTCGTGACATATCTATTGAATTTCTCTTACCAGGTGTATAAGTAAGCTAAAGGATGAATGACTACAGATACTCTACCCACCTATGCTACCTCAAATTCAATTCACAGTGTGTGGATATGTATTTGAGACTTTTTAAATCTTTTTTTAAAAAAACCCGCTCACCAAACAGATAATTCCTACAACAACATAGAGCATGAACCACGATAGGTTGCTAGAGGCCATGTCTAGGGTAATTCTACTTAGGAGGTATTAGTTGAATAGACCTATATGAAAAAACCTGATCACCATACATTAGAACCTCACTTAGCCTAAATCCAAAATTTTCATAGCTAATAGTATAGAATCTTCCCAACTTAGTAAGAATTATGATCGACACTAAAGTTAGTCTTCCATTAAAATATAGAAATTATTTCTCATATGATTCAAGCAAGAAGAACTTCTCACCCTTTTCATCAATCTCGTAAGAGGAACTATAAGTAATGAAAATTATTGTATGAATGTTCTGTAATAGTCATCTAGCCCCATGAAAATTCATTTGTCAAACAAATTATTGGGATGTTTCATGGAAACCATGGTTCTAACCTTCTTTGGGTCAAAACATATGCCTTCCTCTGAAATTATACGACCCAAGAATTGAAACTTACTAATCCAAATGTGGAATTTACCGATATTTTAATATAGATAATTCCCTCTTAGTGTATTCAACACAATCTCAATATGTTTTTCAAGGTCATGTCTATTGATATAATACACTAAGATTTATTCTATAAATACCACCAAAACATTATCCAGGTATAGGTGAAAACCCAGATTCATGAGAGCCATAAATACTATTAGTGAATTCGTCAAGACAAACGGAATAACCAAATACACATACATGTCATACCTCCTCCAAAATAAAGTACATGCTATGTTTGATGGCCTCACAAGCACCTGATGGTAGCCTGACCTCAAATCGATCTTAGATAAAACTTCCACTCCTTGGAGCAAGTCGAAGAGGACATCTACATGGGGAAGTGGATACCTATTCTTCATCATAAGCTCATTCAGTCGGTGTTAATCCAAATAAAATATGAGGGTACCATCAGCCTTCTTGATGAAAATGACCAGTGAACCCTATGGAAATGTTTTGTCTTAGATAAAACACATTGCCTCTAAATCTTCAATATTCTTCTTGAGTTCCTAGAGCTATGTTAGTTCCATTCAATAGATAGAAATAGAAACTGGTTCCATACCTAGAATTAGATAAATGGTAAACTCAACCCATATCTTCCGGATGTAAGATAGAAAATTCATTAGGGAAGATGTCCCTAAAAAAATCCAAAAATGGAGGGAACTCCACTAGCAATATTAATTGATCACTCGTAAAGAGACTCTATATCTGTGTTTTCACCTTACCTAACCCAGTACACTCAGGTCCATCCCTACTAGCCTGTATATCATATTCTACCGTATGAACAAATTCTATTCCATCATATGATTTAAAGGGCACCTTCGTGTGATATCATTTCACATGGGAATGATAAGGTAGTATCCAGTCCAACCCAATAATGAAATTGAATCTCTCCATCTCATGGATGAATAAATTACATAGGAAATGACACCCATCTATCTTAAGGGGGAACCCCTTTCACTGGAATATACCATATTATCTTACCCCTAGTGGTGTGTTGAGATTCATAACTCCACATAATTATTCTATCACTAGGTCTAGTCTTTCCATAGTTGTAGTAGATATAAAGGAACACGATGCACATGTATCATAAAGGGGTAGAAACTAAATTAGAGGCCCTTAGAATAGATACTCTAACTGTAGATGGACCTGTATTCATATTCTATGGTGTATGTTTTACTACATAGATAGGGATAGAACTATAGCCCCATGATCTAGCCTAGCTGATATGAGAAAGTACACTCTACTGACGCTAAGCCTCTAAGGCCTGAATACATCTACCATGGCTGCCACCTTGACTTGATCTTCTTATATAAGAACAAATCCCATATTGATGTGGAGTCATATATCATATACCCCAAATTAGTATTGGTACAGATCCTCTCTAACTCGATGCTGGAAGAAAAGATTGACAAAATCATGGATGGTGACCCATCTTGCCATAAGTTCATCACTCAATTAGGGTCCTCAGTCATTTAGGCTTCCTATATCCTAGCCTTCCACACTGGTGACACACCACATGGTTGTTGTTGTGAGTCACATAGATAGAACCTCCCCCATGTGCACCTTCGAAATGGATATTTCTACCACCAGATCAACCGTCTCCCTACCTTCGAACTTAATTTCATTGTCTCACATTGTCATATTTTCTAAGGTTACTCTATTTAATAAGGTTATGGTTCATATTCTATATAATAGTAGTCAACCTGAAGACATTCACCTATAATCACAAGACTATCATCAAATATATTAGAATTCATAAAATCATCACTGGTTAGAGTCAGAGTGAAACACTGAAGCTTAGTGAAGTGTTAAGAATAATATATCTTAGTTATAGAACCCTTTTAAATATTCATAATCTCCTTGGAATGGTCTACTCTCAAAGTCTTCCCACACATTACCTTGATGATGCTCTTCATTATATATTATATCCCACTAATGCTTGGAAAAGTCCTATAGCATGTAAGTATCAAGGTTGACCCTTCGCTATGGAGGCATCTCAAGATAGTCAAAGATCAACACCATGGATTCAATCTAAGATTGAGCATCCCAGGCTCTGTAATCTGATGATAAGGTGGTAGGAAGTTGCTGCTATAAATTTCAAGTCATCTCTTCCATACTAGGAGAAGGTCCAAGATCACCCATGAATATACTTCATAAACTTGAAGAAACTATCATGAGACTAAGCATCAACGCCCAGTGGAATATCTTTAGGAGGTGCCTCTTGTGGCACTACAAGAGGTACTATAGGTGGATCAAGTCCCACCACCTTCATAGCATGCTCATTGCAACTCTCTTGGTGTAAAACGTGAGGAAATCATGGTGGAATGACTCTATAATTTCAAACTTCACTCCCCAGATTCAATTTATAATAGATAAGGAAAGTGTTAAAGGGAGAAACGTGCATAAGGCCTTCCAAAAAGAGAGTCAAAACCCTCATCATGCTTCTCGAGGTAGGTCTACATAATGAAGAAACATCCCATAAGTATCAAAGGATAAATATCCTACTACCCACTACTATGTTCAGGTCAGTGTTAGGGTCTCATATAACATAATAGAGGTTCCAATATATGGATTTTGAAATGCATAGAATATAGGAAAAATACCTTTACATTTCATTTTGAATCTTCATATAACCATAACATTTTTATTTTAAAATTTTAATTTATTAAATTTAATTCTTATTTATTGAGATATCAATATCTCAAACCTATTAAGTGTGTCACTAATTCTAAATTTAGAAAGTCCCATACCCTTTATAAATTGAACACGGCATGCTAAGTAATAATGACTTGTCTTGTACATTCAGTATCTCGATGTAACAGGTCATGCATAGTGATTTTATTGAGTGAACTACCATTCCTAATTTTGTAAAGCTACCCTCTCAATAAAACTAGCTAATATTCAGCCTTTTTAACCAATGGCTCATGGATCGATCATAGAATAATTGGTTAATTTAGATTTCATCACCAATCTATATGGGAAAAAACTTTTAGATTGATGTTGGAACATTAATTAGGCCAATTAATTCATTCCTATAGAAACACTTGCACATTTCAACACATACCAGATAAGGAAAGACAACAATCAAATTTAATACATGAAATTCATGCGAAAACATAGACATGTCATGGGATAATGCATGGAATTTAATTCCTAGGGTACCTAGTATGACGCATGAATTTTTTATATTCCCTCATATCTCGGTCCATGGTTAAGAAATACATTATAATAACATCAATTAAAATAACAGCATAAAACAAGTGTGTCACCCAATGGTGAAATCTGTGAAACTGTAATAAGTGTGAAACATATTAAAAATAACCCATCCATGGTAATTTGGGTTTCCCCTATATATGGGTTAGCTACTCCCAGACATAGGCTCATTAAAAAATTCTTTTTGTTCCTAGTTTCCCTTCAAAACCCAAATAGTAAGAAATAGTAAAGGGAATATGATACCACTTTGTAGAATCCCGCTCTAGATTCAACATAGTAGTGCCCAGAGATGGTGGATCACAACCTCCCCAAATTCTAGAGTCTTCTGACTGGAAATGAGGTCTGAGTGTGTGTCTATGGGGAGACTATTCCCTCATTGATTATAGTATAGAACTTCAATATATAAGAAATAAGAAACTATATAATTAGACTCAATAATTATTAGACTAGTAACCTTATGCAGAGAAAGTAGTAATAGGAAATAGAATGTTGTGGAATAACAAAAATAAGAAATTTAAATTATCTAATAGAAGTAAATAATGAGAGGAAGCTGAACAATAAATAATAGATTAAAAATAAATAATCATAATGTTATCTAACTATAAAAAATTAGTACATAGGGAACATGTGATATATACAAACACCACATGCTATCAAAATTAAAAACAATGTCCAAAAAGAAACTCTGATAGAATCATGAGTATAGGATCTATCCTCTTCTCCCATACTATATCCTAGAAAAGTCAATCAAACATCAAAAGAAGGTCGCTTCCCTTCGTCCAAACCTAAAGTCATGAAGTCTGCTTGGGTACCAAGGGAATCTCATGTTGGGTGTGAGATATACTCAGTAGGCCCCCACCAATGGTGTATATATCAATCAATTTCATTATATATAAAATGAATAATTATTCATTATTAATAAATTAAAGGTAATAAATAAATAAACCAAATGAACAGAGTTCCACCTAGACACATGACTTCAACTACATACTTCATCCTCATATAGAAGTCTATGAACAAAGGGAACCTATATAAAAGAAATAAGGTGTGTCCATGTGTCATTATGAATAAAAAATTAGTTATAGATTGACCCGAATCTTGTTTTTTGTCTTGGTGGATGCATCCTTATGACATTGGTAAAACATTCCCACACATTAATAATAATAGGGAATCACATGTAATCAATCAAAACATCCATAAACTACAATGTGGAATCCTGAGCCTATGCAAGGTGATCCATAATGAAATCCCAAGGGTCTCTACATGAGCCTCTAAAACATCTAATACCATAGAGTATTTCCAATATGACCCATAAAAGGAATCCCTTGTATCAACTCCGACATGGTGTAAGCCTAACCTCTTATCCTATCCTATGTATCCTACATAGGGAACTGAGTATCACCTAAGTCCTGGTATAACCATCTTTCCAATGATCATATCCATGGTTCCTCCTCTAGTTAACTAAAGTTAATCAAGTATAAAATTAACCACTCAGAGATCTCATATAAGGAAATCTAATTATCACTTCTATCATGTCCAACATATCCATGTACGAAGCATATTAAACCCATCCACAACATTCTTATGTTGGGACCCATGTTATATCCCGAACCATAAACATGAAAGTATTAGTAACCAATATCACATATCATCATGAGGAATTAAATTTAAACATGCTCAACAAGATATCCTAGTTATTTTATATGAACCAAGAAATTATGGCATAATCCATAACATAATAGGCATTAATAATAAGTATAATAAACATGCAAAAATAATATGGCACATAGTATAGGGGTAATAATAAGGCATAATAAATAAATTTTGAAGCATTAGGAAGCAAGATTAAGGTCCTAAATCATGGCCTAAATTTTTTCTTAATTTAATTCACAACTTTAAAGCATTTATTATGGGTAAAACTCACCTAAAATGTGTTCCAAAAACTTGTGTTAATAGGAATTTGGTGTCAAAAGGGAACACTCAACCATAGTGTTTGGATTGGGTAAAATAGATCAACAAAAAGGTTGATTCACTATTCACTATGGTCATACCATATATTCAAATCATTCAATTTAAATTTATTTAACAAATTTGAGGCATCTTCGGAAGGGTCTGACACGCATCACAATGAAGAACCATATAGAAAGAAATGAAATGTGTGGCAAATAACATAAACACCTACCTTAATTTATTATAAGACCACTCATACTTTTTCTTCCCTTAAATTGGGATATAATGGAAGATATTGAAGGAATCACCAAAATCCCTGAAAATATTGAAAAAGAGGTCACACCTAAATATCACAATAGAGAAGAAGAGAAATAAATAATGGAATGGAGATGATTTTACATATTACCTATAGATTAACAACACACCCTATGATGAATTATTTTGAGCCTAGATGGAGGAGGAATCAAAAATCCTAAGAAGGACTGAGGAGGATCCCATGGGTGGTTGATGGAGGAGAAAAGTGGAGGGGGAAAGATGAATAAGTGTATGAAAACATTTTAGGAAAGAAAAAGTAATTTACCCTACATTTATGGGGAACATAGTTTGGATGTATGGTTGGACAAACAATGATCCAACCACGTTCCATGTCCTACTTAAGTAGAGGCTTCACAGGGGCTAGCCACACGGTTTGGCTAACCATGCACCAACTGTGCAAAGAGCCACTATCCAAGAGGACTTACAACCCGCATTGGAGTGTACCTCATTATTCACATTTGAAAAGTAATTGTGTGGCTCCCTTCCCCCTTATTCCACACTCCCATATGGTGAAGGAATTCATGAGGGTTGGGCTACATAATTTGTACTAACCATGTGGCCTAGCCTGCTTCTCAAATTTTCAGGTCTCAATGATCCGAACAAGCCCCAAACACCCCTTTTACCTCCATGACTCCATTAAGTATCATTATAAGGTAAAACCCAAGTAATTAAAACTGAAAAAATTGGTATATACCTTTGTGAAAATCTAGTAAGTTTCCCCACAAACCAGTGTTCTTTAAATGTAGGCTCGACTAGAACCAATTCTCTTCTCCCATGTTAAATGTGGGACTCAATAATCTAGTTTTTTTAGCCTGATCATTCCCATTAAGAACCCCTAGATGAATTTCTCTAATATATTATTGGTTAATGTATAAAATATGAGTATTATTTAAACTTTGAATCTTTATTTTATAAATAATTGATGTATTTCAATGATATGGGTGTGCATATCTTTATTAAAACTATGATATTTTGAAACCAATCCATGTGATATTTTTATAAAAAAGTATTTCATATAATATCCCTATAGAAAAATTGAACACAATAATGACATGTGAATTTATCATAATTCTTTTAAGGAACATCTATAATAAGTAATTTTTTATTATATTTAAATAAGTATTTCTCTATATATTGATTTCTTATGTAATCATTTTCAAAACTACATCATAATTTCTTATTTATGCATACTCGTTATCTGATTATTTTACACCCTCTAAAAAGATAAATATGAACTATAAATTCAAATAAAAAATCATGTGTTTGTGTCAATATGTATACATATAACTTGGTTAGTGAAAAATTGAACAACATATGAAAATATTTAGGTTAAGAGTTTCTGGTTTGAATTTCATGAATGATTAAGTGAGTGGGTTTGGAAAATTAAATCGAAAAGTATAAAATCATGTAAGGTGTAAATGAATTGGGTAAAACAATATTTTACCAGAACTACATATATTGAATAATGAGTAAGAGATATATTCAAATGAAATTCACACACACATTTATGGAAATAGTGGTAGATTTGGAATTAAAAAATTCACAATGATTAGTTTCATGAATCTCACCGAATTTTTCTTTGTTAAAATTTATAAGATTATTTTATTCATAATTATTAAGATCATATTCTTACTTTTACTACTGTTTTTATCATATTACTATCATGAATTGAGTTTTTCATGTTTGTTAAAACATCAATAATTTTCAAATATCATCATGTATATTTTATCTAAATTTTTTAGAATAAATATATTATGTATTTTCATATTAATTCATGTGATTAAGTATGGAGGGTTTATGTGTTCTTTTTATCCATACTATTATAACATTAATCTCACACCATTTATGATCTTTGAATGAGTAAATTTTGATATTTATTTTTTTTTGGTAATTAATCACTAAACTTCTCAAATGTATCTGAGAATATGAAGTGGTATTATTTTCAATGTTAAATTTGGAAATCAATGTATGATTGTTGACTTAGATGGAGTGAGATGCCACCCACCAAATTATATGTATGTTGTTTTATAAATTTTGGTAAGGATTAATTAATGGTTGTTTTTGTATTAGATACCTACCTATATAGATTCAATATAGTTTCCATAACACTCTTCTTGGAGTAGTATTGTCTACAACATGTAGAATGTAAAGTAGAATTTGAGAGGTTCTAGATATTGGACTGTGTGTGTTATAAAGATTATTTAAATTTGTGATAAATAATGAAAAAGTATATTTGGAATTTAGATCATCCATCCAAGGAGTTAACATTGAAAACATGAAGAGGTTGACATTTTGATAATCTATCTGTGTGTATTTAGATTGATGGTTTTATTTAAAAGTACTAAATTCACTTGGATGAAGGCCAAAGAATGTTAAAGTTGATCTTAAATTGAGATGGTAGTTAAATAATTATAATTATCTATCTTGAATACTAACATATATATATATATAATGACCTTTTAAATAGTTTTGAAGATTTTAATAAGGTTACATAAATTTGTATGAGTGTTCAAAATTGATTTGAATTGGTCTGAGTTGATTTTAAGCGACTCTATAATAAATATGAAGTGATATGGTATTTGGATCTTTGGCATGAAAATTATGGACTCACATAAGGGGATCCACATATGGAGATTCACATAAGAGAATCCATAGTAGATTTATTTTCATAATGGGATTCTTATATAGGTCATCAATTTAAAGGTGTCCATGTAATCTTTTGTAACCATTTTTTTGCATCTATGTAAGGATGAATATTTACAACAGAGTCATCTAGACTTGTATAAGGATCTAAAAAATATTTATGATCGATGTCAGAGTCATAAAAAGACCACACAAGAATGGTATTCATGTATGTGTCATTTGAAACTAGAATAAAATTTTATAACTTTATAAGATACTAGCTGAGTTCGTAAGATATGTTGAATTCATATGAATGCCTTCCCTCATATGATACCTGCACAAGAAAGAGATTTTGTAAGAAAAATTTTAAGGTAAATGTGATATGTAATGATGTAAATAAATTATAATACCCATTTGATGTGTGTGATATATCTTCATGTGATATATATTCATAACATTCAGCCTATAGTGAAAAATTGGTGAAAAACATAAGATTCCAAAATTTAAGATTTTATAGAAGAAATTAACAGGATGATGCCTGAGAAGTTATAACATGTTTAAAGTGTCATAAAATTTTTAAGATTTATGATCCAAGCCTGGTTTCTAAAATATTTTATTAGATGAATTGAAAGAATACCAATTCTCTATATCTAGGAATTTCAGATGATTTTTTTTAAAGTCATCATTTGTGATTAAAATAGAGAAACATATCAACAGTGCTCGAGAAGATATTAATTGACTAAAAAATAACAAAAAAATTTGTTATTGGAGACAAAATATCTAAGGTACAATATATATTCATAAGATTAAATCAACATTTATAGATTCAACATATATGTATATCTGATCTCATAGAATCTCTCCTGTCTAGAACTGAAGTTCCTTTCCATGTCTAATATGTTATATGGTTTTCATATAGCTTAAAGTATGTTTATTTATATATTTTTTGAAGAATTATTTAACTAAATTTTCTATTAAAAAAAGAGAGGAAGTTACTAGGGCATGTTGTGAGAGTTTCCTATTCGAAAAAGAATAAAAAATTAGAAATAAAAGAGAATGGATATTCCATTCATTCTACATGATGTAACCATTATGGAAAAAATAATATGTGAGATCTTGGGAGACACCCACATACAAAAATTTAGAAAAATAGAAATTATATCATGAAAAAAATATCATTTTACAGATTTTATATATTACAAGTATGGATAAAATTATTTTGGTGACCTTTGTATAAAGGATAAAACAAAGGAGAGATAAGTGTCTATGAATGAGCATTGAGAATTGAGAGAACAAAAAATCTATAAAAGTATAATAAAATGAAGATTTAAATCATTATTTAAATAAAATTCACCATCTATTTATCAAAGAAAATATAAGGAGAAGACCATGTGACATCCATTATTGTAGAAGATTGTGAAGAAGATAAAAATTAATAAATTAAGGAGAGACTAGAACTGTAATGATTCTATGTGATTAGGATGTTAAGAAATTAATATATTGAGGAGATAATTGATTCATTAATACCACATGATCTCAATATTTATTTGAGAATCCTAGGTTAGAATATTTTTTGTAACACATATGAATTTTTGTTGCAAGTATAGAATGACCTTCATGGATTGTTCTGGAAGAGTTAGACATTAAAAGTCACTATTGAGAAGAGGGAGATAAAATAATTTTGATTTAGTTACATCTTGAGTCAATTAGAGATCTAACTTAAAGGGAAAAAATGTAAATACTTGAATATATATGGTATGATGATTTATAACCAATGTGACACTATGTATGTAAAGAGATTATCGTGTGACTCTATGATACTAGTGGGAATTATGTTATATTATAATCACTAAGATAATTAGTTTCAATGTGTGAAGTAGTATAGGGTTATGAAAACTCATTTTATTCACATAGGTTTATAGTGGATAACAGAATCCATTATTGGGAATAATAATAAATCACAAAAAGGAGTGGGTATATTACATTGGGGTTTATCCTTGTAAAAATATTGTGTGCCCTTCTTTACATTATTTACTAAATTTGATGTGGTTTATGTGATTGGTAAATACTATTTGTATCTACTATTATACAAAAAAATAATAGAGGTAAAAATTTATAGTGTGTAAATACTTAAAATAGAAATTGGAATTTGGTAAGAAAATTAGACAACACTTGATTCACCCCGCCTCTCTGATATATAAAACCAATCCAATGAGAAAATAAATTGGAATTAGAGGCTAGGATACCACTAATTGAATCTAAATTTTATTTCCCCAGGGTTTCTAGTATAAAATATAATGTGAATTCATGAATTTTTTTAATAAGAGACTTAGATGGAATTAATAAAATCTGCCCATTTTTCTATTGAAATAGAGGTCTTGTCCAAGACTTTGAATAACACAAAATGGAGAGAATCAAAAAAAGTTATAAATAATACCAAGATAATATAAGAACAAACATTATTTTAAGGTGGTAGGAATTATAATTTTTTAACATTTTAATGTAATTATTATTACTTTGATAAATAGAGATCAAGATATAATTAATTGTAAGAATACTTTCATAACAAATCACCTGGTGGTTTTATTCTCAAGTGAAGTATTATCCTAAAACGGTTCCCATTGAAGTGGTTATATACATAATTGCATATATTAAGGGTATAAAAATGAAAATTAATATCTAGAATAAAAATATAATGTTATGGAAGATGAATTATCTCAAAAGGTTGGTAATTGAAACACCCTAACAAAACATTTGAAAGAAAATGAATAATTTTAAACACTTAATAATGAAATAATTTTCCTAACAGATTAAGAACTAAAATACTGGTATGTGAGAGGGAATTTGTCAAAAAAAAATTACTAAAGTTGTACATGATTTGGAAAAACTATATAAATCTTTTATGAGTTGAAATAATTCACAAATGGATAATAAATCTAAGAAGATAATAGACATTGATAATTATTTAAATAAAGTTTCAAGATGCGTAATGAAAAATCCATATGTTGAAATCTGAATTGGAAGGATAATTGAGATATACTAAAAATGAAATTATAAACCTAAGATAAAAAGTATTTACATGTAAATAAAACTAAAAAACAAAGAATCGATGCAAGCTGAAACTTCCAATATACATTGAATAAATGTTCTACCAAACATGTTTCTAATAAGATAATTGCTTCTATGAAGATTCAAAATGGGGGCCAAATGATATTTACATCCTCTAGATATGAATATCCTAATTGAAATGGAATATTGTATCCCATGATCCATTTAAATTTTTATTCACTAAATATACTTTGAAAAATAACCCAGGAATTAAATTAAAACATTGTAAAATATATATGGAGAATATGTCATGAAACCCACCATGTGTCAAGGATGGAGGTAATTAAATCAGATAATATAAGCTCCCAAAATTAATACAAAAAAATTTGGGATTATACTCAAAACCATAAGTCTTAAAAATGTATACATATTTCTGAAAAATTGAATAGTAAGAGATTCTTTGGAAAATGTTATTTTTGTTGGAGGTTTGGGAATATGACCATAAACTTATAGCATAAAATTTTAGTGTATGAATGTCATTAAAGGATTTAAATTGGGGGGAAATATGGATATCAAAGGAAAAATTATTTAAAGAATAACACATTAGAGACAATGTATAATTTTTCATGAAAAAAGTGATTTGAATGTTTTCGAAATATCTATGAGTTTTGAACCATAGTTGGACACTACTATGAAAAGTTTTGGTATATACCATTCCAACACATCTTTTATAGAGGTAATAAGAGGATTAAAAAATATTAGTACATGAAAAAGTGAAGATATGTTAATAAGTCTTCCATTAGTAACAAATATATGAAAAATGATGACAAGTGCACCACAAAGTTTAATGTTGACAAGGAGGTCACACCAGATAGAATTTGGTGATTCTATTAATGAAATAGGGGCCATAATATGGACCATTTTAGTATTTTCATTACTATAAAATCAAAATAGATCAATATATAACCATAAAGGGAATCTTGGCAGGTTATAAATAGTAGGATTTGATTGTTAATTGATACTCTTAAAGAAGAACCCATGGATCATCCTAAGAAGGGTAGCTCAAAAGCAGGTAAAATAATTTATGGAAGGTGTAATAAGTTATACATATTATCATCATATGTATAAAATAAATTTATATTAAAAATGAGTCTACAACCCCCAATATGTTGGAGTATTTTAAAAATGATTTTTTGAAAGTATGTTCAGCCTAGTAGGAGGTATCCAAAAGATGGAATCGTTCTAAAGTAACGAATCTTCATTGATTTTTAAATTCAAGAAGCACACTCTATATAAGAAGAATAATTAAAATAAGAATTGATTTATACATCCAAGAAAAATCAGAACTATAATCCTAAATAAAATTAAATCATGAATATGTACATAAACTTTATACCTTTAGAGAAAAGAGTTTCTAGGTTGTGAAAGAATTATCATCCATGCTGCTACAGCTAAACAATTGATAAAGATCCACCTTATTCCTGTATTTTGGTTATTGTGCTTTATGAAATGTAATTAAAGGAAAATAATAAAAGATGATATTAAAGGTAGTGATGATTAATAAGCTAGTAAATTCACCCATCATAGATATTATTTCATTGGGAATCATAGTGCCTCATTGTAACTAATTACCTGACATATTTCAAGTGGTATCAAACATAATGTAGAGACCCGAAGCTTGACTTACATGGACATTAAATTACATTTGCGGAATACTTAGTACATAAGAAAAACACACACACAAGGATCGTAATAGTTTAGTGTCTTTGGAAACTCGGAACGTAATCTTCTAATCATTGTGAAAGATCTTCAATATCTCCCATAAAGATCTTCATTTTTTTTAACCTAAAACCTTTCTTTATATCCTGGGGAAAATAAAACATAAAAGGGTGAGCTCAAATGCTCAGTAAGGGTAAACAAAGAAAAATCAATCACATCATATTCATAAGAACATAACTTTTGGAAATCTTAACTTGCAAAAGAGAGCATTATTTCATAACATGGGATAAATCATAGTAGTGAAATGAAATCCCAATAAGCATAACTTAAAACATGAAACATTGTGGCATACACACATAATCATAGAAAATAATTTCTTGTTAGTCAAGACTCATTTCCAAGACTATCTTAGTGGACAAAGTCCCTTTCTGAATCGAGTAACCCTCGTTTCAGTCCTGTTTCACTGAACCGGTATAACCTACCATTCCAGCCATGTCTATCTCATGAGATATAAAATCTTTACCCAATGCATTGGAGGGAGATATAGGTCCCACCCATCTTATAATGAATCCTTTATTATGTGTGCCACATAATCATAAATCATACATCATCGCATAACCCATGTAATAAAAATGGGATTCTTAAACAACATGACATCATAAAACAATTCATATAAGATAAAGGAATTCATAAAAATGTTTCCATCACAACATAATCAAATCCATGTAATAATAGGGATAAAAACAGAACCCTTTTATTATCTTAGATGGAAAATAATTTTGATAAAATACTTGAACTTCATTCTTGAGGAAAATATCCTTTCTACTTCAAAAACATTTTTCCTTTCATAACATGTCATACGACTTTAAAATAAAAGAAGTTGATTAAAAATAAACTTGAAAACTTGTAAAGGAAGTTTCTTGGAAATAATGTTTTAAAAATCCATTCATGCCGTATAAGTTAAAAAAAACATTTTTCTCGTACTTTTGTCGGAAAAGTCAAAAAGTACCTCGTATGAGAAACGACAAAAGATTCCTTTCATATCTTTTACTAAAAACTCACCGAAGGGTAAAAATGGATTTAAACACTTGTAGGTGGATTGAAATAATATCACATATTTATGAAACATGGATGTGGATGATAAAATACACCCCAGTAAATACCAAATTATAAACAATCTCGGATAAAAATGAGATTGTGATATTTCCCTTACCTTAGGTCCGATTTGCTTCGTATGTGTCCGAAACTCCTGTATAATGATTTAAATAATGTCATTGAATTATTACAGAATAATATTCATTGTTATGATATCATATATGGTTCACTTATGACATTATATTACCCGTTCTTTTGTAAATTTCATGTTAAAGAAGCGTTTTGGGTAAAATCGTTTCATTTATCGTAGGTGTTTTGACTTGTTGTTCTTGGTATTATTATTACTTATATCATTATTTACTTACTTCCAGAATATAAAATATGATTTATATATCATATATATTCAGTATATATATATATATATATATATAATAGATAGATAAATGAAATGAAAAACACCGTTCATGGAGACGGTAGTCCGTACGTACGCATGAACGCTGTTTTCCTTTCCTTATTGTCTTGAATGGAAGTAAGTAGATGACATAAATATATACATAAATCCAGTAGCTTTATAATGTCATATATTTCATTATTATTTCTTATATATACTTTATAATCATTCTTAAATGGTTAACATGGAGAATGAATCTCATCGCGTCGTGGAGACGGTAGTCCGTACGTACGCACGAGCGATGATATCATTTCCATAAATATTGAATTGAATTGGAGTGGATTATAAAATATATCAGAATAAATATGATGTTGTAATAACTATGTATATTTATTGTTTACACAATTATACCCATCCATGTAAGGTGGTGGTGGAAAATAGATTACACCACGGCGTGGAGACGGTATTCCGTACATACGCATGCGTGGTGATTTCTTTTTCCATAGGATGGATAGATGGTGAAATAGGGTTGTTTCATACTTATAATAACATATCAGTATATGAGTGATACTGATGTTATTACTTCATACTGAAACAACCTAATAAGAAGAAGTGGAAGAAGAAATAAAGATGAAATAATTGGTAACGGTAATTACCTCTTCTTTGAAGCGCCTCTTTGAGACCTCCTCTTAGGGCACTAAAATTGGTCTTTGAGGAAGACCAGAACCTCTAGAATGTTTCTAGGGAAGTGGAGAAGAGATTTTTGCAGGGTTTGTCCGAGATTGAGTGCTCAAATTGGTGTGAGGAGGAGGGGGAGGAGGTGTCCTTTTATAAGGGAGGAGAGGGGCACCTTAGGAATATCTCAAAATATTATTTTATATTAATGTCAAAATCGGTTTATAATGGTTCCAAAGGGTCTTATTTCGAAGATAAAGCTGGGATGGGTCTAAATCCTATCAACCAATAGTATTTAGACATGTTTAGGGTATTATTTTAACCTTATCAATTATATTTAACTCTAAGTTAAATAATTTAACTTTTACCGTGTCTTTTTGTTTTCTTTCACTATATGGTTAATACACTTACTATAACATGCCAAACGAACCCCAAATTGTTTATTATTAATATATATATCCTTATCTAAGTCATTTGGCCGAACCTTAGGTTTTTAGGAATAAAATAACAATTAATAATATAATATTTGATTTAAAAACTATTTTGTGTCAATTTTGACACTATTTGATATATGATTTTTGTGAAAGTCATAACAGAATTATATGTTCGAATAAAGTTGATTAAATCAACACTAATATATCATAGTAACCTATAAAATTAGTTTAATTCATAAAAAGTCTCAAATTACATTCATTTTAGCATTTATAACATCAATTATGTTAATATTTCCTTAAAAGGGTAATTATTGCATCATCGTTGTGTCATAAATAAATTAATTTATTTAAAGTTTAAAAAATATAAATAAAATATAATTATGTAGGAAATCTTTTTAGCTTTCTAATTAATATTTATAGTCGAATTTATCTTATGTATAACCCCATATTAAAATGTTTTAGTTATTAAACTTTGATTTTAACTATTTTAACTATTCATTAAATAAAATAATATTAAATGTCATAATCTAATCCAAGTGGACCTAAATGGTCATATTATATTCATAAGGTTGTTTTTGGTCGAATTACACTCATCCAATAGAATTAGGACATGTGTTAGGGTAATAATAATATCATATTTACCCTTAGTTACCCTATTTACTATTAACCGTGGTAAAAAAAAGTAAAAAGTTATTATTCACCAAAAATTATTTTCATCTCATTGAACCCAATTTTACTTACTGACATCAACCGTGTCTCTCAGATTTTTTAAATTCCATTCACACAAGCGGTAAAATTAAGTTTTATGAAAAATTCAGTTTTTTAACTACCACTTAGTAGTTTCACTATTCATCAAAAATTGATGTTTTTCAGAACAATTCCAAAATTTCATCCTAAGCTATATTTCATATTCCGAATTCAAAAATGAAGTCTATTTTACCAAATTCATAACATAGAAGTTGTATTAATTAATTTTATAATTAAATCCCGCTGTTAAAACAAATAGCGTGTTTTTAAGAAACAATATCTATCAAAAGATTGACACTTGTTTATGTCTGGTTTAAATGTGAAATTACATCCAATGACCAACATTGTATTAAATTGTAAAAATATATTCTAAATATACTTTAAAACCACTCAAATTAATAATTTATCACTATAAATTATTTCGATTGAAAAAGTTGTTTTTAATTAAAATTTAGTAATTTTCACTATTCATCAAAATATGAAAGTTATCCGAAAATCACCAAAATTTCACCTTAGGCTAAATTCGATACTCCGAATCCAAAAATGAAGTCCATTTTGAGAGCTAAAATTTCTAAAATTTTAAAAGGTGGTTATTACTATTCATAACGGCTAGTTATAATAATATTTTAATAGCATATCGTTGTTTAGGGAAACTCAGTATTGCGTACTCCACACGCTATCGAGGAAGGTTGCGATTGCGTGTAATGCAAGGCAAGTCAAGGATGCGTGTTGTGAAAGCTCCTTTTGGTGTATCTTACAACACAAGACATTAGTGAAATAAAAAAAAGAATATTTTTCATAAAATCTCGGGCTGTTACATCCTACCCCCCTTAAAATGAATTTCGCCCTCGAAATTCGTCAGGGTTATAAATGGTTTACTATTCGAAAGTTTCTTTAATAGAAACCCACATCGTAAAAAGGAATACCAAAACTTGGCTTTAAAAACTAAAGTATGAAATGTAACGATTACCCAAATAAACTAATCAATGGGTTTCCACATAGGTGAAAATATGGATATGGAAGAGAAATCTAACCATCATGTTCTGATGGAGAGTGGTAGAGAACATGGATATGGAAAATCCAGTAATCACAAATCCATAAATTTGTGACGATCTAAGGTACCATCTGATTCATCGGGTATAAGATCACTAGGACAACATTTTTGGTTTTCAAGATCATTTCCCTAAAGTTGAAAATTTGAATTAGAATAAATACTTTCTTTATTTTGGTACAATCTCACTGTTGTTCATGCCTTGAACAATTTCCACTTCATCTCTTAAATAAATGAAGTTGAATTTGTTATTCGTGAAGTGTTAGCAGATCATGTGATAGAATGACGGGTCATTCCATCTGTCTCAAACAAAAGGTTAGCAAAAATTATATACATAAGTCGATCTATAGTGAGATTAATCATATATGGTTCCTAAAATGGACTTATACTTCATATATCATACTGATTATAATAAAACTAGTTTCTACTAAACAGGTAATTCCTGTAGGCCAGTGGTAGGCGATAAAGGCCAGTCGCACTTCGGTTGTGGGTTCGATTCCCACAGCCTTGTCCGACGCGATGGGCTGTCTCCCGTCCTGCAGGTTGTCCTTTTTTCTAAAGCTATATTACTATAACATCCCATCAATAATACTAACTTATGTCCAACATAATCCATTCCAATCATTAGGCTTATCCATAATACTGCCGTCCACTCTCAGAGATTTAATACCATCGTTGATCCCCATATATCATAAGATATGTTTTGTTGGTCACATTCCAAACATTCAAAGTCCTTAATCATGTATTCTCTTGAATACCTTAGTGAAAACATGAATGCAGTTAAAATTTAACACTTTCCACATACCAAAATCCTCAAAATTCTATATACTCAAACAATGATATCACTTAGTCCTTATATCAATCATGAGCTCATGAATACTGTTAAACATTTCGTTTTCTCATTTTCCCTTCATTATGCTCATATCATCTTATTTCCAAAAATATCTCAATCACTTTGAATACCACATTAGACCAATACATAAATATTCCAATACTCCATGATACAACATTATTTTGGAATCCCATTACATAAACACTTAATCATTCCACCACATCGTTATCATATTCAACATCGCCAATGGTGATCGCATGTGACTTCCCTTTGTCCTTTTCCTTAAGTGGTTGCTCATGTCGATCATCACTAACCCTTGGATTAGGGCATTTATTAGCATAATGCCCCATTTCCTTGCACTTGAATCATTGAAGTGTTGGTGGTGCGTTCTCTGTAGTGTTTTCTTTATTCACATCATTAGAAACCCGTTTTCCATTACTTCGACACTCAGCTGCTCGATGACCTTCTTTTCCACACTTAAAACATTTTCTAGTCCCGTTAAGACAATCTCCACCATGCTTCTTTCCACACTTTGTGCATAAGGAAGCATTCATCTTCTTTTCACCATTATTCTGAGATTTCACCTTGAACTCCATCTTTCGTTTCTTGTCAAAACCATGAGATGGATATTTAACACCAACTTCCATTTCTACCTTGATAGCACAACGCATAATTTCTTCATAGCTACTAAAGTCTTTTATAGCTAATTCCCTTCGAAGACTTGGTTTTAAGCCACTGAAAAATCGATCAACTTTACTTTCAGGTTGGATGATAATGCCAGATGCATACCTTTCAAGTCTTGTAAAATTCACTTCGTATATACCAACAGATTCATCATCCTTTTGCTTTAGTTCAAGAAAATCCTTCTCCATCATTGTTCGAAGAATACGAGGGAAGTACTTACTGAAAAACAAGTTCTTGAACTCATCCCATTCCATGGACTCAATTTCATCTCTTGGCCTCGTATTCTTGATAAGATTCCACCATTGATCAGCTTCACCTTCCAAACGATATACTGCTAAGATGACTTTATCATGTTCAGAACATTGAAGAACTGAAAATATCTTTTCAGTGGTACTGATCCATTGTTCAGCAACAAGTGGATCGGAAGTCCCACTGAAAGAAGGTGGACGTTGCCTCATGAAGGACTCAATAGAATACTGTTCCTTTCTCTGCTCATTTGGAATTCCAGAATGATTCATAGCTTGTGTAAGGATAGCAATAAGATTTTGCACTCCATCTCCCATAACATTTGTTTGTTCGGGAGGACAATCATTGCATTGTCCATTGCATTGATCAACATAGTTCCTTCGGGTTCCAGACATCGTCTAAAACCCAAAAAGAATAGTGTGAGAGGCAAAAATCATGCTTAGGGAAAACAACATAATAAAGGGGGAGTACCTTCAATATCTAACATCTTAGGTTTAATTCTATGATCGTTAGCGTAATTCTAGTACTATAACCTATACGTATACTTAGCCTTAGGGACATCCCTAGACATACCTTAGAAATATCTCTAGGGATCTCACTAACATTTTCGCATCCTAGTTTCCAAAGGTTGACTAAAACTTTCCTCTGATACCAACTGTAGCGGTCTGGAATTACTTCCAGTGGACTATAATTGATACCTATCAGGGCACTCCATGGGCGGCTACAACCCCTGGGCGGGACACACCACCATCCCCAGTGGCAGCCATTTCCTCATGAAGCCCTTGGGCGGAGAGCCATGCTTCGTCCAACGCTCACATGTGAGAGTTCCCAAGGATCGGATACATTCCTACCTCCTTTGCCTCTGATACCAACTGTAGATACCCGAAGCTTCACTTACATGGACATTACATTACATTTGCGGAATACTTAGTACATAAGAAAAACACACACACAAGGATCGTAATAGTTTAGTGTCTTTGGAAACTCGGAACGTAATCTTCTAATCGTTATGAAAGATCTTCAATATCTCCCATAATGATCTTCCTTTTTTTAACCTAAAACCTTTCTTTATATCCTGGGGAAAATAAAACATAAAAGGGTGATCTCAAATGCTCAGTAAGGGTAAACAAAGAAAAATCAATCACATCATATTCATAAGAACATAACTTTTGGAAATCTTAACTTGCAAAAGAGAGAATAATTTCATAACATGGGATAAATCATAGTAGTGAAATGAAATCCCAATAAGCATAAATTAAAACATGAAACTTTGTGGCATACACACATAATCATAGAGAATAATTTCTTATTAGTCAAGACTCATTGCCAAGACAATCTTAGTGGACAAAGTCCCTTTCTGAATCGAGTAACCCTCGTTTCAGTCCTGTTTCACTGAACCGGTATAACCTACCATTCCAGCTATGTCTATCTCATGACATATATAATATTTACCCAATTCATTGGAGGGAGATATAGGTCCCACCCATCTTATAATGAATCCTTTATTATGTGTGCCACATAATCATAAATCATACATCATCGCATAACCCATGTAATAAAAATGGTATTCTTAAACAACATGACATCATAAAACAATTCATATAAGATAAAGGAATTCATAAAAATGTTTCCACCACAACATAATCAAATCCATGTAATAATAGGGATAAAAACAAAACCCTTTTATTATCTTAGATGGAAAATAATTTTGATAAAATACTTGAACTTCATTCTTGAGGAAAATATCCTTTCTACTTCAAAAACATTTTTCCCTTCATAACATGTCATACGACTTTAAAATAAAATAAGTTGATTAAAAATAAACTTGAAAACTTTTAAAGTAAGTTTCTTGGAAATAATGTTTTAAAAATCCATTCTTGTCGTATAAGTTAAAAAAAACATTCTTCTCGTACTTTTGTCGGAAAAGTCAAAAAGTACCTCGTATGAAAAACGACAAAAGATTCCTTTCATATCTTTTACTAAAAACTCACCGAAGGGTAAAAATGGATTTAAACACTTGTAGGTGGATTGAAATAATATCACATATTTATGAAACATGGATGTGGATGATAAAATACACCCCAGTAAATACCAAATTATAAACAATCTCGGATAAAAATGAGATTGTGATATTTCCCTTACCTTAGGTCTGATTTGCTTCGTATGTGTCCGAACCTCCTGTATAATGATTTAAATAATATCATTGACTTATTACAAAATAATATTCATTGTTATGATATCATATATGGTTCACTTATGACATTATATTACCCGTTCTTTTGTAAATTCCATGTTAAAGAAGCGTTTTGGGTAAAATCGTTTCATTTATCGTAGGTGTTTTGACTAGTTGTTTTTGATATTATTATTACTTATATCATGATTTAATTACTTCCAGAATATAAAATATTATTTATATATCATATATATTCAGTATATATATATATATATATAATAGATAGATAAATGAAATGAAAAACACCGTTCATGGAGACGGTAGTCCGTACGTACGCATGAACGCTGTTTTCCTTTCCTTATTGTCTTGAATGGAAGTAAGTAGATGACATACATATATACATAAATCCAGTAGCTTTATAATGTCATATATTTCATTATTATTTCTTATATATACTTTATAATCATTCTTAAATGGTTAACATGGAGAATGAATCTCATCGCGTCGTGGAGACGGTAGTCCGTACGTACGCACGAGCGATGATATCATTTCCATAAATATTGAATTGAATTGGAGTGGATTATAAAATATATCAGAATCAATATGATGTTGTAATAACTATGTATAGTTATTCTTTACACCATTATACCCATCCATGTAAGGTGGTGGTGGAAAATAGATTACACCACGGCGTGGAGACGGTATTCCGTACGTACGCACGCGCGGTGATTTCTTTTTCCGTAGGATGGATAGATGGTGAAATAGGGTTGTTTCATACTTATAATAACATATCAGTATATTAGTGATACTGATGTTATTACTTCATACTGAAACAACCTAATAAGAAGAAGTGGAAGAAGAAATAAAGATGAGAGAATTGGTAACGGTAATTACCTCTTCTTTGAAGCGCCTCTTTGAGACCTCCTCTTAGGGAACTAAAATTGGTCTTTGAGGAAGACCAGAACCTCTAGGATGTTGCTAGGGAATTGGAGAAGATATTTTGGCAGGGGTTGTCCGAGCTTGAGTGCTCAAATTGGTGTGAGGAGGAGGGGTAGGAGGTGTCCTTTTATAAGGGAGGAGAGGGGCACCTTAGGAATATCTCAAAATATTATTTTATATTAATGTCAAAATCGGTTTATAATGGTTCCAAAGGGTCTTATTTCGAAGCTAAAGTGGGGATTGGTCGAAATCCTATCAACCAATAGTATTTAGACATGTTTAGGGTATTATTTTAACCTTATCAATTAGATTTAACTCTAAGTTAAATAATTTAACTTTTACCGTGTCTTTTTGTTTTCTTTCACTATATGGTTAATACACTTACTATAACATTCCAAACGAACCCCAAATTGTTTATTATTAATATATATATCCGTATCTAAGTCATTTGGCCAATCCTTAGGTTTTTAGGAATAAAATAACAATTAATAATATAATATTTGATTTAAAAACTATTTTGTGTCAATTTTGACACTATTTGATATATGATTTTTGTGAAAGTCATAACAGAATTATATGTTCGAATAAAGTTGATTAAATCAACACTAATATATCATAGTAACCTATAAAATTAGTGGAATTCATAAAAAGTCTCAAATTACATTCATTTGAGAATTTATAACATCAATTATGTTAATATTTCCTTAAAAGGGTAATTACTGCATCATCATTGTGTCATAAATAAATTAATTTATTTAATGTCTAAAAATTATAAATAAACTATCATTATGTAGGAAATCTTTTTAGCTTTCTAATGAATATTTATAGTCGAATTTATCTTATGTATAACCCCATATTAAAAATGTTTTAGTTATTAAACTTTGATTTTAACTATTTTAACTATTCATTAAATAAAATAATATTAAATGTCATAATCTAATCCAAGTAGACCTAAATGGTCATATTATATTCATAAGGTTGTTTTTGGTCGAATTAAACTTATCCAATAGAATTAGGACATGTGTTAGGGTAATAGTAATATCATATTTACCCTTAGTTACCCTATTTACTATTAACCGTGGTAAAAAAAAGTAAAAAGTTACTATTCACCAAAAATTATTTTCATCTCATTGAACCAAATTTTACTTACTGACATCAACCGTGTCTCTCAGATTTTTGAAATTCCATTCACAGAATCGGTAAAATTAAGTTTTATGAAAAATTCAGTTTTTTAACTACCACTTAGTAGTTTCACTATTCATCAAAAATTGATGTTTTCCAGAACAATGCCAAAATTTCATCCTAAGCTATATTTCATATTCCGAATTCAAAAATGAAGTCTATTTTACCAAATTCATAACATAGATGTTGTATTAATTAATTTTATAATTAAATCCCGCTGTTAAAACAAATAGCGTGTTTTTAAGAAACAATATCTATCAAAAGATTGACACTTGTTTATGTCTGGTTTAAATGTGAAATTACATCCAATGAACAAAATTGTATTAAATTGTAAAAATTTATTCTAAATATACTTTAAAACAACTCAAATTAATAATTTATCACTATAAATTATTTCGATTGAAAAAGTTGTTTTTAATTAAAATTTAGTAATTTTCACTATTCATCAAAATATGAAAGTTATCCGAAAATCACCAAAATTTCACCTTAGGCTAAATTCGATACTCCGAATCCAAAAATGAATGCCATTTTGAGAGCTAAAATTTCTAAAATTTTAAAAGGTGGTTATTACTTTTCATAACGGCTAGTTATAATAATATTTTAATAGCATATCGTTGTTTAGGGAAACTCAGTATTGCGTACTACACACGCTATCGAGGAAGGTTGCGATTGCGTGTAATGCAAGGCAAGTCAAGGATGCGTGTTTTGCAAGCTCCTTTTGGTGTAGAGTACAACACAAGACATTAGTGAAATAAAAAAAAGAATATTTTTCATAAAATCTCGGGCTGTTACACATAAAATGGTATCAAGATTTCTTGGAGACTATTTCTCAATGAAAATACCCATGTTGAAGAATTATTGATAGAATACCTTAAGGGAGTTTTATAAAAGAGTTTTTTCTACCATGATTTATTTATTTATATTAAAATTGGAATTTTGGGTATCATAGAAGGGAATTAGATCTTTAGGCATGATGATCACTATCACAAGTATATTACTACTTATAATAAATCTAGTTACAAATTAGAGTTATTGTTAAAATGAAAAGGGATAATTAAAAAACTTTCACATGAATTTTTAATGTGTTTTTTAATGATATTATAGGTTCATGAAATTTCATTAAAAATTGTAAGTGCATACCCTGAAATCATAAATTTGGTGTTGGTATAATAATGTGAATTTTTAATAGACATATTTGTTTTATAAATTATTAACTCTTTTTCTACATAAGTACATTCCAATTAGACTTAGAGTTTATTGGTGGATGGCATGATACTAATAGAACGTGTGATGAAATATTTATATCTTGGAATTAAAACCTCATGATGATTGAGGAAGAACAAATTTTAATTTGATGGGTTTTGATTTCAGAAGAGTATGGGTAGAATTATTTTTCATTGGAAGACCTTAAATTTTATTAATGATATATAAATAAGGGGGATAGGACCCTGTATTGATTCTTTTATTTATTATAAAAAAATGGGAGTAAAGAAAAATTAATGTTGGAGAAATAATTTTATTCAAAGCAATCTATGGTGGACACTGAAGTACCTAAATGGATTTTAGAAAATAAGGTTGTATTTTATTTTTAATATGGAATGTATAAGTGATTTTTTTATTGGTGATTTTGATGATGAATTGAGAAACTAACAAATAAATAAGATGAATGAGTTACCCATACATTTTTTTAGGGACGAATGAAGGGTTTTTACAATCATGGATACTTGGATGGATAAATTCAAGATAGTAACCATAACACTCTTCTCAGAGTAGCACTATATAAAATATGTAGAAATTAATGGATAAGTTGAGAGTTATTGTCCAGTGGACTATGTTTTTTAAAAAAAATATTAAAATATGTTATAAATTATGAAAATGTATATAAGGAATTTAGAGCATCCATCCATGGATTTAAATATGAATATCTAAAAATATTAAACATTTGAGGATCCATCCATGTAAATTTATCTATAAGGTTATTGTAGAAACACGAACTCCATTGATCCAGATCGAGTTTCCACTTTATTAAATTGGTACAAGATACATGTAACCACATACCAAAGGACTGAATAATTTATTAATCCTAGTAAACTAGATACAAATGTTCTTCCTATTTTATATTGGTTATAAAATATAAATAACATGGGGGAAGTATATATTTTTTCCCTTTAACTCATTTAAATATTCCTTCTTCATATACTAGGGAAAGGAAAAAAATAAGGGTGATATAATATTCTCATTTAGGGTTAAATTTATTGAAATATATCAATAGTAAAAAAAGCACAATCAATATGTCAAGGTAGATAACTATAATCACGTTCCATTTAATCAATAAAATGAGAATGAAATACATCCATAGATAATATCAATAAAATAATACAATGAATAGAAATAACTAAATTCAATAAAGGAAATGGTTATTATTAGATATCAGGTTCTTTTCCCTCATGATATATTTGTCATCTAGTCCTCACACCAAGAAAATTTAAACTTTGGGTAGGTATACAACAAAAAAACATATTTAATAAGGATAGCCAACAAATTTGTCTCATGAGACCTATTATTGCATAGAGGGGCTATATATAATGAGTCCCCATTCATCACACCATGTTTAATGCATTCCTCATATATTACATGATAAATTTAATTCTTAAAACAATATTCCTCATCAAAAAAGTATCCATATTGAGTAAAAAATATGAAACATTAATATTTCCCCAGTCAGTTAACTAACTTTCATAACCAAACACAATATATAGAAATGGTATATGGTTTTTGAAATAAAAATTTTCATGATACAAATAATAGGTTTATTTAAGAGAAATTTAATTTCCAATTAAAAATGATCATAATAAATTGAATGTTTCCAGATAAAGTTAATTACCACCAAATTAATATGAGATTTAAGATGCCCATAAATTTATAAAAAATATTGTTTTTTCATAAAATTATATAATTTTTAGAAATAAATAAATTAGAAGTGAAACATTTAAATAATACTTAATTAAATATTTATTTGTATAATCTATAAAAACATGTATAAGAAGATAAATAGCATAAAATAGATACATCGATGGGAAAAATCCATTAATGTCGTATATGATTAAAAGAAACATTCCTTTTAACATTTTACAAGGAAAATACAAAATAAACACTTCATAAAATAATATAAATACACTTTTAAAAAAGTCTTGAATTTCAAGGATAACATAAACTCTCATAATAAATCATTTGAGTAAATAAAAAGGACTTGTAAAACAATTTTATAAAATATGGAAATAGAAGAAAAATATACCCGATGAAAAAGTGAAATAAGATTGGATTTATTTTCAATATTTATTTTATTGATTCGAGTTACAAAGAAAGGAAAATTTGGAATAAAATATGGAAACTCCTAAAATATCTAGATAGTAATAAAATAGATGGATTTTATGAATGATGTTTTTAAATATTACTTTAATGAAAAATATAAGCAGTCTTAGAAAAGTTTGAAAGTAAAATAGATTCTTACCACTTTGGTAACATTTAAATTATAATCACTAGAAATAGTAACATGAATTAAAACTTTAATCTCCATTAATAAACATATATTCGTGATAAATACATAAAATGGGTACTATATACACCACATTAATATAAATAGGTGTATAATAATAAATATGTCTCAATGGAGTGAAAATTTAAATGAAATCCCTTACAAATATTGTATCATTGGAGTGAGAATTTAATCCATGAAGACGAAAAGTTATAATGAAACTTCGAAATTATTAAATATCAAGACAATAAAAAAAAAATATAGTTTATAAATGATATATTATAATACTCCTTAAATTAAAACTATATGAAATTCCATAAAAATAGATTGTAAAATAAATTCTTACCATTTTCGTAATTTTAGAATTGAAACACCATGAAAGAGTAAACATGAATTGAAAGGATAATAAACATGAATAAATATATATTACTACTAAATACATAAATGGGGTATTATATTATCCACATAAAAATAAATAGGTGCATAATATCAAATATGTATCAATTGTGTGGAAATTGAGAGGAAATCCTTTTCAAAAATCGTATCATTGGAGGGGGAATTTAATCAACTAAGTGATTATGTTTAAAAAATTTAAATCCAAAAAAATAATTATAAATAAAACATATAAAAATTATATTTAATTTCATAAAAAATCCTGTAATATCATTCGAAATTATATAGAAGTATAACCCAATGAATTGAGATTGAGTTAAGAAAGCTCTTACCACAAGTTCGAATTGCCTCATAAATACTTTTAGCTTCATGTATAATGATTTTATATTTATTATATAAATATATATAATAATCATACATATATTATATCATATCATATAAAATCCATTTATAACATCTTATCACCTATTTGTTAATAATCCTTCATTATCTTCATTGTTTTGGCTCTTAACTACTTCATTTTTCATGTCTATTTTGATTATATAGTTTTGATACCTATATTTTTATTATGGTTAAATCAAATATAGAATTTTAATCATGATATAAATATCTTATATATTCATTATATAGTTATAAATATTAATACATTAAAGTTATATGTAGAAAAATAAATTACATCGTTCTTGGAGACGATAGGTTGTACGTACGCATGAACGTTGTTTCCAATTTTAAATGGATAGAACCAAATAAATGTAAATAATAATTCTCATTTATATTATTATATATATATATATATATTCGTTAAATATTTCCTTATTATCATCCATGTAAATCAAAAATGAAAAATGGATCACATCAATTTGTGGAGGTGGTATTTCGTACGTACACATGAGTGATGTTATCATTTTCCAACGAATTAGAAGGTGAGAATTTCAATATGATATTGTATTTTTATAAGTATAATTATGTCATAAATATCATATATATTAATTATATTCATAATTAAAACCATCCATATAAAGTGGTGATAAAAAATGAATTACAACACTATGTGGAACGGTAAGTTGTACGTACACATGAGTGATGTTTTCGCTTTTCATAGGATGGTAATTTTTTTTATAATCATAATAAATTATAAGTATATTAATGATACTGGTTTTATTATTTTATTATGGAAACAACATATTTAGAGGAATTATATGAATAAATAAACTTCAGATACTTGGTAATTATGGTTACCTCTTCTTCAAAAGACATCCATTAGATCTATTGTTAACAACACTTGGAATGGTCTTTTAATAAGACCAAAATATCAAAATTCCAGATATGGAAGTTCTTAAGAAAATAATATAGGGTTTTTTATATCTATATATCTATATGTGGTGTAAATAAAATAGATATGGGTGTCATTTTATAAGTGTATGGAGGGGAACTTTTGGAAATTCATTAAATATTATACTAATATATATGTCTATCACAAGTGAAATGGTTCAAAAACTGAATATATTCAATAATAATGAGTATATTGTCTTAATATAATTATCTAATCAAATTTTTATATGTTTATATATAATTTTAAATCTTATCCTTTATATTAACTCCATGGTTAAAGAATTTTAACATTAATTATGGTAATAAATTTTCAAAAATTAAAGTGTTAAATTTTTACTTTTAAGGTGAAAATTTTATTATAAATGGAAAAGGAAGAAATTTTATACTATATATTATACCTATTTTCCTCCTTTAAGATTTTTTTTATTTTTAAATTATTTAATAAAATATTATTTTCATAAAATATCATTAAAGAAATTTTAACACTATTCATTTAAGTTGACATTATAGACATCATGAAAAAACATTTAATTTGATTATAATCTATCCACACATCCCTAATATGTTATATTCATCATTAAAATTAAAAAAACAAGATATTTTACCTAAATTATTTTACTTTTAATATTTTTAAAATCCTTAAGGTTGTTTTTCTATTATTTGAAAAAATATCGTGTCGGTGTTGTGAAATTATTTTAGTTAATTATTAAATTGATAAATATAAAAAAATAAATTTGTTAAAAACATAACTCATATTTCAAATTAACTTTTAAAACTAAACATAACCTCTTTTTATTTTTATGGAAATATATTTTTATTATTAAAGTTAATAGTGTGAAATTTTTCTTTTATTCTATTCTCAAAGTAATAAAAAGTTACATATCAAAGAAAAAGATAAAAAGTACCCATATATTTGATAATTGTATGGAAACATCCAAAATTAATTTAAATAATAGTTTAAATGAAGTTTTTTGATATATTTTAAATCCTTATCCCAAAGTTTTATCCATGATTTACATGTTTTACCCTTACTGAGCTGACAAATGTTTGCCAAGGATACAATTAATAACAACCAAAAAATAAAAGGGGATTATTTATCGAACATGAACCTCTTGATTATAAATATGGAATTAGTTTTATGTAATTAATTTCATATAAGTGACCTAAATTAATTTAATATGAAAACACAAAACAAAATGAAAAACAGTTCTTTAGAAAAATGTGTTTTCAATTCCAAAAATAAACTTATACCAAAATAAGGTATAATGATCATTAAAATGAAATTTATTGCACTATTTTTAAATAAATAAGTATTATATTAATTTAGGTTTAATTAAAATTATTATTTGGATTATTCAATTAAAATAAATGAAAGTTCTATAAAATTCTATATTTTCCACTATTAGTTGAAAAAACAATCTTGTCAAAAAAATATATAAAAATAAAAAAAATAATTTTGTTGTGATGATTTCAAAAATGACTTTATTTTTACAAAATACAATTTCTAAAACTTATAGAAATAAATATTCTCTCATAAAATTAAATAAATTCATTTTTGAATAAAATAGATTTAATAAAAATTGATTAATTATTTATTAGGAATAAATCCATACATTGGGATTATATAAAACCTTTAGAAATATTTTTTATAATGTGTTTATTCCAATTCAGTATTCTAGTTTTAATTTCTAGGTTATAATAATCATCTTTAAATAAAAAAAATTAATGGTATATAAAGGTTCATTTAAACTGAGTATTTCATGTAACACAAACTATTAAATAAATTAAATTTATTTAAATAGAAATATATTCTTAAATATCATGATTATACAACATTAGTTTATAAGGTTAAATGTAATTGGGATAAGGATAGATACTGTTGATGTGGATATGGAATTGATATAGTAGTGAGCTACTTAGAATACACTATGCTGAGTTTTTATATGTTGTATGACATTAGGGATAGTTTTGAAATGTTTAAGAAGTTTTAATACACTCCATAGAGTGCTGTGAAGTGATTTGAAGTGGTCTTAGTTGATTATATGTGACTCTACCATCAATTTGATGTAATCTGGTGTAAGCATATTTGGCCAAAAAATGACAATGTACTCACATAAGGGGATCCATATATAGCGATTCGCATAAGATAATCCTTATATGATTCATCTTCATAAGGGGATTCCTAACTGGGACATCAATGTAAAATTTAACATGTTTGATTTTGGCACCATGTATAAAGATATATATAAAGTTGAATCTCATCATAAGAACCATCCAGTCACATAAGAGGATCTGCATAAGGTACTAATCGATATAAGAGTCAACCATAACCCACGTATGAGTGGTATTCAACTGTATATGAAATACATATAATTCATCAATTTAAATGTAATTAAAATCTGGATAATGACATTCCACTTCATAAGATATTGGCTATATTTTTTAGATTGGATGAATTCATATGAAATCCTATCATCACATGATACTCACATAACAAATAAAATGATTATGATACAAGAGATACATAATAAGATTAAATGAATATGATACCTAGATAGTACATATGAGATATCTTAATATCATATATTTTTATAAGATTCAAAACATTATAAAAAAATACATGAAAAAAATGAGAATCCATAATTAATGAATTTTAAGGTTAAATCAATGGGATGATTCCCAATTTGGTATATCATGTTTAAAACATCATCAACATTGAAAATCCATGATCCAATCCTAGTTTGAAAATGATTAGATAAGATAAATATAAAGAAAATTATTTCTCTTTTTATAGGAGTTTCAAATGAGAATATTTTAAATCTAACAATTGTGATTATGATAGAGAAAAAAATGAGACGCTTCTTGTAACGAACTGACCCACTAGTGCTCATCTGGATGGTGGAAGGTCAGACAACCACAACCCTAAGCCCATGTCTAATAGGCTACGGGATTGAGGCAAGTTCCAAGAATTCATTATATAAAATGGGAGGCCTTATCCTAATGTAATTATACACATGAACCAAACCATCTCCATAAAACAATACAGTAGTATATAAAATATAGTATAATAGAGAGTGTAAACATGAAAGAAATAACCTCTAGGAAAATATAACAGATTATTGTATCATAAACAAAAATGAAAGGGGAAAAATACTTGCCTGACCAGAATTGAAGTCCCAACCTGAAAAAATGAAACAATTGTAAACTAAGAGATCCAAGATCCTGATCTCAATATCCTAACCACCGTATGTGGTCAATGCACCCAATTTTCCCTAAGATCCACCAAATTCACCGTTGATCTATCCATCATATTCATAAGACATGACATATTTGGGTTAATCTCATACAGGGGTGAGTATATACATACCTGGTAGGATTCCATGAAAACCATAAAGGTAGTGGTATAGTGATACAAAAATAAGTCAGATCAACCCACTTAAGGAATTCCAATCATAAACTAATAAAACATCCTTAAAAACCTAGAAAAGCTCAAAAAATATCCTAGATGATAAATAAATGGGATTTCCTTCTCCACAACCCAACTAAGAAAGATGAGCCTACCCACAACTAAAAAGGTCCATCTCTGATGCCCATAATCATGAAAACCCACTTAAGGAACCATGTGTGAGGTATTTCACCTCACTAATGTGCTCCATAACTAAGTGATACATAACTCGGAACCATGTACCCAACATAACCTCACCAGAATATGCCTAGAGAGTCCCTCTCTCTACTACTACACTACATGGGCGAGTCATCTATAACTCTTATGGAGGACCTTCACGCAACCATAGCTTGAAGTTAGGGAAATACCACTCCATATACAGTGGACCAGCACCTACTGTAGGTAAGTACCATCTCTATATGTATAAATACTATAGGGGACCTGTGGAAAAGTGTGACAGGGGAGTTCTAACCCCATTATCTCTCTGATGTTCCTGCCCTGATCATTTTTATCATCAAGTGTCTCATAAAGAAGTGTCATGATTATCAAATCTCACATCATATCTCATATTCCACAAAAACAAATACATTCTACTCAGAAAAAACTCATAGGATATGCTACTCATGAGCAAAAATTCATGTCCCAAAGAAGAAAATATGAAGGGAGTAAATTTTTAGATGGAAAACATAGCATGCATGGGGGTTCACATGGCATGTGAATCTACCTCATCACCTAGTGGTGTTATCCTATGGACAAGGATTTTTAATAAATTCCATAATTTTTGGGATATATGAGTCATACTCTATGTTTCTTGACAACTTTAGGTATGCATGTGTGCTTCAGGTCATACTTTCTTACTTCGGATCATGCCCATGTACGTGGCCATGTTTTTGGATATTCCTAGGTGTCATACCAAGACAGTGTACTCCTGGAGTACATGGAATGTCATCCTAGATGGGTACATGGGCGTGTTCTATCTGGCACATGTTTTGGAACCTGGGGAGGTCCATACAATGTGTGGGCCTGGCCATACAATGTGAGTTCCTTAACTCTATCTAAAACCCTAAAATCACAGCTAGGGGGATATACACCATGTTCTCTTAAAAGATACATGGCTTCTAGTTAGGAATTTTCTAGACTCTAGATTCCATTCCCACACTTTCAAAACCCATTCTTTCAACCTTCGGTCTTTCCATTAACTACCCTAAATCAAAGGCAAATCCTTCGGCTATCATTTCTTAGCCTCTAATGGCTAGAAACTAGAATCACATCATCCTATAAAACTCTTAAACCATCTCATGTGTGTCCCATCACATAATGATTTTTTTTCAAGCTTAGATCCATGAAGTACCACCCACAAATCATCCCGATATATCTTCTAATCAACAATCTATTTGTTGTTTTCAAAACCACATTGAATCTGGGGGGTTTTATCACACTCTAACTCAACCCAAAAATGTCGAATTGTGACCCCATGGTTCAATAATGATAAATGAGAAAATGGGTGAGGGAAAAAGACAACAAAACGGTTATGATCATCATTGGAAGATGTGATCCTAGCTGAAAATCAATAAGTGTGGGATTATTGGTGATAGCATGACATTTTAAATTAATTAAGATAAAAAAATTATTAAAAAGGGATAATGTGATGGGAAAATAATACTTGATAAAAACAAAATCAGATTAAAATCCATGCTTTGACAATTTAATTAAATTGGAGAAAAACAAAATTCATGATTCATACCTTTATTTGGACCAATCATTGGTGAAGAATGTGTTCTCTAATGAAGGAGAAATCATGTTGTGTTCAATAACTCTCAATTCACCTTGATATGATCACTCATTGTCTTCTAATACAATCTTCTAAAAAAGAATACTCAAAGCTCATCCCACATACTCTCAAGACTATGCAGCTAACCCTAAGTAATTTCTAAAATCAGGTACCTATAAAAGGCTTTATTTTTTAGAATTTAAAATAAAATAAATAAATTTAATTATTTATCTTAATTAAATGTTGCGCCAATTAATCCCTCATCTAGAATTCTAGAGCCGACCGAACTTAGGACATATATAGGGTAATAGAGAGACCCAAACATAACATACAAGGATATTACATCAATTTATATGAATATTCGGCACATTAAAAAAGTTCATTCTTGCGGACTATAATAGTTTTGTGTCTTTTGAAACTTAGAACAAAATATTCTAAAATAGTTAATGATATTCAACGTTTTCCACAAATATCTTCCCCTAGTAATTCTACATAAAACCATTCTTCATAACCTATGAAAAGTAAACATAAGAAAGGGGTGATCTTAGATGCTAAGTAAGGGTAAACAAAATAGATACATAAGAATAACATGAGAAAAGGTATATGATAACACGAGAATAACTTTTTAAGATCATACCCTACATATTAGAGATCATATACATGAGTTATGGAATAATGATTGGAGTTTCATAAGACATGAATGATAAGGGTGATAAATCATCATAAAATAATCATGAAACATGATCTTATTTCATATAAGTGTGGCACCATCATAAATATAAAAAATCATTTCATTTTTCAAGGTTAACTATCAAGACAATCAACATAGTGGATCTGTAAAAACATATTTCCCATAGTGGATTAGGATGAATCCATTTCCCCTTATAGATTAGGACACACCTATTTCTCATTATGGATCAGGATGCACCAGTTTTCCATTGTGGTTCAGGACACACTTATTTCCCACTGTGGATTAGGACATACGTGTTTCCAATTGTTGATAAAGAAACGCATGTTTCGTATAGTATATCAAGCTTGTCGAATTGTTTCCCATCATTATCTCATGATATATAAATCTTCATCAATTCATTTGAGGTAGATATAGGTCTCACCGATCTCATAATGATATCATACAAACGTGTTCCATAAAAATTCATATTATCATTACCCATAAAAATTTCATAAAAATCATATCATAACCCATGAAATAAAATGGGTAACATTAAAATTTAATCACATCATAACCTAGTTAAAATAGATAGGTTTAATAACCATTTTACCCTAGAATAACCTATGAAAGTAAGAAGGTTGCATAAGAATTTATCATGTTATAACCCATTGAAGAGAAATGGGTTTCATAAACATTAATCCACAAAAACATATACCATTAAGAGAAATAATATTAATGGTGTACTTGGAACATATACCTGGTAAAGAATAACTATAAATAATTATTTCATCTTAGATGGATAAGGATTTTGAAAGATCACTTGGAACATCACTTTTTAAAATATATAAAATTTTCAAACCCCATTTCATTGAAACCACTTTGAAAACATATCATGAAAAATAATTTAAAACATTTATTGAGAAAATATATTTTCTTCTTTGAAAAAACACTCATTAAAACTAAAATAATTTTAAATACTTTTTCTTTTAAAATATCATTGAAAACTTATAAAGGAAACTTGAAATATCTTGAAAAACATTTTCCTTGAAAACTTATAAAATAATTCTGAAAATAATTTTGAAAACCATTTTTATTATATACTGGTAAAATAATTTTTAAAATAATTTTCAAATAACCATTTTCCTTATAAACTAATAAAATAATCTTCAAAATCATTTTAAAAATTTTTTCCTCAAAACATATAAATGATGCTTGAAAATCATTATGAAAACCTTTTTTCCTGAAAACTTTTAAATGAAGATTGAAAATCATTTTGAAAACATTTTTATTTTTAAATATCTTGAGAAAAATTTAATTAATATTTAAAACATTAAAAATAATTTTTAAATGTATGTTATTTTTTAAAATTATTTTTATAAAACCCTGTTTTGAAAGAACATATATTTCTGACTAAAGAGAGAGAAAGTCAGATTTTCCTAAAAACACTTTATTAATTATACTAAGTAAAAAGAGCAAGAAAATTGTACCAATACAGAAATTTATCATTAATAACGAGTTAATACTAAAATTCATGAGTGTTTTTTAGATATGGATCATAATATTTTATTTAAGGAAGCATATTCATAAACAATCCCAATAAACAATTAGATTGTAGTAATAAAAATTTACCTATTTGGTAACATTACATCATGATACCTATTGGGGAATAATATTTCATGATTCTAATAATATCATGAAAATATGAAAATTCATGATATAACATTTCCAAGGTAGTAAATAAACCTCATAGAAAAATATAGGTTTATAACATGAGATGTGTCTCAATAAAGGGAAATTGAGACAAAACTAATTTACTGATTTGGTAACTTTTGAAACCCAAACCCCATGAAAGAGATATAAAAAATGGATATTTATATACCCAAAAATTTAATTATAATTATCATATAATAAATTCAAGGGAAGTATATACACTACACAAAATATGTGAGTGGTGAACATGGCATGTATCTCACGGATAATAAAAATAGAGATGAGAAAACACTTACAACTAGAGTAACATTAGAATTGTGATCCCAATGAAATAATAACATCAATCAAATATTTTAATATCATTAAATACTTTAAATTAATTATATAACATTTAATAGGGTATACACCACAAAAAATAATCGATTGGTGAATATGGCATATATGTCGTAGAAATAAAAAGTGAGATGAAATTCCATTACCTTAAGTCTTGACAATCCTTATACACGTTAAAATTTCTTTTATAATAAATATAAGTTCCCTATAAATATACCACCTAAAAATATTCTTATATCTAATACAATATATTATTTTATTATGAATTTATATTACCCATTTATTAATAATTCCCTGAAAATGTTATGTTTCGAGTAATATTCATGTTGTTTTCAAATATGTTTTGACTTGTTATTACTGATAATATTACATATAACTCAATTTACTTATTTAAATAATTTAAAACCTGATATAAATATCATATAAATTCATTATATAAATATTTATAATAATATAAAAAAAATAGAATCATTAAATAGAATACATTGTTCATGGATATGGTAGGTCATACATACAAATGAACGTTGTTTCCATCTTATTGTCGTATTGAAAGAAATAAATTAAATGAAATATTCATATATATATATATATATAATATTTAAATTATTATTATTATTTCATATATATCACATAATTTCCCTAAATGCATCCTTAATACATTCCATGTAAAGTGTAAAAAAATCACATCACATTGAAGAGGCGATAGTCCATACTTCTACAAACAAAGTTATCATATTTACAAAAAAATGTAAATCTTGTAGGAATGTGTTATATAGTAATTAATAAATAATAAATAAATCATATATATAATATAAAAATATATTTTCTCTCATAATTCCCAACCATGATATATGGTAAAGGAAAAACAAACAACATTGTTTCGTGAGGCGGTAGTTCTCCATACACAATAACTATAAGTTTGTTACACATTATATGGAAGTTTTTTTAAGTGTAGGTATAAAAATAAGAATAAAAACCTCAGTATATTTAGTATACTGGTTTTATTATATAATCATATAATAATAATATTTAGGGTTGGAGAATGAAATTAAAACAAAGGTGCTTGAGGAAGGATGTTACCTCTTCTTTGGGAAACTCATCTTTGTTTTCACTAAAGGGATTCCTTGGTAGGATTTATTCAAAAAGATATGATTCTAGGTAAAAATTAGGTATGTTGGGAGGATATTTTTTCTGGGTTTTTCTAAGCAAAAGTGTATTGATAGGTGTGAAGAAGTGAGGGGTGTGAGTGCCCTTTTATAATTAAGGGGGAGTCACATTCTTGTAAATACAAAAAGGAAAACTCTATTGAGAGGTTTCTATTACATCATGGGTATCCAATAATTGAAAAAAATTGATAAAAGAGTGAAATTGGCAGAAATATTTCCATCTAATGTCTTTTAGAAATGTGTCCAGGTTATTTTTTCACTTAAGATTACGGTTTAATCATTAAGTAAACGAGTTTTTACATTAATTATTGTAATTGATTTTAATTACTTTCACAAATTTTTTTGGTCAGAAACTAATATTAAATTATTATAAAATATTAATTATTATTATTAAAAATATTTATTTTATTTTTCCAAGTTATAATCATATAATTGTTATAAATTGATTTAAAATTAATCCTACAAACGTGTCACAACAGCGGGTTTTCAAGAGAAAATGTTTAAAGTTTTGAAATGTTTTTTATCCAATTTCAAAGTGAAATTGGTTATAATGGAATAAATTTGATTAATTGAGTTAAAATTGATCTAATTAAAATTTAAAATCAAATTAATATATAATTTTACTATATAAATAAATTAGATGAAATCGTAGTTTTGAATTAAAATTCAATATTGTTTGCTCTTTATCAAAATAGGAAAGTTCTCATAAAAATACCAGAAATTCACCCAAAGTAACTTGGGATATTATTAATTAAAATTCTAATTTTATTTTGTCATATAAAAATTTAAAAAGTGAAAAAATAAGATTTAAAATTGGTTCACTTGTAAAAGTTGGGAAAATTACATTTTAGAATAATACATCTTTTTATCAATAAAATTGGATTTCCTATTATTTTATAGCTATAAAATCTATTGTATGAGTATAAAAAATATTTATTTATTATATAATTTATATAAATTTTATTGAAAACATTAATTAATTTTTTTTAATTTATAAATATAAAATTGTGTTTTTACATAGAAAAATAATTTTATTAGAAAAGATATTTCTTAATTTTTAAATACTTCTTACATTAACTTCTAGTAATTTATAAACAAAACATTAATTTTATATACATGTATAAATAATATTTTCACCATTTAATTAATATTATTCTTAACTTCCCTTCTAATGTCTAGGTGGTAGCTACAATAATATTTTAAAAATCGTATTAATAATATATTGTAGTTTTGTAGAACTCAAACTTGCATGTAATGAAATTTATCCAAGGTACTCGGTATTATATGTAATATTAGACAAACATAGTATTTCATATACCATAATATAATATATGTGTTTTGTATGGTGGAAGTTTAACTTTGTGTCTCATATAACGCAATCCAAACTTAGTGATTTTATATAAAAAACTATATTTAGGGTTGCATGAAATGAAAAATATCCAAAATATTAAATTAATTTGAATAAATAATTCACAAAATCATGGGTTGTTGCATTATACACCCCATAAAATTAATTTTTCCCTCTGAAATCTTCAGGGTTTTCAACGATTTAATACTTGAAAGTTTTTTTCATAGAGGATCACATCATAAAAGTGAATACTAAAACATCCTTTATAAAAAGGGATGTTGGAAACATAACGGTTACCCAAAGTAACTCATAACAAGGTTTAGACATAGGATAACATAGGTGGAAAATGAAAACATTAACATATAAGAGAAATATAACTACCATGTTCTAATGGAGAGTGATAGAGAACATGGTTAGAATATAGTTTACAATCAAAATGCCATAGCCCAAAGAGGATTGGAAAATGTCATTTATATCTTTATAAATTATGATAACATGGAAAAAATTTATTTCAAGACCCTTTTTACTAAATATGATGAATTTTAATGAGAATCTATACTTACATGATTTCTGGACAACCATACCCTTTTTTGTTCCTTGATCAATTTCCACTTCATCTCTTCTTCCAAGATAAAAAGGTGAATTTTTCATTCCTAAAGAATTAAAAGATCATGATATCCATAAATATAATGGTTGTTCATTGAATCTATATTTATCAATAGGAAAATGTTAGCATGAGTTGTCAAGTATAATTATATTCTCATATAGAAAGATACTAATATAATTTGTATAACCTCATCTGAAGTTTAACTTAAACCATTCAATAAATGGTTCACCTTATAACCCATCCAAAATATAATCCACCATTTAATCCTTAAATAAGATCTTATCTTATACAAAAAACATCTCTATTGGAAAATTGGGTTCTTCCATGCCCCAATATAATATTAAGTGTGATTTTATAATTCCAAAACTCATGTATAGGGAGATAATCATATAAATATTTACCATAGGAGGAAAAATAATATTTCCAAATTGATTATTCATACAAAATTAGACATGAACATACTAACTAAGGGGGAGTATAATTATTCCCTAATTATCATGATTTACTTTGTCTATCATGATTGAAAAATATTCCCCTTGGTACTTTTTCTACTAAGTTTTTTATGGTTTATAATTCATATTTTCCCTTGGGATAGGGAATGAATTTGAATAATTCCCAAATTCCATGAAATTGAAACACTAGAGCATGGGTGGTGCATTAGTTTTCATTCTATTATCTTCCATTACATTAACTATCCCATTAATCTTATTTCAAAATTCATGTATTTTATGACTTCCTTTACACATTTAAATCACATTCAAGTTCCATTCATAAAATTCAATTGATGATTCTTTCCACATTCCTGGCACACATATGTATAGAATTTATTTTCACTATTTGATTTATCATGAGACTATACCTTTCGTTTATTATCAAAACTAAAGACATAGTAGGAATATCCAATTTACATTTCTGCCTTCACTGCACACCAAAATAATTATTCATAACTAAAAAAGTATATTATAGCCAATTCATTTTAATGAATTGGATTTATTACACCAATGAATCTATCAATTTTTTTAAGATTTATGAAAAAATAGAATCATACCTTTATAGTATTGTAAAATTAGATTCATAGTTACCAATAGTTTCATGTTCCTTTTTATTTAAGTCATGGAATTACTTGTCCATATTTTTCCATTGAATAAAACTAATTTACTTATATAAAAATATCCCCTTAAACTATTCTCATTCCATATATTCAATTTCTTCTTGTTCCCTAATATTCTTAATAAGAGTCCACCACTGACCTGCTTCACCTTCCAAATCATAAGTATCTAAAATTAATTTCTCATGCTCCGAGCACTGGAGAATGGAAAAAATATTTTTAGTGATACTGATCAATTGCTCAAAAACAAGTGGATCAGTGGAACCATAAAAAGATGGTGGGTGTTTCACCATGAAGGACTCAATAGAATGGTATTTCCTGGTTTACTCATTTATAATTCAAACCTAATTCATATCTTGGGAATGTTTTTTGAGTATATCAAAAATTATTCCCATTCTATATCCTGTATAATTTGTTTTCCCTAGAGTAAAATCATCTCATTATTCATATCATTCAACATTAACGTGAATCTTTCAGGTTCCAACCATTGACTAAAACCTAAAAGTAATGTGTGTATTACTTATCATATAAGAAAACCACATAATCCTTAAAATTTATTATATGATGTCTGAATCATAACACCTAATCCTTGGATTTATAACACCTTAGGATTATCCTTAGATACATCCCTAGACATATCCTTATAAATATACCTTGGGATCTCACTAATGTTTTCTCATCCTAGTTTCCAAAGGTTGAATAAACTTTTTCTTTGATACCAAATATATATACCTAGGCTTAACATACATGGATATTACATCAATTTAGATGAATATATTGCACATTAAAAATGTAAATGCCCAAGGACAATAATAATTTCGTTTAGTTGGAAACATAGAACAAAATAATTTAACATGGTGGAAGATCGTCAATTTTTTTCACAAAGAACTTCCCGTTTAGTAATTCTACTTAAAACCTTTCTTCATAATCTGGGATAGGAAACATAAGAAATGGGTGAGCTCATATGATCATTAAGTGTAAAAAAAGAAATACAAAAGTATAACATGATAATAAGGTTATCTGATCATGAGGATAACATTTGAATATCATCCCCTGCATATCAATGAATACATACATGAGCCATGTAATAAATATTGGAAGTTTATAAGACATGAATCATAAGGTTAAAAAATCGTCATAATTAAATAATGAACCATAATATCATGTTGTATAAGTTTGGAACAATCTTAAATATATAAAACCATTTCATGTGTCAAGGTTAACTACCAATACCATCGACATAGTGGATCAGGACACAGCTGTTTCCCATAGTGGATATAGATGCACCTATTTCTCATTTTGGATTAAGATGCACCTATTTCCCACTATGGATCTGGATTCACCTATTTCCCACTATAGATCTGAATGTGCCTTTTCCCACGATGATTAGGACATGCTCATTTCCCATAGTGGATCAGGACACACATATTTCACATAGTGGATCAAGACCATCAACTTGGTTCTCATCATTACCTCATGATATATAAATATTTAACCAATTCATTGGAGGGAGATAGAGTTCCAACCCATCTCATAATGATATCATACATACGTTTTCCATAAAAAATTCATCTTATCATGACCCATAAATAAAAATGGGTTTCATAAATATCAAATAATAACCAAATAAATGAAATGGGTATCATAAAAATTTAATAATATCATAACTTATAGAAAATAAATAGGTTTCTTAATCATTTCACCATATAATAACTCGTGAAAGGAAGTAGGTTTCGTAAGTATTTATCATGGTATAACCTATTGAATAGAAATGGGTTTCATAAACATTAATTCATCATAAAATAAACCATTAATATAAAGAATATGAATGGATTCCTTAGATCATATCCCTAGTAAAGCACAAATAAAACCAATGATGTCATCTCATATGGGGAAGGATTTTTAAAGATCACTTGGAACATAAATTTTGAAAACAAATAACATTTTTTAAACCCATTTCACTAAAACAAATTTGAAAATAAATCATGAAAAAACATTTAAAACATTTATTGAGGAAAATATATTTTACTCTTGAAAACCCCTCTTTAAAACATAAATAATTTTTAAAACATTTTTCTTTGAAAATATCTTTCAAAACATATAAAGGAAGATTAAAAACATCTTGAAACCCTTTTCCCCTGAAAACATACAAAATAAGATGAAAAATAATTTTCAATACTTCTTCAATTGAAAATTTATAAAATAATCATGAAAATAATTTTTAAAACCTTTTTCCAAGCAAAATTATAAAATAATCTTGAAAATAATTTTAAGAAACTATTTCCTTAAAAACTAGTAAAATAATTTGGAAAATAATTTAGAAAAACTTTTTACATGAAAACTTATTAAAGAAGATTGAAAATTATTTTGAAAATATTTGTATTTGAAAATTATTTTAAAATTTATAAATAAACCTTGAAAACATTTTAAATGCTTATTAAACATAATTTTTTTTTGAAAAAAACTTTTTTTAAACATGGTTTTGAACGAACATAGATTTCTAACAAAAGAGAGGGATAAATTCATATTTTCTAAAAAAACACTATCTTAATTATATTAAGTAGAAAATACTTGAAAAATGGTACCAATACATGAATATATAATTAATAACCACTATATAATAAAATTAATGAGTTTTATTGAGATATGGATCATAAGATTTTATCAGTGGAAGCATAATCATAAACAATCACGATAAATGATGAGATTGTATTGACAGACTGTTACCACTTTAGTAACTTTAATTCCTGATCCCAATAGTATGATAACATTAAATAAAGATTATAATGTCATGAAATTATGATATAACATGTAAAAGTTAGTAAATACACATCATAGAAAAATATAGGTGCATAACAGGACATGTATCTCAAAGAAGGAAAATTGAGACAAAACTACTTTACTAGTTTGGTAACTATTGAAACATAAACCCCATTAAAAATATATCATCCTATGGATATTTAAATACCCATAAATTTAATCATAATTGTAATATAATACATTAATTAGCATTATATACACCACACAAAAGAAATGAGTGGTGAACATGGCATGTATCTCACTAATAATAAAAAGTGATATGAGAAAACCCTTATTACAATAGTAACTTTAGTATTGTGATACACAAGAAATAATAAAATCAATTAATAATTTTTATATAATTAAATAAATTAAATTAATGATATAACATTTCATATAGTATTATATTCCCCACACAAAATAAGGGAGTGGTGAATATGGCGTGTATCTCATGGAAATAGAAAAGTGGAATGAAATTAACTTACCTTAAGTATTGAATTTATTTTTACACATTAAAAAATCCAATATAATAAATATTATTATATTATAAATATACCATATATCTATATTCTTATATCTAATACCATATATTATTTTATGATGACTTTATATTTCTTTTTTATTAACAATTCCGTATAAACGTTACATTTTGGGTAATATCTGTATTGTTTTTCATATATGTTTTGACTTGTTATCCTGTATACTCTTAATTAGATAATTATTTACTAATTTAAATAATTTTAAACATTATATAAATATAATATATTCCATTATATAAATATTTATAATAATCTATAAATATATAATCATTAAATGGAAGACATCGTTCATAGAGACGGTAGGTCATACGTACGCATGAACATTGTTTCTGTTCTATTATCATATTGAAATGAGTAAATTAAATGAAATATATGTATATAAATAATCATTAAAGTTTCATTATTATGTCATATATATCATATAATTTCACTAAACCCATCTATAATGCATTCCATTTAATGTTTGAATGAATCACATTGCTTTGAGGATGTTGTGGTTCACACTTACACAAACGATGTTATCATATTTACATAAAATGGAAATCCTAAATTCATCTCAGTACACAAGAAAGGTTAGTCTGTTACCCATTAGATGGAATTGCATGTAAGTGTATTTATACCCCTATAATAACAAAATATTAGTATATTTAGGATAATTTGAATATTATTTAATCATTGAATAAGAATATATGAGGGGTAGAGAATGAAAATAAAACAAAGGATCTTGGGGAAGGATGTTACCTCTTCTTTGGGTAACGCCTCTTGGATTACACCAAAGGGCTACCTTGGTTATATTTCTTCCCAAAGAGAGACTTCTAGGTCTAAGGGTTGTATTTTTGGAGGATTATTTGGTAGTTTATGGTTGATACAAAGTGTATTGATAGGTTTAAGTAAGTGAGGGGGTGAGTTCCCTTTTATAAAATAGGAGGATTAACATTCTTATAAATATAAAAATGTAAACACTGTTGAAAGGTCGCTCTCACATCATAGGAATCCATTAATTGATAAAATTAGATAAAATAGGGTAATTAGTATAAATATGGCTAGATAATGTGTTTTGGACATGTTTTAGGGTATTTGTCCTCTTAATATTATGGATTAATCATTAAGTTAACTAGTTTTTACCTTAATCACTTTAATTGATTTTAATTACATTAACTAATATTTTTGTTTGGAAACTAAGTCAAAATTATTATAAATTATAAATTATTCTGATTAAAAATATGGAATCAATTTTTTTATATTCTAATCACATAAGTGGAAAAAATTAATTCAAAATTATTCCTACAGACCTATCACGATAGTGGGTTCTTAAGAGAAAATGTTTGAAAGATTGAAATGTTTTTAAATCCAATTTAATTGGAAAATTGGTTCAAATGTCATAAATTGGATTAATTTATTTAAAATTGATCTATTAAAACATTAAAACAAAATAGAAATATAATTTAACTATATAAATAAATTAGATGAAAAAGTAGTTTTGAATTAAAATTCATCATTCTTTACTGTTCATCAAAATATGAAAGTTCTCAAAAAAATACTAAAAATTTACCCAAAGTAAATTTTGAAAATAGAATTTTAAAAATTAAGTTTTTTTTATAAAGAAATTATTTAATTGTTAGAAAATATATTAAAAATGGTTCTCTATTAAAAGGAAATAAAATTACCTTTTAGAAATATACATCTTTTTATTTATAAAGTTAGATTTATTATTATCTTACACATATCAATAATATTGGATGAGTATAAAAAAATATTGATTAAATATATAATATATATATTTTTTAATAAAAACATTAATAAAAAGTGTTTTTTTAATTTATTGAGATAATTTTTTGTTTGTACATAAAAAATAGTTTTCATAGAAAAGTAATTTATTTATTTTCAAATAGATCATGCATTATATTATAATAATTGATATGTAAAGGATACATTTTATATACATGTGTAAATCATTTTTTCACAATTTATTTAATCTTATTCATAAATTCCTTTCCAATGGCTAGGTGGTAGAAATATTAATATTTTAATAATCATATTAACAATATAATATAGTTTGGTAAAACTCGGACTTGTGTGTAACACAAGATATCAAAGGGACATGGTTTGTGTGTAATATATGCCAAACATATTTTTGTGTGTACCAAAAGATAATGTAATTGTTGTTTGTGGTGAATGATTAACTTAGTGTTATGTATAATGCAACCCAAACATAGTGAATTTATATAAAAAACTATATTCAGTGTTGTGTAGAAATGAAAAATATAAAAAAGATTAATTTACTTAAAAAATAATAATTCCAAAAATATTGAGTTGTTACCAATAAACATTGTATTCTAGAATCAACCATAGTCTCAAATTTTTAATTTGAGACACTATTTGGGATTTATTCCTCCATTTTCAAGAAAATATGTGTGCATCATATTAATATATTTAATATTTTTATATTATCAATACCAGGCTCACCTGGCCTCAAAATCTCTTGTTGACTCATCACCTAACTCTAAAAATATTCCTTAGAATATTCCATATTATTACAATGAAAAAACAAAATCATTAAAATCCCCCCATCTCTAAGGATTTTAATCGTGAAAAGAAAAAACCTACAATCAAGTGAATATACTAAGCCCCCAATTAGTATTCCCATTCTAGAGATCTCTCTAGAGGGATCTTGTGTTGTCAACAAAAATTCACCTAAGGAAACCACAAACCCATGAATGTTCCCCCTGGTCAGCTCTCAAACAACTCTACGTACAAAAAAAATGAAGCCCAACTCTCAACATTCATCTCATCCTTGTCAATATCATGCAATGAGTCCTGAACATGTCTCCTCAACTATGACATGTAGAAAACACAATGAACTCAGTCAAACTACAGTCACATAGTCATGATACGCCACCTCATGAACTTGATGTGGTAACTAAAATATATTTCCTATAATCCTTATACATATCCTACCTTTTGGGATAAATATATGTAATCCTCAATGAGGAGATATCTATTAGGACATAGGATCTCTTATTCACACTCCAAAGGCCACTTTCTTCAATCCCTATGGGACTTCTGACATCACTGAGCAGAACTCATTTTCCCCTATGTGAACTAGAAAATTCACAACTATCTCTATCACAAACTCCATGACCATAAGAGATGTCTCATCAATATCATTCTAGTATAAGGATGATATTTAAGGTCTCCCCTATAAGGCCTCGAAAGGTGACATGCCAGTCATAGAGTGATAACTGTTATTATAAGAAAACACTACTAATGGAAAGTGACCATATTAAATCTAACCAAAGACAGACACATAGGCCCACTGTATATCCTACTACTCTAGGATAGTGGGCTCGATCTACCCATCCATATGGAGGTGAAACATTGTACTAATCCTCAACTGGGTTCTGAATGAATCTTGTAGGCCTCTCCGAAACCATGACATAAACTGTGCATCGTGGTTGGAGAGAATAATTGAGGGTAACCCATTGAGTCAAATAATATCCCAAACATATAACTTCCCTAAACTCTCAACTTATCCCTACTCCCTTTTATCAAGGAAATATGCCGACTTGGTATGTTGATCAACTATCACCTAGATGGAATTGTGGATACTCACAACCCATAGAATCCTCCTCACAAATTCCATGGATATTCCATCCCATTTCCACATTGAGATATCAAGAGGCTACATCAACCCTATTAGATCTTGGTATTAATACTTTACCTTCTAACATGTGACAGAAAAAGAGACAAAATCATCTATGCTTTTCCTCATGCTATCCCAACAACAATATCGTTAAAGGTCCTTAGACATCTTTTCCACATCATGATCTATATCCAAGGGAGAAGTATGAAACTACCTCATTACATACTCTCACATCATGACTAAAACAATCTTATATCATTATAAAATTATGACATGCTCTCCAAATTCATAAAATTTATCTGGAACATCCCCCGAGGATATCTAGTTATGTAGAACCTCACAATTTATGTCTCCCAACTAAGCCTCTCTCACACACTAAAGGAGCGATGGAGTCACCACCACTGAATAAAGAAAAAATTCACCCTCTACTATATTAGGGACTACTATAAATAATACAAATAATCATAATCATCTTCTACTAATAAAGTACATGACTCCTTGCTAAGTGAATCTTACACAAAATTCACATTCTAAGGATTATGGTCAATATCGAATTCGTAGTCCTATAGGAACTCCAACTGATGCCTCTACCTCATTTTAGGATCTCTATACATGAATATATACCTAGTAATATGATGGTATGAGTATATTTTAAAAAAATATCCTAGAATATAGTGCCTCTACATCTTCAGAGTGAAGACTACTACTTTAAACACCAGGTTGTGAATCATGTAGTTATTCTAGTGGGGTCTAAATTGCCTCAACCCATATGTGATCACTACCTACATCTACATTAATACACAGTCATCCCTAGATCTAGAGAAATAAAAAACACTACATACTCCAATCCCTCCTCTGATAGTCTCAATATAGGAGCACTGGTCAACCTCAGCCTAAACTGCTTGTAGGATCCTTGACACTGGTCAGTCCATATAAACAATTTTTTTTCCAAGCCTGGTTGGTCAAAGGTGATGCAACTCAAGAAAATTCAAGAATGAACCTCTTATATTACTACACCAATCCATGAAATCAACTCACCTCTGACACGCTCTTGGGTAGCTCCCAAGAGAGTATGACATCAATCATCCCTAGGTCCATAGCTAAACTATTTCTAGATATGACATGCCCCAAAAAACTGAATATCTTGGATCCAATACTAACACTTAGAGAGCATAATGATGTTGACGTACTTTTATACTTTTCTATAAATAATATCCTTAATTAAATATTGTTTTAATTGTAAAAATATTCTTTATTGATGAATTTATAATTTTTGTTAATTTTGTGTTAAACTAATTAAGCCTTGAATTATATATTGAATATTTATTTTTTATGTTTAATTATAATTTTTTAAACCTTTAATGGCTATTTAATGTTGAAGTTTCTTTTTAAACATTAAATATAATTTATTATTAATTTATTTATTTTTTAATTAACTAATTAGTTAATTTGTGTTTATATTTATTTATAATTTAAGGATATTATGATTTAATAATTTATAAATATAATTTAAAATTGTATTATATATATAATGGCATTATTTTAATTGATTGATTTTTTTATGCTATAGAAGTTTTGGAAATTTTGGAAACTTTCATTTAGCTGATTATTTGGGAGTTATACATAGTTGAATTTTTTATGCCATCCGCATAGTCAAAAAATTTAAGGTAATAACATATGGGATTTGAAGTTTATCTAACTATCCAATCCAATATTGGCTTTCCATAACCAAATTTTCAAAAGGGTCCATGTGTTGAAATTCAAAATCCTTGCTCACATCATTGAACTAGGAGCATCCTTCACCCATATATCTGATTCTAAATGAAACCCCCATGGAATTCAATTTTGATCTATCATTGCTTCCACTTTGAGGCCAGTATACCCAAGACCAAAGTTGACCAATGAGCCACAGTCATTGGATTGGAAATCCGGTTTCACATTCAAATGTCATCCAAACTTGATGAAGTGTATCGCGATTTCATGAAGTTAATTAGATCACACTAACAAATCTTCATGAGGAATAATTAAATCTGAAACTTCATTGATTCCAAAAAATCTATCTTATGCCACTACCACCGTGTACCCATGCAAGATTGAGGTTCATCGATGAATATGAGAACCTCTTCACCACTATTGAGCTAATCATTCCATCATTTCTGAATCTCACCATTTTAATCATATTTCAACTGAAACCCTTTCTATTGGAATAATATGAGGATAAGACAGTTTAATGTTAAAGAATAATCGGTGGTCGATGAATCCAAGCTTCATGTTACCACCATCTAGGAACCCGGGGTTAATGATTCACATTAGATCCATTCTAGTTTTTTGAGGATGATGACCCCAACACCAAAAACTGGATGAAGACAACCGCATTGGGCACAGAGCGTGTTCGAAGGAAAAAATAGGGCCACTATCAATTTTTTATTATTACCGATGAACTGAGATCGATCTTTTATGATGGTTGAAGATGATTTGTTTACTAGTTTCATGGGATCGAAGGATAATAGTTGCTCAACTTTTTTTCAGGATAAAGTGTGGTTCAAGATTTTTTTCACTCCATATGATTGATGTCTTATCTCCAGTTGTGTGATTGAGAGTAAGGGTATTTGTTACAGTTGAAGAACTCATCTAATCCATGAACATAATTTTGGATATTGTTAAATGGTGATGAAAATAAGAGTTTTATGATATAATGGAATGTTAAGTTTCTATTGAATTAGGATTTGTATCAATTATTTTTTATTTTAAGTGGGTGATGTTTGTGGTGGGAATTTTATTAATGAGACACCACTGGTGACTAAAGGGGAAAAAATTAATTCTCATAAATGACTATTAGAGAAAGTAGTGGTTTTGTGAGACTGTGACCCTTACTAGATAATAAAATATTATATTATTAAAAACTAAAAAGGGGGAAAGAAAATAGTTAGAAAGTGTAGAATAAGACATGGAATTTTCTCAAGAAAAATAATGGGAGAAGGATGTTGAGGATTTTCCACATGACTACTACCAATTCGGATACATATGATTTTTAAAGACCTTATGTGCCTCACAATCATGTCTAGATAAATAATTTATGGTTAAAACTATTTATTTCTCGTGTTTATTTAACTTTGAGTTTTGATACATCAATTTCACTATAAATTTGACAATGTGAATAGAAATTTAATTTTGATTAAGTTTGGTTGTTCATTTAATTTTTATTATAGTTAATATTTCATCTTACATTCCATGGTCAATATTTCATTGATTGAAGTGTAATGGGAATAGAATGTATCTTGTTAATTAAGGTAAAGTAGGATTTTGGTGATGACTCTCTCTATTTAAATTTATCAATTCTCAAATGAGGATTGTGAGTATAGTTATTGATCATATTTTTCATGGATCTTAGTTATTGTAAAATACAATGATTGACTCCTAATGAAAGGTCATCATATACTGATATCTTAGTCATTGATTACATTTCTCTTTAACTAAAAGTGATATATTTTTTTACCATGATTACTATATCAATTGATTTATTAAGTAGAAAATAATTTTAAATGATGAATATAGTATCATCCATAAGGATTACTAGACTAGGAAACTTCTCTTTTCCTATCATTCCCACCATTTTTATAATAAAATAATTTTCTTATTTCTATTTATTTTGTGTATATTTCACTATTTTTACCCATTTTTTGAAATTATATATTTTTCTCTTTTATATTCATCTTAAAATAATTAAAATACTAAATTTTGAAAATAAAATAAATCATTACAAAATAACTCGTACAGGGTAGTCTCTATATGAGACAGCCTTGGTCATTATTGTATTAAATTACTTAGGTTATAAAATTTGAGTTAGGTTCAAAACATTCCCTCGATTCACATACAATAAATTTGGTGCTCCCAGAGTAAGTCTAGGATCATGTTTAAGTGATCTGCATGATCCTCCTTTAACACTGATTAAATGAGTATGTCATCAATTAAAGTAACCAAAAACCATTCCATGTATAGCTAGAAGTCTCATTTCATCAAATCCATAAACATAGAAAGGGAATTCATCACACTAAAAGGAATAATTAGGAACTAAAGGTGTCTTTGGTGACATAATAATTCTATCCTCAAAATATTAGCCTCATGAACCCTCAACCGATGGTATAAATAACTAAGATCAATCTTTGAGAATCAACTCACACCTCACAACTGGTAAAAGAGTTCATCATTCCCTTTCAAGATTTAAATTTTCATTATCATTATCTGGTTTAGGAAAATTTAATGAATAAAAATACTCAATCATTCATCCACCTATTTCATGAAAAAAACTAGATCTCTCAGGGATACACACTATGTTTGATAAATCTCTTCTCTCTAAGGCCCTCCAACTGAAGCCTCATCTCTTGGAGCTCGATAGGGGACATCAGATATTCCATAGAATATATTGTTTTATTTATATGGTTCAATTTAATTCTAGTGATAAACTCTCTATGGGGAGTTAATCATGGAATATCCTTAGAGAAGAGGTCTGTATTCCACTCTAACATCAAAGAAACTAAAAGATTAGAGCATCTGTTGGTCCAAGGGTCATACTATACAATTGATAGGGAATCATTCTTATCCTCCTTCACAGTAGTTTATCCTACCTTATTAGAGATTCCTATTCCCCAAATAAGGGATATCAGAAACCACATCCTTGGGTATACTATAACCATCACTGAATATAGTCATCTAAGTATGTATGGTATAATGTTAATCCATACTTAGTAAACATTATAGGGACTCACCGCAGACTATGGAAAGATTCCACGTGAGGATCTCTCTCCTCCTAGAGTTAGGTAACACTATCATTGGATGTGTGATCAACTAACCTCCTCTACATTATTCTCCATCGCAATGGTCAAACGAACAGGGATCCAATTGTATCGCTAGATCTCAAACTGGAGATACGTTTAGGGAAATTTGTTTTATGACCCAGTTCTATACCTATAGTTAGAGAAGTGAAGACATATGTTGAACCTCTAAGACACACTCAAATCCTCTGATCATAAACTCCTATCATTTGAAGATGTTCTTTACCTTTTCCACCTTCTCACCAAAACTAGTTCCTACTCAAGAACCTAATCACATTAGATGGTCCAAAAACACACATGTTGAAAGAAATAATTCTCCACACCTTGAAACTGTTGGATTTTGGTGTCACTAACTCACCTGCATGGTTTTAGATCACATCACAGTAATTTATCTTGGTGGGGAAAACATCCCTCTGGCTTTCATGCCTTGATCCACAAAAAAAATCACTAATACTGGGCTCCATCGAATCCCAGTCTCACCTTATATAGTTCTCACCACCATGAATTCCTTCAAGAGGGGTCCTTTATAAGAAGGAAATTCACACCATAGGCTCATACCAGTCCTATACTATCTGAGACGGGGGTATGGATCACCAATAAAACTAGATGGTCTATATATTTGGAACCTGTGATGCAAAGAATATATATTTTCATCATTCTCTGGTACTATTGGATCAAACTAATGTTCCATGAAGAATATTGCTTTTAAGAGAAACCACATGATTGGTTGGGTTTCACACAAGGTATAAAAATCAGACCACTACCTAAAACTAATCCTCAACTATCTGAGGGTTTGGGTTTTCATGAAAATTGTGTGGTCTATATTGCTAGAACATGCGTAAAATGATAATTCTATGTGTTCCATCATCATGTCTTGCTGGATCCATCGACTTCTTAACACATGGACGATCATCTGTCGAAACCACTATTGGAGAGTTCATGTGTATCCCAATAGCTCTTAGAACTACTATATGCCTTCCTAGAGGAAAAAATCATGAATAATTCCCTAAATTGAGGCCTCATTTCTCATTCATTTATCTTCACGAAACTATCTTGAAATACTAGATGGATATCATCATAGATATTTATTGAAAGTTATCAAGATGTACCACATTTAAAGATAATATATGAGGATATTAATTAAAAATGAAAGTCAAAAGAATCAATCCTATATAATTAATGTATAATATTTTCCCTGTAATTTATTTCTTGGTATGCAGAGTCAATGTGCATGTAGCTAGATTCCTAGTGTATGGGTAGGTAGGCCACCACACCAACTCTAGGTACCCTAGTTTGAAAGTAATACTTGAGAAACTGTGAAACCGTTTACCTAATTACCAACCAATTCTTCATATGGGTACAACTCCCGACACTTTCCCAAGGAACAAACATCTCTGATAACACTCTCTAACAACCTAACCCAGCATGGACCGCCTAGCTGGCGGAAGACCAAGTTGCTATAACCTAAATCCCACCTCTAATGGGATAGGGGTTAGCAACAATTATTAATATGGAATAATATAAAATGGTAGGAATTGTCCAAATTTACCGTTATTGATTCAACAAATCTACATCATAAAATAGTTTAGAGAAATATGAAAGATAGAAACATCTAGATTGTAAACATGCATGAAATAACCTCTAGGAAAATACTATAGAGTGTTGAAGGATAAAACAAAATTTAATGGGGGGGGGGCATGCCCAACTAAAATTGATGTCCCAACCTGAAAAAAACTAGAATAAATGTAAACTTAGAGAGTCTGAATCATTATCTCCAAGTACTAACCCCCACATTTGTTCAGTGCACCCAGGTTCCCCTAAGATCCAAAAAAGTCACTGCCGATCTATATATCATCTTCATAAGACACAATATATTGAGGAAAATCTCATGCAGGGGTGAGTATGTCCATACATAGTAGGAAAACCTTAAAACCATAAACATACTAATATAGAGGTACAACCAAAGTTCATATCAACCATTAAAAAGCATATAAATTATAAACTTAGATAATAACTATAAACCCCTAGATATGCTCAACAAGAATTTCAAATGACAGTGAAAGGGGATTTTCACCTCCACAACCCAACTAAGAATGATGAGTGTATCCACGTCTCCAATGTTTCATCACCAAGGCCTAGCATCAAGAATAACAACATAAATAACCATTTGGAGGTCCCCGAACCTTGCCACTGCTCTTCACAGCTGAGCGATACATAAATCTACAACATGTATCATGTATGACCTCACTAAAATATGAGTGGAAGCGACCACTCCACACAATTATGCTCTATAATCTAGGTGGACACAACACTTATGTTGGACCCATATGCCGCTAAATATAAAACATAGGGGTATCACTCAATAGATAGAGGACTCACACCTAGTGTGGGGGAGTACCATCTCTATCTATATAAAGAGTATTGGGGACCCATGCCCTACTACAATAGGGGAGTTCCAACCCTAACATCTCACTGATGATCCTTCCCTAATAACTGTTATCTTCAAACTTCACTTAATAAAGCTTCATGCTTGGAAATTCTTACATAATATCTCATATTCCCAAAATAAGGACACTATCACATTTTATGTAGAAAAAAACATGTTATAGGGTACTCATAGACCAAAATATGAGTTCTGGATAAGGATATATAAGATAAATAAGTTACAGGAGGGAATACATGGCTTGTATAGTGGTTTACATAGGGTGTGACCTTGCCTCATCACCTGGAAATATTCTCATCTAGACATGTAATTAGAAGAAATTTCATACCACCCATCATGTATGGAAAATACACAATTTTTCTCATCGACTCAGGGCCTACCTCTGTGATTCATGTCATTCCCATTTACCTGGTCATGTTCCTAGTCATGCATGGGTGTCTGTCTCTGCTGGTATACTTTTGGAGTATATAGTGTTTCATCTCACATGGGGTTCTAGGTGTGTCCTAGCATTCACATGGCCAAGCTACCTTGAGAGGTTCACACATTGTGTGGTTCTTTCTACATGGAGTAGGCATATAATCGTAGATCAAAAACCAATAATATAAAAATACATTCCTTAAAAATTTAATCAAAATTAAAGAAACCATTATTGGTGATTCCAAACTCAATTTGGATTTATCTTTTGTGAATAATGTGTTCTCCATATAAGGAGAAGACCTGCTGCATTTTTTTCCTCTCTACCAACCTTGATCTGGTCACCCGTCATCCTATGATTCGATCCATAAATGAATAACACTTAGAGATATTCTAAAATAGTTCTAGGGTTATTCATCTAACCCTAGAGAATTTCCATTATAGGGTAATTATAGAGGGATTTAGGTCATGGGAATTTAAAAAAAATTAATTATTTATATAAATTAAATGCACCACCAAGGATTGCCTCATCCAAACATTCGATGCTGACCAACCTTAGGTCATTCCTAGGGTAAAACCCACGTTTCTAAATCAACCATGGTCTAAGATTTTTTATCAAATAATTTTTTTTTGATATTTAATCCACTATATCAGGAAAAATATGCACATGTGATATTAATATATTTAATATTTTTATAATATCATTACTAGGCCCACTCAGCCTCGAAATCTTACACCGATATAGCCCTTGGCTCTGAAAAATTTCATTAAAATATTTCAATGTATTACACAGAAAAAACTGATTCATTATAGTGATCGAGAAATTTATAAATGCCTAAAATATCACAAACATTCTTGTGATTATAGCTAAAATATCTAAGTGAGAAGATTGTCAGTTTTGATACAATATATGTTTATAGATTAAAGTTGAATCTCTATAGGTCTCATGAGAAGATCTTAAGCCCTGATATGACATGTCACATTGTTATTGATGTACTATTTGATTTTATTATAGTTGTAATTATTTTTATTTATTTATTTTTTGAAGAATGATTTAACTAAATATTTTTTGTAGATGAGAGATGAATATACTCGGTCCTGTTGGAAGATTTTAAAGGAATACCTATTCATCCAGGAAAATATAATAATAAATAGAAGAGAAGGGGTACTCTTATCATTCTATAGGACCCAACCATTGATGAAAAAAGAAAATGTGAGATCCTGGGAGACATTCACATAGAAAAAAGTTTATTAAATGAGAAATGAGATCATAGAACTGAAATAATTGGTTGGATTATTATATTACAAATATATAAAATATTATTCCTCTGACCAATATATAAAATAGAAAAATATGGTGAGAGAATTTTTTATGACTGTGATCTGAGAACCGAGTGAACAAACAAGATCTAAAAGAATAAGAATAAAACGAATATATTGATCTTGATTTGGAGAAGATTAACCATATGGGAATCAAATAAAAATGATAAGATCTTAAGACATGCATTGTTGAAAAAACATGAGAAGAATAAGAAATAAGAAGAAATATAGGATAGACCGACACCAACGTACTTGGTATGATCTATGTAAGGTATTAGTTTTTCCTAATCTTTTCCTTTTCATGTTATGGGTATTATAGATTTATTGTATAAGGATATAAGAGTGTAAGTTGTGTTTCAATTGCAAGAGGGATATTTTAGTGTGAGCAAAAAATATATAGTGTAGTGTAGCTTAGATATGTCCTCAAACAGCATGGACATAGGCCCTATGGAGTGGTGTGGTTTTAAAGTGGGATTTTGGCGTGGTTATTTTTCTTTGAAGTATGGGATATCAAGTTGAGGTGTTTTTGTTTCTATGTGTCATGAGAGGTAGTTTCTTCACAGTCTTGATAAGAATAATGAAGCTCTAGGGGTTGAGTTTCCTTAACTCTTCCATAAGGGGGATTGTTATGGAATGGTTTGTAGATTGTTTCATATTCTTACCATAGTATTTCTGGATATGTGTTTGATATATATAGGGATTTTAGTGTTGATTACATAGGGTAAAACCCTTGAAGTATTTCTTTCCTTTCTATATCATATTTTTTGGTAAAAACCATTGGCGTTGCGACAATGTCGAGGTGGTTGTGTAGTGCTACAATTAAATTACAGCTAGATATAAATTATGAAGTACATTTGAAATATTCGTATTTACTCAGTTATCCTTTGAACATAAAGTGGTTGATGGAATCTTAAAGATACTTTTGATCCCCTCTCACTACTCTATATCCCCCTACATCTAGAGATCATTCATTGGTGACCTAAGGTGAGTTTATTCTTCTCTGTTTGGTTCTTCTCTCATTTATTATATATTGATACACTATAGAAGCTGGTTCCTTATAGTTCTAATGGGTTTTTTGGCTTCATTTTGCGTGGAATATTCATGGATGAATATCCATAGGGTTATAAGTTCTTTTTGGGATAGAAGATTGCATATCAGTAATTTTCCTTGCATTCTTCCTTGAAGAACATTGAAAGTTATATCTTGAGGTAGGGTATTAGAGGCTCGTATTTTTTTCTGTGAAGGTGTTTTATTATCATGATTTGTTTTATTTAATTAATGGTGTAATTAACCAAATGAAGATAATAGTTGGAATTAAGAATGAATCAAAAAGGGATATGAACTTAATTACTATCCTTCTTGAAATTTGTTAAGCATTAATGTAATTATTGGAATCATTTTTATAGACAATTTATATTTTTTGTTAGATGATAATGATATGTTTCTTTTTTGTAAAACCTATTCATAATGAACTAGTTAATTAAATTTAGTTAATAAAAATATTTTTCTTTTGAGGTAAGTGTTTAGGGTAGGGTGAGCCTATCCTTTTCAGTTATAGGTTGTTATGACTTGGTGTTATATACTTAGTTTCCCATTGAATTTTCCATGATGAAAATAATTTTTTGGCCGTATACATGTACTCAAGTATAGTAGATCAATTCAGGTGAATATTGTGAAATCAATATTCTTGGGATGATTAGGAAATGGGTTTGGTGGCATAAGTTAATTGATAAACATTATTCATACCTTTTTGGGATATCAGGTTGGTGATATGGTGTATGGAAGAGGTTGAGAGAAGGTAATTCTTATTCATTAGGTTATTTTTTTTTGTTGTTGATTGGTTGTTTAGTATGTATTAGATCTACCCTTTATTTTTTTCATTATTCGTTAATTTAATGCTTAGGTTTCCATATGGTTATATCTTGTGATTTAAAACTACCTGTTATAGTTGTTTTGTGAAATTTGACTGAATCTCCTTATAGAAAGTTACGATGAGTCCTTGATAACTTAGATTATGAGATGGTAAATGAATTAAGAAATGGACTACTAGGATTTCTATTCATGGTGGTAATGATACATGTTAATTATTAACCATGGGATAATTGAATTGGATGATTTGAGAGAAAGGGATGGAATATAGGAATTATAATGTGTATTATAAACCATTGTGTATTATAATGAATAAAGCTGAGTAAAGAAATTTTTTAAAGTGGTTTAACTAATGAATGAATCATAATTTCGTGATCACTAAGTAAATATGATTAAAGATGTTGATCTTACTGCTTTCCAAATATCTTGTTTCCTAGTCCATGGTGGTGGCACTCGAGTGTCATGTGGGATGATAGCTATAAATAAATCTAAAGCTAGGTCATTTTTTAATGTGGTTTTGAGTGATATTATTCTTATATTTTCAGATTTAATACAAACTTCCACTGAATTTAGATAAGAAAAAATTACCATATGTTTTTTGTATAAGTTTATTCCTTGACATCTAGTTTGTAAGTGAATGGATGACTATCTTATCCCTCTACCTTTCTCTCCCATCAATGTTTCATGATGTGTATGAATACCTTGGATATAATGGACTATGTTGTTGGGTATGTGTCTGAAAAGACTATTATGGATCCATTTTACCATACGTGTATGCGCAGGTTGTATTATCTTGAGGTTAGAACACATACATATACTCTGGATATAGTGACTATAGTATCATATAGGTGTACATGTATGGTTTGTGATAGTTAGTGGTATAATGAATGTTACATTTCTTATAGTGTCTTTCAGACTTGATACTTGGTTATGGATGGGATGATAATGATGAGAATGTGAAGAGAACTGCAGAGTGTAGTATTAGATGTGGTATGTATTCATAGGGTAGAGGATGACTTATGGAATGGATTTTAGCACATGATTTTTGGTATTAGGGTTTCTGGAATAAAAACTATTGGGTAAGTGAGAGTAGGGTACATTTCTTATATATATACATTGATATGGTTATACTTACTTATACTTGTTACATAGTGAGAGAGTCCTAGTAAGAATGGGATATAGTTTCCTATTTTGGGTAACCCTTTGGTTTCATTTTCTTATTCATTGAGTTTTAGTATGATTCTTTCACAGTTTCATAAGAGGTTCTAGGGAGGATCTGATTTAGTATACCTATATGCTCACCCTATGTATATATAAGATATTTTTTAGGTCTTTAGGAGATGTTTGGTGATTGAGCTGGTCTTTACTTTATCCGAGTAGGTTTTTATTAGTTTTTGGATTTTTTTGTCACTATCTAGGACTGTATTACTTTTTTCTCTTTTATGTCATTACATTCATGTATAATGTTTTCTTATTTATTTATTATTGGTGTTTATCAGTGGATATATTTTATATTTTGTTATAAACTTCAAAAAAATAGGTTAATAGCTCATATTGTATGATTTTTATACCCTCTATGTTAGTATCTAAAATGATTCCTTTTGAAGGTAGGATTTGAGGGTCATCCCCATATTCACAATTGGACCAGGAAGGATACTAGTGGAGGGGTCATAACATAGTGGTATCAGTGTTACTGGTTTAGAGATAAGGTGGAGTTTTAGAAAGGAATTAGCAAGGATTGAATTTATTGGTATAACAACAGTATCAGCTAGACTTAGTATGTGATGTAAATAATGGATACCAGCTAGGACATAGATATTTAAGGCCCCATGTGATTGAATACAAGGACCTTCAAGTTTACTAAACTTCCTACGTGAATTAATATTTCTTGTAAGATGGATACCTAGGTAAGTATCATGTGACATGATTTTCTTCTCATGTGTCTAAATTAGGTACAAAATCGTAATTTTTTTGAGATTGAATTAATTAATTAACCATAAATATTTCATCTTATCAGTTTAAGCATCGATAGTTTTTTTAGGAATGGATCTTGGATGATATTATTTTTAGGTTCACACTTATGATCTAACATTTCATCTTGAACCACTCTTTATGAGATAGAATGTCACATGACATTTAGTGCACCTCCTTATATACTAGAGGCTATCAACAGACATTGAGGGTCTCAAGTGGAATCAATGGGAGACTATACCCTCAATCAGAGTGCATATTAAAAAAAATAACCAAAAAAATAACAATATATAATCAAAGTACACAGATACAAAAAACATACCATAATTTTTGCATGAACAAAAAAATAGGCTCTACAGTAATAACTAGAAATAGAACATTGGCCACTCACTAGTATGGTCACATATATAAATAAAGAAAAGAAAAAAGTACAAGAAGTTGTACACCAAACTCTAAGACTCACCTCATCCCAGTGACTAAAATCTAAGTGAGTTATCCTGCTAGGAAATCAACAATTAGAATTATCCCATCCTACACCTGCAGTTAGTGAGTGTTTCTTGGGTACCCAAGTGCCATGTATACTCCAGTATGGTGTAAGTAGGTTTCAGTAGGGTGCCATTAATGCATCCCAGTACCTAATAGGAAAAATCAATTATACATGCTTGTGATAATCACAAATGTTATTAAATATGAAAAATATTACTTCACAAGTATAACATATAATCACTAACCACACACAAATCATAAAAACCCATACCCTGAGTAGTTGAACACCTACAAAGATACCATGAACCCTAGAAATACCTTCTTCAGCTCCATTATGGAATTATAGTTATAATGGTTTCCAGTATTAATCCAGATCATTCCATAAGGCCAGTCCACCAGGTATCAATACAAAATTTCTCTTTGTATCCACTCTTAATTGAGTGAACATGTCACTTGGAACCGACTTATCATCATGAAAATATTTTACTCAAAATCCATATGAATATTGAGTGAACATGTTACTCATGAATCCTCTTGTAATAAAAAAACATTTCTTCATGGAATCTATAAGTGAATCCAGTAAACATGTTACTCAATATCCACATAGAATTAAGTGATCATGTTTCTCATCATCACTAGGGATCATGTGATCATGCAACTCAATATACATTAGTCATCGATACAAAATGTCGCTCAGCATCCCTAAGGTCATTATACCCCCAATGTTGTTGTCATGGGTCTAGCCTCTAGGATTTCATAACCTTACCCTATGCTCAGGTCCATCATCATCACTATCACAATTCATGTGCACTCACCCTCTAAGGGACAACCATATAATGATGGCCCACTTGTAATTGAATACAAGAACAAACCTCTAAGTGAAATATGATATATAACTTAATAGGGAAGAGAATAAAAATAATAAGAGAATAGAATATCATTGAAAGGATTTGGTATCAATATAAAAATAATTTTATCATCATTAAAAAAGAATAACAAGCCACATAATCATACTCATAGAATGAAAATATTATAAACAGGTCTCATGTGATACACATGCACCCACATGTGATCAAAAATAAAACAATGTCTCATGATATACTCATGCACACTCATGTGGTCAAGGAATAAAAAATTGTATCATAAGATCTGTGTCAAATAAAGAACAACTACACACCTAAAGGGGTCCATGTGATTTAAGGAACTCAACTCTAATCAAGCCTCAACTTGTGGTGGTTGGCATCAAGCCAGTGCACAAGGGTCTATCAAGGAGCTTGTCACTTTGTAAAATTATAATAATCGTGGTTCTATTAATTATTCAACAATTTTGTACCATTAATTAATTAATCATTAGGCGTGTTTCCTTTAAACATTAATTACACATTTATGGATTATTTTTATTTCACACAAAGTGGTTAACCTCATAATAAATTCCTAAAAATAATAAATTAAACCATAAGATAATGTTTATGGGACTAACTAGCTCAAACAGATCCAACTACCATTCAAAAAAACCAACTTATTTTCAGATTCCGTCCAAGTTTATTTAGACTCTATCAAACCACATGAGTCCATATATTGGGCCTAGTCATTCCAAATTAATTAATAATAACTAAATTATAATTAATTAAATGATTACAATTAAAATCATATTCAAATGAAAAGGCCATACTTTTTGATGGACTTACCAGAAATCACTACCTTTTCATGTAAATAAATACTATCCCTGGATGGTGTGTAACAATGTTATGAATTCATTCTTGGAAAAATAACTATCACACAACAACATTAAAAAGTCCCAATTTAATATAATTTAACTTAAAACATTAGAAGAAACTGAACCATGTGACGTACCTTAGCCTCGGTGTTATCCAATGGAGTTTGGCCACTCCCAACACACTCTTGACTCTAAGATGAGAAAAATAACGAAATCAATTCCATGATATAATGACCAATTAATCTCAAAACGAACAAAAACCCTTGAAGGGATAACCAAGGAACATGACTTAAATAAATTATCTTTAATGGTATTCATTCATAATATTGAGACATCCTCTTTCCTTGTCGATCCAAATCTCCATCGTTCACGGAAAATTCCATTAAGAATTGATTGAACTATCATCCATATCTCTAATTAAAGTCAAACTAGTAATCAATAAATGATCATGGTGATCAAGGATAAGATGGATTAAATATAATTATGACATAAATGGATCTAAAAGGCTACAAATTACCAAGAGGATCATTCATGATGAAGGAAATCATGATCTACCACCATATAAGGATGAAAGAGGTCGAGATTGATAAAGAATGAAGGATCTCTTATGGATTCACCAATGAATATTTCCTAGATACACCCTAGATAATGGGGATCACTTCAAAAAAAGAATAGGGATATGAAAAAATTGATCTCAAAAAGTTGATAAAGGGAAGTTAAAAATGAGGGGGGGGGGGCCTTTGGTCAAACTGACTGAAAACACCCCTAGTAAAAACTATCCAGCATGCCCCACCAGCTCGCTGGTTTGGGTATACCAACTAGTTAGTGGATAGTTGACCACCTATTGGAATCTACCTAGATGGATAGTGAGACCTTATAGGTAGTATTAATTATACCTACTATAATCAGATATCCATCACATGCTCGCTATCTAGTCGTTACATCATACTAAGTAGCATGGCTACTACTCACCCCACCAGATAGCTGGTGGGGGAAATCGGCTAGAGAGTGGTTTTTTCAGTAGCCTCCGATCCTTAAGAGATTCTTTTTTGACTTCCCTAGTCACAATTAACCCAAAAACAACCTTTAATTTCTAAAAAACCTCTTAAGGATGATTGAATATGAACCATCTCAATTAAATACTTGGTTCTCAAAATGATCCATCCACCCAAAAAAAGTTCAAGTTTCCTATGAAATTTATAACATATAACGATGTGGGTCATTACAGATGACATTCAGCAAGATGATCCATAAGATCATCATAGATTTTAGAATGATGAAAACACATGGTTGGGGATAATTCATGATTTTAGTTATAGGGTATGTGGAAATATGAGGGCATTTCTTCCAATCACGAGACCAAGGATTGGTTGGAGGATGTGGATATTGTAATAATTTTGATATTTTATTGAATGAATAATAGGGTTTAATTAGATATGAAGATTTTATATAGATTATTTTGGTAGTGTTTTTTTTTCTTTATTTATTAAGAGGATTCGACTGTTACGTAGGCGAAGTTTTGTGATTAGTTTCATGATGAGTGTCTTTCTTCGACTGCAAAGTCAACTAATTAGAAAAATATTCTTAATCTCTACTAGAATAATTTTAGTGCGTGAGAATTCAATATTCAGTATAAGAACCTTTTGAATTATTCTTAAGACCAAATTCTATATGAGTTAGATAGGAATATGATTTTTTTTAGGCTTTACATCTGGATATCTATTTTCAGCTCACCCAATTCTTATTCTCGATATATCTTATGGTGCTAGTGGGGGTAGAAGTTATTGGGAGAGATCTACCTTAGTTTGGTTCATCATGGGAGTGGATTCATAAGTACTCTATATAGAGAGAATCTATGGAAATAAGTTCTCAGTTTCCTAGATAGTAGAATATTCAGATAGAATAGAATCGGTTCTAGACTTTTTCATCTCATTTCATTAGGGTTAGCACCTCTCGAACCCTAGCCAGTGGATTTGGAATAGTTTTCTATGCATGTGAAGTTCATGGAAACTAGATTCTTCATATTCCAGCCAATAAAGGATCGTCATGAACTACCCTAACCTGAAATGTCACTCGACCCAACCCACCCCTCGACTCGAAGGGCATTCCCAATCCCCATGAGAAATCAACCAGTTCATGGGCCTCAATAATTTACTTTTGGTAATATTTTCACTCTCTAATAAAAAATTAAACCCACAATGGAAACTACCATGAATCCAGAATTACTTATCCAAGTGTTTTAAATCCATGCATGTGAATAAAAAATGACCTAATAAAGTATACATACATGGAATATTAAAATTTAAAACCATAAAAAACACAACTGAAACAAAAACATAGTAAAAGGAAAAAAATAATCCAAGATGAAATGGGATATACAACATCACTAAATAAAAATGAGAGAAAAAACCTAGATATTGCTTCTACATCACTGCTAGTGACCCTTGGTCACTCACCACATCCCACCATCCACCCATGGACTAACTCAAACCTCAAAATGGAAATATAACTAGGAACGTAAAATGGAAATATAAAATTTTCATAAACACTTGGTCACCAGTGAATATGAAGGGTGTGATCTAAATGTTCCCAGTAGGATCTCACCAATGAGTCACTAAAAATACCTTCATAATACAGGTTATAAAACTATAGTTTGAATATAATGTATAAAAAGAATTCACATGCTTTATTGTATAAACCAATAACATGAAACTTTAAAATTTCTTAAATAACCATCACATTTAATATAAATAAAGTAGGGTTTTATATTTTTCTTATGAATTTTAAAGAAAAGGAAAACGTACCTAAAAAATTTACAGAAAACAAGCCCAAATCACCATGCATCCCTAATTCTAAAACATGTGATGAAAATACCATTTTCAAAAGAAAATTCATTAAAAACCTTATCTTAAATACCATTTAAGTTATATCCAAACAGTTAACATGAAACCACATATTCTAAATCATTTTAAAACAAAAAAAAATTGATAGGGATCCAAATAATTACTTTCAATGAAATTAAACACCACATGCACTAAAATATCAGTGAATCATAATAAAAGGGAACAATAAAAAATGTTACCATGTGGTTGAGTAAGCTTAGAAAAAATAAAAATTACTAAAGGTGGAATCCCATAATTTATCCTAGAAAAGACCAAATCATTATGGAATACATGCTAATACCCAATCATATTTATCCTAAACTAGAGATGAGTAAACTAGTCTGGTAGTAAAGAACAAATCCATGCTCCCAATGGCCCCATTCAACCGTATGGGGATATAAAATCCTAGGTGAACACACTAACACATGCCATGTACTACCCTATTAGCTGAATATGTTTAATCGAGCAGCTTACCCCAGTCGATACTCAACCTACACTAAGGATTCCACTCATCTAGATCCCTACCTAGTCATATAGTACTACCATGACTTTAAAAACAATGGATATTACCAATAATGTAAGAGTAAGTCATCACATTAAAACAATTACAAGAACTTGAAAGAAAACATCATCCCTCCATTTACACCCTCACATGAAATAGCCCCTTTAACATTCATGAAAACACTTTTCATAATAAGAAACATAAAAATAAAACATTCCCCAAGGGGGTCATATTCTATAATGGGCATAACAATAACTTGGGATCGAATGAGGGTCTCACATGGTTTAGAAAAAAAAACCTTTTTAAATGTTTCAACTATTTTTTTTAAAGAAGATAAAAAATCTGATCCATTCCACACCATTCGAAATCCCATATTGAAATATCAATTAAAAATAATTTATAAATTAACACTTTGAAATACGCTTTTCTAGAACACACATGCAAACTCATTGATAAACCTAGAAAAAATCCAAAATCCCCTATTTAACTAAAACTTATTTTCTATAATTATTTGGTTTTAATAACCATATTTTATTTCCAATTGATAAATTCAATATTTTTAAATCACTTCAAACCACCAGGAGACCCCAAGGTCTCAAAAAAATTTAATTCAAAAGGATACCAACCCATTTATTTTATAAAACATCACACATACCTTTTCAAAATGTAAATGGAACCAAATATGCTTTAAAAAAATTAAATTTTTTTAGAAAATGTAATCAGGAATTTTAACAAGTACATTTTATATGAAATAAATCTATGCCGAGTGTATAAACCATTTGAAATAAATTTAAAACCCAAAAAGGGTGTTCAATGGGATTATATTTTCATAAAAATCCATTTAAAAAATAATCAAGCATTTTATAACATGTGTTATAAGGTAATAATTAAAAAAAATTACCTTGTTCAAGAAAAAATCAACTAAAACAAGTCTCCTTTGATAGAGAATTCATAATGGATCCAAGATATACCCTAATTAATCCTCAAAAACCTAATACCCCATCATTAGAATCATCTTAAACCATATCCCAATATAAATAGTGTTCAGGGTTTAGGGATGAGATAAAAATCAATTGATATGTCAAGGGAATAAGAGAGGAAAATAAAAGATGAAGGAAATAAATAATACCTTCTTGAAATTAAAGAGAAAAAACTATAGATTGAAGGATAAATAATAGGGTAATTTCTTACACACACCCTAAGTTCATCTGAGAAAGAGGATGATAAGGTGAGGCTAAAATAAAAAAACCTAAGGTGGTAGAAAGGTTATATCACATTTACTAATAAAATATGAGTGGACTATACAATTTGGCTGTATGGTTTTCAAAATCATGCACCAAATGAGTGGATGGAGCTACCTAAGCAAAACAACATCATGAAGCCTGGCCACATGGTTTAAAAATTGTGTGACAAAGTTGGAAAAATATCTATCAAAAACTAAAAACCTATCACAAATTTGTCACACAGTTTTTTCTAGTCATTTATAAGTTTTGCGTTGGTTCCCCCAATCATAAAAGGGATTTCATGGTTTCCCCTATAATTCACGTGGTTTTGATAAAACCATTCACTACCCATGAAAGCTAACCGTATTCTGGAAAAAATTGATTGATAAGGCTTCATATGAAGGGAAACTACACGGTTTCTATTAAACCATTCACAAAATGAACATTTTCCAATTTTCTGTCCCTGTTTCAAACTTGAAATTACTAAAATCATAATGAACCCAACATTAAGTTAAAATAATAAAAAAAAAATAGTAACTGTGATATGTGGGTCTCCCCATTTCAATAAGTTAAAGTGTTGGGGACAACTAAAAATATCTTAAGACCATGAAAACATCAAATATGATCACATATCTCTACCAATCCACCAAAAACCTCAATCAATTTCAATAACTTCAAGTAGTAATCCACTAAAAATTCAAAAAAAAATATTAAATGAATGTAGACTGATTAGGGGTCTCCCTGCCATTTAGAATTGATCTAAATTGTCAAGAGAAAATGTCCCCTCCAAAAATGTGTGCATCTAAAAAAACCACAGTTACAAAAATCAGAAAAGGAAAAAACTTGATTCCACTAACCATAGACATATATAAGCTATCTCAACTCCAAAAAGGAATCACCATTTAAGGAATATCTAAAAGACCCAAAATCCAAAAATAATCCAATAACATTAGATTAGGTCCCCAAAATAATCCAAAAACCCTCATATTCAAGACATCCAAATGTCACAAGACCATGTCACCAAAACCATCACACCATAGATATCCAAATCACATAGAATCATAATGCATTTACCACTCTATAAGATAATGTGCGTTCTAACATTGGGCTACAACACTAAAAGGAAGGGGTGAACTAGGACTTCATATTCGAGTTAATATCTCAAGGTAAACTGAACAATATCTGAACTAACACGAACCAGTTCATAATATCCATGGATTCTATGACATTATTAGTCACATGAGACACACACCCAATCCTCACCATGCTCAAGTCAACAATACAAAACCCATACATAGACCTCTCCACAATTTCAACATCAGAAAAAGAATCCACATAGAGCACATGAAAGAACAATGATGCCCAAACATTACAAAGAAAATACCTCTCACCTATGAGAAACCAAAATGGGGTAAAAAAAGAATACAATAAACAAAATCCACCTTAAGGATACCACCCACTAAACTCTTCAAGAACAAATCCACAAAATTGGCCATCTCCCAAAACCCTAAGGAGATCTGTCCTCTCAATTAAACCAATTGGATAGCCATGGATCACCTAGACTAGTCTCCCAAAAAAATTCCCTTAGATAAAACACCACAATACAATTCAAATGAAAAAAATAACAACTTACACTCCATTTAGAGTCTCAGAAAGTTCCACTGAAAAGAAGAGAAATAACCCTATAGATAAAAAACATCACTTTTACTTAGTACCATCTAGAGTGGAATACATTATATAAAGTTAAACATGGCCTCAACTCAGTCTTGTTTTCCAAACCAAGTCTCATGTTCCCAACCCACATGGAGGAAAAAATCCAATAACCAAAATCAACCAGATAAAAATCACATGAAAACCCATATTCTTTTAAATACCTCTATATTCCCAAAATAATTAAAACCCATTTATAAAAAATGTTTTCACTTAAAATTAAATAAACTTTTGAAAGAATCCCAAATCAATTAAAATAAAAATTCCCTAATGGAATTTCAAAAAATATTAACTAGTCTATAAAAACTACTAATTACATTGTAAAATAAGAACCCTACTCAAGCATTTAAGTGATCATTCTTTAAAACATTTAAAAAAAGTTTCACCCACTTTTTAAAAAATATTTAAATCTATTCACCTCTTTATTTTAATTAAATAAATACTGTCATATTCAAAACACACCCCCAAAAAATTGAAAATACATTTCATTAAAACTATAAATAAATTTTAAATCCCAAACAAATTCTAGTAAATCCAACCCTTTTTTAAAAAACAAGATCCAAGGAACCCCTCCAATCCAGAAATAATTTTCTATAAATTCCAACTTTTTACAAATGGTTCCAAAGCCTCTTTATTAAGTTCTAAAAAAACTTTTCAGGGAATATCATATTTTACCCATAACCTAATTTCTCAAAATAATAAAAAAAGTGATACACATAATAAATTCAAAAATATTATAATACAAACCATCAACATATCCTAAGAGTTGACTGGGGTCATCCTCCACCCCCCAAATAATCATTGGGTATTATTTATGAAAATTCTAAATAAAAAGTCATGCAGCATGTAGAACCATGCTCGAATCATCCATATGATTTGATGGACAACATGCTAAACATGAAAAAACTCCTCAAATGTCTCTAAGACCAATAATTTGGTCACTACCTAGTTATCAATCTATGAAGACCAACCTCATGAAACTAATATACTTTTTTTAATTCCAAAATCTAAAACAACCTCCAACTAAGCTCATACTATGTCAATGGAGATCAACACTTCATCAACAATAATTAAAACAAAATTTTCAAATTCAAAATTCAAATACCAACTACCTAGGGAAACTCTAGCATAATCTTGATGGGTGGCGATCAAGAACCCACTCACGACCATCCTACTAAGTCCCAATGATAATCCTAACTCAAATTAAACGTGACATATCAAAATATAAAAATAGTGATTTCAAGATCCTATGTTCCCACTTAGAAACATAGACACTGATACCATTTATAAGGAATTGGCTTTGGCTAACCTGTCCCAACAAATACCCAACCCAACCCATCACTCAACCTTAAGGTAATTCTAATCGCTAAAAACTGAAATATAGTCCATCAATCTAAAGAATGAACATTGGGTAATGGTTTCACCCTTGAATAAAAAAAATAAAATTGTAGTGAAAACTACCCAAAATTTGGTATTACTTATCACGACATAGGACGTAGATTAATTTGAAATAAATTTAAATTAAATAAAAAAGAATTGAAACATGGAATATTAAAATATACATCCATCCAAAATACACAATTAAAATAAATAAATAGTAGAATAAAAATAATTAAACCTCCTAGGCTGAAATGCATGATACAACATACCAAAATAAAAAATTAGATACAAAACCTAAATAGCTCTAACATAACAACTAGTGACCCCCAGTCACTCACTACATCTGACCATCCATGCATGTAATAACTTGAACCTCAACAATAAAACCATAACTAGGCATCTAAAATAGAAACAAAATAGTTTCATACATACCCAAGTACGGGTGCATATGTAGAGTGTGAGCTAAATGTGCCAGTAGATCTCTCCATGGAGTCTATATTAATTCTTTTATAATAAGATCATAAGATACTAGTTTTAACATAAGGTATAAAATATGATTTCACATATTTATAATAAAAATAAAGAAACATGCTACTTTCATTTTCTTAATAAAACCATCACTTATAATATAAAACAAGAACAATAATACATTTTAATTATGATTTTTCAAAGTAATGAAATGGGAATTTTGAAAGATAGAAAACAAATCTCAAATCACCACTTATCCCTCCTTCCCAAACATGTAATGAAAATACAATTTTCATAAAAAACCTCATGGGAAATAATTTCTTAAAACCTATTTTAAGTGATAACCATCCATTCCATTTTAAACTAAAATTTCCAAATTATTATAAAACAAAAAAATGATACGAATCCAAATCATTACTTCAAATGTAAATAAACACTACATGAATGAAATATCAGTGAAACATGATAAAATGTAATGATCAAGAATAGATCCATGTTATAAGAATCTGATTCTTATTCTTGAGGTACGAGTTTCTTCTTTTCTCTTTTCCTTAAGTGGTTTTTAGAAAATATGGAAAGTGGGGAAAAATCCAAAATTTTGGGACTACACGTCATGTACTTTTCCACACGCCATGTATTTTGGTTGTGTGGGATGAGTACATAGGGTGTGTAGCCATGTTGGCGACTAAGGGTGTAAAAATCGACTACACGCCGTGTAGTGGGTATTTACATGCCGTGTAGTCAATCGGAAGGAAAATAGTAAGGCGGTGGAAGCAACTTCCAGCTGTGCGGCAGTACATGCTGTGTAATCAGGTTTCACACGTCGTGTACTCAGGTCGACAGATGAAAAGTGCCACGTTGGCGGGAATCCATCGAAGGAACAGCTAAAAAATGGAACCTACACGTCGTGTACCCAATAGTACATGCCGGGTAGTTTGTTTTTTTCACTTAAAATGGGATGTAGCCAAACCTGTTTATAGGATTGGATTAGAACTAGTGGAAGGAGTTGGGAGAGGAGGTCGGAGCTTCGAGGATCTCCAGATCGAGCGTCGGGAATCCGTTTTCGCCTTTGACGATCTCGTTGGAACCGCACGGGTAATCCCTCTACTCTCCTGGCATTGTTATTACCAATTCTTCCACTAAGGGAAGTTATTTGAGTTTGAACGGGGATTTCATTCACCTTAGATCTATGTCATTCTAGGACAATTCGAGGATTATCATTCGCAGATACCGTTCAGGGGCGTTTAAGGCAGGTGGCTTGGTGTTTAATTCCCAACTGTTGTGCGGTTGTGTGAATCGTTGTGCCACGAACCCATGTTGGGGTGTCTTGGGGCTGAGGCCTTGGCTGTTTTAAATACCTAGAATTGTAAAGGTAATTAAATGTGATAATAAACTATTTTTTGGGATTGCTTCTTGGATCCAGGACCAGCCCGGGGGTGTTTTCCTCTGTTTAGCCGTTTGGACAGGATACCTGAGGGTATGCCATGTTTATTTTGCGCATTAATTTTTCCTTGAGAGGAATTTTATGTGAATTTATTGTTAAATGTTGGGCATGGCCCAGTTACTTGTTTAGCCCGAGGGAAGTGCTTTACTTAGCCTGAGGGCAGTGTATCTTTTAGCCTGAGGGAAATTTCTTCTGTGTGTGTGGGTAATAGACTATGTGCCTGAGGGAGACACTTTGTACGCCTGAGGGAAATATCTGTTATGACTGTGGGCAATTACCTACGGGTTAAGATTATGATTACCTGAGGGTAAGGGTTTGCGTGTCTGAGGACACTGACTGTTTACATAGAAATTCACTATGGTGGTTTCCTTATAATGAATGATTAAATGAATAATAAAATGGAAATATAACTAGTAAAATTAGTTAATTTTGAGTACTTCTTAGTTTATTTCATTTTACTATTGCACACCGTTGTTGCATATTTTCACACAGTTGGGCACGGGCATTTGGTGGGTGTCTACTGGGATTTATTTCTGACACCCTATTTGGGTCATGTATTCAGCCCAAACAGATTATATTTCTGCAGGTGTGGATAAGGACAAGGGTCCCTATACAGGTACTTGATTGCTGCTGAGGAGTAGGGGAGAATGGGAACGGGCTTAGGCTCACGATGCTACCGGCTGGTTTGTTTTGATTTGTTGTACTTGTACATTCTATTGTATTGTACTGTACTATTGTGTAACATGTTCTGGTTGTTTTCATAGAACTTGAAGCAGTCTAAATCATTATATATATAACTGGTTGGTTATCTTTACTGCGGTTGTTTATTTAAAATATGTATGGTTTATTGCTTTCGTTGTTTTGTATGTTTTATTTAGAAATTCCGCTGCGCTACACTTTGACAAATGAGGACATAGTTTCCCCTCTATAAGACCTGGGCCCTCACTGCTAGTCGGCAGCCTCTGGCGTTTGGGTAAATGTTCTTGAGGTCATGTGACCAACCGGGTTTGGGCACCCGTTGAGTGGCACCGGGATCCGGGACGTTACACATGTAGTCATTAAGGATAGGGTAAATACAAATAGTAAGAGGTATAATCACGTAAATTATCCTAAGAAGGGAAAAAGGATCACGGGAAACATACTAAGACTCAAGTATCACGGTCTTGAACTAGTGATAAGAAACCTAGAACAACACTAAATATCATATCTAGACTCTCAATGGTCTTATTGAACCATTCAGGGAAATAACCTCTTAGGAACAAATCACGACGATGGTCCACAAACTATCATTTCATCACACTCTCTCTAACCAAGAACCTTACCCTAGTTAGATCTCAAGATACACTAAGGCGTTCACTCATCCATATACCTACTTTTTCATATAAGACACCCATGAAATGATATAAATTAGAGGTGATAAATTGTATAATAATATATTACCACATAAAAAAATTATTCACTTGAAATTAAACCTCATCCCACCTCCTACAGTGTTTAACTAAATATACCCTTTCACATTCATGCATAATAAATTAATAATATGATATATCAATATAAATCATTCCATAATGGGGGTCACAAGACACAAAGGGCATAAAAATCCCATGGTTATGAAATGAGGGTCTCACATTATTGAGTAAACAACCCCTTTTAAAATGATCTAACTAGGATTTTAAAAAGGAACTCAGAATAATGAGCCACTCCATACCATTTTGAATCCCATTTTGAAATATATTTTGAAAACAATTTATCAATTCACAATTTGAAATCCAATTCTACAACCCATACTTAGAAAATCGTTAGGGAACTCAACCAAAATCCACAATTCCATTTTTAGAAACATAACCTATTTTTAGAAATATTTATTTCTAAATACACTTTTCTTTTTAAAAAACATTAATTCACTACTTATAAATCACTTCAAACCACCATGAGATCTAGCAGACTCAAATATAATTAATGTGAAAAAAGGCCAACCCCTATATTTTATATAAAATACCTTTAAAAAAACAAACATTCTCTTACTAAAATAGAATCAGAAACAAATATACTTTTAAAACATTAAAATTTCTTTAGGAAATAAAATCTGTCATTTTAATGAACTCTTGGAATGTGACATAAGTATATGATATGTGTTTAAAATATTTTGAATCTATTTAAAACCCAAACTATTATTAAATAGGATTAAAATTTCATAATAATTCATTTAAAAAACTCAATCATTTAATAACACGTATAATAAGGGAATTCTTAAGAAATACCTGCCTCTTTCAATCAGAATGTAACTGAAACAAGTCATCTTTGACTGAAAACACATAATTGAGATAAGGGACATCCTTTTTTACTATAAAAACCCAAATAACCATCATTTGAACCATATTTAACCTAAACCCCAACCTGAATAGTGGTTAGGGTTCACAAATGAGAGAAGATGATAGAAAGGAAGGCTTTCCCACTAGAAATCTAAGAAGAAATTTCCCTAAATATAATGATAAAGAATGTTGGAAACTCCCAAAAAAATTATTCATCAAAGAAAGATAATAATAATTGGAGGCCAAAATCGTAAAATTATGTTGGCAGAAAAGTCATTTAACCTTTTTAATGAAATTTTGGCACACTACACAGTTTGGCCACATAGTTTTCAAAACTGCTCTCAAACTATGTAGATGAAACTTCCTATGAAAGATTAATTTGTATGGATTGGCCACATGGTTTAAAAACTATGTGTCGAAAATTAAAAACTCTTTATCAATAATTAAATACTTTCTACATGGGTCTCACATAGTTTTCTCTAGTGTTGTTCCAATAATCCCAATCATAAAAGGCCTCACACAATTTCCCCTAGACCTTGCATGTTTTGGACTGAACCATGCACTAATGTTGTAGAAAAATTATGTTATTATTGAAATTAATTGAGTATAATCCCTATGAAGGATAACCACATGGTTTATATTAAACTATGCCTTAAAATCATTCATGGAAGGAAAAAATTTACAATTTTTGTTTTCTATTTTTTGAGATGAAACTTCTCAGAATATTAAATTACCCTACATTAAGATAAAATAATACAAAATAAAAGGTAATAGTGGCATGTGGGTTTCATAATATCATCCTAAAAATTCATTTTGGAGATAGTGGAACTCATTAGGCTCAACCATTGCAACAATATCTTCTAATGCATGAGAAGTGGTGTGAGTATTTTCTAGTTTTTGATCATTAGAGAGGGGGAAAGGTGGGAAAATTACATCCAAGTGATTCCCCTTATTCTTAGTAATATAAAAGAGTTAATGGTAATTAAGATGGTATAAATTAGGGATATATATATTTTTTATGTAGTATTCCATGTTCAAATTCATGCATCAAATTTTCAATCATTGGGAGACCTATACATCGTGACAGGTATTATCTACTTATATTGTACATGGATATATGATTTTTTTTAATGGAGGAGCTACACACTACTACATTACACCCACCATAGTTCATATATTTGGAATTTCTATGGTGATACTTCCAGTTCCCCTAGTGTTTACTATGTCAGTTGTAGGATGCTATAGCTTGTATTATAACAACCTAGAATCCGCACTCAAGGAATCGATTGTTAAAAACATAATCTTTACATTTCTAGAATTTATGCTAATTAATGTAACCTAATTTTACCCATACAAAACATAAAATATCCAAAATAAATATTTGATCACTTAAATGCCCAAGGACATTTTAGGTTTATTGTATTAGATATTTAGGAAAAATTATTACATCACATTATTTAGGTTCTTAAATGAGTTTTTTTCACTACTCCTAGATTTTCATATTCCACCTTATGCCTTTATCATCTCTCATATGGAATTAATCTAGAAATATCTTACATAATATGTTTCTTCATAACCTGGTAAAAAACTTATCATGGTTGAGATCAAAATTTTAATAAGGGTAAACATAAACATTAACAATAAAATTCCATCGGTGAGAATAAGATGATTATACGTGTATGATGGCATAAATAATGTACATGAGTGTTTAGATGTCAAAAAGAGGTGACCGAAGTGTTCATTTGGTTTGGTGTGATGGTTGATTGTGGGGGTTAATTTCTTTCATAATAATTAACATCAGGTTACCATTTTCATTCTTAATGGAAAATCCCAAAAGTTCCCTCATCCATAACTGGGTACAGACCTACTTTCCAAATGCAGACGATAAATTAGGTTTTCATTCCCAATGGATCTTAGGGACTTGCATTGGTTGAGAGGATGGGAGTTCGGGAACATCACACCCTTTTGAGTGTAATTATTTCCTACTCTGGGACTCTCTTATAGATTAAAGATATGTTAAAAATATATTCACAATCATGATATAGGATTGGTTACTGTAACAAAAAATTATAGGTTAAATGACCTTTGTTCAAAAATGAAATGGGGAATCTCATTATAAAATCTATTTTCATGTATTCAAGGTTCTTTTTTTTCATTAAGGAATAGATTCTTTATATAATGAAGTCATACAACCCAATACTTTGGAATTTTCATCCATGTGGGAGTGGTTAATATTCCTAGAAGAGGATTGAGACATTATGATGCGTTCTATATATCACAGTTATTATAGGAATCAAAACCCACATAGTTCATTAAAAACTGTTCATTTTAACATTGTTTGGAAAAAACATATGTATGGTCAGTTGGGAGCAGATATTGGAGCTCGAGTCTCAAGGAGACTCCCTATATATCCTGATTACGGTTGGAATCTGAGTTCTTTTAGTTCAGTCACACACTTGGGACTTGCCCCAAGGTAGATGTCCTCATATGGTGGAGTCTTTAATCATGACACTAATCAGGGCTTACATGATTGGGATTTCCCTATATGGTGGAGATTTATGATGCCAATGAGGTGTTTATTGTGATTCCCTAAGTCCACATGAGTTATTCTTGGTATGGAAAACAAGGGTTAGTAAGTGACCAACCTCATTGCATGTGGATGTGGGGATTTTTCACTTGGAGAGACCTTAGGGTAAATAATATTGATCTCAATCCTTGAAGAGTCATACTACATATCCTCAATATATAAGGAATCTGATTCATCATAGTTTAATTTTTTTTTCAATCCACTAGGGGATGAGGTAGAGTGATCAGTCCTTGGGAATGATTGGGTCCTGGTGGTTGAAATTCTAGAGACATGGAAGGGCTTACTATGAGGTGGAATCTCATTTGAGATTGGGATCAAACCTTAATAAGGCATCCTATGTATCCTGGTTATGGAAGGAATCAGATTTCTCACATTTCAATGGGATTTGGGATTACACGCTTACATTTCCCTAGCCTTTATAGAGGTTTTTGGGGTAGATTATATGATTATTCCAATTCCCTAAGACCATGTGAGATATGATCATTGTGATAAACAAGATATGGAAAATAATAAACTTCATTACTTAAGGATGTGGGGATTATATGTTGGGACTACCCTTTGGGGTTTTTTGTATGGATCTCAGGCCTTAGAAAGGCATCCTATATATCCTGGTTATAGCAGGAATCAAAGTTCTTGTATTTCACCTGGTTGGGGTGTATACATTGCAGTTTTCCTTATCATTGGGGGGTACACCATAATGTTTCCCTTATCATCATGTACTACGTACTGACATTTCCCATATCATTGGGGCTTAGACATCGATGTTTCCCATGTCCTTAGGCCTGCTTGCCTACTTGGTATGCATTGATTGTCTGCTCGACAAGCCCATATTTCCTGCATGACACACTGAAGAATGTATTCATGACTTTTCCCATTACAATATCATGATCCAAATATATTTTACAAACGACTCATGCATCCTAGATGGTATGTCTGAGGTTTATCACATGACCTAGGCTGGCATGTTTCAGAGGACACACAAGACCTAGATGGTCTGCTCTGGAAGCCTTCACATGACCCCAACTAACATGTCTATAGGATTCCACAATATCCAGCTAACATATCCTAGTATCATGAAATGACTTGAATAGTAAAGGCTTCGAGAGCAGACATATATCCTTCAGACATGTCACCATCTCAAGTCAATTGATTCTATATGGAATACTCTGGAAGCCTTCACATGACCCCAACTGACATGTATAGAGGGTTTCACAAGATAAAGGTGGAATTACCAAGGGAAACCTTATTACTTTCTTCAACATGTCAATATGAATTTCTCTGGCATATCTCATGTAGATTCAGACTAGAGTCACGGAAGGGCTCTGGTTCCATGCGTCATCGCAAGTCTCTATCATGGATTACACTAAGGGAATCACTTGATTTTCAGTAGCCATGAGAGTTATCCATCAATGCCTCCCTTATCATTTTTGATGCCGAATTTTGGATTGGGCCATTATTGGGATGATAAATAAAAACAAAGGAATTTGGAGGGTGATGAGAAGATTTTGTGACCCGAGAGGTAGGTGTGCACAAGTATGAGGGGATGCGCACCAGAGTTCCTCCAGTACGCAAACCCTTGTGTTCCCAATGCGACGTCAAAGGCAGGCTTCCGCAACGACCCACTGGAAACCACCAAATTCAATGGCATGCAAGGTTCCAAGGAGTTGTGAAAAATTTCCTCAGGCACACAATCCCTTGTGAGCCCAAGGCGATTTCAAAGGTACCCTTGCGCGGTAGCATGCTCAAAAAAATAGTTAAGGCACAAGGGCCACGGGAGTGCATGTGCTCAAGGTACCCGTCGGCGCGCAAACCCTTCCACGCCCAATATGGCGTCAAACACTCCCTTGTGCGCCACTCCCCTTGGGTGATACCTCCATGGTTTTAATCTATAAATTGAAATGAATCCCCAACCCTTTGGGATGGGAACAGAAGATGAAACAATGCTCTACTGTCCACAAAAACACATCTTCTATGACCGTGGAAAAAACACTATAGCCTCAAGGTATTGGATCTTGTGCGGCAGGCCCCCCAAGGGTTCTCTTTCAGGTGGGCTCTCTTGGGCATGATCGTCATCCATTTCATTTTACCCAAAGTCCTTTTCGCTCAAAATATCCATCTTGCAAGAAAGTTTCCCTCTGCATTGGGCCTATTTTGCGCACATCCCTCCAGTTTGCATGCAACCATCCCATCTTGCATTCACCCCCTCATCTTGTGTGTGGATTTCCTTCTGCACTTCATGTTCCTTCCTTACCCTAAGGCACCATGTTTGAGCCCCTCTTATGTAAAAAACACCTATCCCATGAACCTTTCTCTTATATGACCCTCCAGGTTCGTATAAAGTCACTTCAAAGCCCCTTGGATGTTGTTTTACATTGTGTTGCTTAGCCTTATGCTTCTTCATGTAGTTATGCTAATGGTTATTGCTTCTTCGCATAGCTATGCTAAAGTGGGCCCCACAATGGATCACTCTATGAAACCCCCTCACCATGGAATTATTGATGCCTTCCCTTCCCAAAGGGCGGTCATGTATCAGTTATGTAAGCCCTAGGGGTGCGTAGTGAACCCGCCTCGTTTGAGATGCAGAACATTAAACTACCAAACATCACCGTCCTCACCACATGATGTTAAACTGTGACCTCACATCGTGCACTCTACATGGGTCACCCCATATCAAACATTCTCTACACGAGCTCGTCTCCACGAGAGTGAGATCTTCTTCACATGGAATGACATCCTCTTTGCTGGAGCGGCGTCTATCCATGGGGAAGAGCAACCACCTTGGAGTAAGCCCCTAGCCTTTCTTGTAGGAGGTAGTATCCCTACTCCCCCTCCTCTATTATGTTCCAAAGACCATAGGAGATATGGGCACTTGTACCTTCATTATCCTATCCCTTTTCCATTGAGCTTTGTCACCACTTGGGCCTCCATCCTGGAGTAAGTCCCGATATCCACCTCCCTGGGATAATAACCACCTGTAAGACCCTTTTTTCCTTTTGGGGCAGTGAACCATGCATAAGACCATGTTTCCTTTTTGGGCTATTAAACATGTGTAATCCCCACCCCACTTCCCACAGACACACCTTTCGTGACGTGATCATTAGGTCTTTGCTGACTCTTGTTTCTCACACTGAGCATGACTCACATGGACTTCAAGTAAGCACCGACCATGACCAAAAAAAATTATGAACTATGTAGACTTTGATCCTTATCAAGGCGAGGTACGTAGGAAGACTCCCAGAGGTTCATTCCCAACCTCTATTGGTCTCAACTCCTTCAGGTCGGTTCACCAACACCTATTCCGAACTATGTAGACTTTGGTCCTTGCCAGGGAGAGGTGCATAGGAAGCCTCCATAAGGTTTAATACTGACACATATTAGTCCCCACTCATTCACATTGGTTCACCAAAACCTATTCCAAACTACGTAGACTTTTATTCTTTCCAAGGTAAGGTACGTAGGAAGCCTTCCTGAGGTTCATGCCCAACACCTATTTTTCCTGACTCCTACATGTCAGTTCCCCAACACCTATGACGAACTACAAGGACTTTGATCCTTTCCATGGAAAAGTACGTAGGAATCCTCCCTAAGTTTCAAGCCCATCACCCAACACCTATTGTTCCCGACTCCATCACATCGATTCACCAACACCTATTCTAAACTACATGGACATTGATCTCTACCTTCTAGACAGGGTACGTAGGAAGCCTCCCTATGGTTCAAGCCCAAAACTTAGTTGTTCTGACCCCACTTTACATTGGTTCACCTTCATCCCACATGATGTAAAATTTTATCCACCATTCTGAACTATATGGAATTTGATCCTTGCCATGGAAAGGTATGTAGGAATCCTCTTTGAGGTTCAAGCCCAACGCCCTTGTCTCATCCTAGTCTCTCCCTCAATACTATGCATTTAGGGAAGGCCATGCACCATTAGGAGGTTCCACTTCCTCCAGGTCCCATCCATATGGGTTGCCTCCTCAGGTTTCCTATCACCCCAATGAAATATGTGGACTTTGATTCCCTACCACGGGGATACGTAGGAAGTCTCTTCAAGGCTCAAGACCAACATCACAATCTCCCTCAAGTTGGCTCTATCTCATTCCCCATCCACTCTCAACAATCGATATCCATCATGATTATTACCTTGGATACCACATCCCTGTGAGATCATGTCATCCACCTATTCACTTCCCCTAGTAGTAATCAGGTACCTAACCACGTGTTAGCCCCATCATCAGTGTTCCCTCCAAGTTTTCCACCCATCCGGTCCACTCCTGTCGGTGTTCCGATTAGTCGGATTTGTCTCCTCCATATGTTAAACTCGCGGTATACCCTATGTTAAAACATGGGAAGCTGAGGAAAACCTTAGAGACATTCCTATGGAATATAATTCCCCACATACGATGTGAGGTGCCTCGGGCTTTCGCACCCTTTAGAATCCCTATAATAAGAGGAAGAAACCCAGGCGTTCCAGTGTTCCAATGTCCAGACACACCAGTGATGTCCAATGTGACTACTCCCCTAACCGAAGGTTTATGCCCTGACCGGACCCCTTGGTATGTCCTGATAGAAGCAGTGTAATTAACCGGTGTCCATGAACACATGGAACTGGGAAGAGTTTCAAGAACAATGTCTTAGTCTATAAGGGAGACCAGACTAAGTAACGGGTTCCGAGGAGGAATCTATGGAAGGAGGAACCGACATCCCATAATCCTGTTTTGATCAAGGAAAAAATGTCTATGAACAAGTGACGGATGTCACCCGCCTTTGGACAGATGTAATGTGGGGCCACAATCCGAATGTCCTCCTCTGAATAATAGACAGACGTGTGCCCCGAAAAAAGTTTCAGAAACAAAAATGGTGAACTTGACGTGAAGTTATTCTCCCTGATGTGAAGATTAGTAGCATTCGAGACTTCAGTGGACTAGCATGTCGCCAGATCCAGTTATCTGGCACCAGGTTCTGCCAAGATAATAGTGGGATTGGCATGAAACTCACCAAAATTTGGGGCAGCTGAATGTTGGACATCCTAGTTTGTGACATTGTCCGCATGGATCCTTATTACCAGCCAAGGAAGACAGAATGGTGTTGGAGAACTGGGCATGAATTTCCTTGTTTCCACACTAATGGTTTATTATCCCTTCCATCCAAGATCCAATATTACATACCAAGAAACTGATCACCACCCACCTACTGATGCAGGTGAAGGGGAAACGTTATCTCAGAAATCCATTGTAGCCTTATTTCTCCCACGAAAGACTTCGTGTCCACAGTTGTTGGGGAAATACGCCCCATCTCCCCTTCTGAGTTCGTTCAGTGAAGGGTGATAAATGACCTCATTCAATGAGGGGATCATCCCAACTAGCGAATAGGACCGACAGGACCTAGAGGCATATGCACCATGTCACCACCACCGCCCCCAAGGGCCGCGCAGAGAGTCACTTCTCCCCACTCTGGCGCAAAATTATTTCGGGTGCCTCTGCCTAGAACTCTTTGATGACACCCTCCCCCACATCGATGAGGTGGGGAATGTCTGGGCTAGGCGGGTCAGGATCCTTTTCCAAGGGATCCCAAGGAGGGACCCCACTAGGTTGCACCAGCACCGCAACTTGGCAGTATAGGTCTAGAAGCAGGTAATCTATGCCCCTGCACCACTAGCCCCAATCCGGCTGACCTGGCCCAAGCGCCAGGCGTAGGCTAAGGAGGACACTCTCCAAGGGGCGTCAACGTCAATGAATATTGTGGATCATTCCACCACCAATGTATAACATCATTTACCTATCTATTTCAAGAAAGGGTATGTATATGCTCGGCCTGGATCGAGCCCCCAACTGCCTCACATGCTGGCTAGGTCGACTAGCCTAGTTGCTGTAGTAGGTAGCGCCTGCCGAGGGCCGACCCATGGCAACAAAAAACATAATAGATGTCCTCCTCATACCACCACCATTGAGAACACAGGTCCTCCCCGCTTATAAGCTCGACGTGGAGGTCCGCCCCATGTCACCTTCAATCTGAATTATGGTCCTCCCCACGACATTGACACTCAGTACGGAAGCCTCTTCCACACTCATGAAATCAGGTATGGAGTTGTTCCCCATGCTAGAGGCCTCTGGCTTAAATATGTTACACATCTGGTAAATCTCCAGTGTGGGGGCCTTCCCCATGTCCATATAGCAGCCATCGAAGGTCCTCCTCACCCCAGCAATCATAGGAGTGAAGGTCAGACTCACTTCATCGGTACCCAGCACGAAAGTCCTACCCATGTTTGGCTTGACCAGTATGAGGACCCTCCTTGCACTGACGCTTCCAGGGGAAATAAGCATGGAGGCCCTACCCATGATCCTACCCAGTACAGGTACTCCTCCCACCCAGCTCACTCAAGCGGAAGTCCTCTTCGTTCTAGCACCAACTCGGCTGAAGGACCTACTTGATCCATAAATCTAAACTGTCCTGGAGAGCCATCTCGGGGCAGTAAGGCAGGTCGTCGCCACTATAAAAATAATGCCAGGAAGATTCATACCAATATTAAACCTATATTCTTCTTATATTCTGAGGTAGAATATAACTTAGCAATGGAACCCTCACCTCGATCCTCCATGTCACGGGCTGGGATAGGAATGAGGCACATCAGGCTCTTCCTTCTAGAAAGTGAGGTCCACCAAATTCCCGAATTCCTTTGCAAATACATCTTGGAGGGAAACGATTTGGAATCTCCCTAGGGTCTGGTCGTGTAATCACCACTATCATCATCAGGAGCATTATCTACCTCGACCTGAGATCACTGAGAGTTATTCTAGGGACTGAGGGAAAACGAGAAACAACATGGTCCACCGCCAGCAGTTGTAGTACCTACACCAAAAAATGTGGTCACCAACTCATCTTATCGCTATGTGGTTGCCAAGTCACTACACTCTTCGAAGGATAGCCTGAGATGCGGCGATTTGTTATCCCACTTTCCATATTCTCCACCGGCCAACCTACTATATCAGCGGTCTGATTCATTACCGCTACAAATTCCCCAACCCACTCTAGTTGAGGAGTGGGTCAACAAAGGGCCAGACCCCGAGTCTGAGAAAAGGTGATTGTAGGATATTCTTACAGCAGACCATTTCCCAGAGATGTTTTGGCCAGTTACATCACCTAATTTCAGTGTGTCGGAATTACTCACCCATGAGGAGGTTGGATGCTTTCACCAGACCCTCTGGATGACTCACTTTCATCTTCATCATCGACGAGTTGCCTACCCCACGAGTCAGGAACACTTTGAATACATTGTTCAATAATATAGTTTGGTTCATTTGGTCGCACTCCTCATGGCCCATCACCCTAAGCCACTAGGTCTCCATAAGACCCGTTAGGAATGATGCGTCCAGATCTTTGAAGTGCTCCACATGATTATTAAGAAGGCTTCCCCCCACATGCAGATCTGTGGTTGGGGGTAGTATGCTACTCTCCACTTCAGTTCTATCTGGCGTCAGCCTGAATTTCCAAGAGATATTGAGGATATTCCTCCAGGTACAGTCGCGGTTAACATGGCCGATTTATCGGAGGAAGATATGGAAATATAACTTCTTGGGAAAACTTACCCCCAGAGGAGTGCCACAACTTTTGGACCCATCATGAAGGGTTACTTACCAGTAGAGAAATCTACTAGGTATTCGCGTACCCACCGAGGCATTGGTCCTCAGCTGAAATCTCAACAAGGGTAAGGATCCCCTAGGATCCGTCAAACCCTCTGACCTGTCTGGGTTAGTAAAAAGGATGGAGGACGATCCTAATAAATCTGTGTTGCATCAACAGCTTGCAGAGCATAAGATGGTGGATGATGACCTCCTAGATGAGTGTGTCTTGGAATGATGGCCAGACTACGGTGATCCCTAGCCGAGGTAGCAGTGGCAGGCACAACATTCTCCTGGAGAATTTCCTCTAGGTAACCCTGAACATTCTTCCCATGCAGACAAGGTTGAGGCTGGAACTTATAGCAAGAGGTCATGGCATGTGTCGCCAAATCCACCAGAGCAACGAGACAATCCCTAGGGCCCAACTCAGATTCCCCTAGCTTCTCCGTAGGACATCCCACCAACAGCTCCACGAGTCATTGGGGCTGCTTATCACCTTGAAGAACCCACCAATGCACTGGTGTTCATATATCCCCATAAAGACAAGAACCCCCACATAGATGATCCCATGGTAGTACTCATTGATCGCCTCGAGGCATTGGAAACATGACTGGTGGAAATACCACCTAATGGAAAGCCATATCCGACATGGGTGGATGATATGACAACACCCCCAGGTTTTAGAAATCCCACATTATCCCCCTTTAATGGGATAGGTGACCCGCTGCAGTATCTGGACCATTTCATTTCATAGTGCAGACCATGTTGGGAACTTTGGCACAACAGGAGGCTTCCAAACTCTGATTCTTCTTACAAGCATTGGAAGGATCTACGTTTTTAAGGTACAACCAGCTACCTCTCGGGTTAGTAGTAGGCTGGGAAGATCTCTGTAAAAAAATTCTTTACCAGTTCAGCTCCACCACTCAGAAGACAAGTATTGCAGACCTCTTTAAGTGAAAATAAAGGCCTGATGAGCATGTTGTTGAATTTTTTTCCAGGTGGAAAGGGCTCACATACTCTATTGACATGCCACTTACTCAATAGAAATGGCTGAATATGTGTGTGGGGAATGTCAGAAAGAACTGGTCCCCTCTCTGATCACCCAGAAGTACCTCGGGGGATTCTGAGACTTCTCTAACAAGGCCTAGCATCTATAACAAGCCTTATAGCAGGCCAGCCAGGCACATTAACTTACTCCTTCAATTCCCACAAGAAATACCTCCAAGGTTGATCCCATCACGGTGGCCCAAATAGAGGCCCCCAAACAGCTGGAATTATTACTGGTGGAGCCGCCTTTGCAGCCTCGTAGAGGCCCACCACCGCTAGCGCAGCCTCCGGCCGAGCAGCACCCACCTCATAATTGGCAGGCACCCCCGCATAACGCACCACCACCACCCAGGTGAAATAACTAGGCTCCACCTCCTCCCCAGGCACCTCCAAACCCCCATCAGGGTTAGGCTCCTAGAGCCCCCTTCACGGACAGAAGAAAAAAGACATACTCATTCAACGAGGCTTAGGTCCTCGGTTATTTCCGAAGTTCCTTGGAACATGGAATTATACATTTCCCTGAATGTAGGAGGCCAGAAGAGGAGGATCTAACTGATCACCTCAACTAATGCCCTTATCACCAGATCCTAGGGAACACCCTCAACTAGTGTTATGTGTTTAAGGATTGGCTTCAAGAATAGGTCGAAAACAACGTAATCAAGTTGGGCCTATCTCCAGCATAAGTGGAATGTGTATTCGTGAAGCTCGATAGTGGCAGTGATAGCAAATGCGAATGGCATCGGGTTTTTAACTGCAGGTCCCAAAAGTATGATGATTGGATGGCTCATAAGGATGTCGCTTATGCCCATGCACTACGGGAAAAATGGGTATTTGCGATGGGTTATTTGTGACGGGATTTATTCACGTCGCAAATAGCCCCGTTAAAAAATTATTTGCGGCGGGGGTATTTGCCCGTCGCAAATAAGTAGTCTTTTGTGACGGGTTAGCTTTCCCCGTCGCAAAAGAACTGGCGCGTTTTGCGTGCCAAATCGCGGGAAACGTATTTGAGACGGGCGATTATTGCCCGTCGCAAATACCGGCGGCGGTAAAAGGTATTTGCGACGGGAATATACCCCCATCGCAAATAGTATGTCGGCACGTTGTTATTTGCGACGGGATCCGTCGCAAATAACTATTTAACCGTTGACCGTAATAAATGATGGCTAAGGTATTTGCGAAGGGTACCGTCGCAAAAGGACCCGTTGCAAATAATCTAACCTATAAATACCCCCATCCGTTTTTTTCAATTCATTCTCAAACTGCATCTTTTCCTTCTCTCAAAATTTTATTTCTAGAGTTCAGTGTTTCTTAAGTTTAATTTTTTTCTCCGGAGATGATATTAAAGTTTTCAAGGACGATCAGAGATCAACCTCAGATCAATTTTAAAGGTATTTATGTTTATTTTAATTTAATTTTTATTTTAAATTTTAGATTAGTTTCAATTATTCTTAATTAGTTGTAATTTAATTATGTTTACATTGTTTTGTTACTTAATAAATTTAAATTATTAGTATTTTTCATAGTTAATGGTAATTAGGAATAATTAGTAATAATTTTCAATAATTAAGAATAAATGCTAATAATTAGTAATAAATACCAATAATTAGGAATAATAACATTATTACATTATTAGTATATTTTATTATTAATATTAAAATAATATAATTTTTTATATTATATACATTTCTCCTTTCATCTGTGTGTTTTCTGTCTCCACATGTAATATTTGTATGTGGAGACAGAAAACACACAGATGAAAGGGGAATTGTATATAATATAGAAAATTATATTATTTTAATATTAATAATAAAATATACTAATATTGTTATTATTCCTAATTATTGGTAATTATTCCTAATTATTGGTAATTATTCATATAATTACCAATAATTAGGAATAATTACCAATAATTAGCAATAATTAGGAATAATTACCAATAATTAGCAATAATTAGGAATAATTAGTAATAATTAGTAATAATTACCAATAATTAGTAATAATTACCAATAATTAGTAATAATTACCAATAATTACCAATAATTAGTAATAATTATCAATAATTATCAATAATTATCAATAATTCGTAATAATTAGTAATAATTCGTAATAATTATTAATAATTACCACTAATTAGTAATAATTATTAATAATTAGGAATAATTACCAATAATCAGTAATAATTAATAATAATTAGTAATAATTAGTAATAATTAGTAATAATTAGTAATAATTAGGAATAATTACCAATAATTAGTAATAATTACCAATAATTAGTAATAATTAACAATAATTATCAATAATTACCGATAATTACCAATAATTAGGAATAATTATCAATAATTAGGAATAATTACCAATAATTAGGAATAATTACCAATAATTAGTAATAATTAGTAATAATTAGGAATGATTACAAATAATTAGTAATAATTAGGAATGATTACCAATAATTAGTAATAATTAGTAATAATTACCAATAATTAGTAATAATTAGGAATAATTACCAATAATTAGTAATAATTAGTAATAATTACCAATAATTAGTAATAATTAGTAATAATTACCAATAATTAGTAATAATTAGTAATAATTACCAATAATTAGAAATAATTAGTAATAATTAGTAATAATTACCAATAATTATTAATAATTAGTAATAATTACCAATAATTAGTAATAATTACCAATAATTAGGAATAATTACCAATAATTAGGAATAATTACCGATAATTAGTAATAATTAGTAATAATTAGGAATAATTATCAATAATTAGTAATAATTAGTAATAATTACCAATAATTAGTAATAATTAGTAATAATTAGTAATAATTACCAATAATTACCAATAATTACCAATAATTACCGATAATTACCAATAATTAGGAATAATTACCAATAATTAGTAATAATTAGTAATAATTACCAATAATTAGTAATAATTACCAATAATTACCAATAATTACCAATAATTACCAATAATTACCGATAATTAGTAATAATTAGTAATAATTAGGAATAATTACCAATAATTACCAATAATTAGTAATAATTACCAATAATTAGTAATAATTACCAATAATTACCAATAATTACCGATAATTACTAATAATTACTGATAATTAGGAATAATTACCAATAATTAGTAATAATTACCAATAATTACCCATAATTACCCATAATTACCGATAATTACCAATAATTAGGAATAATTACCAATAATTAGGAATAATTACCAATAATTACAAATAATTATTAATAATTACCAATAATTAGTAATACTTACCAATAATTACCAATAATTACCGATAATTAGTAATAACTAGTAGTAATTAGGAATAATTACCAATAATTAGTAATAATTAGTAATAATTACCAATAATTAGTAATAATTAGTAATAATTAGTAATAATTACCAATAATTAGTAATAATTAGTAATAATTAGTAATAATTACCGATAATTAGTAATAATTAGTAATAATTAGGAATAATTACCAATAATTAGTAATAATTAGTAATAATTAGTAATAATTACCAATAATTTGTAATAATTAGGAATAATTACTGATAATTACTAATAATTACTGATAATTACAATAATTACCGATAATTAGTAATAATTAGTAATAATTAGCAATAATTAGTAATAATTAGTAATAATTACCAATAATTAGTCATAATTAGTAATAATTACCAATAATTAGTAATAATTAGTAATAATTAGTTATAATTACCAATAATTAGTAATAATTAGTAATAATTAGTAATAAGTATAAATAATTAGTAATAATTACCAATAATTATTAATAATTACCAATAATTAGTAATAATTACCAATAATGAGGAATAATTACCAATAATTACCAATAATTACCGATAATTAGTAATAATTAGTAATAATTAGGAATAATTACCAATAATTAGTAATAATTTGTAATAATTACCAATAATTAGTAATAATTAGTAATAATTAGTAATAATTACCAATAATTAGTAATATTTAGTAATAATTACCAATAATTAGTAATAATTACCAATAATTAGTAATAATTACCAATAATTAGTAATAATTAGTAATAATGAGTAATAATTACTAATAATTAGTAATAATTACCAATAATTAGTAATAATTAACAATAATTACCAATAATTACCGATAATTACCAATAATTAGGAATAATTACCAATAATTAGGAATAATTACCAATAATTTGGAATAATTACCAATAATTAGGAATAATTACCAATAATTAGGAATAATTAACAATAATATTAGTACTATGAAAATAATAAAAAATTTATATAATATTAAAATTATCAATATTTGTAACAGGTTTTGCTTTATTCTCAATATATTCAATTCTTAAAGGGTCAATTTTTAGGTCTATCTCATTAAAAAGTTTGCGTCAGTCATGTATGATGTAAACTCTATAGTTATCCTTGCTTGAGTGTTTTTTCTAACAAATTATTCAAAACCAGTAATGCTTTTATATTTTATAGAAAAATATGGAACAACGAGGTCGTCAATAATCATTATTAGGTGACCGCATATGGATAAATCAATGTAGAAATTCAAACGGTTCTGGTTTAAATCCAGTATATGTAGAGGGTGTGGAAACATTTTTATCATTTACGGCATAAAATCCAGAATTTGTTTCAGAAGGAAAAATAGAATTCCCTTGCAGAAAATGTGCATTGAGAACGCTTGACACGTTTGACAAAGTGGGGGGACATCTCTTGCATTTTGGTTTTCAACCAGATTATGTTTTTTGGTATCAACACGGTGAACGCAGTTCTAGAGCAGGTGATACCAACTTGTTTCCGGATCCATCCCGATTTCAAGATTTAGTACATGATGTTGCAAGTTCATCTGTTAAACATACAGAAACTCCGGCTGATATAGCATTAAATCCTGAGTTGGCATCGTCTGAATTTTATGAGTTGTTGAGGTCTGGTGAGGATACATTATATCCTGGCTGCAAGATGAGCAAATTAGAAGCAGTTTCAAAATTTATGGCTATCAAATCAGATAATGGAATGTCAAACACCTGTTTTGACCAAATATTTTCTTTGCTTAAAACACTGTTACACGAAGGAAATGTTTTGCCTGCAAATTACTATGAGAGTAAGTGGTTGGTTCGAAATTTGGGACTTACTTGTCAGAAGATTCATGCATGTTCAAATGACTGCATTTTATATTCTGGGGAAAATGAGTCGTTGGATAGTTGTCCCACATGTGGGCAACTGTGATATAAAGAAGGACAACATGGGAAGTCTGGTTTGATTCCTGTAAAACAGTTGAGATATTTTCCGCTTACATCCAGACTTCAGCGTTTATTCATGTCTAAGAATACAGCAACAATGATGTCATGAAATAAAGAGAATATTTCAACCGATAAAAGCTTAAATCATCCAGCCGATGGTGATTCATGGAAACATTTTGATAGAGTGCATCCATCCTTTTCTTTAGAATCTAGAAATGTTCGACTGGGCCTTTCCACTGATGGTTTCTGTCCGTTCGGATCTTATGGTAGTCAATATTTATGGTGGCCTGTTTTTTTAACTCCGTAAAATTTACCTCCATGGATGTTGATGACGGAGCCATATATCTTTTTGACTTTACTAATTCTAGGACATCCGAAGAAAAATATTGATGTTTATTTGAAACCATTGATTGATGAATTAAATTTATTGTGGAGTACTGGTGTCAGTACATATGATGTTGCAACGAAACAGAATTTCATACTGAGAGCAGCATTGATGTGGACAATTAGTGACTTCCCGGCTTATGGGATGTTATCTGGATGGAGTACACATGGTCAGAAATCATGTCCTTACTGTATGGGAGAGAACAAAGCATTTATGCTCATTCATGGAAAGAAACCTTGTTATTTTGACTGTCATCACAGATTTCTTCCAGCTGATCATCCTTTTCGCAGAAACAGATCTCATTTCAGAAAAAAAAAACAGTTGAAAGGGATGAACCTCAAAAAATTCTATCAGGTTCAGAGATAAATCAGTTGTATTTTAATTACCTCCCATCACTTTTGGTCCCACAATAAACCAACAGAAAATTTATGGTTTTGGGAAAGAACACAATTGGATTAAACGTAGCATATTTTGGGATTTGCCATATTGGTCTGATTTGTTGGTCCGACACATGTTAGATGTCATGCATATTGAGAAGAACTATTTTGATAATTTGTTTCATAAAGTTTTGGATACACCAGGAAAGAGCAAAGATAATGTAGATGCACGTTTAGATCTTGCCCAAATTTGCAGGCGTCCAGAATTGGAACTGTTTGAGAATGTCAGAATAAAAAGGTTACTGAAACCAAAAGCATCTTATACACTGTCTAAAGAAAACCATTTGTTATTTTGTCAGTGGATTGCAGATTTGAGACTTTCAGATGGCCGTGCTTCCAATTTGGGTAGATGTGTAAAGAATAGTCATATTACTGGATTAAAAAGTCATGACTGTCATGTTATAATGGAAAGACTTCTAGCCATTGGATTAAGAGGTCTGTTGAATTCTGTGATTTGGGATTCCATAACAGACATGTCTCATTTTTTTCGGGAAATTTGTGCGGCTACAGTAGATTATGATGCTCTAGGAAAACATGAAAAATATGTTGTTGTAATTATATGTAAACTGGAAAAAATACTTCCGCCATCTTTCTTCGACTCAATGGAACATTTGATGTTACATTTGCCATATGAAGCCAAATGTGGAGGTCCAGTATAGTTTATATGGATATACCCATTTGAAATATGCATGCAAAAATTGAAAAGCAAAGTATGTAACAAAGAATCTGTTGAAGGATCTATTGCAGAAGCTTATTTGCAAGAGGAAATATCTTTTTTCTGCTCCCATTATCTTGAATCTGAGTATCCTTCAAAACACAACCGAATGGGACAGAACGAGTGGAATATTGATGAAATCGACAATCAATTATCTGTTTTCAACCAGCCAGAGCTTGGTTTTGGTGGAGTTTATGAATGTTGGCTTTCAGATGATGAACATCATAGAGCTCATACGTATGTTCTGCTCAACTGTGAAGAGATGACATCAGTTGTACTGTAAGTGTTTATATCACCTATTCTATCATTTATGTTACAATAAATAACTTTGGTTTTTATAGGTTGTATGATAATCATATCAAGAAACAAATTCCACAAATTACAGCAGCTGCTCTCAAAGAACGTCGACTGAAAAATTTCTCTCAGTGGTTTCAAAAACTGGTAACATAAATTCTTTATCTTTTAGAAACTCATTCAATGTATAGTTTACTATATTGATAATTATTTCACAAATTTTCAGGTGTCTCGACATGCTGATAACATTGAAAAACGGCTTTGTGTATTGAGTAACCCACCTTCCAAACTTTTTAAAACTTATAATGCATATGTGGTGAATGGATTTCGATTTCACACACATGCATATGGGGAATCGAAAAAAACAATGAACAGTGGAGTTAGCTTGAGAGGATCTCATCATCGAGAAAATGAAGTTGACTTTTATGGCATACTTGATGAAATCATTGAACTCTGTTATCTTGGACAACATTACATAACCATGTTCAAATGTCGGTGGTTGGATACAGAGAGAGGCATGTGTGTTCATCCGACTCATGGAATCATCGATATTAAATGTAAAAGTGTTCTCACAGTAAATGAACCATTTTTATTGGCTCAATAGGCACATCAAGTTTATTATGCAAAGTATTGTGCTACATCAAGAGACTTTACTGATTGGTGGAGTGTAATAAAAATCAAAATTCGAGACAATCAGTTTAGTCAAAGTGAATGTGCTTTCACTGATGTGCAAAGAATTGAAGTTTTTCAAGAGAGTACTCAAAATCAATCTTTTTTACAAAGAGACATGAGTATCAATGATGACACCCCACATTTAAGAGTCGGTGATGACGATGATGTTAATGATGTCACATATGAATTTGAAATGGTAAGAGATGAAGCAATTGTAACTCGAATGGATATCGATGATGTTGAGGAGGAATATGAGATGACATTGACATATATGAAGATGATGATGAAGATGAACACTGATAGAATTCCATGGTATTTATATACAATCATAATATGTATATATGTATATATAATAGTAATTATCAATTATTTGCTAACAACATTAACATTTTCTATTTCAGATGGACGACGCCACATTTCGTGAGTTGGCAGATGCTGACCTACCTTTCGATGCGGATGAGTTGCTGGCAGATGACCCTCAGCCTGCAGGCGCTCCAGGGAGTACGCGGATTGGGCGCGGTTTTGCACGATTGATGATTCATGACCTCGTCCCCGAGCAATGTCCACGTCTTGGGTTTGATCCACACACACGGAGGTGTGATAACCTGTGTGATAATCTGTGGATTTGACTAAGATTTCATTAATCTATTCACATAATAAATTTTTATTATTTTTAAAGTTTTCCGCATATAGCAGTCGGACAGGGCAGCGCTATTTTGCGCAAATATTTCTCTCAACTGTGGACCACATGGGAGCAGATTCCCATTGATGTACAGCCGGCCATGTTCGGCCATTGGTTGGTATGTACGTAAATAAATAATTTTTATTTTGAAAATTATTTCATTTCTAACTTGATATTTTGATTTATTTGTAGGGTTCATGGTATCCGATCGAGGATACCATGCGTGACGCCATCCACAAGGCATGGGAGGTGGCCATGAGTGATCGCTTTCATCAGTTTTTGCACTATTTAAGAAAAGATGCCACGAAGAAAGCAGGAGTGTCAGATTTTGACGAGTCATGTAGAGCACACCGACCAGAGTACATTTCATCCCATGTATGGGATGGATTATGTGCGTAATGGTTGAGTGGTGCCTTTTAGAGGAGATCATCGGTGGGGAGGCAAAATCGGGGGAGACAGGAGGTGACTCATCGAGCTGGGAGTCGTTCTTTCAGTACTCATAGATAGCATCTGGTACGTACATAATTTATAAATATTTTATATAACTATAAATATTAACAGTTTATTTTTTATTCTTATAGGCTGTCGGGCACCCCGATATTACAGAGTACGACGTATATCAGAGGATGTATAGTGATCCTGCTACTGGGGAGCTCAGAGATGATCGTTAGCATCACATCGTGGTAAGTATTATTTGTTTTCAAGTTTAAAAATTCACTGCATATAATATATTCACAATTTTAATTTTAAATTGCAATTACAGGAGTCATATGAGGCCGCAGCGTCACAGACCCGGCTTGAGAGTCAGGCCGAGTCATCAGATCAGACCACTGGCCGTCAGTTTGATGAGGCGGCATGGATGCATGCCACCCAGTATGCATTCGAGAAGGGTCGGGTAGTTGGTATTAGCGCTTGACTGACTCCCGGAGATTATTATGGCAGTGCTGCGATGTCGGCGTCCATCTCGAGAGGAGCTCGTGCATCTTCTTCTGCTACACAGTATGAGGATCAGTTGTGATCTCAGACTGCACTGATAGAGAGTCTCCGATAGGAGCAGGAGATGATGCGTCAGCAGCAGCAGCAGCATGAGGAGGAGCGTCGACGCCAGCAGCAGCTGTATGAGGAGCATATGAGTCGGTGGCAGCAGCAGCACCAGGAGCAGATGGAGTACATGCGCCGACTCACTCATGCTTTAGGGATGGAGTTTCCTCCACCGGCATCTGCAGATCCCCCCTCCCCCCCTCCTTCAGATTAGAGTTTGTTTTTATGTTATAAAGTTTGTAAAATCAAATATGAATTTTTTTCTATTCGTAGTTTCTGTCTCATTATAAAATATTAATATGAATAATAATAATATTTATATTTTATAATATTAAATTATATATATATATATTAAAATTTTATAATATTAAAATTTAATTATATTTTTTTGTAATATTTGAATTATTTTAATATTTGAATGTAAAATAATACTATTATTTTTATATTAATTAAAATAACTTATTAATATTTTTTTTATTTATGAATTATAATTCTAATATTATTATATTAATTAAATCATTTATTAATATTCTATTATTTTTTATTTTTGAATTATAATTCTATTATTATTATATTAATTAAAATAATTTATTAATAATTTATTATTTTTATTTGTGAATTATAATTCTATTATTATATTAATTAAAATGATTTATTAATATTTTATTATTTTTTATTTTTGAATTATAATTGGATTATTATTATATTAATTAAAATAATTTATTAATAATTTTTTTATTTATTTTTTTTATAGTATTTGCGATGGGATACTATGCCTGTCTCAAATATTATTATTATTATATTCATTAAAATAATTTAATAATAGTTTTTTATTTTTTTCTAAAAAACAGTATTTGCGACGGGGCCGTCGCAATTACTCTTTTAAAAGTTTTTACAAAAAATACAGAGTAATATTTGCAACGGGAAGTATCCCCGTCACAACTACTAGCTTTAGCGATGGGCCCATCGCAAATAGGTGTTGTTGCGACGGCGTTTTCCGCAACGGGCGATTTGTGACGGGCCCCCGTCGCAAAAAGCCATTTGCGACGGGATCCTGTCACAAATCGCCCGTCGCAAATACCTGTTTTTCTAGTAGTGATGGTATTATTTGTGCACACCTAAATTTACCAGAGCCTCAAAATCCACATCTACTAATACTGCATCGTCGTCTCAGTCATCCCCTTCTCAAAAGATCAAGCATCGGTGACGCAAGTAAAAAAAAGTCCCCCTCCAATGCTGTCATCATCCTATATTCTCAGCAACTTCATTCCCCCAGAGATAGTGATTCCCTCCATAATATATCTAGTAGTGGATGATTCTTCAAGTGATAGTCAAGGGTATGCCTCAGTTAAAACCGTAGAGCTAGTAAACCCCTACATGATTTCTAACGGAAAGGAGAACCAAGCGGATCCTCCCAATGTTTCCAGCCATCGCCATTATCAATGGATCCATAGAAATATAAGTCGTCAGAGTGCCTTATTCGGTACTTCCATCTAGGCTGTGCATTCCACCAAAACCAGGCAGCAGGACCAACGTAGAGCCCAGCACGCACAACCTTCTCATTTGGTGTCATCAGATCCCCCTTCTCCCTCGTTTGTGATGCTTGATCATGAATATCCACCTCGAATGCACCGTGATTTTCCATGCTCCACTACGGACCGGTCTCATTCATCTGGACCTCATCCATTTGTCAATTCACATGCTTCAACTAGTGAGCAGAATCTCACGCCTGGCATGGAAGTATGATGTTCTCAAACATCTTTCCATCATTTCAGCAAGGCTCTCCAAACTTTAGGCCTTTCAACAATCAGCAGATATGTGTGTATCCCTCACCGAGGATTTAAGTAGCCCCATCTAGTTCAAGATGAAGGTAGCAGCCACAGAAGCCTTCCATGATGAAGCGGTCGAGCATGCTAAATGCCAAGCCATCATCTCATTCTATAGAGAAGATAAAGGGTCTCCCATACGAGGGAACATCCACCAACTATACATCACTGGCCATATTAATGACATGGAGGTTCGTTGCTATCTTGTCGACATAAGATCTTGGATCAACCTAATATCGATTCAGACACTGTGAAAAATAGGGTTGTACGAGGATTATCTGAGTCCCTCTGACATGAAAATCCATGGTTATGATTGGAGGGAATAGAAATTGGTCGGTAAGATCCAGTTGAAGTCCCAGTTCGGTGGCCTAGTGGCCAACACAGAATTCATGGTTGTCTCTCAGGACACCACGTACAATGTGTTGATGGGAATTCCATGACTCCACCTGCATGCAGTGGTCCCTTCATCATATCACTAGTGCCTCAGGTACTCCCTTAATGGTCGAGTGGGCATACTTCAAGGTGATGTGTCTCCCTTCGCCTCTTGTGATGCCCGCTACCTAGATACCGACTATTACAAGAGCAAGGAAAAGTGAATTCAGGCTAATGAAGTCGAACACGCGATGACTGCGACTGACCCGTGGACAGATGTGGATAATGCCTACATCTTTCCAGTCCATCGATTAGAGGCTATGAACCTAGATATGGGACAATTCTTCGTTGTTTCTTCAATGAGGGGGAAGTACATTCCCAATTCTAAGCAACACTGGAAGATCACCTCATATTCTTATATGAATTAGGCCCCAGTGACTCCAGAGCCCCCTACACCCATAAATTATCGGGATGTTCACCCCATGGCAATGGAAATACTGAATACTTTCTTGTTTCTCTAGGCTAGGATAAACTAGCTCAAGACGATGCGCCACTATTGCTTCGAAATCATTAAGTGTGTCCCCTTGGGCCAAATACCATATGGGATTAGATCGACAGCCTTCATCACAATGGTGTCGGCAGTACAGAAGTCCCCCGATGTAGTGTCCACCGCCACTTAGGCTGGTAGCAGTCTCCCCTCAACATATGTTGAATCAAAGAAAACTACCCCACTGAGGATCCCTACTCCATAAGTGAAGAATGGGATTTAGAGGATACTTCTCCCACCTTTTAAGAGAGTGTCTCCACCACGGATGATGAATTGGTACAGGTGAACCTCGATAGAAAGGTGGATCTGAAGCCCACATTGAGCAGTGCTGCTATTCCTGTCAAAGAGAAAAAATAGTACGTGTACTTCCTCAAACAACGCCATGATGTAATTTCTTGGAGCTATAACAAAAATCCGGGTCTATATTCCCAGGTAGTCATCCACCACCTCTGTCTCCCAGCAAAGCATCGTGGGTTTAAGCATCCTCCCAGAATGATGCACCCTTCTCATGGTGCCATGGTCGAGGAAGAAGTTGATAAGCTCATCAGAGCCAATTTTTTCAAGGAGTTCTAGTACCCCAGATGGTTAGCCAACATTGTGCCCATTAGTAAGAAGAACAGACAGATCGTGGTCTATATCGACTTCCGAGATCTCAAGGGTCACTCTCTGAAAGATGATTTTCCCCTCCCTGTGATGGAATTTTTAATTGATGCTATAGCTGGGTTCTAGTCCATCTCATTCATGGATGGGTACTCCGGGTATAACTAGATCCAAATGTCTCATGAGGATGAGGATTATACGGAATTCAGGGCACCAAAAGGTACTTTTTATTACCAAGTAATGCCTTTCGGTTTAAAAAATGTAGGTGCCACATATCAGTGGGATATGCATCGTATATTTAAGTCTATCCTCAAGACACTGGTGGAGTGTTATGTGGATGATCTGGTGGTCAAATCTCACCAGTGCCAAGACCATCTCAAAGACCTTGAGAAAGTGTTCAGCTTCCTTCTTTCTCTCCACCTGAAGATGAACCCAATGAAGTGTGCCTTCGTGGTCACCTCTGGAAAGTTTTTCAGCTTCTTTGTCAGATATAGGGGCATCGAAATTGACTAGGAGAAGATCAAGGCCATCATCCAGATTCCCCCCCCCCCACCCAAGAAACCTTCGAGATCTTTAAAGTTTCTGAGGCCACATAGCCTACATATGCCGATTCATCGCAAATTGGGATGGAAAGTGTAAGACCTTTTCTCATCATATGAAGAAAGGCACCGTTTATCAGTGGGACGAATAATGTCAGATAGATTTTGAAGAAATTAGGCAGAATCTACTCCAGCCTCTGGTCTTGATGCTGCTAGTTTATATAAATCCACTGGTCCTTTATGTGACCACCCTAGAATGAACTCTTGTCTCCCTTCTCGCTCAGAAGAACAACGAGGGAATAGAGAACAGTCTCTATTATCTCAGCTGCATGATCCTTGATATGGTGATCATATAATACCCTATCAAGAAGATCTTCCTTGTGCTGGTATTCACAGAACAAAAATTTACACATTACTTGTAGCACCACGAGGACCACCTGGTGTCCTGGGTGGATCCACTGAAATACATCTTGAACCGTACTATGTTGACATGTTGTATAGCTCGGTGGGAAGTAATTCTCTTGTAGTTGGACATCAGGTTTATCCCCCAAAAGGCTATTAAGGGGAAAGCACTGGAAAACTTCCTTGCTGGCCATCCAGCTCCCACTGACTAGTCCCTAGACCTTGATTTTCCCGATGATGCCATCCTCTCCGTAGATCAAGCCATTCAATGTTGGCAGATGCATTTTGATGGAACTTCTCAGAGAACTATCGGTAGAAGGATCAATGACCCTAGGATCAATAGTGTAGGCCTGGGTATCATCTTCATTACCCCATCACAATCCATTATTCTTTATTCATTCCTACTATTAGAGGGATGTACCAGCAATGAGGCAGAATACCATGCTCTCATCACTGGCCTCGAGTAGGCCCTTGAGATTTACATTCCCCACTTACATGTGAAAGGGGACTCCGAACTAGTCATCAAGAAAATAAATGGTGACTATGTCATCAGAAGTTCATAACTCGCACCACTATTAGAATGCACCCTCATGTTGATGGGCCCGTTCCCATCTCGGCCAGAAGTTACTCATGTCCCTCGATCCCAGAACGGTTGAGCTAATGCCTTGGCTAGCCTAGTTGTATCACTTACAGAGCCTGAACTAGATGATTTGGTTATCCACATGGAACACCAGAGAGTCATCACTCCCGTCACTTCAGATGACAATGACAACCTATAGGTAATCCACCTTACCATCAGTTCCTCCATGTCGGGACCTCCATGTCCCTCTGATACAGTGATTGAAGTGAATCACGACTAGAGAACCTCCTTTGTTGAGTACCTCCAAAATGGTAATCTACCTGCAGATCGAGCCAAGCGCAAGCAAATCTGACGCTGCGCATTACATTTTACCCTCCAGAGTGGTCCTAGTCTTTAGCATATTCTCTATAAGAAGAGGTTTGATGGGGTTCTCCTTCATTACATTTAGGGAGTTGATATTTCTCAGGTCATGTAGGAGGTTCATGCCAGTTCCTACGGGGCTCATCAGACCAGACCGAAACTATCTAACTAGATCCAGAGGTTGGGATATTTTTGTCCCTCCATGATCTGCGACTACGTCAAGTTTTCCAAGAGGTTCCATGCAATCCAAATTCATTCCAACTTTGTGCATCGGCCCCCAGAGCCTCTCCACACTACCAAGTACTCCTGGACCTTTTCAGTCTGGGGACTTGATATCATGGGACACTATCCACCGGCAATGGCTCACTAGTTCTAGTTCATCCTGACCACCACAGATTTCTTTTCTAAGTGGGAATAATTGGATCCACTCAAGGAGGTCAAGGCCGGTTCTATCATTGACTTTTTGAGATCTAATATCATATACCGGTTCTGAGTCCCTGAGGTCATCCTCACTGATAAAGACACCAAATTCCAAGCAACTGAGTGGAAGAAATAGTACTCTAAGTAAAATATTCATTCTAACCATACCTCCTACTATCACACGTAATAAAATGGGAAGATTGGGGAATTCAACAAAACCCTCTCTAACATTCTGCAGAAAATGGTTATTCAGAACAAGAAGAGTTGGCTATAAAAGCTCTCCAACGCCCTCTGGGCTTACCGTATGATGACTTGTAATTCCACATTGGTGACCCCATAATTCCTAGTGTATAGAACAGAGGTTGTCCTGCCCATTGAGATTCAGTTTCCTTCATTATGTACAGCTATCTATGATCATAAAACAATAGATAAAGTAGCTAAAATCTATCTAGCTAAATTGGAATCACTCGTCAAGAACATGCTTCGTTCCTTGCACAATCTATAGTGGCATCAAAACAATACTGCTAGAGCTTTCTACAAGAAATTTTTCCTCTGCTCTTTCTTGCAATTTGACTTGGTGTTGGTCTTGAAAACACTGACGATACCTGGAAAAAAACCACCCAATTGTAGCCCAAATGGGAAGGAACTTACATCATTCACAAGGTGTACCCCAATGGTGCATACTATCTAGTGACCATGAATTGTGAGCGTATAACTCCTCCCACCAATGGAAAATTCTTCAAGCAATAATTTGCATGAGCACCTCTGGTCCTACATGACCTTAAAAAGTATGTCGTCACGCATGGCGTTAAACTGTAGATGGTCCCACACAACCTTAAACTATCCAAAGTCTTTGTTTCATGACTTTAAACTGCAAAGCACCTCCAAGAACTATGTATGGCTTGACTCCCATCCACATGGGATATATAAGAACCCTTAGACATGATCCCATCCAAAAAAAATTCTTTTTGATTACCCCCCTTGGGTGTAGTTCTCTCATAGGATCCCCCATGGTGTAGCGTAAACTTATTTGGCCCCATTAGAGCCAGGTTTATAATGACCGCCCCATGTTCCCCTCTCATTCTTCAATCCTCCCTCGCCCTCACCGCATGACATTAAACTGTATGGCCTTTTTAGAACTACATACAACTTGATTCCCATCCTCATGGGATACATAGGAACTCCTGGATAATTATTTTCATAGGCCAAGCCCCAAGCTTCAAGATCACCCCCTTTGGTCCGACCATTCAGCCCAGATACCTCCAAAAATGCATTGTGCAGTGTGGACTCATGTCCTCATTTCACAGCAGGTTTATCATAACTGCACCATGTGTCCCCCTTCTAAGATGCCTTCACCCGTCATCGTCCTCACCACACAATATTAAATAGCATAGCCTTTTCAGAACTATGTACGACTTGATTTCCATCCTCATGGGATATGTAGGAATGCCCGAAAATCTATTCTTCAGGTCCAGCCCCATCTCTTAGAAACCTCCAAATCATTCTAGTCGCTTGGATCGAGTCCTTTTAGGGGAGGGGTATACATCGTTGTATGGGATTATATCCCCATTTACGTAAAATTTATAAAAACCATGCAATGTACCTCTTTATCCTAAGATCACTTCACTCCCCTGTTCTACACTCATCTTTTCGAGTCAGCTTATCTTAAGTTAGGCCCCTTGACCCTCTCCAGCAATTCTCCAATGTGCCCAGGAGTACTCTAGTTCAGAACCTAGAGTGTCAGATTCTATCTAGACGTGCTCTTGTTCATTTTTCAAGCTTTGTATCCCCTTCATTTGGGTTTTCATCATCTTTGACATCCTAAAGGACCCCCAAATGGCATGTATTCTTGGCCCAAGGCCTCTAGTACCATTTTAGGACAATGTCTTCAAGGGTTTTTAATGAAAAATTGATACAAATATCGAGTTGCGAATATGGTCAGCGGTTGGTGCTCATTTTTTGTTCCCATTTCAGGTCACACAATATGGATACTATGTTTTGAACATGGTAAATAGTTATCCTATATTGTTATGCCAACCCCATCAAGCCCTAAATGTCGTTTACATGATTCACATCATCTTCCGCCCAATCATGTCCAAGTGGAATTTCAATACTCTTGGTGCTATCCCTCAGTGCACATTTTCATATTATGAGGACAAAGATGTGGTAAGGCATCATTCAAGGATCTGAACTAATTTCCTCTTTACATGTATCCCATGTGTTTCAAAGACCTCTTCCACCCATGTTTCCCACACAGGGTTTGACTCACGTGGGCTCAGGGATCAGATCGAGGTCTGCGCTCTCTTGGAAGAGTTTCACTTCTCCATGGTCCGAGCTCTAAGACCTTAAAATAAGATCTATTTATACGTCCTCCACTTAGAACTACGTCTATCTTGATTACCATGCTCATGGGATATATAAGAACACCCAGAAATCTCATATTTGGGTCCATCTCAGGTTTCACTAATTATCTCTTTTGTTTAGCCTTTCAGGCCCTGACTCTAATAGGATTTTGTGGCATGGCATGGGTGGTTGTATGTCCTCATGCACATCAGGACATGCAATAGATACACCAAGAAGTGCATGGTGTGGACCTCATCCTCATTCACATTATGGTTTATAATTACCACACCATGTGTCTCCCTTATTCCTTCCCATTTATGGTCTGAATTCTAAGACCTAAAACAAAGATCTCTAGTCCGAGCTCTAAGACCTTAAAATAAGATCTCTCTATGTCCTTTCTATAAGGTGTAAAGAAAACGTTCCCAGAACTACGTGTGGCTGGACTCCCATCCTCATGGGATATGAAGGAACACCTAGACATCTCATCTTCGGGTCCATCCCCAGGAATATTAAATCCTTCCACCCCTCTTTTTCAGCCCCATGGCCTGAATTCTTTTAGGAACTTGTGGTGTGGTGAGTACCTCTTGGGATTTCATCCATGTCGAGATATGTACCGCGTCACATTCTCCCATTATGGGTAACAATGAAACAATAGCTTTAACCTAAACAAGTTCAGGATGCCTTGTAATGATTATGACACACGCCAGTATCCTCGTCAAAGAGGATTCCATCTACCAGTGTTGGTCTCCGACCACGCCATGCTTTAAGAACTACGTCTGGCTTGATTTTCATCTGCATGGGACACATAGAGACATCTCGACCTTTCACCTTGGTCCCAACCCTAGGGTCATTAGTCCTTCTGTCCCCTTGGCCCCAACTTTAGTCAAAGTAGTGTGACCTCAAGGCTATGTGCAATGTCCAGGTCACGTGATGTTAAACTATTCCAGTCATCATCTGCATCCATATGATGTAAAACTACCAGGCATTCCTGGTCCTCACCAAATAGTTTGTATTTGGAAATAGGTATGAACCATTATTAGATTGATCTGCTCACCTAATGTTTTTTATCATGGTGGTTTAATTTCAAGAGTGTTGGACTCCATTTGAACAACCCATCACCCCACCCACCACACTTTGCATGACCTTTATTTGGACCATCATCCTCTTTCACATTTAAGGAATCCCCTAATAGTACATATTCTCAGTCTATGGCTAACCTACTGTCCTAGGATAATGTTCCAGAATACCAATGCATAACATTTTGAGTTAGGCCCCATGTTTTGAACATGGTCTGCGGTCGGCCCCCATTTTTTATCCCCATTTCAGGAAAATGCAATAGGGGTACTGTGTTTCGAATGCGGTCAATAGTTATCTGTTATTGACACCCCCCACAATGTTCTGAATTTTGGGTATCATGATTCACACATTCCACTCCCTTATGTTTGGATTGATTATAATGCCCCTGACATTACCCCTCTCATGCACTAGAGCACATTGGGGAAGTGATAATTAGGCTATTCTGATAGCTTCATTATCCAGTCAGGCCTTCCACTTTCTTCTCAGAATCCCAGATGGGTTATTTATACCATGGATGCCTAAAGTCTCGTGGGCGCTTCCACATTCAAAATAAGTAATGATGCAACCATCCTTTATTTCTCACATAGGGCACGACTCAAATGACCTTAGGGATGGATTTCTAATTATTTCATGATTGTGTTCACAATGCATTAAAATAAACAAGAAAGTATACCATCCATGAATGCAATTATAAATAAAAAGAAACAAAAAAGAGATAGTTTTATGAGTTAAACAAAAAATAGGTCCCCTAGGGATCAGCATCTTTGATGGACTTCTCTAGTGTTTCCACCTTCTAGATTATGGCCTCCAGGATCACTTCCCTCTCCCTGAGATCCTTCTCTTAGTCAGTGGCTGCAGAGCGTAACTCATTGTCCCTAGCTTGTTCTCGCGCTTGTTCATCCTGTATTTTTATCATTTGTCGACCCGCCTACACTACCTGCCCCTGGGCATCCTCCAGCTAGTCCCTCAAATATTCCATGAGGTTAGAACGGGTTGCGATGAACACCCTCCTTCTGTTGGCTTTCTCTTCGAGTTTCTAGACTTCTTACTCAGCTCTAAGGAATTCTTGGGTATTCACTAACTCTTTTTGGCACAGGGTAATGTCGATGCGATGGATATTCTCCCGTATTTTCTCATCCATGTAATTACGGATCATTATATGAAGATGATGAGTGTCCACCTCCCAGTGCAGTGAAAGTGTAGCCAAGTGCGATGTGAGTCCATTTGGATTATCCATTCTACCTGTTACTAGTTGAGAAAACATTTGATGCACTTCCATACCTTGCACCATATCATGCTGCTTTCCTCAGCTGTGTCTAGGCCAGAGTCATCCATATCTTCAGGGTCTATGGGTCTATACTCCGAAAAGGAAACCAAGAGTTCATCGGTAGGGTCCCCCTCTAGAATTCATTCTTCTTCAGAAACTTTACCCTCACCGGACTAGAACTCCACCCCGGCAGCATTATCTCCCATGACTGTAGCCCCCAACTCTATGAGCACTATGGTGGGGTCATCTTGAATGGTTGGCTTTGCCGGAGCTGGTGTAATCACTGGCATGGATTCTACATATGTTCCCAATTCAATGGCCTGTCGGGACTCCAAAATTGAAATTACTGCAATGGGAATTGATATCTTAGTCAGTTTATCTTCCTAATAAAAGTTGACAGCTGGCAAGAATGAATACTTAAAAGAGACAAGTGCGATAGCATACAGTGCCTTCATCATGGTAGGATCAGACCCTATTGGAGATCCCTTGGCACTTGTAAGCTCAATAATAGGCACTGGTTCTTCCTAAATGGTGGGAATGAAAGGGAACTTAGAGGTCGCCATTTCAACCAATTCTTCTGGATCCTCTCCACCTACCCCAACCATAGCTGGTTCCCCACCTTGCTCGGTTTCAAAGAAAGGTTCCTGAGGAGGTCCTCTTACCTCCATGTTCATATCTTCACCCCCTGTGGGGAAGGATTCTGGGATTTCATCGTCCATATATTCCTAAATAAAATGATGTTTGGTTGATAAGTTAAGATCGTGAGTAGGGAAAGACCGATGGAGATAAGGGTTAAACTCACCTTGAGATGCTAAGCCAATTCTATGTCAGATCCTGCAACCTCACCACTCTCACGGGGGCTTCGCTGGTGAGAATTTATTCTTGAAGGTCCTTCACCACCAAGTTGTACAACCTCTTACTCCTCTTCATCTTATTCATTTGCTTATTCTTTATCTTATTTCTCTCCTTCCCCTCCCTCTTCTTCTTCCTATGTATCCTTGTCTTCAGATGGAAGCTTTTCTGGGTCATGTTCCTGGCTAAACATCACTTTCACCAGGAGGTGAGGCTCTTCATATCTCCCTTGCTGGCATGTGTAAATATCCATGGCCATCATTTATGCATGCCGGTGATGAAATTTTTCCTTATCCACCACCAAGATGTGCCCTATGACTGGTAGGTCCATCCCGGTACGCATCAGCCTCTTCCATAGCTCTTTGGTGGACATAGATTGCCGTAGATTCCTCCAGGAAAACTAGATAGATGGGAAGATAGCATTGGTGGTTGGATTTAGAAGGTGCCTGAGTTGCTTCCCAGGAAGTTCGCTAGTTGGACCACAGGGTTTCCTGTTGTACCACCCCTCAGAAAGCGGAGGCACGTTCTCGGATTGCGATGCTCCTTCCAATGAACTTAAAACTTGTGTCATGCTATCCACCTGGCCTGTTATTTGACTGGATACTCCCGTGGAACTTCTTTTACCTCGCCGCTCTTCGGTATCCACACTAGCTGACTTGATTTTCAGGATGCGTTTCTGAAGAATCGACTTGGGATACATTTTTGTCCAGTGTTGGGCATACTCTGTTGACAGGCCTGTACTGACATCGGTGGGGGGGGGAGTGATGACTTCACCTAGGCCCATATTCATGAACATAACACACATTTAGAGAAGTATTAAAGGATTTCTCTCTTCCAGATCCTCTTTATAAACTTTCTTTGGAATTCGCTGCAGGCGCCCGAACTGCCTGGCGAACTTGGTTGGCACATATGATTAGAAAAGAATTTTTCCATCAATTCGGGATACCAACACACCACCCCTGATTCTTTGTAGATACTCTTTTTGTTCCAAGGGTCCATTCCCATCATCTACCATTTTACCAACTAGAGTCCGAAATGGGTGAAAGTTGAAATGGGTATGGCTTCCAATCTTGAGCCTGATCCCATCTTCTCTGAGCGTCAGTGGGAAAATTCTAGCAATGTTCAAGAGGGAAGGGCTCATACCATCACCTGGAGAGAAAATAGCATTCGGGTAGTCATAACCAATACAGTGGGTTGTGACCCATCCATAAAGGATCTAGAATGGACCACATATTCTTCTAGGCACACTTCCCCTTGAGATGAGTCCCAGAATGCTATATATCCTGGCTAATACAGGCAACCTATGTTAACCTTGTTCTTCGCTGCCATGATCCCGACCATCACTAATGTCCTTGGTCGAACCCCCATCCTTGTATTCCTCAATGGGAATATCCACCCACTCAAGAATGCAGTAACAAACCCGACATATTGTACATTTGGGTCCTGAATTTCATTTATGCCAAAGCCCCATGATTGGTACTCTCCTACCTCTAGGACCCTTTAGTATGATACCAATTTTCCCCTCTAAGATGTGTTAGGGCATTTCTTCCCTTTTCATGTCATCTTTACAGACTTTTCCTGCGTTAGGAAAAGACTAAACCATCCTGGATAAGATATGTCCTTCAGAACATATATTATTTTCATCTACTCTTAAGACAGCTCCAGCAGGTGCCATGATAGGATGGGGGTTCACACTTTATCTCCCCAGACATTCCTTATTAGGAGGAACTTTTCATACTGGTACCCCTTCAAGGGAATTCCCCCAATGTAGTGGATGTCTCACAGACTGAATCCTACCTTCCCATGGTCGAGGTGGAAGGTGTTGGTGTTGGGAGACCAACGATTGAAAAACTATGGTACCAGGTCCTGCCGCCAGTAGAAGGGAAATTGGGACATCCAAAGAGCTTCCAAGAGCCCGGTAGATCGACGCTCTAGCCCAAAATCCTTGCATGTATGATGTACCCAGTAAACCCTTGCCCATTCACTTGTAAATTTACTTCTAGACCTAAAATACCACTCCATCCAACTCTTCATCTCATTGGTAATACTACTTAGAAAGGTGCTTTCATAAAGATTCATGGATTCCTCTGGGATCGGGTCACTCCCTTTGACGGTCCTGGTATTTGGACTCATGAAATAGATTTTTATGTTATACATTTACCTCGAAGGATGGAAATTATTTGTAATGACAAATTGTGGAAGAATATCCTCATGGGTCACCCATGACCGTGGCGTATCCGTTTCGAATCCAGGCATCAACACCTTATCTACAATGTCGAAGTTCCATAATGGCAGGATATTGCTCAGGACATAATCTTTTTGAGATAGTGTAAGCATGCCAAAAATAATTTGATTATCTGGCACAACCCTCCACCCTTGAGGAATATGGGGGTTCATGATCATCTAATTCCTCTTTGCAGCTGTAGTGGCCTCCCTCTCAGAATCATTCTCTTAGAAATACATTTCTGTCAGGCTTTCTAAACCCACAAGGACTTTGCACAAAATATTGAAAACCGACGTGAAAAATAGTTGGGTGCGTGTAAGAATAATTCTAGAATCGAGAGGTGAAAAATAAAGGGATGCAGCACACAAGTGATTGGCACGTGCACGAAGAACCGAGTCGCCCGTGGAAACTTGAGCGTGGATCAGGAGATTTTTGGTGCACAGGAGAAAAGAGCCTATTATAAGGAGAAAGTCAAATTAGGGACCTATAGGGGGGTCTGTGTCATATTTATAGGCGCATACTGTGGCTTCCGTGCACACGGAATTAGTTTGCGTGCCCAAAGGACATTTTTGTGTGCACCACACGGGCACTTACCTATTTTTCAGCGTAACCCTCAGAATTTGACCTTCGGGTCCCCCTTGATCTCGGATTCTGTGGGGGTGAATTTTTTGACGCCAAATTTCGGATAGGGACAGGATTAGAATGATAAAGGATAGAAAAGGCATTTGGAGGGTTCCAAGAAGATTCTGTGACCCGAGAGGCAAGTGTGTGCAAGTATGAGGGGATGCGCACAAGAGTTCCTCCAGTGCACAAACCCTTGTGCGCCCAATGCAACATCAAAGGAAAGCTTCCAGTGATACCCACCAGAAACTGCCAAAGGCACTAGCATGCAAGTTTCCATGGAGCCTCACAAAATTTCCTTGGGAGCGCAAGCCCTTGCGTACCCAAGGCGACGTCAAAGGGACCCTTTTGTGCCAACGCGTTCGAAAAATCAATTAAGGAACGAGGTCCACATGAGTGCGTGCAAGAAAGGTCCCTAGTGGTGCGCAAACCATCCCGCGCCCATTTCAGCGTCAAACGCTCCCCCGTGTAATGCTTCCCTAGAGCCCCATCTCTGGGGGTTTCAGCTATAAATTGAAATGAACCCCCGACCCTTTAGGATGGGGACATAAGACGAAAAAATGTTCTACTTCTCAAAAAACACATCATCCAAAACCGCGCGAAAAACTATCTTGCCTCAAGGTATTGGATCTTGCACGATTGACCCCCCAAGGGTCCTTCTTCAAGTAGTCTCTCTTGGGAATGATCCTCATCCATTTCATTTTTTCCAATGTCCTTTGTGCGCAAAATATTTACCTAGCATGCAAGTTTCCCCCAACATCGGGCCTATTTTACGCGCATCCTTCCTGTTTGCATGCGACCATTCTATCTTGTGCGCACCCCCTCATCTTGCACGCATCTTTACTTCTGTTCTCCATGTTACATCCTTACCCTAAGGAACCATGTTTGAGCTCCTCTTATGAGCAACACACCTATCCCATGCACCTTTCTCCCATACGACCCACTTGGTTCGTACGAAGTGACTTCAAAGTCCCTTGGGTGGTGTTTTACATTATATTTCTTAGCCTTATCCTTCTTTGCATTGGAATGAAAATGGATATTGCATTTTTTCATAGCCACCATAATGTGGGCCCCTCAATGGATCACTCCACGACACCCATCACCACGGAATTACTAATTTATTCCCTTCCCCTAGGGTAGGTGGGTATAAGTTATGTAAATCTTTGGGGTGCGGAGTGAACCTTCCTCTTCCGAGCTACATGATGTTAAACTGCCAAGCAACATCATCCTCGCCACATGAAATTAAACTGTGACCTCACCCCGTGCACTCTACATGGGTCACCCCGTCTCAGACATTCTCTATGCCCGTTCGACTCCACGGGAGTGAGATCTTCTTCACATGGAATGAGATCCTCTTTACTGGAGCGACATATATCTGCGGGGAAGGGAAACCACCTTGGTGTAAGACCCTGGCCTTTCTTTTGGGAGGCATTATCCCTGATCTCCCTCTTCTCATCTATTCTAAAGACTAGAGGAGAGATGGGCACCAGGACATTTGTTATCCCATCCATCTTCCTTGGGGATTTGTCACCACTCGGGCCTCCATCCTAGAGCAAGTCCCAATCTCTATCTCCCTAGGCTGCTAACCAAGCGTAAGCCCCTATTTCCTCTTTGGGTTGTGAACCACGCATAAGCCCATGTTTCCTTTTTGGGCCGCTAACCACGTGTAATCCCCACTCCACTTTCCATGTATTAAACTTTCGCGACATGATTTCCAGGTGTTTGCTGCCTATTGTTTCTCACACTGATCATCACTCACATGGGCTTAGAATAAACCCCGACCATGACCAACACCTATTCCGAACTACGCAGAATTTGATCTTTCCAAGGATGGGTATGTAGGAAGCCTCCCCGAGGTTCAATCCCACCACCTGTTGGTACCAACTCCTTTGCATCGGTTCACCAACACCTATTTCAAACTACATAGACTTTGATCCTTTCCCAGGAGAGGTACGTAGGAAGCCACCCTGAGGATCAAGCCCAGCACCTATTGGTCCCAACTCCTTCAATTCATTTCACCAAAATTTATTCTAAACTACATAGACTTTTGATCCTTTCAATGTTGAGGTATATAAGAAGCCTCCCAAGGGTTCAAGACCAACACCTATTGGTCCTGACTCCTTCATGTCAGTTCCCCAACACTTATTCTGAACTATGTGGACTTTGATCCTTATCATGGCAAGGTACGTAGGAAGCCTCCATGAGGTTCAATCCCATCACCCAACACCTATTGGTCCTGAAACCTTCACATCGGTTAACCAACACCTATTCTAAACTATGTGGACATTTATCCCTTCCTCCTAGACATAGTATGTAAGAATCCTTCCTGAGGTTCAATCCCAACACCCAGTTGTTCCGACCCCCCTTCACATCGGTTCACCTTCGTCCTACATGACATTAAACTGTATCCACCATTCCAAAATAAATGGAATTTTATCCTTACAATGTAATGGTATGTAGGAAGCCTCCCTGAGGTTCAAGACCATTTTCCATGTCTAATAATTCTATCTCCCTCAATTCTGTGTGTTTTGGGAAGGCCTTGTCCCATCCCAGAGGATCCACTTCCTCCGAGTCCCATCCATATGGGTTGCCTCCTTAGGTGTCCTATCACCCCACCTAAATATGTGGACTTTTATTCCCCTCCATGGGGATACATAGGAAGTCTCTGTGAGGAACAATCCCAACATCACCATCACCATTGCGTCGACTCCATCTTTTTTCCCATCCACTCTCAACAATCCATATTCATCTCTATTCTTACCCAGGCTGCCACATCCCAAGGAGATAATGTCATCCACATATTCACTTCCCCTAGCAGTAATAGGGTATATAATTATGTGTTAACCCCAACATTAGTGTTCCCTAAAGGGGTTCCACCCATCTAGTCCACTCCTGTTGGTGTTTTGATCAGTCCGATCTTTCTCCACTAGATGTTAAACTCACGGCATACCCTGTGTTAAAACATGGGAGTCTGAGGAAAATCTCAGAGACAAACCTGTGGAATATAATTCCCCACATTAGATTTGGGATGCCTCGGGATTCTGCGCCCTTGAGAAGCCGTATAATAAGGGGAAGAAACCCAGACATGCTAGTGTTCCATCATCCAGACATGCCAGTGATGTCCAGTGTGACTACTCCCCTGACCAAAGGATGCTTCCCTAAAAGGACCCCTTATAATGTCTTAACAGAAGTAGTGTAATTAACCGGTGTCCATGAAGACATGGAACTAGGAAGAGTTTCACGAACAACGTCTTAGTCTATAAGTGATACCCAGACTAGGTAACGAGTTCCGAGGAGGAATCCACAGAAGGAGGAACCAACATCCCATCATCCCATTTCGATCAAATAGAAAATTTCCCCGAAAAAGAGACAGATGCTACCTACCTTTGGAAAGCAGGAATGCGGGGCAACAATCAGTCCTTCCTCCTCTGAATGAAATATGGATGTGCGCCCCGACGAAAGAATCAGAAACAATCATATTATCACCAATTAATGGGGCCTTGTTGAGTTATGTGGATACATGAAGGGACTTACATATTTTCATATTATCTTATCTAAGGGCCTTTGTGAGATTAGTATTCCTGATGAAAATCATTTGTGTGATTTCAATGTACTTGTATGGGACTTTCCGCGAGACAGGTATGGTTTGTTGAGGGGCCTTCATGGGATTAGGCCCACTTTTCTGTAATTCTTGCGAGACCATGTTGTGTACATCCTTAGTGCGTCATATTAATTTTATGACCATGATATGATCCTAACTCCTTCCATTTTATTTCATTTATTTTACATTACAAAGGTCAAGAGTCATGTGATATTTCACGAGTATTGTCAAGGAAAATTACTCAAATTTCTATTGATTCATCATGTTTCCAAAAAATATCCAACAAGGATGCATGATAATTTCATGGAAAAACCCATCCATTTTCCCATAGGGATCTATATGGGGAGCATGAGGTTTTCTGGACATACCCAAGGCCTTTCATGTGATGAGGCTGGAAATCCAAAGAGATTTCACAAGATGAGGTGGTCATGTCGCCAGGGTCTCATGGTGTATTGTGGATCTCCATAAGCATGTCTCATGATATTAAGAAACCTTGAGAGGCTCCATCAACCTCCCCTTTATTTCCTTAGTTTTTATTCTACAAAGGTTTAGGGGTATTGTGAGTTTCCTTGGTTGTTTCCAAAGAAAATCATCTTCCCTATCGGTGATTTGTCATGTGACCTTTATGTCTTCAAGAGGCTCCAGTATTTTGGATATCTTACTCCTATTTTATAAGGATTTTCAGATGGGTTTTCTTGTATCCTTTAGTTGAAAATATATGTGGCCTGGGGAAGTTCATTTAGCCATCACCGCATGACCATTGGTTGTTCAAAGAGCCTTTGCAAGTTCCATAGGGCCTATAGAAAAGGGATATGTGGGATCTAATGTAGTATATATGCTACACAATGTTATTTCATGTGACCTTGTGATGTTCATGTGATGAAAAGTCTCTTATAATATTTTGCGGTCAATGAGATTTGGACACTGTCTCCATCCTTTTATTTTGTAAGGGAAATAATAACCATATCTAGGTATTTATCACTTTATGAATTGGTCGATTATTATTTGGAAGGCATTAATATATTTCACCCCTAAAGAGAAATGTAGATAGGGAAAAGGGATAGGTTAAGAGGAAATTAATTGCCCACCTGAGACTTTAGTGGAATAAAAAACTGGTGTCTTGGGCGAAGCTTGGTTTTTCAGGTGATTCTTGTTATTCCGTGAAATCCCAAATATAAAGGGGAGTGGAGGGTGGATTCATTTCACTGAATACTCATTCCTCCAGATATTTCACCTTGCATTCATTGTGTGACCTTATCTCAATATCATTTAATAAGACCTGACCATGAGACCTGTTCGCGATCCTTCTTCATGAGCCTATTTTGTGGAAACTCCTTCACAAGACAACTTTTGATCAGTTGTCCATCTGATCAAACTAAAAACCATACTTCAGTAATTTATTGAAATTCAACCATGAGTACTATTATTTCCTTGAGGTTTTCATGGGATCTAATGGATTGTGCATATGACCAAAAAATTATCATGTGATTTTTGTGGCAATGTTCAAGTCACTTGATTGTGATTCCCAAGGGATCATGTGATTGTGCGATTCCATGTGGGATTTATGTGACCTGCGAGACCTATAGGGGTCAATAGATTCATGATCTATTTGGGTGATTCATGAATGCCTTTATATATTCTTACAATGCCCATGTTTCCATAACTTTAGGTCTTTTCTTAATATGATTTTATATTCTATTTTTCTCACATATGTTCCACTTACTTATTTTCAAATGGATTCCAATTCACATAACACTTCTCCTCACTAGCCATCAAATTAGGTGTATAAAGAAGTGATATCTCTCCACGATACTATGGTGGGGAGTGTAGATCCCACTTATTTTCATTCTGTTGGGTCAGAAAAAATTTGTCAGATAAAATTGATGGGTCTAAAACTCATAGACTATCCGCTTTCAGACTTATTTCCCCTTAATGGGTTTTGTCTTATTGATGATAATTCTATACCTCTTCCAAAGGAATCGTTCATAAATTTCTCTTAGATTAAGAGGACTCAGAACACCTTCTGAGAACACATATCTTTGGGAAAAAAATTTCCCTTAGGGGGACCGTGAGGATGAACATATAAGGAAACTCATTCCCACAAACTTCAACATGGATCACCATTCAGCTAATGAGGATGTACATATGTATCACTCAATAATGAGTAAATCTACATCCAATCATATGTTTAGGTGGGTTTTCAATTAGGATATATGATCAAGGGGTATTTGTGTCATAGACTGGGGGTGGACCTTCTATGTAAAATACATTTCCTCTAAATTTTATAAGTAATTGAAGCAAATTTGAATATACGAGGTGATCTGAATATCGTAGACATCTTTCTACTCCAATAAGGGTATGATGATGGAGTTATATAGTCATTGGAGCCTGGACATGGACACTTTCCACCTTACTAATGAAAAGGAGGGAATCCTCCATTGGTATGTAGAGAAAATTAGTGGTTCACCTGCATTAGGTGGGATGTTCACTGAGTTCTTTCCCTCGTGGTCCACTTGGGACTACATAACTAGGACTCCTCCTATAACATGGGGAGATGGTCAAGATGGATGAAATGTACCTAAAAGAGGAACCAGTCCCTAGATAAGATATTATGTTCAAGCCGTGGGTAGGATTTGCTATCAATTAAACTTTCTCTGAGTTCGGACTAAAGAGTTTGAATGATTTCCTTAAGAAGGATTCATGCGGCGCACCGAGAAAATACTGGACCTTGGTCGAGGAAGGTAAATTTATGTAATTGGGATGGGAATATGTTCCTAGCATTTATAGGTCTATCCAAGTATCCGGATTCCTCTCCATGTATCTAAGTGGGTACTTTCTCCTAATGAAGGAAAAAGGTAGAGTTATATTTTTCACTTTTTTATGGTAACATCCAAGATAGGTGGATAACATCAGGCTATCCATCCCTATGTTGGCCAAACATTACCCTATTATGCACCATGTTTATAGGGGAAAATACCCTTACAGGTTCGTGGGCCCCTTCCAAATATTATGGGGTTGGATAGGATCTCACCTGGGAGGTTATGAATATCTAAATATTCAGGATATCCCCAATGTCCTCTTTACAACATACCTGTAATGTATCAATGGGGTAATACCCATTCCACAACAATATCGGGACATCAGGACTTACACGAGTAATAAAAAATCATTTATCCTTTAGACCATAGGTTCTAGTACTGATAGATGACATTGTTGACAATAGTGAGGCTATCCTTGACGTGCATGCTTATGCGGTGTCACTTCATGAAGGAGTTAATTCCACCTGAAATGATGGGGAACTCATCTCCAAATGGTAAACATCCTAATGATTTATCTTCCAATTTATTTTTATCTAGTAAAAGTTTCCTCTCTCTCTATTCATGTTTTAAGATAGGATAATTTGATGATAACTCGACAATTTTGGATGATGTTTAATAGAGAGGAGATCGATGCTAAAATAAACCTTCCTCCACATAATGCAGTGATCAATTTATCTAGTTAATACATGGAGATTTGGATTCTATCATATCTTATAGGGTATTTATCCAGGTTTTTAGTTGATTCTTTATAACCACTGACTAAAAATCACAATACCAAGCTTAAAAAACAACTGGTTTCTAGAGGGATAGTAGCCCAAGAGAACCTTGTAAAGAAATCAGATGCTAACCACTACTAGAAGAAGTACCTACTGGAACAGTTATTACAATAGTAGTTCCATAGGGTGATAATGAACCTGTGATATTATTTACTATTTCATCTCAAAAATTGGAATCCCAAATGGAACAAAGCTTAGAGGTCCAACTTTGGGTTTTTTATGTCATGCAGAGGTGTGTTTGGAAGTTTTTGTCTCTATCACTACCTTGTTAGGCATAATTTTTTATGAATGTTATGAAGATTTGAGGTCCTTTATCTGAGACCTCATTGTGGATTTATAAATAATCAAAGTTCCTATATTTTATTCTTAATTTTTCCACCAACTAGTTCTCCAAGGAACACTTAAAATTACCATGGACGAACAAGGTTATCCCATCACTGAGGGAGTGGTAAGTCTGGGCGTACAACTATTTTTAAAGGCTCGTTGTTCTTTTGAAACTGTATTGACACCATTTATATGTTTCTGTAGTTGGAGGATGCGGTATATCATCTGGATCTATTGTCCCCTGAATATACATCTCTAGGACGGTTATGAGGGGAGAATTCGTAAGTGACTGGGGGGACAATGATGAAGGGTCCCCAAGTCAAAAAACTCATATAAGTATGTCAATCACTATTCCTAAAGAAATAGATTCATATTTTTCACCTTTTGGAGAGCCTTCCATGGAAATTAAGAAGAAGAAAATCAAGTGATCTGCATTGTTTGACCCCAATCATAAAGAATCCATAAGTGCAGTATTCGACTCTTCTCTTATCTTGGATTACTTTGGAAACACATTTTGATTTTTTAAAAATGTACAGGTCCCTTCCAATCTCATTTATAAGAGAATATATCCACTCTTTGTGGTGTAGGAGAGTGTCTAGTTACTTCATAATATCCTTAATTATCCATCCCAACCCATCAGGAAGAGGAGATGAATGAGGTTCCAGATTGACCATTCTACTTACCTATTGAAAAGGATTCATGATCGTACCATTTGATCTGATGCGGGTAAACATGTTTCTAGGGGATATTGACATAGGTATCTATTTTTATACTATGTTAGCCTTACTGTAAGTGAGTTTTGAATAACGTGAATACCTCTTCAAGATTTTTCACTTTGTCTATTCATGTAATATCACCTGATATTATCCTCTTTACTACTACAATCCTCAAGGATAGTGACTCAAACACATCTTTAGGAAAATAACCAAATGATCCAAAAAGTATTTCTTCAGTAGAAGGAGATTCATCTTTACCCGAGGATGGGGTTGGGGTAGTGGACGTCACTGGTGATGCGAATGAGAAAGGTTTGTTGCTATCCTTTCTTATATCCACTGATTACCTAGTGATACCATTTTATTCATCTCATAACTGATAAATCCCCATATCCTTTTCTACAGTACCTTCACCTTGAGGCTTGGAGATTTTGGTTCCTTCTCCCCAAGGGGTTCCTCCAACTAAACCAACAAATGTAAAAAAAATTCTCTACCTTTATCATCAAATACCATGGGACCAAATATTTCCCTGAGTGAACTAGTCTCAGATTACATCTATTTTATCGGAATGGGACTTGGTGAAGACTCGGGGTCTACACCATTCTATCAGTCGAAGAGATGAAACATTTGGAGGGAGGTTTTGGACATAGTTTTGAAAACCCCATTGGATGAGTTAAAGGATAGTTTAGTCAAAAATTGGTTCATTTTTTCAACCCTTGGTTACAAGAATTTTTTTTATTTTGTTTCTCATGAATAGTTTAAGGAAATGGTCTCTCTATGAGAGAATACTAGGTCCCTTTTATTAAGGATGGAAACTATTGATAATTCTTCTTCAGTGGAGGAGAACTGGGATGTGGCTATGAAGGATGCTTCCCTACATGCAGTAGAGTAATCCCCTCACAGAGATGTAATCAATGATGGGAAGGATGAAATTGTCCATTTTAATTCTGAGATCAATCATCTTTAGTCTGATATTATTTATCTACAAGCATAGTTATCTCAAATTCAACATGCACTCCAGATATCGAAGAAGGATGTTCTGGATCGGCTTGGACTTCTTGATGTGGAAAAAAGGAGAGGCTTTAATCCATTCATAGGGAAGAGGGGTTGCAACATACTATGAAGGTAGAAACTAGATATACTGGTCAACAATCCCAATATTTGGCTTCCCTATAGTGGAGACTACCAGAACTCAGGGATTAATCCGAGCACATGTTGTGATAAATTTTCATTTTTTCAATCTTTCTTTGGACCATAAATTCATATGAGAGGTTTTGATATGTGGATATTTATCCTTTTGCGTGGTGTTAATGAACATGTTTTCTGAACATTATCTTTTTTGTCTACTTTACCTTTTATTCAAGATGTGAATGACTTTGCGTTGTTACAATATTATGAAAATCACTAATGATACCCATCATTTGCATAATATCAATCAAACATGTATTTTTTCATCTAAATATTTAAATCAGAAAAGATTCTTCTCTAATAAGTTATCATTAATTCCCACTTACATGAGATTATTTATTGATGTATTTGTTCCAATTATCTTGAAATCACCTGATTCACACAAGGATATTCAAGAAAAATATATGTTCATGTGGGAGAGTGATCTTTTTTTCAAGGTCGATTATCCTAGTGAGAATGGATTTATTTCATCTAATTCCATATGGTGGGACTTATAATATCTTAGAGACTGATTTTCTATTATGCTGTAGTTTAAGGTCTTTTAGCTTGGACGTGTTATTGCTTTAGTTTAGGATCTTTTATCTCAGACCTAAAATTGCATTAGTTTAGGGTATTTTATCTCAAACATAATATTTATTTAGTTTAGGGTATTTTTTATTGGACCTAATATTTCTTTAGTTTATGTTCTTTTACCTAGGACTCGATATTGATTTAGTTTAAGGCCTTTTAGCTCAGACCTAATATTGATCTAGTTTAGGGTGTTTTACCTTGTATGTTCTATCGCTGTAGTTTAAGGTCTTTTAGCTTAGACATTTTTTTAATTTAGATTAATCTATTTTATCTTGGACCTTCTATTTATTTAGTTAAGGGTATTTTATCATGGACCTTATATTGCTTTAGTTTAGGGTCTTTTAGCTCAGACTTGATCGATAGTCGTGGAATATGGTGTAGACATTCCAAGAGTGTCCAAAAACACTACGGGGTTTTGATATATACCATGGTGTTTCTAAAGATCTATAGGGTTAGAAATACCTTTAGTAGAGTGATGCATTTCATTAACGACCCCTGATGCATAATCCAAAGCCATGGTCCTGTATGCATCATCTAGAAAAGGGTCCCTTGAAGGTACGTATCTTTTCCAAAGGATATGAAATATTTATGGAGGTAGTGTAGATAGAGGGAGAAATAATAGGGGTTCTAGGTATTCTATGATAATTTTAATACGGGTGATATAAGTCATAACTCATAATTTTGAGTTTTTAAATATTAGATGAGGTAGACATTCCAGGTATGTCCCATGAAATTCTGAGATGTTGGGTTCCACCGTAGTATTTCCAGGGATCACAATGATTGAAGGTACTTTCTAGAAAGGAGGAGAAGCCTTCAGTTGGAGGGTCAAGGTTCTTATGCATTGGTATCATGGTCAAGAAAAAGATGATCTTCACAACTCCCCAAGGGACATGAAAGATTTATGAAGACTCGAACATCCAGATGATGAATTTGGGTGTGGAAGAAGGCAATCCAGGAAGGGTTCTGGAACCCTATATTGGTCAGCTCTTGAATTATTAATCTTGAACCATATATCATGTGGTTTCGAATCATGCTATGTGGTCCATAAAAGGATTAGTAATAGTGTTTCATATTCCAGACTATAGAAAGGGTACAAAACATGGTGACTTGACATCGAGTATTTCAAATCCACTTGGATAGTTTGGTGTGTAAATTTTAAGTTATGGTCTAAATCACTCAGATCTAGAGGATTATATGGGATAGTCATATTAGGAGTAGTGCAACCACACTGATGTGTTGAGTGCTGATGAGGTGATGTTAGGGCTCACAAAGATCATAATTTCCATCTTGTAGAGTGATTCATTTGGTTGACGACTATAGGCGCATATCCAAGATTTGTAGGTATACATTCATAGTCAATAAAAGGGTACCTTGAAGCTAGAAATCCTTTCTAAGGGCCATGGAAGGTTTATAGTTATCCAAGGAAACCAAAATCTTGAAGTGTGATTTGTGGGAAGGGTAATATCCAAGAAGGATTCAAACACCATAAAAGTTGTTCCACTACCTAGCAAACACATTCTAATGGTAAGGAGATGTGAAAAATCACCACTCTAACTTTTTCCTGAACTAGTGGGTCTAGTGAGGATAACATAGATTTTAATAAGGCTACAATGTATTCCCTATGATCTTTTTCCCTTATTTATTTATACCCTAGTTTTTTCCTAAACTCTGATGATGATGAGCTTAGATAGGAAAGATTTTAATTTTTCTCATATCATCCTTCATGGGTTTTCAAACTGACACGTTTTGTGTATTTTTCTAGTTTTATTTTAATGCCTTGAAATTGAGACCATTATACTCTAGAGTTTAAGGACATATAGATTTATACAATGCATATTCAACTTAAGGTTGTGACACGCATGGACCTATATAGGGGATGATACTTAAAAGCCTAATTGTGATACCCATAGTCAAGGGAACCCCATCATCCTTCTATGCATGAGATGAAAATATTGTAAATCATTGATTGAGTTTCTAAGGTCATGACTAATAGTATGGGAAAATCATGTAGGGTGTGGTTCAAATCACACTGAGGTGTTGTATAGCATCCCGCCTTTTATGACATAACTTTTCATTACATTATACAAAACTGAGGATCTTTAAGGTTTAGTGTCTAGGAAACCAGGAACTTATTACATGAGAAAAAAACATTCTTCTTAAACACTTGAATGGCTCATTCATTTGTTCATCCTAAGTTCATTACAGAATCTCATAACCTGGGAGCATACATCAAAGGAAAGGGTGAGCAAAATGACTAGTAAGGGAAACAAGGGAAACATTTTACATGAGAACTCGAGATACATCAAAATTCATGAAAAATAACTTTAAGGCATGAGATAGAGATCATGAGGCATATCATAATAAAAATAACGTGTTTAATTACTTGAAAATGTGTCTACAACATTTAACATAGACAATCATTTCCGTTTCACCAAGGTCCATCCCCAAGGTGTCATTAAAAATTACCAAGGTTATTCACCAATGTATCAGTCAAAATGGTCATCTCTAGAGATTAGGTCTTTACCCAATGCATTGGAGCACTATCAGGGAGCACCCTTAAATTTGTATTTATTATCATGTGATACACATATATCATCATCAATCATTTCATAAACAACCCATATATCATAAAATAAATGGGTTTCATTTCATAATCATAATGTTTTAAAAACTGCTTTAAAGACATGATATTTATGTCACTTTAAACCCACGGAAAGGGAAAGAGGGTCTCATGTATGTAAATCCCAGAATTTAAAATAGAAAATTTTGGTATATATGTGAATACCCCTTTAGAAGAAAAATCTTTGAGTATTCACTTAATAAAATAAATGAATTTAAGAATAAGAGAGAGACATTTTGAGACGGAAATTCTGCAGCATAACGACTATGTTACAAGGTTTTAGAAAACATTGAAAAGAGAGGGGACATGGGTCACCCACTCATAAATGACCCATAAAACAGTAGGGGAACATAATATAAAGAATATAAGAACACGGTAATGAAATTTGAAATATATACCATCTAAAATGAAGAACATTAAAGGAAGACAGAAATAATATTTCTCTTATGAAAATTTGGCAGCCTAACGGCGTCACTTAAACATAAAAAAAAGAATTGATGAGATAAAATATGGTATCTAATCATATGAACATAAAATATCAGTATTATAGATATAGATATCATTCCCCAACAAAATAAATAGTAACTTGAGAGACTTGGCATGAAAGTAAAACTTTGAAAAATGAGAAAGGTGAACGAATCCCTTAAAAATTCGGCAGCCTAACAGCGTCACCTAAACTTCAACAAAAATGAATTGAAGAGATCAAATAGGGTATCTAATCATATGAACATAAAAGATCAGTATGATAGATATATAGATCATACCCCAACATAATAAAAAGGAACTTGAAAGACTTGACATGAAAGTAAAACTTTGAAAAAATGAGAAAGGTGAACAAATCCCTTAAAAATTCGGCAGCCTAACAGCGTCAATTAAACTTTCTTAAAATGAATTGATGAGAGCAAGAGGGGGTCTATCGTGATATGAACATGAAAAGGGAAGTAATAGGAATATAAAATAACATCCTCCAACATAATATCATGGAGCATAAAAGAAATGACATAAAAGAGATTACTTGAAAAGACAGAGAGAGGTGGGATCCCTTACCTTAAACGTAACTCTTAAAACTAAAAGGTTGGGACCTTGAGGGCTTGGGGGCACCTTGGGAGGACACGTTGAGAGGTAATGAGACTAGAGATTCGTTGGGGGAGAGTTGGGAGTGAAAACTAAAGGAGGGAAGGGTGGGTATTTATAGGGAAAGTGAGGGGACAAGGCATTAATGGCCAAGGGACACCTCATTGGTGGTTTTGAAAAAACAATGGGCTTGCCCATGGTATTTTCCAATGGTATTGGACACTTGGGAAACCTCATACCTTATCTTACTATTCATAAGTCGACCATATTGATTACATACTTAATACATCATTTAATGATGTCATTAAACACCCGTAACTTAAAAACTGTATTTCCACTATTCATCGAAAATTCAACTTTCTCAGAAAAATCCCAAAATTTTACCTTAACCAAATATCAATGCTCTGATTTAAAAAATGAACTCCATTTTATAAAAATAATTTTCTAAATATTTTTAATTTATTTAAATAAATACACTATTCACCGAAAATTCATTTTTTTCAAAAAAATCCCCAAAAATTACCTAGCATAATATCGATGTTCTGAAATCAAAAATAAAGTCCATTTTATAAAAATAATTTTCTAAATATTTTTAATTTAATTTTTAATTAAAAAAACGCTATTCACCCGAAAAAACTAATACTTGACTAATAATTTATGAAACCGTTATTTAACCATTTTATTGAATCACATTACTTTAATCAAGGTTCCTAGATTATATTAATAACTTCTTTAAGTGAGATTACTAATCCATTTGGTCATATTACTAATCCTAAGCATAAAATCACTATTCATAATTTACTATTCATCAAAAATTAAGTTGATCTTATTAGACTCTAAATTTCATACTGAACATAATTGTAGAAGACCATTTTTTGAAAATCATTACACATTTTTCATTATTTAAGGTTTACATAAACATTTTTAAAATATCCTTTCTATAAAATTCATAAAATATATGCATACTATATTTATCTTGACATTTAGAAATTCATAAACTTCATCATAAGAACAAATCAAATTTTTTATTTAAAACAAAGGATTACACAAGGTAGTTACGGTCTCCTTACATAGCCCCTTATAACACCAGCATAAGACCTAAGAGTAAGGTGTGCTAAGGTGAGAGAATCTTGGGGTGGCTTGGCCAACATTGCACAGGTAGTAATTTCTATCAGTTTGAACGTCTCGTGAAGGCGATTCTGTTCTAGATTCACACGATGAAGTTTGGCTTGGGTTTGGTCCAGAGAAAAGCCCAGTGGTTCTACCTCCTTCCAAAGTTCCGTTAGATGGGCTTCGATTGGCCAGAGACTACTGAATGAGGCCATAGAATCTTCTTTCTATATTAATTAACCAAGATCACTTGTATTTATAGACAATAATCAAAACGTTTAGTTTCCAGTAGTCATATTGACCAATGGTCATATAATAGTCAAAACCCAACGGTCTCATTTTAATTATACTCATGTTATCAAATGAAACATTTTTTTATTATAAAAAATAAAATAACACAAAAAATTAGGAAACAAGATTTATTCAAAATTTCGGGTCGTTACAATCTTCCCCCCTTAAGAAATTGCGTCCTCGCAATTTTTAAAATTGGGTTTTGAAGTTTCATTGAATGTCCCACATCGATAAAGGAGTCAGAAAAACTATTACTTTAAAAGAATGAAAGGGAAGTACAAAGGTCACCCGAGTTATCCCACACTAGGATTCCATGTAGGAAAACATGGACATGGAGGAGAAAACAAAGGGTCAAGTTCTAAGGGAGAGTGATAGAAAACATGATTAGGAGAAAATTAACCACAAAAAATCACAAAATTATGATGTGTGTAAACAGTCTTTGATTACCTAGTAGGAAATGTAAACCAACAATGTTTTTGTTTTACGTTCATTTTCATAATTTTGAGGAATTCATTTACTACATAGAACAAAAACATAAGGGAATATACCTACCTTCAAGTAGAGTTTCGTCCTTTAATAAGTTTCTACCAAAACTAATATTTTATCCAAACGATGAGCATTCAAAAACACTTGGTCTCATCAAAACACAAGAATCATCTTCTTGAGAGTCGCGTAATCCACAAAAGATTAATTATCAATTTCTTCTATCTTTAAACATTATCCCAAAAACAGAAAGGGTAAGACAAAACAACTCTTCAAAGAGAAAGAATCCCATAGGAAGGGAAACTAATTTTAAATCTTCAAAATTCCACGGTACTACCCAAAGTTCATCATAGACCATTCCATAAATAATTGTCCTTAAAATTCCTCAAAATAAACCGAACTAAGATTGAAACCCAAATACAAGAAGGATTTGATAGCATAGTCTTCCAAAATAAACTTCATTGTTAATCTCCAAACAACATCAACCACTCCTAATATCTTATAACAAAAGTAGCTAACCTAAACATATTTTCCCCAAGATAGGTTAATCATTTCCATATGTAACCTAAATTACAATAAATACACCTTAAATTCATCAATTCTTCAAAATATAAGTCAACCTTTACTCCTCAAATAAAATACCATAGTAATCTATTTACCTCGATCAAATAGGGTTCCCAAAATAGTGAACGTCTTCGAAAATAATAATCATCTTTTAATACCGTAATCATCTCTGTAATATTAATATGAAAATCATCACATTTCATATCACATTGGTTGTTGGGACATGCTATTCCATTTCCCGCCATTAACTAAGAAAATAACGTATAATTATGGGGGCTTAAATACTTATCCAATATTCATTGAAAGGAAACCTTAAGCATATAAGGATAAAGTTTGTAGAAGTAAAGTATACCCTAACTTGTGATCCCCTAGGTTCTAATCTATGTTATCTATGATCATATATTCTTATGTGAATCATTATTTTATTTTATCTTTGTTCCTTTAATAATGGTTCATACTAAGCTTATGAATTTACCAAAGCATATCCCCCAGGAGTGTCGTAACCAAGAGTGCAGTAAGGCCCGTTGTCGTGTACCAGTTCCCGTTCGAGTCTCGCTCAAAGTGGTGTTTTTGGGTTTTACCCATATGTACATTTATGCCAGAGCCACCTTTACCTGCTCGTATCCAGATAGGGATGTATTTGCTTGGCAACCCCTTGCTCAATACTCACCAAAATACCAGGAAGATTTCCTATATTTAAAATTTTCTATAGGGTTCTTCCTAGAGTTTTCATATCCTAATTTCCATAAATAACTAAACCATCCTTTGATACCAACTATAGAATCACACCTTTTTGTGACATAACTTTTCATTACATTATACAAAACCGAGGATCTTTAAGGTTTAGTGTCTTGGAAACCAAGAACTTATTACATGAGAAAAAAAACATTCTTCTTAAACTCTTGAAAGGCTTATTCATTTGTTCATCCTAAGTTCATTACAGCATCTCATAACTTGGGAGCATACATAAAAGGAAAGGGTGAGAAAAAGGCCCATTAAGGGAAACAAGGGAAACATTTTACATGAGAACTTGAGATACATCAAAAGTCATGAAAAATAACTTTAAGGCATGAGATAGATATCATGAGGTATATCATAATAAAAATAACGTGTTTCATAACTTGAAGATGTGGATACAATATTTAACATAGACAATCATTTCCGTTTCACCAAGGTCCATCCCCAAGGTGTCATTAAAAATTACCAAGGTTATTCACTAAGGTATCAGTCAAAATGGTCGTCTCTAAAGATTAAGTCTTTACCCAATGTATTGGAGCGCTATCAGGGAGCACCCTTAAATTTGTCTTTATTATCATGTGAGACACATATATCATCATCAATAATTTCATAAACAACCCATATATCATAAAATAAATGGGTTTCATTTCATAATCATAAGGTTTTAAAAACTGCTTTAAAGACATGATCTTTATGTCACTTTAAACCCGCGAAAAGGGAAAGCGGGTCTCATATATGTAAATCCAAGAATTTAAAATAGAAAATTTTGGTATATATGTGAATACCAATTTAGAAGAAATAGATTTTAGTATTCACTTAATAAAATAAATGAATTTTAGAATAAGAGGGAGACATTTTGAGATGGAAATTCTGCAGCATACCAGCTATGTTATGAGGTTTTAGAAAACATTGAAAAGAGAGGGTACATGGGTCACCCACTCATAAATGATCCATAAAACAGTAGGGGAACAGAATATAATAGATTTTAGAACATCATAATGAAATTTGAAAGATATACCATATGAAATGAAGAACATGAAAGGAACACAAAAATAAGATTTCTCTCATGAAAATTCGGCAGCCTAACGGCTTCACTTAAACTTCAAAAAAAAAATGACGAGATCAAATAGGGTCTCTCATAATATGAACATAAAAGATAAGTATGATATATATAGATATCATAACCCAACATAATAAAAAGGAACTTGAAAGACTTTACATGAAAGTAGAACTTTGAAAAATGAGAAAGGTGAACGAATCCCTTAAAAATTCGGCAGCCTAACGGCATCACCTAAACTTCAACAAAAATGAATTGACGAGATAAAATAGGGTCTCTCATAATATGAACATAAAAGATCAGTATGATAGATATAGATATCATACCCCAACATAATAAAAATCAACTTGAAATACTTGACATGAAAGTAGAACATTGAAAAAATGAGAAAGGTGAACGAATCCCTTAAAAATTCGGCTGCCTAACGACGTCATTTAAACTTTCTTAAAATGAATTGATGAGAGAAATAGGGGTTCTCTCATCATATGAACATGAAAAGGGAAGTAAGAGGAATATAAAAGAACATCATCCAACATAAAATAATGGATCATAAAAGAAATGACATAAAATAGATTACTTGAAAAGAAAGAGAGAGGTAGGATCCCTTACCATAAATGTAACTCTTAAAACTCAAAGGTTGAGACCTTGAGGGATTGGGGGAACCTTGGGAGGACTCTTTGGGAGGTAATGAGACCATAGTATCATTGGGGGAGAGTTTCGAGTGAAAACTAAAGGAGGGAAGGGTGGGTATTTATAGGGAAAGTGAGGGGACAAGGCATTAATGGCCAACGAACACCTCATTGGTGGTTTTGGCCAAACCATGGGCTTGCCCATGGTATTTTCCAATGGTACTAGCCACATGGGACACCTCATAACTTATATTACTTTTAATAGGCCGACCATATTGATTACATACTTAATACATCATTTAATGATGTCATTAAACACCCGTAACTTAAAAACTGTATTTTCACTATTCATTGAAAATTCAACTTTCTCAGAAAAATCCCAAAATTTCATCTTAACAAAATATAGATGCTATGATTTCAAAAATTAAATCCATTTTATAAAAATAATTTTCTAAATATTTTTAATTTAATTTTTAAATAAATACACTATTCACAGAAAATTCATTTTTTCAAAAAAAATCCCCAAAAATTACCTTAGCATAATATCGATGTTCTGAAATCAAAAATAAAGACCATTTTATAAAAATAATTTTCTAAATATTTTTAATTTAATTTTTAATTAAGAAAACACTATTCACCTGAAAAAACTAATACTTGACTAATAATTTATGAAACCGTTATTTAACCATTTTATTAAATAACATTACTTTAATCAAGGTGCATAGATTATATTAATAATTTCTTTAAGTGAGATTACTAATCCATTTGGTCACGTTACTAATCCTAAGCATAAAATCACTATTCATAATTTACTATTCATAAAAAAATTAATTTGATCTTATTAGACTCTAAATTTCATATTGAACATAATTGTAGAAGACCATTTTTTGAATATCATTATACATTTTTAATTATTTAAGGTTTACATAAACATTTTTAAAATATCCTTTCTCTAAAATTCATCAAAAATATGCATACTATATTTATCCGGACATTTGAAAATTCATAAACTTAATCATAAGAAGAAATCAAATTTTTATTTAAAACAAAGAATTACACAATGCAGTTACAATCTCCTTATATAGCCCCTTATAACACCAGCATAGGACCTAAGAGTAAGGTGTGCTAAGGTGAGAGAATCTTGGGGCGGCTCGGCCAACATTACATGAGTAGTAATTTCTATCAGTTTAAACTTCTCACTAAGGAGATTCCTTTCTAGATTCACACGATGAAGTTCGGCTTGGGTTTGGTCCAGAGCAAAGCCCAGTGGTGCTACCTTCTTCCCAAGTTCCGTTAAATGGGTTTCGATTGGCCCGAGACTACTGGATGAGACCATCAAATCTTCTTTCTATATTAATTAACCAATATCACTTGTATTTAGAGACAATAATTGAAACGTTTAGTTTACAGTGGTCATATTGACCCATGGTCATATAACAGTCAAAACCCAACGGTCTCATTTTAATTATACTCATGTTATCAAATGAAACAGTTTTTTTGAGTATAAAAAATAAAATAACACACAAAATTAGGAAACAATATTTATTCCAAATTTCAGGTCGTTACATTTTGAGTTATACCATGGCAATGTTAGGGCTTACAAGGATCATAATGTCTATTTTTCATAGCGACACGTTTGGTTGATGAACATAGGAACTATAAGCATATATTAATAGTCAGACAAAGAGTTCCTTGAAGTTGGTTATCATTACCAAGGGTCATGGAAGACTTTTGGAAGCCTGGGGTACTCAAGATATAAAGGATGATTTACCAATTGTGATGCTTAAAGGATGGTTGAAGCATTCCATACTCTAGTTTACTAGGGTAAGGATCTAGTGGTCCTTTTATAAGGAATGATGATGGGACATGGCCTCCATGTAGTTTAATTCCATGAAGTAATAATGTACTCTGTGTAGTTTATTGTCATGTGATAAGGATGTACTTCTATGTAGTTTAACATCATGCACTAAGGGCATGTCCCATGAAGTTTAATTTCATGCGGTAAGGACATCTTTTTTGTAGTTTAATTTCATGCATCAAGGACATGTTCCATGTTGTTTATGGTCATGTGGTAAGTACATATACCATATAGCTTAATTTCATGTGGTAAGAAGTTCCATTGTGGATTTTAACATCATGTGGTAAGGACGTCTACCATGCAGTTTAACATCATTTGATAAGGAAATATTTCCATGAAGTTTAATATCGCATGGTTAGGACGTGTTCCATGCAATTTATTTTCATATGGTAAGGTTATATTTCCATGAATTTTAACTTCTTGTGGTAAGTACATGTTCCGTGTAGTTTATCATCATACGATAAGGACATTCTTTTGTTGTGCAATTTTAATGACATGTGACTAGGAAATTTTCCTTATAGTTTAATTTCATGTTTTAAAGAAGTACTTTCATGCAGTTTAACGTCATGTGTTATGGATGTGGGAACCGATGTGAAAAATTGTGTGAGGCATATTATCTATGAAATCTTATCATGTTTAGATATGTCTTGTACATAAGAATATTAGGCTTGTATGACCCGGTCTCTTATGTTGTTTGGTGTTTATTTTTTATTGGTGGTTGTTTTTGGGACTCGGATTGACTATCTGCACATCATTATGTATCCTTCAATGGAAGGAATCAAGCTACACATATCTCTTAATAGGTCATGCAGTTTGACATCATGCAGTAAGGATATGGGCTCCCCGATGTGAAATAGAGAGGTAGTAGCTGGGTCCAAGAACAGAATAATAGGTGTCACTACATATCCTATAGTGATGGAAATAAAACCACACATAATTATTAAGAAATATCCATATGTAGGTCTGACCCATACACAATGAGGGGTATTTTTTTATTATGACTGGACCTGGATTTGTAAATCTTGGCATCACTACGTATCATGTAAGGACAAGAATCAAGTCATACATTGTTATTTCGTGAGAGAATATCTACATAGGTATGATCTGTATGAGGACTTGGTAATTTTTTCCATTTATTGTTATATCTGGTCCTAGTATTGAAGATCCAAGTGCCACTACCTATCATGCGATGATATCAATCAATCCACATGTAGTTCTTGAGGAACTGTTCAGTTCAACATCATGCGTCAAGGATGTAGATGAACCAATGTGAAAATGGGTATGGTAGATGGACCCATGTATTGACCTTGGGTTTCACTATATATCCTATGGTAATAGGAATCAATCCATTCATATTTCTTTAACAAGGAACTTCTTACGCAAGTCTGGCCAATATGTATAGAGGGGTAATTCTAATATTTCTCATTACTGGGCTTGAGATTGAAGAGTTGGGTGTCTATATATGTCTTTCGATGTTAGGAATAAAGTTACACACAGTTCTTAAATGGCAATTCAGTAAGAAACCAACTCAAACCAAAGTGGTCCCCTCGGGCATGGACCATAGTGATATACAATTTTACCTCTTTCTAGGGACATCAACTGTGATATTCAACTTCATTCAGAAAGGAATCATGGTATATATTTTATGGTATTTCATTCATGACCATGATGAACCTACCATTGTTCTTCATGGATTATTTTCATGGGGAATCCTTTATCAAATTTTCTATGCTCACATAATCCATTCTCGGTGTGAGACACAAGGAATGGTCAGGGTTTCTCCTACCACATAGGGGGAACTAAGGATAGGATAGGGTAATGTTCATCATGTGGTGGATAGACCAAGATATACTATTGAGGATTCCCTACATATATCATGGAAAATTTGAATCAATCTTTACATAGTTATGGAGGAACTATATAGTTTAATTTCTTGTGGAAAGGACATCTATCGTGCAGTTTTAACATCATGTGGTAAGGACTTGGGCTGAATCGATGTGAAAGAGTAGGGATGTTGTAGCTAGACCCAAGAATCAAGGTCTGGGTATCACTATATTTCCTATTATAGAAGGAATCAATCCACACATATTTCTTCAATACTGTGCAGTTTAATGTCATACAGAAAGGACATTGGGTCACCCGACATGAAAAAGAGTTAAGATTGTGGAAATGTGTAGTTTTATATCATATGGAAAGGAAAAATGCATTTTGGTTTAATGTTAGGTATTAAAGACCAACTTCGTACAGTTTATCATCATTTGGTTAGGATATAGTGTGATGTTCATTTTAATATCTTGTTGTTAGGGCTTGGAGTGTTGCGTAGTTTATTGTCTTGTTACTGGAAAGACTTTGTACAGTTTAATATTGTGTGGTCAGGATGTACAGGTGGGGATTATACTAATGTGGATGTCCTAGTTGATAAAATATTTTCAAATTATTTCTTGATAAATTTGGAATTGGTGGGGGTGTAACATTCTACCCATCAATTATCACCAATGAGTAATCACCGCTATGGTAGACCTTATGTATAATGTATTTACCTTCCCGTTTGGGTTCATCTTTGAAGGCTTCTTCCCCAGTATCATTGGGGTTCTGATAGAAAACACTAGTTCTCCTTAGAGGAATGAATAGAGAAAAAGCTTTTTATTGAATTCTTGCATGATCCTATTCTTATGAACCTCAAGGTTGTGAAATGTACACAACCTATTCCCATTAAGATTCTGCAATTCATCCATCTGTTTATGTGATTGCTCATTATTTGAGACCAATAAAAAATGGATATTTAGAGTCTGGGAAGATGGAATTATATGGGTAATACTACCTTAGTATCATACACCAATGAGTATGGTGTTTCCTATGTGGTTGTACGTGTGGTAGTACAGTAAGCCCAGAAAGCATAGAGAATATTGTATGTGCAAGACTTCTTATCCTTGTTCACTATCTTCTAGATTATATCTGATAGAGTCTTACTGAAGTCATATATCTATCCATTTTCTACTGCAAGATAATGAGATAACTAATTGAACTCAATATTTTCCTCCGGGTACAGTCTCTTAAACTCTATAGAATAAAAGTTGGTTTCATTGTTTGTTAATATTGTGTGAGGGACCTTGACCCTAGTGATGATAATATAATTTGGGAATTTTATGATATTATTCATCCCATCTTCCCTGAGGGGTATTTATTTATCCCATTTGGAAAATAATTTGGTAGTAGTACAGATGTATTGAACTTATTAGTTGTGGCTAGGGGATATGGCCCCACAACAACCATTCCCAAAATGGAAAATAGCTATGAATATTTAATTATATGTTGCAACTATAGGGGATGGTTTATCAAGATTTCATGGATATGGCATGCATGAAATTTCTTAGTGAATTCCATGAAGTCATGTAACATGGTTTTCCAGTAATATCCCAACCTCCTGATTTGGTGGTAGAGTCTATTCATGGATTTATGGGACTTTCAAGAGAATTCATGAACTTATTCCATGATGGAAGAAATCTCTCCTTATGATATGCACCTAAGGATTATTCCATAAATTCTTAATTTTTAGAGGATTTTCTTTTCATTTTGTCCATCATTCTGCGTGATGTTTGATGCATGGCACCGAATCTTTTCTCTTTTAGCTCGATCGGTTGGGAGGATCCTACATTAAAGGTAACTAATTATGTTCTCCATCCATCCAGGGTTGTTCATTAGTTCATCATGCTCTAGGTTGGTTTTGACCTGATTGATTTATTCCATATCGCATATGTCAAATGATGATACCATTCTTTGATGATTGATATGAAATATTGTTTCCTCTTGATCAGTTTCATCCAAGATGGTGGTTTCATTATCTAGTGAGTTCGCATGAGAATATTTTTATTAGAGAACATGATGAAATGTGGGCTCAAAAGGTAACTCTTCCATCATTATCTGACATAGCCAATGACAGGCAATAATTATTCCTTTTCAATGGAATATTCACCCTTGATCTTCTTTATCACCAATTATGAATCCCATTTGAAATTTAGGTAGGATATCTGTTGTAATAGGGCCAGTTCAAACCCATTGATGATGGCTTGGTATTCTACCTCATTATTTATGCATCCTTCAGATAGTGAGAAAGATTATGGAAAACTACTTTTTTCAAGATAGAAAAATACAATACATAGACTAACCCGATTAAGCTTTAAGTTTTCTATCCTTGTAATGATAAGACTCCGGGAGGCACCATTAAAGTACATATCCCATGTCATAAGAGTTTCATGGGTGTAGAAGACCCCCTCACTAGGAGGCTCAGTGTCCACTGGTGTATTTTTTGGGATAAGATGTGCTGTAAGGAAATCAACTATGGATTTCCCTTTCACTGACTTTTGTGATATGAACAGAATGTCATATTGCTATATAATGACCACCCATCGGGCCAAACACCCAGTCAACATAGAGAGGCTAATGATGTACCTTAGTGGATTAATATGAGGTACCATATGGAATTCATGGTGCTATAAGTAATGATTCAGCTTTTATATGTAAAGATGAGTTCTAGGAAATTCTTCTAAACATCAGAATATCTAGTCTCGGTACATATAATAGTCTCACTAAGGTAGTAGAGGCTATTTTCACTTCCCACATAATTTTTCTGTGTTAAGAGGGCTCTAATTGAGCACTCCATAGTGTCCACATATAAGATGAGTAGCCTCCCTTCCACTGGAGGCATCAAAACCAGTGGGTGCAAGAAGTAATACTTGATAATTTTAAAGTATTTTTGATAGTCATCACCACATTGATATTTGATTCCCATATTCATTATCATGGATAAGGGGAGAGATTTTTCAGTCAAATTGGATATGAATCAAAAAATGTAGGTGAGGTTCCCTTGCATCCCCCTTAGTTCTTTGAGATTTCTAGGGGTAAAATAGCTAGATTAGCACTAGCCTTCTCTAGGTCATCCTCGATGTTGCGAAGGCATACCACATAGCCAAGGAAATACAGGATGTTACCCCAAAAGTGTATTTTAGTGGATTCGTATTCATACTATGTTGTCGCAACTCACCGAATAATTTTTAGATATATCTAAAGTGATCAATTAATTATCATTATTTTACCACCAGGTCTTCAATATAAAATTCAGATATATTTCATAAGAATGGATTAAATATTTGATGCATGACATGTTGATATATAGAGCCAATGTTTTTTATCCCAAAGGGTGTGACCTGATAGAAGAATCTACCCTAAATTGGTTTGAAGGTAGTGGTTTCTTCATCTTTGTGGGATATCTTTATCTGATTGTACCTTGAGTACCCATCCATGAAGGTAAGGGATTAGAAGCCAACATTTGCATCAATTAAGCATTATGTTATTGAAAATAGTAAATTTTCCTTTGGGAAGTTCCAATTAAGGTCTCCAAATTCAATTTAGACATTAATCTTTCCATTCTTCTTATTTTCAGGGATGATGTTGGAAATACATCAAGGGTATTGAACTTCACTGAAAAGTGGGATTTGATCAATTTCTCATATTCTTACTCAACATTGGTTTCATGAGAGGGGTGTATTATTCTAGAAACCTTCTTGAAGCCTTTATGCTCATCGTGTAGTCTGATATGGTGCATATCCACAACTGGATTCAATCTAGGAATTTATGTGTACTTCTAAGTTATGACATATCGATGTTTCTTCAGAAATGTGATGTAGATGTCTTTCTCTTTGAGGGGTATGTCAGCACTAATCATTGTAGGCTACACTGGTCATCCTATATTCCTAGATTTATCTACCTGAGCTCATATATTGTGGGGGAGATTACTTCCTCAAATGTGGGAGGATAATTTCTAAATTAATCCTTATCTTCCCCCAACTCTGAGTCTGTGGATACATTTTTAGACTAACATGGAACATGGGGGATTGTCCTTCATTGTCAGGGTGAGAGAGTCCATGAGAAAAGTCATTATAATCCCTTGCTTCTAGATTCATTATAGAGAGATGTCATAGATGATTGTATTTTATTCTTTCACTATGGAAAGGAGAAACATGGACCTCAAGGGTTAGGTCTATCACCTAGACTAGATTTATGAGGAGAACATAGTCACTATCAAGCATACTCCTGGGATTTGTATGGGATTTCCCTAAGCCATTGGGGGATGAATCCTATATATCCTCATCCCCCATTATTTCCCTGAATCCATTATTATAGAAATATTATTCATCACATGTGGCTACGCAAGTCTCTAAGGAGTTTTATCACCATGCATTATGAATATATTTCCATTTATAGGGTACTTCAAACACTAATTGAATGTTGAAGGTACTGTCAGGTGGCTTTAGAGCCAAGGCATTCCAAGTATGAAATTATATGAAGTGTCCTACTGAATAATCATGAAATCATCATCAAATGTGAGGTACCCAAATTGAGCTTCAATTTTGATCTTACTAAGATGTATTTTCTCATACTAATCATACCCATAAATGGCCAGATTTGTGGGAATAGGTCCCCTTCGACATATCCCAAACATTAGATGGTTCGAACCAGGATGGGATTGATCCCATATCCATTATCAATCTAGTCTCATTGAACATTGAAATTATTGAGTTTGCTCGAAACATATAGGGGCCTAATTTTCCATTGGAGGACTTCTTATTAATCCTGGTCAATGAATGAGATGGTGACCTGACATTCTGAGGACATGTTCTCCACTCAATAGACATTGAATGTAGTAACTTCTATCTCAAATTCTTGTGGTATCCAAATGCCTTCAATAAGTTCCTCCCTGAGTTATTTTAAAATATGGAGGGTGTCGAGGATTGAGAGATTAGATGGTACAATAGCTAGCTATTTAATAATGTCTTAGTTTTGTGTCAAATTCTTGTGCTTATTATTATAGGGTTTCTATTAGGAATGTAATTTGGGAGTTGAGTCATTTGAGGTGAATGGGACTAATTCCTATGTAGAAGTAGAGGGACTATCTGCATCCAGTGGTGCAGGTCACATATGGATTCCCTATTTCCTGGGTTGATTAGATAAATGAACCCACACTTGGCGGTCATACAATACAATTGGGTACTGATGATAGTTGGAGGGATATGGGGAACATCCTTACCTATTTTGGGTATTCTAGAGCAATTGACCATGAGTTTCTATTGCATATATGTTTTCCATGGGGACATGACTGAAATATTGGGTTTTTCTATGTCTGTGATGTCCCTTGTATCATCATTTTTGGAATGTGATGCCTCCCATTCCCTGATAATGTGTGGGAAACTCATATTTAGGGGAATATTCTTCATCAAAGAAGGGTTATTCCAAGTGTATCACATTTATATAACCAAAGATGATCTCTTCATCCAATGAGGATTCGATTTGGTGGGGTAGTTCATGTGCAGTGGATGTTGAAAGGAAGAAATCTGCAAGAGTTTGAGCTTATATTGGAGTAGAATATAACTCTTCATATTTTCATTATTCCTTCTTTAGGTGGTCACACCCACTTTTAGTAGGAATATATTATGTTTCCTACTTAGGTGGTAAACCAATTTTGGTTCTATGTAGCTATTCTCTCATGGTGTTATGAGCTCAATCAACTATTTTTTGAGTCATCCAGTTGTTGAACACACAATCACTCATTCTCAGAACTTTCTATCAATCAATTTATACTTCTTACTGGGAAACATTTATGCATGCCACATTCTCTAAATAGTTATCTAACATCACCTGTCTAGAGTTGATCATTCCTTGAAGGATTCCTTTAAATATGAATTTCTTCGGAATATTAAAACCAAGCCTTCTAGGAAATGGTTAGTAATGAGGGTAGTTGGTGAGGTTATCCTCATCGAGATTCCTGGGTTGTGGTAGTGTGAGTAGGTTATTTCCCACAACTACTAAGAAATAACTAGGGACTTGTTCATTTCAGAAGGAGTATTCTTTATTCATCCATTAACTAAATCCCAGATGACCCTGATTTCTCTATTCTTGAAGAAAACATCGGTTCTATGGTTTTCCTAGCTCCAAAGGAGGTTATAGGAAATTTGGGACCTACCTGGGTTCTTGGATAGGAACTAATGCTGGATTGAGAGTGATAGTTATAGCTTTTTAGTTGCCTATCATTTTCCCTTATGGTGAGGGAATGAGTCCAGATTTGAATCAGGATTGCTGAATGGAATCTTTGAGATGTTAGGCCATTGAAAAAAACTCACTAAACCCACTTGGATAATTAATTTGAATCAGGTGAATATTTAACTCATCTCAGATATTTTTAGCAGAGTTTAAAAAGTATATCCTATAAGAGAGGTATGATGTGATAATAGGTCCTTTCAACATTTCTATAAAGTCATAAACCCTATCATTCTAACATATTTTACAATTTATCAGGTTGATGATCATCCTTATCCTCATCATGTAGATGAATTGGAAATAAATTGAAGATGAAGGAATTCCCATCTTATAATGGATCCTACTGATAGGTTGTTGTACTAAACAAATGTTGGACCAGTTAGAGTTTGTACGAAACACCTCATCTTTGTTGCCTCATGTTGATCTTGAGGGCTCATCATCATCCCAAATCAGGGTACGAAGTGTGTGAGATGATTTCCATGGTCACCTACACCATAAAAAGTAGAGAAGATAGGATTTTTAAAATTGGGTGGAGGAAAAGTATCATCCACAAATTTAGAATATGGATTAATCTTAGGTTTCAAATGTTCACTTCACCCTTACAGGGCTTCCATTAATGTATATAGGGACTTGATGACATTAAGAAGCTATAAGGGAACTATAGTCTGAGTCACCTCCCTTCTATAGGTATCGGGTGTGGGTCAATTAGGTGGCCTCTCTTTTATCTCTCTATGATTCTTTATTCATCCTAATACTGAATGATCTGCCTAGTGAGGAAGAGGTTGTCACCGAAATGGAGGGAAGTCACAATCATTTTCAACTTCCACATTTATGTAGATTGGATTCTTAGACCATTATCCAATATAATTTTTAGATACCACCCTTATTTTTGGATCGACTATAGGAGGGAGGGTATTCATATCTTCTTAAATATGATAACTAGTGGGAATATTTCCCCTAAGTAAGCACCTTATTGAGTTGTCAGAGAGTTTTTATTTTTATCTCATATTGCGAGATCCATTCATCCATGGAAGGAACTTCAACTCTTCTAGATGGTGATCATGATGTTTCTACACTTTTAAATTTTTCTTTGGTAGTGCTCTGTCATAGAGGTTGAAACTTGGTATTTTAAGGTTCCATATTTTAGTGCATTTTCTCATTCCGGGTGCATACATACATGGTTGGTGTATCCAAATCACCCTCCTATGAGGTTATAATTTTGATTTTATGGACCTCTACAATTTCATCATGATCAATTCCTATTATGTTGATAGTGATGAACTTCACAAAATCATATCAATAAATGGTGGTTGTGTCAATACTTACGATGAAATATAAATATTCTACATAGTGTTAATAATGGTCATTATTCGAGCCCTCGGCCATATTGATCCATTTTGGATTGTGATCTTAGTGGGGTATAATCTCTTTCATTTTAAACTCCTCTCAAATTTGTCTATGAATATTGACCTTAAGGGAGTTTCTGATCTTTATTTCAGAACAGGCCCCAATAAGAAAATGTTTTCATTGCGATGGGTGGAACACGTGAGATGCCAACCATTTATTTTTTCCTCCCATCCAAGAGAAGACTTATTCTCTCTATGGTGATACTGATGATGAAAATTCCCCCATCCCTATGGATTGGGAATCATCCGAGGCCAAAATTGAAATTGATTGGTGCTGTTACTGAGGATCAAATGACTATTTTTAGGGATTTGAGGACACCCAAGACGGACATAAAGATATAAATTCCCCCATCCTAGTGGAGTGGGGTTGATTTGGAATCACTATTGATGTCCCCTGGACCCTCTAAGGGGATGTTTAACCTAGTGATAGTGACTGAGATATAAATTCCCCCAACCTAGTGGTATGGGGTATTTTTATAGCTGCTACTAATGTGTCTTGAATCAACTCTAGAATTTATGATATGATAGGTGGAGGTGGTGGTAGATATTCCCCTAGCCCGCTGAGCTAGGTCACTCCTAGATGGTTGATATAGAAGATTCTAATATGGATCATTTGATGAAAGGAAGTTGTGCTTGCCTAGGATACGAGTGCGATGGCAGCCCAAGATGAGAAATATTATTTATGGGATGTCTTCAAGGTGATCTAAACTTTAGTCTTCATGTCTAGAATTCATTCTCACTGGTTTTAGGGACTAGTCTGAAGTTATGTTGGCAATCCTCTCTATCCATTCAGAATGACTAGGCATCTTTCAATTAGGGGAATTCTACTGTAGTCACCAACTAGCCCGAACGTTACTTTGTCCCCTGACTTTTCGAAGGCTATAAAATTATAGGATGTTGTATCTAATGGGTTTAGTAGTTCCATGGGTGTGGAAAAGTTTAACACTCTATACTCTCCCCATACTTGAATATAGATACATGATGTTTCCTTAGAGATTAGTTGTCGATGCTTTGTGATGAAATGAAGGAAAACATGTTGCATATTTCACTAGGATTTTCCAATTTTAGATCATGTTCCATGGAGTTAACAGTCAAATCTGGCTAACAAAAAGTTATTTTGTTGGTCTAAAGGTGACTTGTGTATCCTGGATAAGGGTGGTGTCTAGCCTTAAGACACTGATGAGTAGCCCACAAAATTTTGTGTAGATAAGGTATTAACTCCTTCTTTAGCTCATCTAGGATCTCATAGCTAGAATTAGAGAGGGTCCAGAACATGAAGGGGAGGTTTCTTCTAGCTAACTCTCTCCATATATCTATATCGATTTCCTATTAATTATACTTAACACCTCCATCTGACCTGATTATATAATATTCTTCTAAGGGTATCTTGATGATTGTAGTGGAGTTCTACTAGTAGTTTATGGGGAACTATACATTATTTACCCAGATGTTTTTATGACCTCTCTATATGAAGGTGTCAGATATTTGAACACCTATTTATCCAAATATGTCTAGGCTTTGAACACCAATCTATACAAAGGTGTTTGGGGAAGGTGAGGATTTCCTTGTCAATGGGAGATAACACTGGGGGAGGATGACCACGATGGATGTCAGTATTAGAGTCCTTGTAATCCATATCCATGATACCATGAGTATAATAATCATGGTAATAAATAGCTTCTAATTTAGTGGAAGAGTTGATGGACCCTTCTGGTGTTGATAATGTGTCTCAAATGACCTCAAGGAAACTTCCATTTAGTGGATTAGGAATATAGAACATGTCTTCAGTCATGTTTAGAATATGTCAATCTATATTTGGAATCGTGTAGGGATATGATCTAGTTGTATAACGGTTTCTATAACTTTCTTGTAATCTTATAACGCGGTAGGAGTATGAGACCACTACTTAGAAGTTGCAAGAATATACCGGTGATCTATCTCGTTATTGATAGAAATATGATCCTATACCAATGAATGTTCCATAATCACTTGGTGATCCTCCATCAGGATGGTAGTATGAGAATAATCCTATGACTTCGGGATATTTCAAAAATCATTCATGGTAGGATTACGAGCTTGTCTCGAGGCATGTACCTCTATCTATTGGTGAGCCCCAATTGAAGAGGGAATATGAGACTGGTCTGAATATGAATTCCCCACCAGAATATTCTAATTAACCTAAAAAATGGGATAAGGGATGTGATCCTCCTCCTATATTTCCTTGGAATGAGGCTAGTGCAGGCATTCATCTGCAGAAGTAGGAATATGCACTTAGCTTTCGTGATATACTGGAATATACCAGGCAGATTCACTTACGGGAATGTTAACCTATCTCGAGGCTTGTGTCATTCTAACTTGGTCAGACTCATCTATAAAGGTTATATATGCCTTGTCCCTGGCCTTTGGAATATGCCTATAGACTTATTCAATAGTAATATGAGCCTATCCCAAGACTTTTTCCCCTCCCATATAGTGACCCCCTTCCAGAATGGGAGTATGATCCCAATCCTTAGACTTTGGAAGGTGTCATTGGACTTCTTTGACATGCATGTTCCCCTAACCCGAGGAATATGTCTCTCTAACCTGGTGATCCCTAGTTGAAACGAGATTATGATCCTTGTCTATTGCATCATCCTCTATCGGAATATGCCTATAATCTTCCCGGATGGTGGCAAGAATGTGTGATTACTCCAGCATTGCCACTAGTTCACAAGGATCAACATTTTGAGCTGTGATGGTTGTATGGATATCAATAATCACATATCCCTTTATTTAAAATAGTTTTGGAATATGCTAGAGGACTTCTTTATCTATTGCTAAAATATATTGGAATTTTAGAAAAGTGTGTGTAGGGATATAAGCTTTCCCATTTTTTATCCATTATTACTCAGAGATATCTTTGATTGAATTGGGGATGTGAGCCCACTTTCTTCCTTCATGTTCCATTGGAATATGTATATAGACTTCATGAATAAGTGTCGGTATATGATCCTCTACCATGCCTACTGTGAGTATATTTCCACAGACTTGTTCCAAGTGAGCAGGGATATGAGCTTGCTAGCTATTTACTACCAGAATATGCCGGAAGACTTCATCAGTGAGGGTGGGTATATGAGTCCACTTCTGGGTATCCAAAACCTTCCTCACCCAATGATCATTCCTTTTCTCCTATTAATGGGTGTTAAAGGTGGAAGTGTATCGAGTGGTACCCTCATCAAAAGACTGGTGGGTATAGTTGGGAAAATGATGGTGATGGTGGTTGACAGATGACCCCCTCAAAAGCATCTAAAATAGATGGGACTATGTTTTTCTTCTTGGTACATCTTCATTATATGTTTAAGGTGGATGTTTTTCCATTCTGGGGATAAGCTTCTGAAGTGGTTGGTCGGGGGAATGAGCGCCACAAACTTAGCTTTATATTTCCATGGGTGATGCTGACTCACCCGTTTTCATTCTTGGATGACCTCACAGTCAGATTCCGTGGTTTAAATAGTACCATGTTGTTTTTACTCTCAAACCATCATTTTCACCACCTGATGTTAGAGATTTCAAGAAGGTGATATCATTTTGTGACCCATGGGGGTTTCTCTCATAGGTGATTTACCAAAACGATCACTAGATTAAGAATTCATTATCTCATGTTAGGATGTTTTTGTTGAGAGAAGCATCTGCAATCATGCAGATAATAAGGAACAAGGTTACCGATTAGTGCAATATCATAGGCATGATGTGCTCAATCAAATATATAGGTTTAACACTATTGTATGGTTTTTCTGATCTGACCAATATCCTCTCATGGACTTTTCAATGCGAGGATGGAATTATAGGAACCTCAATTACAGAGGATCATCCAAATATCATTCCAGTCTTACTGCATTGTTTGTGTATGGGTGAAAAACAAAGTGGCATGATGCATGATTAATCAATTATTTTGTTATTGGATAGATTCATATTGGGTTCATCATTTTTTTTCATGTATTGGGGAAAAATGGTCTTAGGTATTATAACCCAATCACTTTTTATCACACATATTCATTTATAGTTCACCACTTTTGTTTCAACATCGGAAATAGGTGAATATGGTGCGTGTTTGATTTTTTCCAATGGATAACTGTGGGGGGTTCATTTATTGCACAAACATTAACATCAAGTTACCATTTTCATTCTTAATAGAAACTCCCAACAGTTCACTCATCCATAACTGGGTATGGACTTTATTTCTAAAGGTAGGTGGTCAGTTGGGTTTTTCGGCCTAATGGCTCTTAGGGACTTACATTGGTCAAGATGTTGGGAGGTCGGGCTCACTGCACCCTTTTGGGGGTAATTATTACCGGAAATGGAAATATCTTATTGATTTAAGATATGTTTTAGAACCTATTCCTAATCCTAATACGTGACCGGTTTCCTTAACAAAACAATTATAGGTTAAATATCCATTTTTTACAAAATAAATGGGGAATATCTTTATCAAATCCATCTTCATGTATATGAGGTTCTTCTCCCATTTCCCAGTAATGAATAGATTCTTTATATGTTGAATCTGTACAAACAAATACTTATGAATTTTTTTCCATGTATGGAGGCTGTTAATATTATGAGGTGGGGATTGATCCATTTTTAGGCATCCCACATATCCTATTTATTGCAGGAATCAAAACCCATGTAGTTCATTAAAACTCATGCAGTTTAACATGGTGTGGAAAAGAAAAATGTGAGGGAAGTTGGGGGCTGAATATTTGAGCTTGAGTCTCAAGGAGATGTCCTACATATCTTAGTTATGTAATGAATCATATTTATCATACTTTTTTCATTCCCTTGTGATTTTCCCCAAGGTAGATGTCATAAAATGGGGAAGGTTTCTATCATGACACTCATCAGGGAATACATTCTAGGATTTCTCTGGATGGTGGAGATTTAAGATTATAATGAGTTATTTATTGTGATTCCTAAATCCCACATGAGCTATTCTTGGTATGGAAAAAAATTATCAAGTGACTAGCCTCATTTAATGTGTATGTAAGGCTTATTCACTATGACAAACCATATGGTTCTTAATATTGAGCTCATTCCTTGAATATGAATTCTACATATCATGAATATTGTAGGGGTTAGATTCATTGTAGTTTAATTTTTTTTATTAGTATTTTTAAGGATGAGGTAGAGTGATTCGCCCATGGGAATGATTGGGTCTTGATGGTTGAAATATCAAAGACACGGTGGGGCATACACCGAGATGGACACCCATTTGAGCTTGGGATCATACCTTAAGAAGGAATCTTGTGTATCCTGGTCATTGAAGGAATAAGTGTACTCGTAGTTCAATGAGATTATTCATTACACACTTACATTTGGCTTTCTTTTATAGAGGTTTTTTGGCATAGATGATATGATTATGTAATTCCCAAAGAACATGTGAGCTATGCTTGTTGTGAGAAACAATGGATGGAAAATAATCGTTGTAATTACTTGAGGATGTGGGAATCATGTTATGGGACATCCCATTGGGGGTTTTTTGTATGGATATCAGGCCTTAGGAAGGAATCCTACGTATCCTGGTTATGATAGGAATTAGAGTTCCCATAGTTCACATGGCCAGGGATTACACGCTAAGGTTTCCCTTATCATTGAGGCTTACACACTGATGTTTCCCTTACCATCAGGGCTTACACACTGAAATTTTAATTAATATTTGTTCTTACACACTTGTGTTTCCATTTTTCTCTATACTTATTTCCTTCCTGGTACATGTTGATTATCCACTCCACATGACTCGATTTACAGCTAGACACGTCAAAGAATGTCTTCCTAACATGTTCCAGGAAAATCTCATGATCTATCTAGATTTTCCAAATGACTTCATGTATCCTGGATGGAATGTATGAGTTTTATCACATGACCTAGGCTGAATCATCCAGAGGACATCACATTACATTGATGGTTTTCCCTGGAAACCATCACATGACCCAGGGTGACATGTCTAGAGGATGTTGCACGATATGAGTGACATACCCAGTTTTCATCGAGAGAGATGGTTGACACATATTAGGGTGTCACAAGAGTCATTTTGAAATGTCTTGGAGGGTTTCTCATGTCCTGTATGGAATGTTCGGAGGGCAACACAAGACCTAGATGGCTTTCCTGGAGGGCGTCATAGGAGCTAGTTGACATGCATTGTGCTACCGTGAGACTCAACTGACATGAGCAGGAGTCATTATATGAGTCATGAAGTATTTCTAAATAACATCATGAGACTTGAATAGTGAACTCTGAAGGTTTTATAGGACTTGGGTGGCATGGCCAAGGGGAACCATGTGACTTTCTTTGACATTTCCATTTGACTTCTCATGACCCAAATAGTATATCAAATGTGCATCATGATATCTGGGTGACATGTCCTAGTGCGGTCGCATGTCTTGGATAGTTTACATGAAGTTAATTACGGTCAATGAACATGTTCTTTGCCTAAGTATTCCACCTTTAATCTTTATTCTAGATTTTATATTGAATGTTTTTTATATTTTTTTAGTATCAATTTATTTTAAGTCTCACACGATCTAGAAGATGTGCGGGATGTCCCTCATATGTTCTTCCAGTAGTCCTTAACTTGATCTATGAGTGATAACGAGAAGTGGTTTATGAAATTCACATGATCTCTCTGGTGTTTCACCAGTCCTTTACCTGATGGTAATTTTTTCCGATCGTGAGATCAACCGCTCTGAGAAATTTTCTCTAGCACCAATGTGAGGTTCCCAGAATTTTTTTGTCTATGTAGAGCCTAAGATCCTTTATTTCATTATAGGGTGGGTAATTTATAAGACACTACACCTCATTTGTTCACTACTTTGTTTAGAAAATATCATGTGGATACAAGATGTTGTCTTAAAACTGATCTGACACCATGCGTCATTGTGAGTCTCTATTAGTGATTACACGGAGGGAGTCACCTGATTTTCAGTGTCCATGAGAGTACTATGTCAATGAATCCTTTATAATATTATCAAAAATTAAAGGGTCCTTTTTTATTTATTTTTATATTCTAGAAGATATCCATATTTTCATATTGACATCTTCATGGGCCTTCGTGAGATTAGGATGCCTGTTGAAAATCTTTCATGTGATCTCGGGTGACTTGTCTGGGGATTTCTGTGAGATAATGATGGTTTGTTAAGGGGCCTTCACAAGATTCAGCTGACTTGTCTAGGAGTCTTGTGAGACCATGTCATGTAAATCCTTATCATGTCACATGAGTTTTACAACTGTGAGATTATCCTCCCTCCTTCCCTTCTATTTCCTTTGCTTTATTTTACAATGTTCAGGAGTCAAGAGAGATTGCATGAATATTGTTAAGGACAATTACTCTATTTATTATTGATATGTCATGTTACCAACAATGTTCCTTCAAGGATGAATGATAATTTAATGAAAACCCCATCTTTATTTCCTTAAGGAGCGAGAGGTGGAGAGTGAGGTTTCCTATACATACCCAAGGCCTTTCGCGCGATGATGATGATAATCCAAAGGGATTTTTCAAGATAAGTTGGGCATGTCATCAGGTTATCATAGTGTCTTGTGAATCACCAGGGGAGTGTCTCATGATGTTCATTGACTATGAGAGGTTCCCAGCTCCACCCCTTTATTTTCAATTTTTTTACTCTATAATGGCTTGGGGGTCCTATGAGTTTTCTTTGATGTTATCAAGGATAACCATCCTCCCCATCGTGGATGCGTCACATGAAATTTATGACCATAAGAGGCGCCCCTATTTTGAATATATTACTCCTATTTTTGAAGTATTTTAAGATGGGTTGTTAGGTATCAAGTTGTTGAAAATACATGTGTCATGGGAGAGTTTTTTTTGTCACCAAATGATGACTGGTTGTATGGAGAGCCTTCGCAAGAGCATGAGAACATGTTGAAAGGGGATCTACAGGATCTTATGCAGGCTATGTGCTGCACATGGTTCTTTCACGTGACCTTATAATGGCCAAGAAATCATGAGTCTCTTAGTGTATTTCACGGTCTGCGAGCTTTGGCCACCTTCTGCTTCCTTTTCTTTTATGGGGAAAATAATACCCATATCTAGGAATTTATCCCTTTTTGAATTTTGTACTTCTCATTTGATGGCCATCAACAATGATCATAACATAAGAGAATTATTACCCATCAAACATGGACCATAAATTATAACACATGGCATAAATATTACATATAAAATAGGATCTATATAAGTCAGAAATTATGATCCATGTAAAGACAATCCTTTATCAAGGATTCATTAGAATCCATTGATAACAAAGATTAAATGTGTTGGTATCTTGGAAAATAATTATAATATCACTCTTACAAATGGAATAACCTACCTGGTGAATTTAAAAAATCACTTATTAGAAACCTATAACCAGTTAACTCTGTCTATTTAGCTAATGCGTTGGAGGGTTATAACAGAACCACACATAACATATTATAAAAATTCCTCAAGGATTCGTGTTCACTCCCAAATACCTATTTTATAAATAATATCTTTGTAGGATATCACAAAATAATTATAATCTTTCAATTTTCAATATAACAAAAACCATTGTTCTTTTATATCTTGATTTACCCATGGAAAAGAATCCTCATCCGTGAAAATATCTTTGAATCAATAATAATAAATCCAGATAAAGAATAAGTATGGTATCATTAGATCATATCCCCATTATACCATAAAAATCATTAAATTATATTCATATAGATTAAAATACCTTTAAAATAATATTTAAAATCTTTCTTGGAAAATAGTGGAAAACACTCTTTTCTTTCGGTAACTTTAAAAACTAAAAATACAAAAAATATTAAGAAAAAAATTTAATTTGAAAATAAAAATGTAAACTAGTAATGAAATACTCAAAGAAAATAATTATCATGACTCTGGTGAAATCCATTCGTGCTATATACAAAAAAAGAAAACATTCCTTTTAAATTTCTGTAAAAAGTCAAAAAGTACTTGTTTGAAAAAATATTTGATAGATTCATTTTTAAACCATTTTAAATAAAATTAAAGTTAGTGAAAATTAAATTTTAAAAATGTTTCATGTATAGTCAATAACTTTCATCAAATTATTTTGAAGAGTATGGACATGGAATAAAAAGTTCATCAGCCAAAGAGGAAATAAGGATGGATTTTCGTTAAAAATAGCTTCTTAATCATTTTAAGTTCCAAAGAGATAAAATTGGAAATTTCACTTAAAAATTTAATGAATTATTATATGAGAAAAGAAATAAATTTATCTATCAAATAATGATAATATAATTTCCTTTAATGTAAATTCAATCATAAACATACCTTATTAATATGCGATTGAGACATAAATCACTTACCACTTGGTAAATTTTAAATAAAAAACCCATGAATAAATAAATTCAAATAAAACATTAAACGTAATTAAGATACTTAGATTCATTATTTAACATGTCAAATTATAGATATATAAACCTTATAAAATAATATAGATGCATAAAATAACTTTTTTTTCCCAAAGAATGAAAGTTTGAGACGAATTTCCCTTACAAACATTATATAATTGAATTGAGAATTAATCTATGGGAATATTTTGTGTAAAAAATGTGAATCCAAAAATATAAGTGTAAATAAAAAATAAATCAATCAAATTTTATTTCACACACAATATTGGCATAATATAATCAATGAAGAAGTGTTATAACCTAGTGAAAGAAAATTGACTTAAGAAACCCCTTACTACTTTGGTAACATTTGAAATAAAATCCCTAGGATGAAGTAAAATGAATTTTAACTTAAAATAAAATTAATTATGATGGATTTATTTTATGAAATATAAAATGGAATTACGTACACCATATAAAATAAATTATGTGTATAACATTAAAACATGCCTTAATGGATAGAAATTGAGACAAAATCCCTCTAGAATAGAATTTCTATGTATGTCCTTTAACTCATATATATATAAATTATATTAAATATTTAATTGTTTAAGAACATTTTAAAAGTGTGATAAATTATTTTTAAACCATTTATTTCATTTATTTCATGGACATATTTAATTAATTAATTGGTTAAATCCACATTGGGTATTTTGAGGATGTTTAGTTCATAATTTCAAAACAACATCGGTATGTTGGCCATGGTAAAAATTGCTCATTATTCCATAATATCTATAATAATATTCATTTCATAATTATAATTTTTATAAGTTAATTTTTCTTTTATAATAGACTATGTAAGGTAGTTATGAAAAGTAAATTATGTTATAATAAAAAGAAGGTACTCTTTACTTACAGACGAGTAACATTTTTATTGTTCAATGAACATGAGGGAAAAAATGAAAGTAATATTTTATCATTAAAAATGATAATTATAAATATCATATTATATATTTAAATAAATTCAGATATAAAATCCATATTATTTGGTAATGAAAAAAATCACATCGCTTCATGGAAGAAGTAATCTGCACATACGCCCGAATGATGTAATAATTTTTTAATGGATGGAAAGGTAATAAAGTAGATGATGTATTATATTTACATAATTTAAATTATATAATTAATAATATATATATATATATTAAATCCATCACTATAACCTTCTATAAAAGGTTATGATGGAAAAATAATTACATCGATTCTCAAGGCGACAAACCGTGGTATACATGAACAATGGTTTCATTTCCAATTTAGTGGAATAATGAGGTGTATTAAGGTTAATAAATTATCCTAATAACATATAATTATATTTTATTTATTAATTTAATTATATCAAAATGGTTATATGAGTTTTGAAGGAGGTATAAGAGGAAATAAAACATGTACTTCTTCTTCAGGCTACCACTTTTTCTTTATATAGTAATCCATGTAAGGTTGGTATTATACACAAACAAAGACATATAGGACATGGGTATGGATTAATGGAATTTATTTTTGCAGTTAATTTAAAAAATTTCTCTTTCTGTGTGTATAATAGGTGAGAGGGGGGTTCCTTTATAAGTAGGGGAGAGAACACACTTGATATTTTTCAAAAGATTACAATATATTAATGTATAACTCAGTAAAAATGGATATAAAACGAACCTTTTCAGAATATTTGATGATATAGTGTCAAAATATGAACATAAAATTTGATTTTAAAAATTTATAGGTCATTTAAACGCTTATCACTTTAGTTTAACCCCCTGGTAAACCTGCTCAAACCCCAACTGTGGTAACAATTTTTTACTATTCATTATGACAAAAAATTAAGTTAACCTTATCACCTAATATTAATTATTATGAATTAAAATATGGAATAAATTTTATTAAATTCAATTCACATAATTTGTATAATTTAATTTAAAATTAAACCCATAAAATGTAATGAAATGTGGTTTTTGAGGAAAAAACCTATTTTTAAATATAAAAATCTTTTTTCAAAAAAAAAATGATTCAAATGAACTTAATTAGATTATTAATAATATAGAAGAAATAATATTACTTTGAAAACATTTAAAAAAATCAATCTTTGTAAATTATTGAAACGATAATACAATTTTCAAAAAAAACAATATTTTTACTATTCACCAAAAATCAATCTTTCTAGAAATCTCTCAAAAATTCACTCTATGATAATTTTCACATGAAAATTTCAAAAATAAATTTAATTTTTTCAAAAAAAATATAAATAATAGTTAATTATTTATAATATTTTCTCACAAAAAATAATAAACATGTTTTAGAGGAAATATATTTTTGAAGCATAAAATGACTTATTAAAAATTGGGTTATTATTCCATTTGAATCAATAAATAAATTATTATTGAGTAGGACCTATATATATATATTTATATTTCATAAGGTGGTAACTCCTATTCATACACCCTAATTAAATGGTTAGGTTATATCAATCATATTAAAATAATAATATTTCACATTTATTAAAGATCAATGATTTGCATCTTGTATGCTATCAATCATATAAATCATTTAAAATCTCATAGTGTTACATTAAATCCAAATTTAATAAATTAATTCCTCACATGTTTATCTTGATCTCAGTAATCAATGGTTTGACATTTGAAAATATTTTATTAAAAACGCACATTGTAAAAAGGTTTAAAAAACATTAATTTGAAAATGGAGAATGGGATATATGAATTTCATCTAGAATAACACATTCATAGGTTTCCAAATAAGATAAAATTAGTGAGAAGTGAAAATATAAACATGTAGGAAAATTAATATACAAATAATTATTGAGAGTGACAAAGAACATTGATCATAAGAAAGTGAATGATCATGAGAAAGTCAATGACCAAAAAACCATAAACTAATGAGCAGTGAAAAATACCATCAATTCATTAGAAATGTTATATCTTGATATTTTAAAAATAAATACTAGGTCCAATAGTGTGTATGATAAGAAACCCCGATCTTAAATGAACAACAAAATAATAATACTTAAAATTTTCATTTTTAAACCTAGTTTTTAAATTGGCAGGTAATAATAGGAATAAATTATTTATGAAATAAATATAAATGTCCTACTCAATATAAATTTATTGATAATAATTAGAAAATAAAATATTAATTTTTAGTAAAGTAATTTCATTCTTCAAAAATACATTTTCTTTAAAAGTGGATTTTATTTCATTTTATGAGTTGATATTATAATAATTTTCTATCAGAATTTAGAAAAATTATTTTAAAAATTGATGTAACTTTTTAATTCATTGTGAAAAAATTATCCCAAGATTAATTTTTGAAAATTTTATGATAATATTAATTATCAATGACTAGTGAAAAAAACAGTTTTTCATTAAAAATTATATTTTATTTGTAAGGTAAAATTATGTTTTGGATTAGTTTTGAAATTTTAATTAGTTCATTTTGATTAAAACTAATCTAATTATGGTTTTGAAATGAATTTTATACTTTAATTTAGTATAAAAATATATATTCAAAGAGGATATTTTTTTGAAAAACAGTTTTTCATTCTATTTTGTCGGGTTTTTTTTTGAAATTAAATTATTCAAATTCTATGTTTTAAATGTTTAAAAATGGATTCCATATTTGAAATAGTGGTTCCAAATTTATTAAATAGCTCCCTTTTATTTTTTGGAAAAAAATTAATAGTAAATTTAGTAATTTTTATTAAAACGATAAAGGGTAAATGATGTAATTAGAGTTAAAAATAAAATGATAAGGACTATAAAACAAACCTAACACATGAATAAATTTTATTTTATGAGTCTATTTCTTCTTAATGTATCATATATTTGGTTATATGTTAAATTCTTTCCATTTGGATGAGATTGTAACCTTTATGATATTTTATTTAAAGAGAGTCAAAAATGTCCAAGTCTGGTTTTTAATAACTATAATATTTTTAGAATAGGTTTAAACTGATGATATGTTCATTTATAATTATTAATTTTAATTATAAATGACTTAGATTAATCATGGTAATTTATTTTTAATTTCTACTGAAAAATAATAATTACCAAGATTGATTGCACAATACTAATGCAGTAATTATTTAATTCATAAAAAAATAAAAAAAATAACATTAGAAATATAAAAATTATTATAATTTGAGATACTTAATCAAATACCTGAATTTTAAAGATTAATATGAAATTTTGGGGATGTGTTTAAATAATTGGTTATATTTATTAGTGTTTTCTTGATATTATTAAAGTCTCTGTAATGAATACTTCTAAAAATTGATATTATTAATATTGAAGAATAAATAATATTATATTAAATGATATAAAATTAATAAAAAAATTATATTAGGGAAATTTATTGGCAAATGGTTTGTAATATCAATGATGGTCCATTTCTGGGACTTTTTCCCATTTATATAAACTGTATTTACCCTCAAAGACTAAAAATATTTGTTGTCATTGTAAGTTTAAAAAGGGATAACGATGGATTAAAACTAAATGATAAGGATACAAATGTGACCTAAGATTGTAAAAAATATATTTTATAAAATAATTTTACTCATAATCATCCTAGATTATAAATAAATCAGTTTTGATCCATTTTGAAATAAAAAATAATTTATATTAATTTATTATTTTGAGAAATTCGATGAGGGGCTCTCCCCTCTCTTAAAAAAGGGAACCTTTTATTACCATTCCATAACACTTAAATATCCATTATTTTCAGAAAATACATTCCCAAATACCTTAATATAACACCTACCTTAGTTTTAGAGGTCTTTTCTTAGGCGGAATGCCATCCTTATATGGATTAAGGTGTTAATTAAAGGTGGTTTTCCAAATAAGATGTATTGTTTGTAAAACCATGTTTTTTGTTTAATTTTATTCCACCTCCTTAAAATATTATTCAACCATGATAAAATAATAACACTAGTATCCTACATATACATAGATTTTATTATTTAAATTACATGACTAATATCCACCTCCTCTTCCATCAACATGGAATCAAAACCATCATTTGTGTGTATGGCAGCCTACCACCTCGTGAACTAATATAATTTTTATTCCATCACCACCTCTCAATACAAGTTATAATGAGGGAATTAATTTTTCTATATTATATTAATTACATATTTATCATTATTAAAATATAATATATAATTTAATTTCTTACCTTTCCTTTCACTAAAAAATGATAGCGTCATTTATGTGTACGTGTGGACTACCACCTCCATGAAGCAATGTGATTCATTTTTCATCACCAAAACACACAGATGATATATATAAGTATATTTAATCATGTAACAAGACATTTATGATATTATTATAATTAAATAAAGATAAAATAATACTAACCTTCTTTATATAATTATCGTTGATAAATAGAAATATTACTCAGGCGTATTTACGACCTACTGTCTCCATGATAATAAAATATATCATTTTTTATAACTATATTTAATGGTTGGAATTAAAACTACAATTTATGTATAAAAATGATAATTATTTCATGATTATTATTATTTATATGCTATAATAATTACCCTTTTGGATATAGTCGACATTCCAAATCCATTTTTGGACCTATGAAATGAATATCGTCAAAACATCCGATATGAATTTATGTAATTAAATAATTAAAAATAACATGGTAAGAGACAAAATAATATGAGTAAACTTTAAATATTTTCTTAATAAATTAAATAATTAACCTTGTTTTATTATTTATAAATATAAATAACATATGTGATGAGTCAGACTCTGGGTAAGTGACTTTCTCTTAAAAATTATCTTTTAAAGTTTCCCTTAAAACTCTCCTTTTCTTCCATATCCGTATTTTCTATAAAAGTAATAAAGATTTTTTTAATGATTCTACTTTGATTTTTTAATTTCATTATTACCCATTTTTACTTTTTACAAAATTGTTTGAAAGGAATCTTTTTCCTTTTTCAAACTAGGTACTTTGTGACTTTTCCCACAAATGTATCGAAGGAATGCTTTTTAACTAATAAGGAATGATTTTATTTTCCTTTATTCACAACTAATATTTTCTTTTAATAATAATTTAAAATTTTACAACTATCTTTTTAAATAAAATTTTCCACTTAATAATTTATCTTATTTTTAAATAATTGATTTTATAATAGAAACTTTATTTTCCTTGAGAAATGATTTTATGATTAAAGATTTTATATATAATGTTATGGTTCATGGAAATTGTTTATGATGATGTGTGGTTATATTATTAACCAAATATGGATGGGTCCATAATATACCTCCAATGAATTAGGTATGGAAGTTGACAGTATGGTTATTCTAAATATTGGACGGAGTTAACCGATTAGGTTTCTCCTAAGAGATAATAGTTATATATTGCGACTGTTATTACAAGATTAAATGTGATGGTTAATCCATGAGTAGCTATGATAGTTACTCTAAGGTAATGTGAAAAAGAAAAATTTTAAGGTATTACACAAGTATTTTTTATGGTAACTCTAAATTTAATTTTGATGTTTATTCCATATGTAATAATGAAAAGTATAACTTTGTAAAAAAGTTTTCTTGTGATTTTCATATTTAAAAATAAACCTATATGAGTTTACTTGGAATTAATGATTTCAAATGAAATATTTTATAAAAATTGTTGGATATAGAATATGGTTTATTAGGTAATAAAAGGTTCTATTTTGATCACAACATTTATTTTGAAAGAGAAAATGTTTTATAAGAATTCATGGTCTGCAAATTTATTTCTTTCTTTTTATGTCCTTTACCGAGATTTTTGTTCTCATACCATATTTTTAAAATATTTTTAATTGGTTTTAAGTATTTTTAATTTAAAATAATAATCCATGTTGAAATCCATGAATATTATTCATAAAAATAAAATATTCTTTATTTTAAAGGATTTATATTATGGGAAAAATGGATACTGGGTAGATGTGTACACCTTGTAGTTTATGAGTTTTTTATCTATGAATTATTCCTAATTATCTATATATCTAAACATAAATGATATTTAGTAATGTAAGACATTGAATTATTTATTAAATTAACTAAAATATAAATTTTTTAAATATGGGACCTTACAAGAAATGAATGTAATAGGACAATATTTTATTTCAAGACCATTTTACAAGATTTGAGGAATTATTTTTCCATCTTAACAAATAACATAAGGAAATATACTTACTTGAAAAGTAGAATTTACTAATTTAATAAATTTCCACAATAATCTCGTCTTTTTCTCTAAAGGATGAGTTGTCAAAATTAATTTTTAATTCCTAAATCACTAAAATAAACTTATGATGGATCACATAATCCAAAAAAGGATAACAAGATATTCATCATATCTTTAGATATTAACCAAAAATTAAATGGTTAGCACATGATAATATAATATCAAAAATTCATAAACCTTAATGTAAATAAATAATAAATTTTACTCCAAAATACCCACAACAACATCAATGATCTAACATAGATCATTATAGAATTAAATAACCCTATATCCAAAATTACCTCAATAACCTCAACATTAAATAATGTTTTGACCTCAAAAGTTATATCATACACTTCATTATATATCCCCAAAAATTTAATATCATTCTTACCATATTATCCTTCATGTTAAACCATGTGATACACCTAAGGGTAACTTGTACATTATCCCAATAAATCATCTCCCAAAATAACATTAATAACATTAATACCTCATCACTTAAAAACTCGAAAGGTGTGTTTATTCCTTTAAACTTATGATACAACATAAACATATAAATCCATGATGATACACATAAATCTTAAGTTAACCTCACATTGAAACACTATAATATAAAATGTTATCTAAACCCTGCTCTGATGCCAAAAATAATATCCCTAAACCCACACTCCTAGAATATTATTATTAAAACATAATCTTTACATTTGTGTCTTTGATACCAATAAATGTGACACAATTTCAACTATAAATAACATACAACATAAAAAAGAAAATATTGTATTAGTTACATACATAAAGACCTTTTATATTTACAGTTTTACAGAATTAGGAAAAATTCTTACATCACTTTATTCATTTCCTTAAATGGTTAGTTTTCCCACTACTCGTAGCTTTTCTTATTCCATAATATCAATTTATCATATCTTGCATGGAATCCTTCCAAAGAAATCTTACATAACATCTATCTTTATAACCTAGGGAAAATAAACCTAGGAAGGATGATCTAAAATGCTAAGTAAGGGTAAACATAATCCTTAACAATTGAATTTCATCAGTGGCCATAATATAAGTAAAACGTTATGATGACATAATAAAAGTAAATGATAATAACATAAGAAAATTATTACCAATGAAGTTTAGATCACAAATAATAAGATGAGAATAAATATTTAAAATAAAAAAGATTCATATAATTCAATAATCATGATCCATGTGAATAAAAATCCCTGATGAAGAAATAATAAGATCCCACTATAAACAAAGATAAAATGTGTTGGTATATTGGAAGATCATTATAATATCACTCTTATAATCACTATTACAAATAGAATAACATAAATAGTGATCTCAAATATTATCTTAGGAGAAAACTATAGCTGGTTCACTTTGTATATTTACCCAATGCATTGGAGGGATATAACAGACCCACCCATTACATATCGTACAAATTTCACCAAGTATTTAGTTACACTCACTAATAATACTTTATAAATAATTTACAAGTATTATATCATGAAAAAATTATAATCTTTCACTTTTCACCAAACCAATATTCATTTTTATTCATAGATTGATTTTTTAGTGCAAAAGAAATGGGTTTCGTGAAAATATATTTGAAATAAACATAATTCATATAGAGAAATAATAAGTATGATATCATTACAACATATCCCCATTTGATTATTATAATCATTAAATAATATTAAAACAGATGAAAATACCTTAAAAATAACATTTAAAAACTTTCTTGGAAAACTAGGGAGAATATAATTTTCTTTTGAAACCTTTAAAAATTGAAAATTTAAAAAATATTGAGAAAAGTATTTTTCTTTGAAAATAAACATTGATACTTGTAAAGAAAGATTCAAAGTAAATAATGGTCATGAAAAAAGGAAAATTCATTCATATAGTATATAATATAATAAAATATTTCTTTCACACTTTTATAAAAATTCAAAAATGAGTTATTCAAAAAACTTTAAAAAAAATTATTTTTAAACCTTTGTAAATAAATCTGAAGGTTTTGAAAATAAAATTTAAAAAAAATCAGGAAAAATCATGAAAGTTCCTAAAATAATTTTTAAGAGTATGAATATAAAAGAAAATTATATTGACCAAAGATGGAATATAGTTGGCATTTAATTAAAAACATTTTCTAGATCATTTTAAGTACCAAAGATGGAAAATGGTATTGTCACTTGAATATTCCATGAATAAATGGAGTATAGTAAAACTAAATGGTTTTATTGGATAAGGATTATATAATCTCCCTTAATTACATTCAATCATAAAAATTTCTGATTAATATGGGGTTTAGAAAAAATCCCTTACCAATTTCATAAATTTTGAATCATAATCCCCAAAAACAAATAACAAAAAATAAAAAATTAAATATCATGAAAATAAGTATATTAGTTATTTAATATTTCAAATTTTAATTATATACCCCACAAAAATAATATAGGTTTATAACATAACTAAAGGCCCTAGTGAAGAAAAATTTGAGATCAATAACTCTTACAATGATCATATCATTGAATTGAGAATTAATAAAGGGATAGATTATGTGTAAAAAATATAAATCCACCAAAAAACAGGATTAATTACAAAATAAATAAAATAATTTCATTTCTATGATAATATTGACATAATATAATCAATAAATAAGTGATATAACCCATTGAAAGGTAATTGAGTTAAGAAATGTATTACCACATTGATAAAGTTTGAATACAACCCACTAGTTGAAGTAACATGAAATGTAACTTAAAATACAATTAAGTATGAATAATTAATGAAATAACATGTAAAATTTCAGTAGATGCACCATTTTTAAAAAATTAGTTGTATAACATTGAAACATGCCTCAATGTAGGAAAATTGAGAAAATATCCCTTACCTCGAGTCCAGACTTTCCATGTATGACCTTTACTACATGTATAATAAACCTATATTAATTATTTAATTTTTAATAACCTTTTAATGTTTTATTTTATTATCATTAAACCATTTATTTCATTTATTCCATTTATCTCAATGAAATATTTAACTACTTAATCGATTTAGTGCGCATAAGGTATTTTGAAGATGTTTAGTTTATAATTTCAAAATGATTTTAGTATGTTAACAATGGTCAAAAGTTTAATTATTAAATAATATAATTAATAATAATTATGAAATAATTATAATTTTCATAAATTAATTATAATTTTTTAACCAACTTATGTATGGTAATTACTAAAAATGAATTATGTTAAAACATATATGCGATAGTCTTTACACACACAGGACAAACATTTCTATATTTCAAAAAACATGAGGCAAACAAAGAAATTATTATATTATCCTTATAGAATTATAATTATATAATAAATATCATATTATCTAATTAAATAAAATTATATATATCATCAATGTGATGTGGTGATGAAAAAAACACATTGATCCATTGATGTGGTAATCCACACATACACAAGAACGTCGTTATCATTTTTTAGTGGATGGAAATGTATGAAAATAGATGGTATATTATATTTATATAATGCTAATTTTAAATTTAATACCACATATATTTTTTAAATCCATCATTATAAATATTTAGAATAGGTTTTTATAGAAAATGATTTACATGAGTTCCCTAGAAGATAGTATTTCATACACATTAGCAATGGATTCATTTCCCAATTAAGGAAAGAATTAGATAGATTAATTTTAATAAATTAATGTAATATAATCGCATTATATTTTATATATAGGTTTTATAATATCAAAAAATTTAGGTTAGTTTTTATATATGTGGTAAAATAAATTAAACTAAAAAATTCGGTTAAAATCTATACTTCTTCTCTAAATAACCTCATTTGATTTATACCTTAATCCCCCTAAGGTTTGTATTTTTTCCAACATAAGACCTGTATGATGTGGTAAGCGATTATAAGAAGTTATTTTGGCTATTCGTTTCTAAACCAAAAGGCTCTTTAAGTGTGGTGAGGAGGAGAGAGGTGGTGTCCTTTTATAAGTGAGGGAGAGGACACACTTGGAATTTTTGAAAAGATTAAAATATATTAATATCTTAACCAAGAAAAATGGGTCCAAAATAGACTATTTTAAAATATTAGATGATATGTGGTTGAAATTTTTCCAGATATAGGATTTAGACAATTTTTTAGGTAATTTTGACCCTTATCATTTTAGTTTAACCCCCAGGTAAACCAGCTTTAACCTTAACCATGGTAAAATATTTCTATTATTGTTACTATTCATTATAAAAAAAATTAAGTTGAAATTTTTACAAAATATTAATTATTATTATTCTAATATTTATTCTATTTTATCAAATTCAATTTACATATGTGGTCTAATTTATTTTAAAATTAAACCCATAAAATGCTATGAAAAGCGGTTTTTATAAAATATGGTTTCTAATGTATAAAGAGTTATATTACTATAATAAATTATAATAATGAAAAAAATACCATAATTTTATTATTAATAATATAAATTAACTAATTTTAGTTTTTAACCATTTGAAAACAAAAATTGACTTCCTAGATGCTTGAAACAAAAAATAGTTTTCAATCAAAATCAGTATTTTTCCTTATTCACAGAAAAATAAATCATTGCTAAAAATTATCGAACTTAAAGTATAAGTTAATTTTGACATGATAATTTAAAAAATTATGTTTAATTTTGAAATAAATATTCTTAAATTGGTATAAATTAATTATTATATTTCCTCCCAAAAAGAAATAAAACCCACTTTTAAAGAAATAATATTTTTAAAGCATAAAATGACTTAACTAAAAATCGAGTGATTATTTAATTAGATTTAATAGGAAATTAGTATTGAGTAGGGTATAAATATATACATATATATATATATATTATAATGAATCTATCCATATTAATACCCAACAATTAAACGTCTTCATTATATCGATTGTATTTAAATAATAATATTCCATGTTTGTTAAATCTTAGTGTTGTGTATTTTTCACATGATCAAACATAGTATTCCTTTAAAAACATGGTGTATTACATGTATTATGAATATATATATTTTGGTTTTATGGAATGGTAGAATCTATCTTGGGTATATTTTTTATATTCGTAGATCTAGCTAGAAAAAAACATTCTCATCATTGAATAATTGTATTTAGTGAAAACTATTATAAATTTATAAAAGTGTAGTGTTATATTATATGGAATTGATGGAGAGAAGGGAATTTTTATTGGTCAAAAATATCATCAGATGAGTTAGAGGCATTTAGGGTCCTTATATTTCTTTATTCTTGATCTGATGTTAAGTTCAATGGAGTAGAAACTGGTGGTATTTTCTAGGGTTGTAGAAGGCTACCGTAATTTATTTCTGAGAGGGGTTACAACGCTGCCCCCTTGAAGTGAGATCAAGATTGGGATAGAGTTACAAACAAGTGTTTCTCTAATATCGATGTCTCTATATAGGATATAGTATTCTATGTTGGGGTAGGTATGGATTTAGTTTGATGATATTCTGTAGATAGGATTCATTTATCTTAGTGTATCACCTTGGGGTGATATAGTTATATTAAAAAAATAAAAAATAATTATACATATGTGAATTGATTATCATCAGTTGAATCATGTGGTAGTAAAGAACTATTATTCGCTCCCATGTATTGATGATCAATTCGATTAAATAAAGGGATAATGCTGGATCTCAAAGATCGATTTGCAGTCAAAATATTATTAGTTGTGAGTAAAGGATGAGGATATCCAAAATAATTGTTTCAGATTCCATTGTGGACATTATGAGTTTCTCATGATGTTTTTTAGTGTTATTAATTCTTCATCTGTGTTCATGGGAATGATGAATTCAATGTTCAATGAGTTTTTAGATTGATTCATGGTGGTTCTTATTGATGAAATCCTTGTGTTTTCATTGTTTTTAGAGGATTACATAGGGAATATACAATCTATTTTGGGATTTATACACCATTGGTATCAATTTGAGAAGTTATAAAAGTGAGATTTTTTGACTTGTGAGGTTTGTTTTTAGGAAATGTTTTGTCTTAGTGTAAAGTAGTCATATATCCTTTTAATATTGAGGTGGGTGTTTCTTGGATGACCCCTAAGAATGTTGTATAGGTGAAAATTTACCTTGGTCTTTCTAGTTATTATATTAGGTTTTTAATGTAATTCACATGTATTGAGACTCTTATGAAAACTCTAGCTCAAAATTATCATTCTTTCATATGGAAAGACCAGTTCCAGACTAATTTTAATTATTTAAAGGATAATTTTATCGATTTTGGTTCTTTTTTTCAAACTAAGGGTGTTTCATTCTAGATTTATCATGAAACAACATGCATTATATTTCATTATATTCTAACATATTTTTGAGGAGTTATATCTTATAATTATTGGTGGTTATGGATTCATAAATGTAATGTTTCCACTAATAACCTTGTGTATGTTTCAAATGTGTTTCTCTGAAGTTGTGGTGGAATTGCCCCATTAGAGAGCACTTTTTGATCTTCCCATGTCATAATAGTATGAGGTATGTCATTTTTGAGGCTTGAAAATATTATCATTGGAAAATCTATAGAGGAAGAAATACTAAAATATGGGTATTATTTTTCCTGAATAAAAAAAGGAAGGGAAGGTGGCCAAAAATCTTAGACTGCATATCTCAAAAAAGGATATGTGATCACATGTCCTTCCAAAGGTCATGAAACATCTAATGTGTAGCACACAACCTATTGGAAGATCTCACGGATCCACTTTTGACAGTCCCTCTGTATTCTTACATAGGTCTCCAATACATTCTTTGTTTATGTGACATCTTCCATATGCGTTCCTCCAGATCATGTAACTTCTCATCCGGAGGATTCCTAAAAAACAATCCAAAAATAATTGTAAAATAAGAAGAAAATATGAAAAAGGGGGAATCCTTTTATAGTCATAAACTTCACTTAATGTGCCCATGAGGGTTCACAAAACACCATGAAAGCATTGGAAATGTGTCATCCCCATCATGCAATAGCCCACTGGCATGTCATGTGTAGGTTTTGGGTGCAGTAGAAGTGTTCAATGGGTTATGCCCAACTTTACTTTTTTCAATGATTGATGATCAATCTAAGATTTACACAAAAAATCACTGTGATCTATGGAATTTAATCAAAGAATATATATATAAGGGATAGAATTCCAGAACTAGACAGAGGATCCTCAAAAATTATTTATAATCAATTTAATTACTTAAAGAGTTTCCTTGTTGGAATTCTTTCTTCATCGATGAATATGACGACATATTTTAGCTTTAAGTTCATTTATTTGTAGGAATCAATATCATATTCCCTCTATCAGTGATCCACACATGTTCCTAAAATCTCTAAATATCTTCATAGAAATATTTGTGTGATATCATGGTAAATCTTATCACTTGCATAGTCTGCCTTTGATTACCTCAAGAACCGCTTCCAAATCATTCTCCTTAATCTCTATTGACTTGAGAGTGGGAGGTGGAGGAATATCACTCTCTATTATTAGGAGCATTCTTGGATAAGGGATCTCTTTAGTGCTTGAGATGATTCTCCAAATCTATTGTGCACAACAAAAAAAAATGAATTAGATCATAGAGAAAATAATATAATTAGGTTTATATATCACTATGGTTAGAAATAAGTAATTGAACAACTTCCTCTTATTATTTATTTAATCCCTACAGAACCACATATAAAATTATATTATTATTATTATTATTATTATTATTATTATTTCTCAATGTGCACTTAACATTCCAATAAAATTAAATATTATTTAATAAAATTAAATATTCTTTATATCTTGTCATACCATTAAAATAGTTCCTTAATTCCTCCAAAATATTTATTGGGACTTGAATAATGACTATTTATTTATTAAATAAATATCACTGCATTATTTTCCAATAGATAAATAAATATCATATTCACTAAATAGTAAATAAATATCTCTTAAATATTATACTCACATTATATTCTCTCAAATAACTGGATACAGAATAAATGTGATTAAGAAAACATGAATAATTATTAAAAAAATACATGGGAATAATATTTAGTCAACTTATTAAATAATAAAAAATAATATTATTATTTAACCGATATTCTAGATACACTTAGTGTGTGGCCCTCTTGGACACTCTCTCATCAACATTAGAGAAGCAGCCTAAAGTATAAGGTTAGCATCCAGAAACACATTAAGGAACCCATATAGAAATAATTTAATGTTTTAATTACATAATACCTCATACGTACTCATACTGTGTAATAAAATACCTTTATCACGATATCTCCAATCAATCAAGTTCCTTGTTGGTGTCATCAACCTATGTGCTTGTTGTCTCTTTCTTTGACTTCTTGGAAATAGAACTTGCCTATAGAACACTATATCCATGTATTTATTAAGGCTTACCCTTCCCATTAAAGGTACAGAGATATAAACATACCTTAAATAAAATAAGTTACAAATTCTTTATTGCATTATTCATTAATGGATTATTATTTGTGATTCAACCATCAGCTCACTACGAAAATTTGTCATCACTGTTTTTGTCAAAACATCAAAGTATGTGACTCATAATATTCATTGATAATAATCTTAAAGTATATGGACTAATAAACACTTCTGGAGATAGGAACATATAATGAAATATATAAATGTGGATTTCTTACTAGCATGACTCATTATCATAATCTCCTTTTGAATATTACCAAGGGCGTACACCATGAGAAGATGCCTCAAAATTCCTATGGCTCACAACCCTTGAAATACTGTATCATTTTTGTCTCTAAAATTATATCATCTAGATATATAACATATATTTAAGGACAATGTCATTGAACTTTCAGGTTGTCATCATTGTGGGGAACTGTTATGAACTTTTAGTGTGATAGCTACTCTTGGGACATTATCATATACTATGTTATATAGAAGAACAATAATGATGTGATAAGAGGTGTATTAATATTCAAAACAATGAATACAGGGTATTATAAAGTACACTGAAGTTAGTTATAGGGAACCATATAAAATATACTCCCACTTGCACTAGAGCCAACTGCTAACAACCTTAAGTCTGTTAGCTCTCACATGATACTCATACTTCTACTAAGATAGTGTAACACCCAAAAATGAAACGGGGTTAAATGACTAAATGATATAACTCATGTCAATAGGGTTCATATTTTTTTGGGATCCCACCTGATTAGAACTTCATGGTTAAACATGCTTTTCCTGGAGTAGTGATCATGATGGGTGACCTTCTAAGAAGTTTCTTAGGGTGTATGTGAGTAAGGAAAAAGCACACTAAAAAGAACATGCATTCACCAATTGGGACTATCATTAGTCATATGACCTCTTCAGGCATGTGGGTGGGACCCAGGGTGGGGACCATGTGTCCGCGGGGCAACATGTGGTACCTGGCGGTCCAGGACCCAACAACCATGTTATGGTGGGGCGTCTATGCTGTCAGTGGCGCCCAGTTATTATAGATTTTCCTTTAGTTAGGTGGTCCTCAAAGTTCTCTTCTATGGGTACTCTTCTTACTACAACTTCACCCCTCTAATTAAAATCCATCAGGAGGTGATACTTCTGGAGTATATGCTTTGTCTATTGGTGTGACCTTCTCTTTTTTGCAAGAGTCACTACTGTGGTTTTATCAAAATACAATGTGATAGGGTATTTACTTCAAGGTACCTAATCAATCTGTTGGGAAAATTTACGGATCGAAAATCCATCCTTAGCTACATAAAAATCCATTATACACTTGAACTCCACTATAGATTCAGTGACAACTGGATACTTTGAACCCTTTTAGCTCGCAGCTCCTCCATTCAGATAGAAAACAAATCCTGATTTCAACTTTAGATCATTATGATATATCTAAAAACTAACATCATTATAACCCCTAATGACCACCTATTCATCTCCTCCACACACTAGGAATATATCCTTAGTTATTCTCTAATACTTAAGTATATCTTTAATAGTAGACCAATGTCATTCTCTTGGATCATCTTGGTGGATTCCTACAATGCATAGGACCCATCACATCTAGTATATAACATGGAATACTTGATTGATTCTATCACCAAATCATATGTGGTCTTACTCATTCTATATTTCCCATGTTATGTGTGGTGAAGCATTTTCGTTGAAAGATGTAAACCATGTGAAACTAGAACCAATACCCTCTTGGATTATTCCATACTAAATCACTTTAGTATCTGGTCAACATATGTACTTTGAATTAGTCTAAGATTCCTCTAGGATCTATCATGAATGATCTTGATCCATATAATATAGGCCGCTTCACCTAAGTTCTTTATGGACAAAAACTTGTTTAACCAGTCCTTAACAGACTGTAATACATGTATGTCATTTCCAATAAGGAATATGTCATCAAAATATACTACTAGGATAACAAACACATTCCCACTAAACCTCTTGTAAAAACATGGCTCACATTCATTATTATTGAAAACAAAATATTTTATGGATTCATCGAATCAAATTTTCTATGACCTAGATGCTTTCTTCAATCCAAAAATGGATCTTTACAAATTGAAAATCCTTTTCCATCACCTGGAGTCACAAGACCTTCTTTTCATGTCATTTAGATATCTTCTTTAAGGTTACCATTATGGAATGTAGTTTTGACATCCATCTATCAAATATCATAGTCATGGTAAGATATTTTACCAAGTATAATTATGATGGATTTAAACATGGAAACAGATGAAAATTTTCATTATAGTCAATTATTTGATGTTTTTTAAACCCTTTACTCACTTTCCTTCGGGTATATGTATTTACTTTACCTTCCATGTCTAGTTTCATCTTTAATACCCATTTGTATCCAATGGGATTTATATCAGTTGGTGCATCAAACAGAACCCAAACTTGGCTTTGATACATGGAATCTATTTTGGAATTCATGGATTCTTTTCATTTTGAATATTCTAAGATCTGTACTACCTCCTTTTAGGATGAAGGTTAATCATTGTCAACAAATAGTGATTCACCATCTTCGGTGACTAGAAAAACATATATCTCTAGTTCTCTTAACTCTCTTATGATCCTATGTATTACTTGTGTTTTGGGAACTACTTATTCAATAGAGACATGTTGAATATTTTCTTAAACCAGTTCTTATGTATCTTGAGCATCATCTTCATTGAATTAAATATTTCTACCAATATCCTTTTTGAGGATGTGATCCCTATAAAGAAATATGGATTTTCTGGAAACTATCATTTTATTTTTTTCGGGGTTGTATAACTAGTATCCTTGTGTTTCCTTGGGATACCCTATAAAGATACACTTCTTGCCCCGTGGTGCTAGTTTGTTTCCTTTGAAAGCATTAACAAACTCCTCGCAACCCCATACACGTGTATGCGAGAAAACATGTTTCTTTCCACTCCATAACTTGAATGGAATTCAATTTACCACTTAATTTGGTACTCCTTTTAATGTGTATATCATAGTTTTTAGTACATATCCCTAAAAGGATAATGAAATATCTACATGACTCATCATTGGCCATACCATGTCTAACAAGGTATGGATCCTCCATTCACTAACACCATTCCACTGTGGTTTTTCAGGTGTAGTGAGTTGAGATAGAATCTCAGACCCCCATTGAATGTAAATAAACTCTTCATTATGATATTCACCACCTCAATATGATTGATTCTTCTTTATATTATTTCCATGTTGATTATCTACTTCATTATTGAATTATTTGAATTTTACAAAGGACTCGAACTTATACCTCATAAAGTTGATATATTCATGTCTAATCAAGTCATCATTAAATGTTATTAAGTAAGAATATACACCTCTATATTCTACTAGAAATGTTCTACACACATCAGTGTGTACCAATTCTTGAAGCTCTGTAGCCCCTTCATCATATCCACCAAATTGTGGTTTGGTTATTTTTTCTTGTAAACAAACATGAAATATTTCAAGTGATTTTATCTTATATGATTCTAAATAATTGTCTTGATAGAGATTTTTCAAATGATTCTTGTTTGTGTGACCAAGATGGTGATACCATAGGTGGTTGTTATATTTGTTTTGTGAACATGATTCATTTTCAATTTACAATACATAGTTTTCCTAATTTAATACATAAAAATATTTAATTAAATGTTCCATACAATAACATATGTTTTCCTTATAAAAGAAACAAATTTTACATCCAAACTTGAAAATAAATCCATCTGCATCTAGGGATTATATATAAATTATTTTCTTGGTAACTGTTGGTACATAATAACAATCTTTTAAAACAAAAATCATTATCTTTGGAAATGAAAGGTGGTAGTCTCAAATGGATAGGGCAGCCATCCTCACATTGTTAGCCACTATCAAGTCCATCTCTCCTCTAGTAATATTTTGGAATCTACTTGGTTCATGAATTTGGATACATATGTGAGCACAAAAATCTATATATAATGCCCAATGTATAGATATTGAAAGATGACACTAAATAACGAATTCACCATTAGCTTCCTCTTTCTTCTGGGTGCAGTTCCTTTTTCAGTGGCTTGACTTGCCAAATGAAAAACATAATGCCTCCTTTTATTTTCCATGCCTTTGGATCTTCCTCTTCTTGGAAGGAAGGTACTTAGGAACTTTATACTTTTTTTGTGTCTTGGGCCCTTTTACCTTGTTCTTCCTTTTCTTTTTCACTATAAGGACCAAGGTATTATCACAACCGATATCATTATCCGCTTTTCGAATCAATATTGTACTTTTTGAGAGACTCTTCTCATTATTTCTCATATTGTAATTAAAAATAAAACTAGATAGCTTCTTGGGAAGTGATGAAATTATGATATCTGTACACAACTCATCCGATAATTTAATACCTAATATGTCTAATCATTCATTGTATCCAATAAGCATGACTACATGAGGACCACCTAGAATAAAATCTATAATCATAGTTGTAAAAACCATTGGAGATGTCATATCTCACATTTCTTTCCTTCTCTTGATAGATATTCCAAAGGTGAGACATAATTCTATATGTATCCATGTCCTTATGTTGCTTCAAAATTTCATTGGACATGGATGATAGCATGAAACATTGAACATATATGGAATCATTCAAATGTTTCTCATAGAGTGAAAACTTTTCATCACTTGCCTCATTACCAATCATATCAAGAATAGTTTCTTCCAGCACATACAATTTATTTTCATGGAAAAGGATAACACTTAAGCGCCTTTGTCACTCTATGATATATTTCTAGGTGAGAAGGTTATCTTTCTCATGTATGGATCGTAATATTATGTTTGATGTCATTTTATTGTTATTTCTAAAAATAGGATGACCAAATATTTTAGTACTTTATTTGATAAATTTAGACAAACATATAAATAAATGTTATATTTATTAGTCTCCCACTATTTTATCGAAACCCAATGGCCCTCACTATTATATTTGGAATATATTGTTTCTTAGACATTCTTTGGTCAAGTATCCATATTCTCCTTTTCACTACCCCAAATTTGGTTTGTTAAGAAACTTTAATGGTTTTAGTTATGAATTAAAAATTCCAACTACATAAAATCATAGTTCCTTGATATGTTGAGTGGACTCCCCATTCCTGAAATCCCTAAATTGTATTTCTCCAACCCATTCCTCTCAGTTACACCAAGTTCTTCATTGGTAGTCAACCCTTGATTTGAAATATGTTATGTCAACCCAAATCATCAAGGTACAATTCCACGATAACTGAAAGTACTCCATCTTTGGATAGTCATGTACTTTGAACTATGGTTCGATTTTAACTGAAGTAGTGCAAGGCTATACCAATAGAATATATGTAATTGAGGGATTTTATCCTCTTATACATAAATTTCCATTTATTATCTATATCACATGATTTTTAATATTATGTTCATTTACTTAAGTTATTAACCATATCATAGATAATAAGTATGCATTAACCAATTTATTTTAGTTATATCATATAAGATTATTAATTTCCATAATTCATGTGATCATGAAAAACATCCATAATGAAATAGCCATGAAAATCTTTAGGAATAAAATAATAACGCGGTTTGATCATGAGCTTATACTAATGTTTATTTTATCTAGTGGTTGATAAACTAACCATTGACCTATGGGGAAAACATCTTGAACTATCTAAGGTCCATGTTACAGCTTTCCATCTATCCACATATATGTCTCTCTTGTATAGGATTCCCCTCAGCTTTATACTTGAACCACCTCCACTAGCATGGGATTTATATCCATTACATATGCCATTACTCACACATAATTGAGTGGAAAAGGGTTTACAAAAAATAAACCTTGGGCATGTGGGCCCTTACATAATAAGAGAGAAGGATTGCATTACAATAGTTTAACTTAATAATAAATTAAATGAAACCAATCACATAAAAATGTATGACCTATCCTCATGATCATCCACATGCATTCAATGAATTACACATTTAATAAAACTATCATTCAATTTTTAATCATTCTTATTTAAGATAAATTGACCACAAATCAATTAATTTTTTTCTTTAATTAATCAATTATTTTAACTTATTTCTCATGTGAATTTCCTTGAGATTATCATCCATCATAATTTTAAACAAATTTAATTTATTTATTTGAAATTAACTTTTTGCATAAATGTATCTTGGATGAAACATAGTGAATACCTGTTCAAATCTGCCCAAAAGTTATTATACTCAAATAAAGTTTTACTTTTCTGACATATAATATACATGACATATCACATACTTTCATGATGTGAACTATCAACTTAATTATTAGATGAATTAAATGATTTTATAGTCATGTGTTATGATTCAATGCATGTAGGGTAATAACTATTAATATGTCTCATACATGATACGAAGATCTTAAAATTATCCATATATTAATTAAACACACACACACACACATAGATATATATATTAAACCTATCACTTAGTGTGTTTTATCAACTTGATGACCATATGAAATCACATATTGATATGGTTTTCATAGTATAATAAATAAATTTTAAATTATCATAATTTGGTATAAGTAAATGGTGTGTACATCCAAGCTACACAGTCTGTACATCTCTCACCCTGTATTTGAGTCATATGACTATGGAATCAGCATGTAAATAGTGCCTTAGAAAATTGGAGCACACAACACGTATAATCGACTACACAACATGTGGTATCCTTATTAGATAGTCATCAATCTGGTATATCGTGTATGGTAATACATGGACCTTCTATGACTCAAAGAATCTTCACACTGTGTACATGGGCTACACAGCGTATACTCCAGTTTACCATACACCACCCTAGCCCGGTCAACATGTGGTGTAAGAAATAAGTATACCACATGTCATAAATGCACAGAATTTGAATTTATTTTTGAGTCAATTCATGTTGCATCTTACACAAGTACAAGACGTGTAACTCTGGTTACATGGTGTGTACTCATGTATTATCCAACAATAATTCTTATCACCTCTAGATGAGTTCTTAGATTTTGTTTTCTTTATAAAATTAATCGTATTGATTAGATCTATGAGAAATGAAAGAAGAAGAATCATATCTCTCAATTATGATTAAAATAATGATTAAAATTGAATTGAAACCTAAATACCAAATGTGTAAATCAATCAACACTCATTAAATAATTATAAATAATTATGTGACCACCTTGATACCACTTGTTGGTTCTGGGCATAGTGGAAGTGTGGGATGGGTCATGCCCGAATTATCTTTTTTCCATGATCAATGATCAATTTGAGATTAAAAAAATGATAGATGTCATGATCTATGGAATTGAATAAAAGGATATAGATATGGTATATAATGTTGGAACCAGATAAAGGATCATCACATATTATTTACAATCAATTTAATTAATTAAATAATTATCTTGTTGGAATTCTTTCTTCATTGATGAATCTAACAACATATATGCATTGAACAATCACTGTGTTTTTGGAATCAATAGAAGATTACATCTATAGGTGATCCACACATGTTCCATGAATCACCAAACATCGTCATAGGAATCTATGGGTGCTAGCATGATAGAACCTATTGCTTGCATCGCCTTCCTTTAATCACCTCAAGAACTGCTTCCAAAGAATTCTCTGTGATCTCTCCTAACTTGAGAGTATGAGGTGGAGAAAAATCAATATCCATTATTGGGAGAGTTCTTGGAGAAGCGAGCTCTCTAGGTCTTGATAATAATCTCCAAATCCATTTTTCACAACAAAAAACAAATGAATTGGCTCATAGTGAAAATAATATATTTGGGTTTATATATCACTAGGGTTAGAAATAAATAATTTCACAAGTTCCTCTTATTATTTACTTAATCCTTATATAACCCCATGTTAAATAAAAATAAAAATAATATTATTATTTCTAGACATGAACATAACTTGTGAATTCAAATTAAATATTACTTAATGATATTTATTATTTATTATTTCTCACTGAACCATTAAACACAGTCCACCATTCCTCCACAATATTTATTAGGCCTTGAATAATTAATAATTATTTATTAAATAAGTATTGTTGCATTATTCTCCCATAAATAAATAAATATTTTATTCACTAAATATAAATTAAATATTTATTAAATATTCTACTCACGTTATATTTTCCCTGGTGACAGAATAAATGTGATCATGAAAACGTGGATAATTATTAAACCATACCTGGGAATAATATTTATTAAAGTTTTAAATAATAACTTTTATTAATATTATTATTATGTAACTAAGATTCTAGATACACTTAGTTTTTGACCATATAGGCCTCTTTCTAAGTGGCATTAGGCGAAGCGGTATAATGTCCAAGGTTAGCGTCTAAAAACATGCCAAGGAACCAATAGAGAAAGAAGATAATGAATTAATGAAATAATACCTCATACAGATGATTATTGTGTAATATAATCCCTTTTTCATGATATCTCTAATCAAGAAGGTTTCATGTAGGTTCTATCAACCTATGTGATTGATATCTCTTTCTTTAACGTCCTGAATATTGAACATGCCTATAGAATGTCATGGAAATGGATTTTTTGGGCTATAGCATTTACATCAAAGGGCCAAAGATATCAACTTCAATTAAATAATAAAAGGGGGAAATCATTTATCTAATTATTCATTAATGCAATATTACTCTTGATGCACCAAATTTATCATACCTTGCTGAGAACATCTATCATCATGGTTTTTATCAATACATGAAATTACGCGACTCATAAAATTCATTAATAATAATAAAGTCTAAGGACCAATACACAAGTCTATAGATAAGAACATATAATGACACATATAAATGTGGATTTCCTATCGGCGGGTCTCGTTCTCATAATATCCTACCATACACTACCAAGGGAGAATACAATGATAATGTGACTCAAATTCATAGGAGTATCCACCCCTAATAGACAGTATCATTTGTTTCCATAAAATCATATCATCCAACTATAGAACACATATTTAAGGATAGTGTCATAGCACTTCTGGGTTCTCATCATAGCGGGGAAATACTATGACATTTTAGTGAACCAGCTACTATTGGGACATTATCACATACGATGTTATATATAAGAAAAATTATGATGTGATAACAGGTTTATTAATATTGAAAAATTTTAATATGGGTTATCATAATGTACATAGAAGTTATTTCTAGAGAACACACGAAGGGCCTTGAAAATGGTCGGAATAGTCTTGAACTCTGCTTCTAGATCCAAATATAAACAAAAGGGTTTCCCATGATACTTCTCATTCATCAACCCAAGACCATTTTTTGGTCACACGATGCATCACCTATTGGTAGAGTGATTAACTTCGAAAACACTCATAAAAATGAGCAAGATCCTCATCCTTTGTGAAATAATCTTGGAAATAAATGGGGGACCGAAGAGAGATTCTCATGTGGGGATGATATGCTAATCTTATATGATCCCTGTTATACATCCTAGACAATATTCAATGATCCTATGAGTACCCCGTTGATAATCCATCTTGATCTTGTGATTTCCCCTACCAAACCACCTTTTCCTTGGGGAAGGTCCCTGACTAAGCATCTCAGATCATGCAAAAGCCTTTTGACGGGCATCCTGATCTCAGGAAAGTCCCTAGACAAGTCTTCATGACATTTTAAAATATCATTATAATATAAAAACAATTAGTAAATACACCTTTGATTAGCTAAAGTCCAATAAATGAGCCAATGATGGGATAGTCCTTCGGTTGTTGAAGTCCATGTGACGTCTGTGGTAGGGTTTTGTGAAGTGTGTGACACCAAATACCACCACCAAATCTAGCTTGGATTTTCTCAATAAATTCCATGAAAAGTGTAGTATAATCACTGTGGAAAGTCATATAAATACCATACCCCAAGAAGAAAAATTAAATCTTTGGATCTACAGACCGATTCAACTTGTTATAATATAAAACTTCTCTGAACGGCCAATCTCACAATCAAAAGGCCTTCCACTGGGTAAAAATAAATGGAATGAATCAACATATCATCCAAAATGAAAAGGAACATCATGTGATCACTCAAAGATCATGATAAGGACCTCTATAAGGTTATGTGAAGGGCATACCACATATTTGATTAATCATGTGAAACCTAATGCAGGATAATAGTGAACAAATCTAAGGAACATATGCAATAAAATCTAGAATAACAAACTAAATAATGGGATAATTACATTAAGAACATGTATGATAATCCTCATGAACATTGCATGACCTACCCCAAATATGAAACAGCATCAGGACCTATCTCTCAGGTCATGATACATCCCCTTGACATACCATTTGGTTCATGTGATTTCTTCTTGAAACTTCAAGAAAGTCACACGTCACCCTCTAAGAATGAAACCAGAGTCTCACGAAGCCCTCCAAGATCACCATCTTGATCTTGTGATATCCTCTAGACCTATCACCCAAGATACATGGTGACACCAGTGTATATCATCTAGGTCTCACGAATCCCTCCATGTGTACCAAGAAGATCTCATAGCACCCATGTCAGCCTAGTCTCACAATGTCACGAGGACATGGAAATGTAGATCATGCGACACCCATTGGGAAATTCACCCCAGGTCATGTGATAACCTCTATAAATTTCAACCAAGATCATGTGATGGACTTCAAGAAAAGCCAAAAAAATGTCTTGAAATTTCCTCCAGATAATTCATCCTTGATCATGCGATGGTCTTTAGACATTCTATAAAGATTATGTAATGTTATTTAGAAAATTCAATTGGATCGTGCGATTTTATTTGGACATATATTCAATATAGAAATACATGTACAGACACCCTCTTGTATGTTATGAATACAACCAATAAATCTTATGTAGAGAATCAAGAAGGTCGTGCATATAACTAGGCAATGTCAATCTGGTGTCTCAAAGCATGATAACCATATCCAACTACAATACAAGGGCAAGATTAGTGTGCAAGCCCTGTTAAAATTGAACTAAAATTACTCTGATTCCTTCTATAACCAGGATATGTAGGGTGCCTTCCCATGCCCCGAGATCCATGATAAACATCAAAAGGGTGGTCCTGTAATGTATGTATGGCATTGATATGCAGTGATATCGATTAATTTATATCCCTTGTTCCTACACTAATCATGGATAACATGGACTTATTGAGTTCTAATGACCACATCATTTGATTCACTTTATATTGGATTATGAGAACTTTTATTTCAATTATAAATAGGATATGTAGGATGCCTTTATAAGGATATGCTCAAATGGGCATCCACCTTAGTGTAAGTCCCCTTGCGTCTCTAACAATTCAACCATCAGGGGCCCATCTCTCTCATGGACTAATCATCCTTCCTCATACACCAGCTGATTGATAATCTCATAGAACTACTATGAATATAATTCATGATATAACTAGGATATGTAGGAATCCATCCTATGGTCCGAGCTCCATATTAAACATCCAAAGGTTTGTCCCAACATGTATGTCTCATACCCATGTGCAATGATATTTATTACTTTCCATCCCTTGTTCCCTACAATAAGCATGGATTAGATGGTCTTAAGAAGTTTCAATGATCATTCCACTCACATCGTGAACCTATACCAGACAAGGAAACCTCATTGTGTAATACATGATCAATGGAATGACATAAATTCATTCATATTAGGGAAACCTCAGTGTGTAATCCCCAACCTGATTGAAATATGATAACTCTGATTCCTAGAATAACCAGGATATATAGGATTCCTCCCTAAAGCTTGATCTCAATATCTGGTTCCCAAGTGCCCCCATATATGTCCTTTTAATATGGCATAAAACTGAACAGGTTTAGTGAAATAAATGAACTTTGATTCTTATTATAAACCAAAGATATTTAGGACACATAATAATGTCTTAATATTATCCTCTAAAAATTAACCACCTCCCTAAATTACAAAAAACCTCAGAGTTCCTAGTTATAAAACATCAACATATAAGAAACTACACATCAATAGGAAATGGATGAAAAACCTTAGATACATATGTATATATTCACCAATAAGATACCTCCTTTTTAAATAAAAGGACTTAACATATGATCATTTTGTTAGGGTAAAATGTCCCATATTGGTATTAGGAAGAAAATCTCAAACATATCTTAAATTTATAAAAGATTCCTGGAATAGGAAAAAATTCCCCTCAAAAGGGTTTGATGATCTCCACCTCCCATCCTCTCAACCAATGTGAGTTCCTGTGTAACATTGGGTCTAAAACCTTAATTGACTACATGCCTTTGAAAAAGGATGTTTTTACATAGTAATGGTTGTGGGAATAATTGGGAGTTTCTATGGAAGAAGAATGTCAATGGAAAACCCAACATAAATGATTGTATAAGAAATTGAACACCCCAGAATCAAACCATCAGGTCAGGACAACCATACCTTTCCCATTGAAACCAAAATGGTGAAACCCACATGAAATCATTTAACTCTGAAACATCCTTAGTGATATAAAAAGGTTACACTGCCTAGTTTTTGTCTGACCATTTTGTTCTCTACTCAAGGGTAGTCGTAATAAAAATATTCACCATTACTATTGAAATAAAAATATTGAACTAGATATGAGATTGTTTGACTACAGCACATCGTTAGATAGATAAAAAGGATAAACTTTCCAGTTCTCATTGGAAAATTTTTCTCTCACCACAAGGTTAATCACAATCAACTTGTGCATCTTTCTTATCAAAACAAAAAATCGTGATCCCAACATGAAATCATTTAATCATGAAACCTCCTTAGTAAGATAAAAATGATAAACTTCCCAATTACCATTGAACCAAATTGTTCTCTCCAAAAGTTTAGTTGCAATCAACATGTGAATCCTTCATATCAAAGCTAAAATGATGAACCTGATGTGAATATCTCAAATTAAAAAATGATCAATTTACCAAATTTTATGCAATTTTGTATTCATATCCTACGTAAAAATGGTGAATATGATAGAAATATTATAGGAGATACTCTATAGATGGGATTCTCTCAAAATACGGCCATCCTTTATTTGGAAGGTCCACATAAGAGGAATGGACATATCAACAATAAAAAGAAAATTTTGTTACCCACACAAGTATGTTTGACAACATATCATGCCTACAACGATGCACTAATCGACAACCTTGTTCCTTGTTGTCTTCATGACTGAAAATACTCTTCTCGCAAACAACTCCCTGGTCTAAGATAATGTCATCATCCCGTGATTTTTTTAGTAAATCAGCTATGGATTTAAACACTAGAGGACTCAGAATACTCAATATCTAGACACCATCAATGTCATGTGGAAAATGCAATGATTTGAGAATACCTTCGACATCGTATGATCCTGAACCTTGAGGCTGCCCATGAGGGTATCCAAAATCTAAAATTGATGGGTCTGTACCATACAAATAAATCTACAGTAAAGCTAGTGGTGCTTGCACTATAAAGAAATTGTAGATTTGCAGCGGTTTTTTAGAGGTTGTTATACAAAACCCACTTTAAATTCAATTTATAGGGGGTTATGCACAACACAAACTAATCATCAAAATTAGAGGGGGTTCACCACCCCTCTAAAATTTTTAGCTTTAAATTTTAAAACCTTTGGTTGTTTTTTTGAGGTGGTTATGTCAAAATCATCACTAATTTAATAATTAGTGGAATTACATGTTCGGTTGGACTGTAGAGGCGCTATATATATATATATATATAATTATATATATTATTCGTTTGGATATTAATTGGAGGCTATATATATAACAAGTATTTTTTGAAAAGGTAATAGTGGCGGTTCACAACCCCTTCTAATATCTTAAATTAGTGGGGGTTCAAACCCCGATCTAATGTATTAAATTAGAGGGAATTGTGATCCCCCGCTATTAAAAAAATTCAATATATATATATATATATAATTGAACCACTATATATAAATGTATTTAAATAGATTATATGGACATATTATATAAAATATTTATATGATTATATTTATATGTGTACATAAATATAATTTTATAATTTTATGTACATTAATATATATTTATTTGTATAAATTGTATTTCATATAATATTAATTATATATAATATAAAATCATAAACATATTATATTAATATATACATAAATATAATTTATCTAAAAATATATTATATAAAAAATCAAGTTTGTATTTTTTATAATTTATATTATTATAATAATAAATATATTTTTAAATAATAGGTTTATTATTTTATATTATATATAATTAATATTATATGATATAAAATTTATAAAAATAAATATATATTATTTTAAAAATATTATTCAAATATATTTATTGAATATATACATAAATAATATTTATTTAAAAATATATATCATATAAAACCTCAAGCTTGTAGTTTTTATAATTTATATAATAATAATAAAAACTATATTTTTAAATAATATGATTATGATTTTATAATGTATATAATTAATATTATATAAAATACTATTTATACAAATAAGTATATATCATTTTACACAATATTATAAATTTATATTTATTGAAATATAAATATATTAAAGTACATAATAATAAATATAAGTATTGAAATACATTATATAAATTTTTTCATAGATCACATTTCATATAATATTTTTTATATATTTGTATAAGTTTTATTTTATATAATATTAATTATATATAATATACATATCAATTATTTATAATTTAAAATTGTATATCTTATAACATTATATAAATATTTGTATAAATTTTATTTCATATAAAATATTTGTGTAAATTGTATTTCATATAATATTAATTATATATAATATAAATATTTGTATAAATTGTAAACATATTATAAAAATATTTTATATAAATATTTTTATATAAATACCTTAAATAAATTTAAATATATATAAAAACATAAATGTATATAAATAAATATAATTATATAAATATATATTAAATTAAATTACATATATATTAGATATATGATATTATTAAATATATAAATACATTAGATATATATATATATAAGTAAATAAATAGATTTATATTAATATACATATAACAATTCTGATTGATATATGTGTATACATGATATAACTATATGACTAGAATTATAACTATATGTATAGATGTATAAAAATTCACAAAATTATATATATATATATATAAATATTATATTATATAATATTATATGTATATATATAATATAAATATTATATGTATATATAATATAAATATTATATGTATATATATACTATCAATACTATATTTATATATATAATATCAATATTATATATATAATATTAATACTATATATATAATATTTATTTGTATACATATAAATATATTTATAAAATATAAAATATATTGAATTCATATAAATATGTTACATATATATTATGATTTTTTTAATTGCGTACATATAAATTATATATATATACATATTTATTTGCATAAATTATTTGGGCAATATATAAATATATATATATGTAAGCAAATAAGTATAAATATTTATATATAAATATATAAATACACATTTGTGTTTGTGTGTGTGTTTGATATAAATTTCTTTAAAAATACATACATACATAATTTTTTTTAAATATCTGCATATATATAATCTATAGAGGTCTTCATAATATATATATACATATATATACATATATATTTATTTTCATATTAATATACATACATGTATTTAAATATATGTATTAATACAAATATAGACATATAATTTATATAAACGCATATAATGTATTTAAATATATCACGCCAATACTATTTATTTTATAAACATACAAATATATATATATATACTAATAAACATATAACAAATAGAAATCAATCTGCCATTATAGATAATGCGTTGGTCATTCTTCGAAGAAACCAAGGATCAAATCTGTTTGGCCTCAAATTTTAGAATGATGCGAGCTTATTGACAGATGGGGGAGGCACTAGACATTCATTGTTGGAGGTGGTGGGTTTGGTACTGTCATGTGGGACACCACCTAGGAGGAACAAGAGGGGTGGTTGTTGGGGTATAAGACGCAACACATGCGGGGAAAGGGTGAGGCATGGGCGCAGGAGAGAGGTGGAGTGGGGATTCAAAGGGGTGATGGATGAGGGGAGCCACTGGAGGTGTGGGGGAACTGAGGGGTGATGGACAGGGGAGTCACATGAGGTGTGGGAGAACAAAAGGGGTGATGAGAGGGTTTAAAATAACAGAGGATATGAATTAGGGGAATTTTTCAAAACTGCGCCTAATTTAATTAAAATTAGGGGCGGTAAAAACTGCACCTAAAATTTTTCTTAAGAGTCAATTAGAGGTGGTTAGAGATCATCTCTAATTCCTTACACTCATTATGGGTGGTTAAAACCACCTCTAACTGATGAGTTTCTGAAAATCTAGACCAATATTATTAGTGGTTTAAACCCATTCTAATATAACTGTCACTAATCATGTTTATACTTTACTAGCAGTTAATCAAAACCACCTCTAAAAAGAGTAAATGGGAACATTAGCGGTAGTTAATCATAACCACTACTAATTTGTTTATAAGGGGTTATAACCGCTTCTAATAAGTTCATTTTTTGTAGTTTCATTTCCATAACCAACCGCTCCAGAAGATTATCCATGGAGCTGAAAAATCACCACCTTTAGTATCTGATATAGGTGGATCATGGAGTAGACTATGGATCCCTTCTGGTTCAGGGGTTGCTGAGGAGGGCTCCTGTCAACCACTTTCACCAAAGCCATCCCGCTGGTGCCCTTCAATCACTTACTTAGGGCACCACCTGATACACAACCACCTCTGATCCCCATGCACGGGAAACAAGGAAGATACATTGGGCACATAAGGCTTTGGATAATCATGATTGGGATCATATCCCCATTCATTATAATGATTTTTTCTATCATATTTCGATGATAAACAGTAATAAGGCTCATATCCCTTCTCACTCGGAGAAATACTATGGGCATATTCCTATAGCGAGTAGGAGGGAGGTACATATTCCTACCATCATGCATGAGGCACATCAACATATTACGGTGGTATAAGGATAGACATGGGATAATATCCAAGAAATAATCAAAGATATATTCCGATAAATAGTGGATATATAAAATGTGCAAGCTTACATTCCTACGCACACTTTGTTAAAGTGTTATTACATATTAGAAACAACTGAAGAAGTCCCTCAGAGTATTCTGGCACTGGTATATGTAACATCCTGAGATTTTATGAGATATATTCTTTTAATTTATTTTATGTCTTGTGTTTTACACTACACCAAGATTATCTTTCACTATACGCAACACCATATTAGCTTGCAGTATACGCAACACTACTCTTCCCTAGTGTTACACATAATTTCAAGTTATTTTGATAGAATTCATTTCATGCAACACTGAGTATAGATTTTATTCAATGTATAAATGAACTAAGTTTGAATAATGTTATACACAACACCAAATAAAGCTTTCACTACATGAAACACTGACTTGTATTTCGTTACATGCAAAAGTGACCTACCTCGATAGCTTGCGTCGTACGCAATACCCAGTTTCATTAAACAACAACATATTAATAAAATATTATTATTTGATGGAATATAAACTATCCTTTATTACTATTATTAACCACATTTTAAATTTTATATAATATTATCATTCTTATTATGTATTTCCTAGAACATGATATAAGAACAAATTCAATTTTTCGGATAAAATAAGTATTTTTAAAAAAATGCATCTTTACCTCAATTTTATGGAGCACCCATTTTAAATATAGTTTTTAACAAATTTATAAGTTAAATTTGACAAAATAAATTTCTTCCTTGGAATTGAGACATAAAAATTTACTTTTTTTTTGAATTTTTCGTATTTTTCTGATCAAATTCAAATTTTAACAAATAGTGAAAAATACTGCATTTTAATTCCAAATTATCTTTTCATTTAAATTATTTATCTAGTTAGATTATATTTTTAAATTGTTTTAAAGAGTAATTAAATTATTCTTTAATCATTTAATACCATGGTGGTCATTGAAAGTAATTTTACATTTAAATTGGACATAAACACATGACAATCTTTTGATAAATTTTTACTTCTTAAAACCTACTTTTTGGTTTTGACAGGAGGAATTAATCTAAAATTAATTTTTTACAATTATATGTTTTTAATTATAAAAAATGAATTCCATATTTTTAATTAGGGGGTCCAAATTATGTTAATAGGTTACTTTTATTTTTTGATATTATGAACTGTAACCACGGTAAATTTTATTTACCACAGTTAAAGGTAAATCGGGTAAATTATGGTAACTAATAATATGATAAGGACAATAAGATTATTCTAAATCTTAAAAAAAATCCCATTAGATGAATAAAAGTCTACCATAAACATCTTTGATTCAAAACAAAGTCATTTATTGTATAATTGACAATTAAAATGACATAGATATTAATAAAACCAATGAAAGTGACAAAATGTCAAACTCACATTCCTTATAAGTATAATAATTTTAATATGGGTATTATCAGGTGATATATTAAAAAATAAATATTCCATGGAAAGATAAAATAATTACCTATATAATGGTAATTTCCTTTTAATTTTTAAGAAAATAAATAATTACCTTAAAGTATTTTCTTTGATGATGTAAATATTAATTAATTGATAAGAAATCAATGAAACAATTTTTATTAAAATCTTAATAACCATAAAAATGTCCAAACAGATGACCAAATCAAATTGGTCGAGTATATATAGAACATAATCATCCAAAGGTCAATCTGGTGACCATTTGGAGATTTATAGAAGAGGTTATGATATTTAATTTATTTTATTTAAAGTGATGTTAAAGTTATCACATTCATACTTTAATAAGTATAACATTTTTAATGTTGGATTTTCCAGAAGATAAATTCTACTACATATATTCATATGAAATATAATATATTTATTTTAATCATAGTATTTTATTTAAAAATTTTATTCTAAAAATTATTATATTAAATAATTACACAATATTGATGTAGTGATTACTTTAATAATGAAGACATTAAATAATGTTATTAAAAATATTAAAATAAATATAATTTGGGATAACTAATTTTCCCAATGAATTTTATAGATGACCTTGACCCATTAGGTATATAATAAAATATTCATTTATAGAATAACACCTTATATTGATATTTCTAAAAATTCATGAAATGAATTGTGTCAAAATTGAAAAAATTGATATTTTGTTAAAATAATATTTTATACAATTATTTAAAAATTATAAAACAATTTAAAAAATAGAGAATAATTTTTATATGGTCTAAAATTTTCTAAATTACTCATTTATGTTATAATGGAAATCAAATAATTAAATATTACACCATTTTAATATTGATAAATTTTTTATCTTAATTACAATTAAATAGAATAACCAATTGTCAATTAAAATGATAATGTTTAAATTGAAAACAAAAACTTGTCTAAATATTATTTTTTGATGAGATTTAAATATTATCATATACTATATTATAATTTATCTCATTTTGGAGGTATTTGGATTTATTTTTCAAATTTTAATACATTAATATTTTTTAGGTATCCAAAAGTGCACCTTACCTCAATTATAAAAGGGCACTTCCTCCCTCAACTCTTCACTTGATTTTTAGACTTAAATATTAAACAAACCAGGACCATTTCTCTTATCAACTTTCTTAGAAACATTATAGAGGTCTTGGTATTCTTCATAGACCAACTCTAGTGATCTAAGAGGAGATTTAGAGGTGGCACGTCGAAGAAGAGGTAATATCATTTATTGATTCTTTCAATCTTCTTTCTTCTTCTACTTTCACCTCATGAGTTGTTTCATTATAAATTAATAACTCCAATAGTAATTATATACTAAGAGTTTATTATTATTATGAAACAACCATATTCCACTTTCTACCCATCCTATGAAAAATGAAATCACTATGGGTGCATACGTATGACTTACCGTCTTCACGCCGTGGTGTAATCCGTTTTTCACCACCACCTTACATGGATGGGTATAATGATGGAATATATATATATATATATATATATATATATTTAATATAAAATAATATTTATTCTGAGAAAATATACCCCATCCACTTCAATACTATTCATCAATTATGGGAATGATATCATCGCTCGTGTGTATGTACAGCTTACCGTCTCCACGGTGAGATGTGATTCATTCAACATAATCATCATTAAAGCATGAATATATAAATTAATTTAATGAATAAATATGATATATATTATACTAATAATTTTTTTTGAATGATATAACTATTACCTAAAAAGATTAATAAGAACTTATCTGAAAAAACATGCATGAGAACATAAAGCAGTTAATACCCGAATAAAGAGTAACAATGAAATGTTACTAACAAACGGATGAAAATATGATCATAAATGTTATCATAAAAATTATTATGATTATAAAATAATTCTGTAACATTATTTAAATCATTTTACACAAGTTTTGGATACATAGGAAGCATATCAGACCTAAGGTAAGAGATAACTTTACCAATATCATTTTTATCAGAGATTGTTTATTCGTAAGTATTTACTAGGGTATATTTATCATCCACTTCCATGTTTCTTAAATATATATTTCAAAATATTATTTACATCCTTCTATAATTTTTAAAATTCAATTTTACCCATTGGTAAATTTTTACTAAATGGTATGAATGGAATATTTTTTTGTTTTCGGTATGATGTACTTTTTTACTTTTCCATCAAAAGTAAGAGAATTTTTTTTACTTGTACGACATGAATAGATTTTTACTAATTCATAATTCCTTATTTCCATTAAGATTACCCTACAAAATTACAAGGTTATTTTCACATTAAATGATTTCTTCTAAAATTGAGTGGCATTTTGAGGAAGTAAAACATTTATGAAGAAGAATGTATATTTTCCTCAGGGATTAATTTAAAGTGTTTTCTCAAAAAAAAATTCCATTTTAGATGAAACTCTTTAAATAGAGTTATATTAATATCCCTGTTATTACTATGATTTTATTGTGTTTATGATGGAATTTTATTTAGGAAATCCATTTTTTATATCAATTATGATGGAATTATGTTTAAGAAACACATTTTATTTCATGGGTTACGCTATGGAAGTGTTTTTATGTTTTTGTGGCACACATAAGAATAGTTTCATTATGATATGGGGGAACCTATATCAATTTCCAATGAATTGGTTAATGATTTATATATCATGAGATAAACATGGCTGGAATGACAAGTAAATTCGGTTCAGTAATACCTGAATGTAACGACAAGTAAATCTAGTTTAGTAATACATGGCTGGAATGGCATGTAAACCCAGTTCAGTAAAGATTTTTTCCCACTATTATGGTCTTGGAAGAAATGCCTTGGATACTATGGAAATAATATTATATGCTTATTTGTTTGCAAAAAATCCTTGTTTTATGTCAATTCTATGTTATCATGGTTTTGTTCACTTATGATTTATTCCTTACTAACTACTAAGATTTATTTCAGGACTCAAGATTTGGATATTTAAACTTTATGTTCATGTTTTTACACTCTAATGTTTCTGGTTTTATTCATGTTCTCAATGTTTACCCGTAATGATCATTTGATCTCGCCCATTATATTTTTTATTTTTCCCATGATATAAAGAATGGTTTATGTAGGAAACCTAATGGTGAAGATATTTATAGGAGATGTTGAAGATATTTCACCAAGTAAGAAGAATGGGTTCTGAGTTTCCAAACACACTAGACTAATACTATCTTTGGGAATATATTTTTGTAATGTATTAAGTATTATAAAAAATAAATGTAATTCCCATGTACATCAAACTTGGGTCTCTAAATTTGGTATCAGAGTGAAGGTTTAGTCAAACTTTGGAAACTACGGTAAATAAACTTTAGTGAGATCCCTAGAGTTATTTCTAAGGTATGTCCAAGTATGTCCCTAAGGTGAAGTTTAACTATAGGTTATAGTCCTATAATTATAGTAACAATCATGAATAACCTAGTATTAAACATGAGATATTAGATATTGAAAGTACTCCCCCTTGATTATATATTTTCTTAGTATGATTTTCACCTATCCCACTATTCTTTTTGAGTTTTAGAAAATGGCTCGAAACATGAGGATTCATGTTAATGAAGAATATGATGGACACTGGATTTATATTATTCACAAGAAATAAAATGAAATGGAAGTTGGAAAGTAAAAAATATTTATTATGCCTACTCAAAAATCTCATAATGTGATCAATAATCATGACTTTGTTGAGTTTCCTAACCCAGCTAATAAGAGAAAGATGGAGTTTCATGGTGATCATAGAGGAAATAAAGTTCAATTTTCCTCATGTAAATATTGTGGGAAGAGGAATCAAGGAGAATGTTTCAAAGGAACTGGAAGATTATTTGGGTGTGGAAAACAAGGACATAAATCTAGTAATTTCAAAGGAAAAGGTTCAGTTAACACAATGGACAAGGATACTGGTATTACTAAGACATCAAAGACAATTAAATGTTTTAAATGTGGAATGTACGGGCTTTATGAAAATTGATTCCCTAAGGTAAACTATCATGAATAGAATCATCATGGTCATATGGGTAGTATTTATGTTGCGGATGATGAAGAGACTACAAATGATATATGAGATGAAAGATGTGTTTAAGGAAGAAAACAATTAATCACAGTCAATGGTTTAAGAATATAGTGGAATGATTTCATGTTTATCAAGAATAATGTTGTATAATTTATTTTATAGTAATATGGAATAAATAAACTTCTAAGGATTGTTACACTATTTTTTTCTGTAAGTATTTGAAAGTATATGTTGAATGTTACCTGTAACCATGAAAATTTATTCAGATATTTGTGGAAAACACATTTTATGTGAATAACAGTGTGATAAAGAGATAATGAGTTGTTTGATAGTATTAATGACCTCGAGACTGATATAAGGACAAAGTGACATCATGGTTTGACTATATAGATTTTTTGGTATTTTTGGGGTGTGGAAAGAGTTAATATTGACAGAATTCATGTTTTCACTAAGGTTCTACAGTAATTCATAGTATTACAATGTTTCAAGAGAATACATGATTAAGGTATTCACATGTTTGGAATGTGACAACCAAAAACTACCTTATGAGATATGAGAGATAAATGTTATGTTTATTTAGTTCACCTCTTTCTAAAGTTTTATAATTTTAGTTTTTTGAAGGATTTTAATGTTATCCATTTGTGGACAGTATAATATATATTACGGTCGAAGTTTGTTAGATTAATGTATTATCTCACTATAGGTGGCCTTATGCATATTTGATTACCTGTGCTAACCTTTTTTTAGATAGATGGAATGACCTATAATTCTACCACATGATCTGCTAACACTTAAATAATGACAAATTAAACTTAATTTCTTTAAATAAGAGATGAAGTAGAAGTTTTCAAGGCACACACAATGGTGAGATTGTACCAAAATAAAGTATGTATTTATTCTCGTGAAAAATATTTCAACTTTAAGAAAAGGATCTTGAAAACCAAAAATGTTATCCAAGTACCTTCTTATTCGATGAATCAGATGGTCCCTTAAATCATCATAGATTTATGGATTTCAGGTAGTTAACTTTATCCAAACCATGTTCTCTATCACTATCCATCAGAATATGATGGTTAGATTTCTCTTTCATATCCATTTTTTCACTTCTCACCTATGTTCTCCTATGTGGAAACCCAATTATGATTTACTTTGGGTAACCGTTATGTAACTAACTTTCCTTTTTCAAATTAAGTTTTAGTATTCCATTTTATGATGTGGGTTTCTATGAAAGAATCTTTCAAGTAGTAAACCTTTTATAACCCCGACGAATTTTGAGGGAGAAATTCATTTTAAGGGAGGTAGAATGTAACATCCTGAGATTTTATGAGATATATTATTTTAATTTCATTGATGTCTTGTGTTTTACGCTACACCAAGATTATCTTGATCTATACACAACATCGTATTAGCTTACAGTATACGCAGTACTATTCTTGCCTTGTGTTACACACAATTTCAAGTTCTTTTGATTGAATTTATTTCACGCAACACTGAGTATAGATTTTTTTCAATGTATAAATTAAAAAAGTTTTAATTATGTTATAAAAAATACCAAAGGAATATTCAAATACATCCATCACTTACTTGGCTTACATTACATGCAAGAGCAACCTTCCTCGATAGCTTGCGCCGTATGCAATACCTGGTTTCATTAAGCAACCATATATTATTAAAATATTATTATTTAATGGGATATAAACTAGAATTTATTAATATTATTAACCAAATTTGGAATTTTATATAAAATTATAATTCATAGATCAAATTTTTTAGAACATTATATAAGAACAAATTCAATTTTTTTAGATAAAATAAGTTTTTTTTAAAAAAATACAACTTTACCACCTTTTGATGGAGCATCCAATTTAAATCTAGTTTATAACACTTTTATAAGTTCAATTTGAAAAAACATACTTCTTATTTGTAATAGGGACATAAAAATTTACTTTTTTTTTTGAATTTTTGGTATTTATATGATAAAATTTAAATTTTAATAAATAGTGAAAAATACTGCATTTTAATTCAAAACTATCTTTTCATATAATCTATTTATCTGGTTGGATTATATATTTAAATGATTTTAATGTTTAATTGGATTATTTTTTTTATCATTTAATACCATGGTGGTCATTGGAAGTAATTTCACATTTAAATTGGACATAAACACATCACAATCTTTTGATAATTTTTTACTTCTTAAAAACCAGCTTTTTGGTTTTCACAACCGGAATTAATATTAAATTAATTTCTTCCAATTATATGTTTTGAATTATGAAAATGGATTCCATATATGGAATCAGTGGTTTGAAATTATTTTAATAGGTTACTTTCATTTTTGGATATTATGAATAGTAACTACGGTAATTTTTATTTACCTCAGTTAAAGGTAAATCTGGTAAATTAGAGTGACTAATAATATGATAAGGACAGTAAAATTATCCTAAAACCAGTAAAAAATAAATTAGATAAATAAAATTCTACCCTTAAAATATTTGGATAGAAACCTAGTCATTTAATGTCCACTTGACACATGAAAATGACAGAGTTATTATTAAAACCAATGAAAGTGACAAAATGTCAAACTTACATTTCTTATAAGTATAATAATTTTAATATAGAGATAACCAAGTGATATATTCAACAATAAACAATACATGAAAATATTAAATAATATCCTACATCCTGATAATTTATTTTTAATTTTTAGGAAATGAATAATTACCTTAAAGACATATTCTTTGATGATATAAAAATTATTTAATTGATGAGAAATCAATGAAACAATTTTTATTAAAATTCTAATAACCATAAAAATGTCCAAAAACATGACCAAATCTTATTTTTAGAGTATATCTCTACCATAATCATCCAAAGGTCATGATAGTGACCATTTGGGGCTTTATAGAGGAGATTATAACATTAATTTTATTTTATTGAAAGTGATGTTAAAGTTGTCACATTCATACTTTAATAAGTTTAACATTTTTAATACTATATTTTTCAAAAGATAAATTCAACTACATATATTATTATGAAAGATAGTAAATTTATTTCCATCACAGTATTTTATTTCAAATTTTTATTCTACAAATAAGTATTTTAAATAGTTACACAATATTGATGTAGTGATTATTTTAATAATGAAGATATTAAATAAATATTAATAAAAATATTAAAATATATATAAATTAGGATAATTAAATTTTAAAATTAATTTTATAGATGAAATTGACCCATTAGGGATATAATAAAATATTTTTTCTTAGGTTAACACATTTTCTTAATATTTATAAAAATCCATGAAATGAATAGTGTCAAATTTGACACAATTGAAATTTTGTTAAAATAATGTTTTATAAAATTATTTAAAAATCATAAAACATTTTTAAAAATATAGAATAATTATTATATTGTCTAAAATGTTTTAAATTATTAATTTATTGTATAATTGAAATCAAAAAAGTAAATATTTCACCCTTTTAATATTGAAACATTTGTTATATTAATTAAAATTAAATAGAATAACCAAGTTTCAATTAAAATGAAAATGTTTAAATTGACATCAAAACTTGTCTAAATTTTATTGGTTGAACAGATTTAAATATTATAATTTCTTATATTCTAATATATATCATTTTTGATGTATTTTGATTGATTTTTCAAATTTTTATAAATTAATATTTTTTATGTTTCCAAAAGTGCCCCTCACCTCAATTATAAAAGGGAACTTCCTCTCTCAACTCTTCACTTCATTTTGAGCCGTCAAGATCAACCATAACCTTCCCATTTTCCTTATAAACTTCCAAAGATACATTCTAGAAGTCCTGTTCTTCTTCAAAGACCAACTCTAGTGCTCTTAGAGGATATTTTGAGGAGGCGCGTCAAAAAAGAGGTAATATCATTTACTAATTCTTTAAAACTTATTGCTTCTTCTACTTCAGCCTTGTGATTTGTTTCATTTTAAAGTAATAGATTCAGTTTTATATATATACTTAGAGATTATTATGATTATAAAACAACCATAGTACACCTTCTACCCATCCTATAAAATATGAAATCACAACGCATGTGTACATACGACTTACCGTCTCCACGTCGTGGTGTAATCCGTTTTTCACCACCACCTTACATAGACGGGTATAATGATTGAATTAATAAATATATAAATAATTAATATAAAATTATATTTATTCTAAGATACTATAAACCATCCACTTCAATACCATTCAACAATTAGGGGAATGATATCATCGCTTGTGCGTATGTACGGCTTACCGTTTCCACAGTGCGATGTGATTCGTTCTATATAATCTTCATTAAAGAATGATTATATAGATAAATTGAATGAATAAATATGATATATATTATAATAATACCATGTTTTAAATGATATAACTATAACCAAAAAATAGGAATCATAACTTGTCCGAAAAAACATGCATGGGAACATAAAGCAGTTAATACTCGAATAACGAGTAATAAATAAATGGAACTAACAAATGGATGAAAATATGATCATAAATGTTATCATAAAATTGATTATGATTATGTAATAAATCAATAACATTATTAAAATCATTATTCACGAGTTTTGGATAAATAGGAATCCTATCAGACCTAAGGTAAGGGATAACTTTGCAAATCTCATTTTTATCTGAGATTGTTTATTCGTAAGTATTTAATGGGCTATATTTATCATCCACATCCATGTTTACTAAATATATATTTCAAAATATTATTTATATCCTTCTATAATTGTTAAAATTCATTTTCACCAAATGGTAAATTTTTACTAAATTGTATGAATGAAATATTTTCTCATTTTTGGTACGATGTACTTTTTGACTATTCTGGAAAAGGTATGAGAATATTTTTTTTACTTTTATGACATGAACGGATTTTTATGCTTTCATAATTCCTTATTTCCTTGAAGATTACCATACAATATTACAAGGTTATTTTCACATAAAATGATTTCTTCTAAAATTGTGTGTCATTTTGAGGAAGGAAAATGTTTTTAAATAGAAAGGATATTTTCCTCAAGAATTAATTTCAAGTGTTTTCTCAAAATTATTTTCCATCTAAGATGACAGTCTTTAAATAGGGTTATATTTCTATCCGTATTATTAAAATTCTTTTATTGTGTTTATGATGGAATGTTATCTAGGAAATCCATTTTTATATAAATTATTATGGAATGATGTTTAAGAAACCCATTTTATTTCATGAGTTATGCTATGGTAAATGTGTTTATGTTTTTGTGAAACACCTAAGAATGGTTTAATTGTGAGATGGGTGGGATCTATATCTACCTCCAATGCATTGGGTAAAGATTTATATCTCATGATATAAACATTGATGGAATAAAAATATGGTTCAGTGATACATGTTTGGAATGGAAGTAAACTTGGTTCAGTAATACATGGCTGGAATGGCAAGTAAACCTGGTTCAGGACTTTGTCCATTATGATGGTCTTACAAGCAATGCCTTGGATACTATGGAAATGATATTATGTGATTATTTTTTTCCACAATTCCATGTTTTATGTCAATTCTATGTTGTCATGGTCGTGTTCACTTATGATTTATGCCTTATGAACTACCAAGATTTATTTCATAACTCAATATTTTGATATTTAAACTTTATGTTCATGTTTTTAAATTCTAATGTTTATAGTTTATTTTATGTTCACAATTTTTAACCTTAATGTGAATTTGATCTCACCCTTTCTATGTTTTATTTTCCCTATGATATAAAGAAAGTTTTTAGGTAAGAAAATTAATGGGTAACATATCAATGAGAGATATAGAAGAACTTTCACCGAGATAGAAGAATGTGTTCCAAGTTTCCAAAGACACTAAACTAATATGGTCTTTGGGTGTCTATTTATGTACTGTATTTATTATTTCACAAAAGAAAAGTAATTTCCATGCACATAATGCTTGGGCCACTACAGTATAGATACAAGGACACAAGCATATTCCTATACCTTTATCCAGGGCAATAAAACACTCAAATTAGTATGAAGAAGTTGTTTCTCTAGAGTAAGTTCACATTCTAGATCCCATATAAGAGGATTATCAACATATTCTGGTAAAGGAAGAGGCACCAAACTGGGATCATAATCCAATTCCAAATGAGGCTCACCAGGTGAGAGTGACACATTCATCGGGATAAGGGCATATTTCTATCAAAAAAGACTGACAACATATTCCAAAGGCCAAGTATTAGAGCCATATACCCATTCTAGCCCAGGATCCCTTGGTGAGAGTGTCACATGCCTTGGGGTAGGCTCATATTCCTTTTAAAGAAGAGCAGTGCGATACTCCAAAGACCTGGGATTGATTTCATAAACATATTCTATATGGGGCTCAACAAGTGAGAGTCTCACATGCCTTGGGATATGCTCATATACCTGAATCTTGCAATCATATTCTTATAGATCAGGGAAGCCAGACACATACTACTACATTATCCAATGAATTACTACATCAACTTCCTTCTGAGGATATACATGAGGAGGCTCATATATCTTCTTTCATTGTGGAGATCCATAGGAATATTTGGATAGGGAATGTATACTCAGACTAGAATCATGTCACAAACCAACCTGAGTTGACCCTAAACTGGTCACCCGAGTCGGCCCGCGACAAGGCCCAAGAGGTGTTCCTGATCCTCTTGGGCTGGAGACAAGCACCAAGGGAATCAATAGAGTGATGATGGGAATGATTTCACCCAATATAAATAAAAATAATCAGTGGAATAAAAATAAAGCATCCCAAACATAAATAAACTGGAAAAATCAACTAAACAAGAACTAAAAATGAAACCTCACTGGACCTGATGACCAATAAACTCCACATGACCCCACGGGTCACTCTCTGATCACCAGACACAACATCTCCAATAACGATCGAGGTCAAGACGAAACCTTCACCTATGACTGAAAACAATAATTAAGTATAGGCATGAGTATTAAAACATAGTAGGTGTTCCCAAGTAATATATTTCCAAATTCATTTCCTTTAAACAAAAGAATCATCAATTTCAGGTTTGAACTATAATATTTAAAATTAAGGCTTTCTACAAGTTACTCAAAAGAAAAGTATGAGTCATTTCTCTTATTCATTTCTCAAAACCCAAATCAATCTTTTAGTGAGACGTTAAAATTTTAAAAAGGAAAGTGATGTTCACATTTTCAATTTTCACAAATAGAATAAAACACTTTTCTTTGAAAAAAAAAGTTTGCAAAATCCACATTAAAACCAAACATCACTTTCCAGTAAGAAAACATTACACATAAAAATGCTACAGTTGTTTCACTACAAGGGCAATGGAAAGAATTTATACATACAATTAACACACTCAACACTCATGCACAAAGAACGAGTAGACATAGGTGAACCCAGGAGATTGATAATAATACATATGACACCAATACATGAGACCTCATCCTCATTAACATGTCACATATAATGAAATCAAAATGCTCGGCCATCCTTTCTCAGGAAAGATGAGGGAAAATACCATAGCAATGAAACCAAACATATCTACCTACTATGGGCCACTAGTCAGTGCCATAACCTACCAGTGCGACAATCATTCTTAGAATATTCTCTCAATATGCCAAGTTCTTATGTCTCATGTATTTAGAAAGGGGTTGAGCCTACCGAAGCCAGACAAGCATCCAATCACAACATATAAAAAAATAAAGCACAACAGGCAACACCTCGAGTCACCCCACAGAATATGTACCTCACCTTTCTACCATTGATCATAGGGGATTCCTACACAGCAAAAACCCATAATATACAACTCAACTAAAGAGATAGGGCCACATCCAAGGAGAGTTTTATAGAGATAACTTGCTTTACAAAACATCCAATCGGGCCTCACATGATTTTTTCTCATGCCAAACCATTTCATAAAGAATTGCATGCACGCCATTTTGGAAACCATGAACACACTTGGTACCCCATTTAAGAAACAAAATTCAGCACTTTAAATCTGAATCACATTTATAAGGTCCAAAGGGGCATTTCTAGAACACTAATAAGCGCATTTAGTAAAACGCTTTCATGAAATTCGAATACACAAGGGGTATTTCTTTATTTCACAATCAACAATTATTCTAAAAACCATAAGTTTCTAACGATCATAAAATGAAGGTGAAAAATGCTAGAAACCAATAATTCTTTAATTTAAAGGAAAATGCATAGGGAAACCAACCTCTAAAGGGAGTAAACCAAGACGAACAACTCAACACCTGACGCCATTGACTAAGACCGCCCACAATTGTACACACATACACCCCTATATATATACCTTTTAATCCAATACACATATTCCCCACTCCATGAGGGAATATGTACAAGGAGTATTTATATATATATAGGTATACGTACCTATGTATGTGTGTACAACCCTTCAAGAAGTCCCCAAACAATCTAATTAACCCAAAAGAGAATCGAATATTACCAAAAAACTCAAAATAAAATTGAAACAATAAAAATGGGTGGAATAAATCAAACAAATCCATGGTCCAAGCCCCTTTGTAAAACCTTACATAAACGAAGATCATTTTAAAAACCTGACTTTCACCGTTCAAAACCATTTACAATTGATATTGGAAAATAAAAATCAAGTTCACATGTAAAATATTTCATTTTCCTTCAAAAACTCTTCCCAAAATAATCTTCACCTTAAGTTCCCTTAAAAAAGGTTCTTACCCACCAAACAACCCTAAAAACATTCTCATGAAACTCCAAACCGAGATACTGACACAAAACATAACCAATTTTTTATACAAAACCCGAACCCAATACACGAGCATGTCAAGCCCTTCAAAAACGTATTTCACATCACTCAAACAATATAATAATCCATTTACACAATTTATAAAAAAACCTTTAAAGTATAAAAAAAATATTTTACACCTAAATTCCACACACTTTCCCATCAAATTCCCTAGAAATCTTTTTTTTAATAATTAAAAAAATCTAAAATTCATACGTAAAAATACACGACAAGGTATAAATTACAACACTGCTCCACTCTTCATTAAAAACTCATTTCAAACAAATACACACCTCAAGTACCTTTGAAAATAAAAATCCCACATTGCAAACAAGGCATAAAATACATTTCAAGAAACATTACAACACAATATGCACAACACATAGCCGTTTGTTTTAAAAAAACCAATTTCTAACTCATAAACATGTTAAAATATTTCCATTTCACACTTTTCACTACCCAAGTAACATTTAGAACACATTAAAATTAACTAAATAATTAAGAGGGTAAAAGAAATCAGCCTCAAATGATGGAAAATGGACCATAATTGACAGAAACGCTTCTCCTTCAGCGCCAAACGCCGAAACTCGCATGAGGAAGACCCGCAAGACCCGTCGCACACCCTATAAATGGAAGAAAATTATCAAAACCGGTTCAACCCATGAAATAGGGTTCATCCAAGACAAGAGGGGAAAAGGGAAGAGGGAAAATTCCTGAAAACACAAAAAGAGGGGAGATGAAACCTTACTTAAGCGAGCCGAGATGAAAAACCAAATAAAATGAGTGGAAACTGCAGAGAAGGGAGGCTCTCTGGTAGGTCGGAGCACGCACAACTGAGAGTTATAAGGGGGAAAGGTTCCCTCACACGACCAAAATAACGAGGGGGAGCCGATGGGGGAGGAACAACAGGTGGAGGGGATGGCACGACTGAGAGATGCTACACATAGGGGGAGGGGGCCGGCCTTGCAAATGGGAAGGTAAGGGTGATAGATTAGTGTTTCATTTTTTTTGTTATTTAATTAATTATATTTTAATTTTAATTCAATTGATTTAATTAAAAAAATAAAATTCAAAAATCAATAAAATTTAATTTAAACTCAAGAATAAATAAAATAACTACAAATGTTGGGTCGGGATGTGACAATTCTCCCCACCATGACACTTTCTGCCTCCAAAAAGTCCCAATAGATTCAATTGATCAAGACCAAAACAAAGATGATTTACAACCAATGAAAAACCTGAAAACTCAAACACCAAAGAACCAACACTCACCTTCGTTTAGAGCCTGAAACTACGGATTCTCAAACAGAATATACAAGACCATCCTCAAAAGAAGGCACACATCCAAGGAAGACATCACACAAGACCACAGAACTCAAACAAACAAAAAATATATTATAAAGTAGAGACTCGCTCTTTTTTAAACACAACCCAACAAGGAACACCCCGACCCCTAACAAAAAACCATATAAGAAACTAGTTGTGTCATGTTCCGGATCTCTGAAAGCATCCATTACATGACCCACTATTCTAGTCGACCAACAATTATAATTGGGGTTGGGCGGAGCAGAAACAAGAAAGTGCTCTGTCAAGAACACCAAGAATTTGGATTCATCACGAGTTCATCCCATGGTGGTCTCCCCACCATATTAGGATTATAGACAAACATTTGTTTCAAAAACTGGAATTAATATTGAATCCTAACGAAAGCTAGAGAAACCCAATGAAATGAAATAGGGGGAACAAGCACCATCATTCTACATCAGCAACATTAAAAACACTACAAAGACACTCCCATTAAAACAAAGTTCCAAAAGGACATGCAACATTATTCTTCACACCCAGAAGAATAAAAAACTATAGATTACATTAATTAAATCAACAAAATCATTCACAGTAGAAGAAAATTCTGATTGAGCTTGTGCCAGCACTACGTTCATTCAACCGAGCTGGAAGGTTCTCTAAGGGAGTGGGTTTGGCTCCCTGTCACTTCCTGGAGATTCCCTAGAAAAACCTTTTAAAATGACATACACGGTCATAGGTATTATAGATCTTAGGCACTTCGTGAAATGAAAACATCCTACAACCCGACTTCCCACACTAAAAACACAACAAGTACTTCCTCTCAGATGAATCTGGTGAGGCAGAAAACAACAAAATTTTTATGCCTCTTTTCAACTGGCCAGCCATTGCTAAATAGGATTAAACTTGAACAGCCTGCCTCACGGCTTCTTCATAATCATCAAAGAATTAAGGCACGACTGAGAGGAATTCTGATCCAATACCCCTTTCAAATAATTGAGATTTCAAAAAATTATCCCTGGCAAGGCTTGGGAGATACGGCACCAGCTCTGTGAGGCTCTTAGTAGACTCCAACACTGTTGAATCACCCTGCTCAAAACCATACAACCTTGAACCCATCAGTATCTTCATGTAATCAGGAAAATACTATTTGATGAACATAGATTTAATGAATTCACAAGTGTAATTTTTCTGTGGTTCAGCATGAAGAACGAATTTCCACTATTCCTGACTTAGGTCTTCTAACATGAGGGTGGAAAGCTCCAACTTGAGAGGTTCATGAGATTCAAGCCAAACAAATATCTCCTCGATATTTTGGAGCCATTCCTCAGATTTCCCTGGTTCTGAATGCCCAAAGAAATGAGAAGGGTTCAACTCTCGGAACCTCTGGACAAAATCTTGATATTGAGAACCACCAAGATCTATATCCAAAATGGAAAAACCAGACCTCAAAGGCCCAGATTGATCAACTAGAAGGCACGTTGTGAAATAACTACCTGCAGATGCTTCTTAAAATCCCTTAGAACTCAGTGGGGATGAAACCTGAAAACAGGGAGCATGAAATCAAATCAAAACATTCCATAAGTCAAAAATCCACATCTCATTTTCAAATCAACTACCCAAACTCAAAACATGATTTCAATCAAACCTCAAACACACCAAAGCCAAAGTCAAAAAAGAAAAACACCAAAAACAAAAATGCGACATCACAAACTCACAAAATTTTAAAACATTAAAATAACCCCTTTTGAAGAACATTTTCAGAAAACCTAACAAGCCTTAAGAACCAATCACCCACTATTGTTATTCCATTTAGACTCACATACATACACTCTTGGGCTAGCTCAAGTGCTCACCCATACATACCAATAACAATCTACTAACTACATACTGATATCTGTATACATATATGTGAGCACTCGTTGGAATACCACGAGTTGGATAAGAAACATTATCACTTTCAAAACCACTTTAAAAATACCTCAACCAATTTTAATACCACGTATCATCATCAAATAAAAAAAATTCAAATTACATATTAATTCTCCAATTTCACATTCCACAAAACCTTTCAAAAACCTCCAAAACACTTCCCAAAATAACCCTCATTTTTAAACAACCCATTTTACTCGCAAAAGATTCAAAGTTTTTATTTTAGAAATCCCATTTTTGACCATCCAATCATCATTTTGTCAAACCAAACATCATTTTAAAATCTAAACAAGACACCCTAAAACCATACTATCCAATATTAAGTACAATCGAAAGAAACCTACCATTCAAAAAGTCAAAAATCTCAAAAATCACAAAACAATCCAAAACAATATACTAGGGGAAACTAGTGTCGATGGGTAAATTGGACATATGGTTAGCGACAATATTCCAATCAAACCACTATCATAGAGAGTTTTTTGGGACAACGTCCCTAGATACACATGGTTTGCTAGGCCTGACGAGTTCACTGAGACAACTGGACCGACTATCATTTCATTTCCCCAAATACTAAGAAACCCACAAGAACCAAATAAAACAAGAAAACCTGACTTCCCATGGTAACTCAAGGTTCATCCCCGAAAGTGTTGGCCAGACACCCCCCAGAACCTACACCCCAAGTTTTGATAGTCCTACTCAATCTACCTTGATAACCCAAATAATAAAGGGAACTATGAATGCTAGGACCTATAAAGAACCTACCCTTTGATACCATTTTATCACAAACCAACTCGGGTCGACCCTGAATAGGTCACTCGATTCGGCCTGTGAAAAGGCACGAGAGGTGTTCCCGATCCTCCCGGGCTGGCGGCAATCACCAAGGGAATCAAAAGAGTGACGATAAGAATGATTTCACCCAATAAAAATAAATAGAAGAAGTGGAATAATAATAAATCAGCCCAAAAATAAATAAACAGAACAAATCTACTAAAAAAGAACTGAAAATAAAAACTAACTAGACCTGACGACCACTAAACTCCACATGACCCCACGGGTCACTCTCTGATCACAAAACACAACATCACCCACAACGATTGAGATCAAGCTGAAACCTGCACCTATGACTAAAAAAAGAATTAAGTATATGTGTGAGTATTAAAACTCAGTAGGTTTTCCCAAGTAATACATTACCAAATGCATTTCCTTTAAACAAAATAATCATCAATTTCATGTTTGAACTACAACATTTAAAAGTAAGCCTTTCTATATGTTACTCAAAAACAAAGTATGAGTCATTTCCCTTATTCATTTCTCAAAACCCAAATAAATCTTTTAGTGAGACATTAGCATTTTCAAAGGGAATGTGATGTTCACATTTTCAATTTTCACAAAAAGAATAAAACACTTTTCTTTGAAAAAAAAAGTTTTCATAAGCCACATTAAAACCACACATCACTTTCCTGCAAGAAAACATTACACATGAAAATTATACAGTAGTTACACTACAAGGGAAATGGAAATAATTTAAACATACAAGTAACACACTCAACACTCATGCACTATGAATGAGTAGACATAGGTGAACCCAAGAGATCGATAATAATCTAGAAGACACTAATACATGAGACCTCATCTGCGTTGACATGTCACATATGATGAAATCAAAACACTCAAAATGCTCAGTCATCCTTTCTCAGGAAATCCGAGGGAAAATCCCATAGAAATGAACCCAAACATATCCACCTACTATGGGCCACTGGTCAGTACCATAACCTACCAGTGAAAAAATCATTCTCAGAATATTTTCTCAATCTTCTAGGTTCCTATGTATCATTTATTTATAAAGGGGGTGGGCCTACTAATGCCAGCCGAGCATCCAATCACAACATAGATAAAAATAAAAAACAACAAGTGATACCCCGAGTCACCCCAAGGAATATGTACATCGCCTTTCTACCATTGATAACAGGGGATTCCTACACAACAGACCCCCATAATATACAACTCAACTAAAGAGAGGTTACCACATCCAAGGAGAGTTTTATAGAGATAACTAGCTTTACAAAACTGCCAACCGGGCCTCACACGATTTTTTTCTCATGCCAAAACATTTCTTAAAGAATCACATGCACACCATTTTGGAAACCAGGAATGCACTTGGAAACCCATTTAAGAAACCCAATTCATCACTTTAAATCTGAAGCACATTTATAGGGGCCAAAGGTAAATTTATAGAACACTAATAAGTGCATTTAATAAAACACTTTCATGAAATTCGAATACACAAAGGGTATTACTTTATTTCACAATCAGCAATTATTCTAAAAACCATAAGTTTCTAAATAATATAAAATGAAGGTGTGAAATTAAAGAAACCAATCATTATTTAATTTAAATGAAAATTCATAGGGAAACCAACCTCAAAAGGGAGCAGACCAAGATGAACAACTCAGAACCTGACGCCTTTGATGAAGACTTCCCCACAATTGTGCCCACATACACCCCTATATATATACCCCTTAATGCAATACATATATTCCTCATGCCATGAGGGAATATGTGAAAGGAGCATATATATATAGGTATATGTACCTATGTATGTGTGTAAAACCCTTTGAGAAGACCCTGAACATTCTAATTAACCCAAAAGAGAATCGAATATTACCAAAAAATTTAAATAAAATTTAAATGATAAAAATGGGTGGAAGCAATCAACAAAATACATGGGCCAACCCATTTATAAAACCTTATATAAACCAAGATCATTTAAAAAAAAATGACTTTCACTATTCAAAACCATCTAAAATTGTTATTGAAAAATAAAAAACAAGTTCACATGTAAAATATTTTATTTTCCTTCAAAAACTCTTTCCAAAATCATCTGCACCTTAAGTGCCCTTAAAAAAAGTTTTTCACCCACCAAACAACCCTCAAAACATTCTCATGAAGTGCCACACCAAGACACTCACACAAAACATAACCTATTTTGGATAAAAAACCCAAACCCAATACAAGAGCATGTACAACCCTTCAAAAACATATTTTTCATTACTCAAAAAATATAATAAGCCATTTACACAATTTATAAAAACTCTTTCAAGAAGAAAAACAAGATTTTACAACTAAAGTACACAAACTTTCCCAACCAATTCCCTGGAAATCCCCTTTTAATAATTTAAAAAATCTAAAATTAAAACATAAAAATAAACAACAAGGCATACGTTCCAACACTACTCCACTCTTCATTAAAAAATAATTTCAAAAAAATACCCACCTCAAGTTCCTTTGAAAATGTAAATGCCACTTTACAAACAAGGCATAAAATGCTTTTTAAGAAACATTACAACACAATATCACAACACATAGCCATTTTTTTTTGAAAAAAACCATCTCTAACTAATAAAAATGTTAAAACATTACCAATTCACACTTCACACTACCCAAGTAATGTTTAGAACACATTAAAATTAACTAAATAATTAAGAGGGTAAAATAAATCAACCCCAAATGACAGCGAATGGACCAGAATGGACCGAAACTCTTTGCCTTTAGCAACGGATGTTAAAACTCGAATGAGGAAGACCCTCCACAGACCATACAAATGGAAGTATCAAAACCTGATCAACCCATGACCTAGGGTTCTTACAAGACAAGAGGGGCCATGGTAATAGGGAAAAATACCAGAAAACACAAGAAGAGGGGAGTTATGACCTTACTCAGGTGAGTCGAACTGAAAACCCAAATAAACTGAGTGGAAACCATGGCTAAGGGAGGTGTGTTGGTAGGTAGGAGAGTTTATGGCCAAGAGTTATGGGGGGTGAGGTAGCGTCGTGTGACCATAGGAAGGAGGGGGCGCCGATGGGGGAGGAGTGGCCATCGGAGGGTATGGCATGCCAGAGATCTCCTGCACAAAGGGGGGAGTCAAGCATAGAAAGGGGGAGGGGGGTCGGCTGCACAAATAAGAAGGGGAGGGGATAGATTAGGGTTTCATTTTTTTATTTAATTAATTATATTTTAATTTTAATTTAATTGATTTAATTAAAAAAAGAAAACTCAAATATCAATAAAATTTAATTGAAACTCAAGAATAAATAAAGCAACCGCGAATGTCGGGTCGGGGTGTGACAGATCATATTCCAATTCAAACCAGGCCTCACCATGTGAGAGCAGCACATGCCTCGAGACAGGCTCATATTCCTTTAGAAAAATACCAGTAGTATGTTCCAAAGGCCCAAGATTAAGATTATATTCCTATTCTAACCAACGATCACCAAGTGAGAGAAGAACGTGCCTCATGGAATGATATTATTCTTACCAATAATAAAGAAGAAAATTGGAATATTCTAGTATATTATTAGTAGAAGACTCATACTCCCACAAAATCGGACAGTTATCTACAAATTCTGGAAGTCATCAAATAGCAGGTTCGTATCCATACACAATTCTTGAAGGTTGATCGATATATTATTTCCTTGATGTAGAATGAGGCTCATATCCCTAATTTTTTCAATTATAGTTCCCCTGAGGTTGTTCAAGAAACATTCTCAACACCCTTAGGGTCCTTCAATTCTTCAACCAAAGTTGAAGATGATCATTACCGGGATTTTCCTCCCCATGGTAATGTAGAGATGGATCGTAGTGAATCTGCTTATGACATACTCCACGGTCAACCTCCACATGGTGATATCTCCCATGGATAAGGGAGTCCTACTCTTTCTCAAACACCTATATATTGAGAGGTTCTCTAATCTTAGATGAATTCATATAGAGAGGTTCTCGAAACAATGGGGTTAACCGCATATAGTTCCCACTCAACTTCCATAAATACTCCACTTCGTTCAGCAAATGACCCCAAGAAGCACATTTCATAGTCTGATCATATAGAGGCCTGTATATTTGATGAAGAGGAGGCCTAAATTGAAACATGTAGAGATTTATCTAGAAACAACCTCCCCACCATGTTTTGCCCCCTTTACACTTCTGAATATGATATCCCAGATGATCTACAAAAGGAGTGAATGCCTTATCTATGAAAAAATATGTGGGATACCCATTAGTGACTGAAGGATAGACATATCCCTTATCAAGGATGCGTCGGTCACCTTCAAACCATCAAGATACTATATTTACAGCAAGTCCTGGTCAGTATCTTCATGGACTGATACCCAAAACTAGAAAAGCACAACACAAATATACAACACACTTTCCTCCATTGCATCATAACTATTTAGAAACTAATATTCGAATCCTAATAATATATCTATATTTGAGGATGGGGATTTTATGGATAGTTACACTTCACTGACCCCCAAGAATATCATATCCCCTCAGATAAGACATCTATCAATCTCATAGCTTTTGGTGAAATCAGGGTGCTGGGTAAAGCTCGAGAAAGTTGGTCACTAAAATAGAATTACCCTGCTTTAATGGTGACTATACATTAAGAAAATATTAAGATAATAGACAATAGATATTTGAACTTGGACCCTAGAAATAATGGGAATTTATTTCAGGCATCGGATCTGAAGTTTCAATAAACTCAAAAACTTCCCATATAAACTGTCTCCTTTCATGGTCTTCCATTTTACCCAAGTCCTACACAAGCACAATTGAGTCGCATCAAGTAAGTTACAGTAGAAGATGCCATAAAAACTTTCTAGGAGTGAACCCATATCTTCATATTTAGGCGATATCTACCACCACATATACCCCTTGGATCATCAATGTAACACCCCAAGCTTCCACGGTACGTTTCCCTTTGAATAATGCAATAGCTTTCATTGTACGCAACTTCGAGATTCTAACACACAACAACCAATAAAAGTAGCCGTTATGAATACTAATACCCACATTTTGAAATTTTATAAATTTTGCCTTTCAAAATTTACTTCATTTTTGGATTTTTAATATCTAAATTAACTTAGGGTGAAATTTTGGTACTTTTCGGATTACTTTCATATTTTGATGAATAGTAAAAATTACTAAATTTTAATTAAAAACAAAATTTTTAATAAAAATAATTAATAGTGATAAATTATGAATTTGAGGGATTTTAAAGTAAATTTAGAATATATTTTTACCATTTAATACAATTTTGGTCATTTGACATAATTTCACATTTAAACTAGACATAAGGAAGTGTCACTCTTTTGATAGTTATTATTTCTTAAAAACACGCCTTTTGTTTTGACAGCGGGAATTAATTTTAAAATAATATCTTCCACTTATGTGTTTTGAATTTAGAAAAATTTATTCCATATTTAGAATCATGAGTTCCAAATTTTATAAATATTTAACTTTTATTTTTAGATATTTTGAATAATTACTTCGGTAAATATTTTATTTACCATGGTTAAAGGGTAAATCCAGTAAATAAGGGTAACAAAATAATATTATAATAATATTAATTTAACCTAAAACATGTCCTAGCCCTATTGGTTGATACATGTATGACCATGAGAATCTTTGGGTAGATTTTGGGACCCCATGGAGCTACTTGTAGGTGATAAGGACACTTTATATTAATTAAGTTAAAAGTAAATACAAAAATGACATATGCATATATCTTTTAGAAAAATAATTTTTACATAGGGTTATATATGTTATATTTTTTACTATAAATATTAATTAGAAAGAAAAAAATATTTCCTACATAATGGTATTTTATTTATAATTTTTAGACATTCAATAATTAAATTTATTTATGACACAATAATGATGTAGTATTTTTCTTATTAATGAAAGAATCAAATAATAGGTATTATAAATGTTAAAACAAATATAATTTGAATGTTTTGATGAAAAAAACGAATTTTATTTGTTAATATGATTTTTTATAATTGCTTAAATGAATTTGGTTCGAATTAATAAAGCTTTTAAGACTTTAACAAAAATCAATTATTAAATATTGTCAAAATTGACATAAATGAGTTTTTAAGACAAATATTATATTTTTAATTGTTATTATATTCATAAAAATCTTATTTTCAGCCAAAGTAATTATATCATGATAGGTGTATAATTAATGGACCAATTTGGAGTCTATTGGATGTATATAGTAAGTTTATTAACTATATAATATAAAAATACAAAGTGACATGGTAAATGTCAAACTAATTAACTAAGAGTTAAAACTAAATGATAAGGTTAATATAGTGACCCAAAACAATCTAAAATCTATTGGTTTAAAGGATTTAGACCCATACCCACATTAAACTTTAAATAATCCACTTTGGAGCCATTAGAAACCGAATATTAATTTATTATAAAATAATATTTCTAGCTTTTCCTAAGGTGCCCCTCACCCCTCTTATAAAAGGGTACTCTCCCTTCTCTCAAATTCATACCCTCAAAGCCTTTTGGTTCGGCCAAACCCTGCCAAAATATTATCTCAACTTCCCTCACTTCAACCTATATGCCTTAGTTTGATCATAAAGCCAACCTAAGGAGTCCTTTTGATCAAATCAAAAGGACGAACCCGAAGAAGAGGTAATGTTTTCACCACCCGTTTTCAAGTTCCTTTCTTCTTCAAATTATACTTTCTTTGTTACTTCCATTCTAAAATAATAACTCCAGTATCTTTTATATACTTTGATGTTATTATAAATATGTTACAACCATATTCAATATTCTATCTATCCATTTAATTACATGTCACCATACGTGTGTACGTACGGCTTACCGTCTCCATGTCGTGGTGTAATTTTTATTCAATAAATTATTATTTGGATGGGTATAATAATGATGTTTAATTCATTTAAATAATAAATATAACATGATAATTATTTTTTATATATGATACACCATCCAATTATATATTATTTTAATATCAAAATAATGATATTGTCGCTCGTGCGTACGTACGGACTACCGTCTCCACGAACGTGATGAGATTCATTCCCCATAGTATCCATGCAAGTCTAATTCTCATTTGATAATTAAAAAATAATGTTTAAGGACTTGATATAATTATGGATATGAATAATATACAAACTATTCATAACAAACACGACTTATGTAACAAAACATATAAAAGAAAACGAGTAAGTTAACACCCGAAACGACGATAATACTAAGATATTATTAACAAAGCAATGTTAAAATATCATATATGATATCATATTAATGAATATTATTATTTTATAATTTAATAACAATTATTTAACTATTATACAGGAGGTTAACCTACCATTTTCCAAGTAAAATTACAAGGTAAGGGGTTTTCATCTCACTCCTTATTCCTGTGAGATTCATGCCATATTGCCACTATTACCTTTTGTGTGGTGTATGTACTGCCCATAATTGTATTATTTGTGTAATACACTTTAATTTATGTGTATTTACATATTCATTGTATGATAACTATTTCATGGGGTGTATGTTTTTTAGGTTACCAAATTGGTAAGGGTTAATTTCACAATCTCTTTATTATCCGAGGTTGTTTTTATGTAAGTATCTACTGGGACATATTTATTATCCATGTCCATGTTTTATGAAAGAGTTTTCAAATGGATTCTTTTGAGGGACTTTTTTTACTAAAAAATTACTTCAAATGTTTTAAATATTTATTCTTCTAAATCTTTCTCATTAATTTCCATGTCTTCAAAATGGGTTTTAAGGATTTATTTTTATGGACATGAATGTTTTTAAAATGTTAATTCCTTTCAAAAGTTTCAAAGTGGTATGGGATACTTTGATTAAAAAATGTGTTTAAATGACTTATTTTATAAATTGTGTGACTTTTAAATGTTTTCATGAAAAGGGTATTTTTTCTCAAAGAGTTTTACAAATCATTTTCATCTATGTCGAAATCCTTTAAGGGATTTTAGACTTGTTTTGAAGTTGATTTATCATGATACAAATCTTCCATATTTTATTGAAGGTTTTTTGATATGTTTGAATATGGATGTGTTATTTTTATACCATTAATGGTTTATGGTTAAAGTACTGAAATTTCGTATGCTAGTTCTAATACGAATGTTTATGTTATGTTTCAACCTTTTTATATGAGGAATGTATTGGACATAGTAAGTGATGGGTGGAGCCCTCTATAGCTCCTCGATGCATCGGTAGGTCTCATTAGACAACTAGACATGGAATTGGCTGAGGCCCTTTCCCAATTTGATTTATGGTTTTGGCCATGGCCTTAATCATTTTTTTATGTCTTGGCCGAGGCCTTGAAAAAATGTTTCAGAATGTCTGGTATTATACATTCCCTCATTATGGATATAATATTGATGGTTCATGTGGTCATTTTACTAGTAGAATACCCATGATTATGTTTTATTAGGGAATTATTTACTCAGCTCATATTCTTTCCATAAAAGTATTCATGTTTATTATTAGTAAAGGCATGTGGTTTCAATTATTTACCATGCTTAATATTTATGTCATTTTCCGTTGTATTACTTACCCTTACTGAGCGTTTGAGATCACCCTTTTTCTTATGTTTCATTTTCCCAGGATGTGAAGATGTATTTTATGAATGACCTACAGGGATAGTATGAGGGGATATGAAGACAATATGTTGTTGTAGTTTTTTTCACATTATGATGTAATGTAAGACTTATGACTATATCTAGTGATTCCGAGGCTACTAAACTAATCGGTCTTTCAAGACTTGATCTTTTGTGATCATGAAAATGTTATGTAATAATGAACTGACTCTGGGTAACTGGGGTCAGGGCACTACAGTTGCTATCAGAGGAAGTTTAGTACAAAACATGGGAGCTAGATTTAGATAAACTTTGATTAGAGCACGTAGACCTAAGATGGACTTTGAGGATTAGTATAGAAGAACTTTCTAGAATTTTGGTATTGTATAGATTTTGTGAGTTTTCCGAGAAATACTGTAAGTGTAACACCCCGACCCTAGTTGCCTAGAGTCGGTGCATTATTACATAACATTGGCATGATCACAAGAAAGATCAAATCTCGAAAGACCGATTGGTTTAGTAGCCTTGGAAACACTAGATATATTCATAAGTTTTACATTACATCATAAAATGAAAAACTACTACAACAACATAATGTTTCCACAGTCCACACTATAATCCCCTCATAATATCCCTACAGGTCATTCATAATTTACTTCTTCACTTCCTGGGAAAAAATAAAACATAGAAAAGGGGTGAGCTCAAATGCCCAGTAAGGATAACAATATAGCGGAAACTTTCATAAATAAGAATAAACATTTAAGGCAATGTATAACTAAAACAAAAGCCTTTTAAACTTGAACTTTTAACATAGTATGGCATAAATAAAATTAGATAATTCCATTTACTTATTCACATGGATATTCTACTAATCGAATAATCACATGCAAAATCAATAACCACTTTCATAATGTTGGAATGCATAATGCTAAACTTTAATTACTTTTCAAGGCCTCGTCCCAAGACCTTGGGGCTAACTATAACCGGAACCCAACCCGGAGTGCCTCTAATAACCGGACACCAACCCGGAGTGCCTCTAATAACCGGACACCAACCCGGAGTGCCTCTAATAACCGGACACCAACCCGGAGGGCTTACTTTTACCAGTCCCTAACCTGGAGGGCTTACTTTTACCAGTCCCCAACCTGGAGGGCTTACTTTAACCAGTCCCCAACCTGGAACATACTTGTCCAACACATTCATATGAAGTAAAGATTGAAATATAACATAAACATTCTTATTGGAACTAGCATACGAAATGTCAATACTTTCACCATAAACTATGAATGGTATAAAAATAGCACATCCACAGTCAAACATATCACAAAACCTTCAAAACAATATAGAAGTTTTGTATCATAATAAATCAACTTCAAATAATCTTAAAACCCATCAAAGGATGTTGACATAGATGAAATCAAAATTCTTTTTAAAGAAATATCTCCTTTTATTTTGAAATCATTTAAGATCCATATAAAATCAAACATTTTCTTTGAAAATAATCTTATAAGCTTTTAAGGGAAGCTTTGACGATTTTATAACGGCGGAAAATAACCGCACCCGCCGTATAAGTTGAAAAAAACATTCTTATCTTAATTCTGTCGAAAAGGTTAAAAAGCACCTTGTTTGGAAAATGACGGAAAGATTCCCTTATAAACCTCTTATAAAAAGTCAAACAAGGGTATAAATGACTTTAACCCATATTCTTTTAAATATTAAAAATGTTTTGAAATACATTTTGAAGAAACATGGATGTGGATGATAACGAGATCCCAGTAGATTATTACGTATAAACAACCTCGGATAATGAAGAGATTGTGAAATAACCCTTACCAGTTTGGTAACTTATGAAACATAAAACCCATGAAAGAGGTATCATACAATGAATATGTAAGTACACATAAATTAGAGTGTATTACACAAAGAATATAATTATGGGCAGTACATACACCACACAAAAGGTAATGGTGGCAATATGGCATGAATCTCATGAGAATAAGGAGTGAGATGAAAACCCCTTACCACGTTAATCAACTGAGTCGTATGGCCAAAATTTAATAACCACCAAATGATTTCCAGAATAACATGAATATAAATAGAATCATGATAATATATATCAAATGGCAGTACACAATACACCACTTTCAATAATTTAGTGGCGAACAATGGAAATCTCACGGAATTGAAAGTGAGATAAGAAAATCCCTTACCTTGTACTTTTCCTTGGTTGGGGTAGGTTAACCTCCTGTATAATGGTGAAATAATTGTTATTAAATTATACAAGAATCATATACATTAATATGATATCATATATGTTCTTTTAACATTGCTTTATTAATAATATCTTAGTATTATCGTCGTTTCGGGTGATAATCGATTCGTTCTTCTTAAATGTTTGGTTACGTAAGACATGTTTGTAATGGATAGATTATATCTTATTCATAATCATAATGATATTAACATTATTTTTAACCCTAAAATGAGAATAAGACTTGAATGGATACGATGGAGGATGGATCTCACCGCGTTCGTGGAGACGGTAGTCCGTACGTACGCACGAACGCTACTTCCATTTAATTTTTATTTTAAATAAATTGAATCCAAATGATACATAGGTATATTACTATTCCAGTATAATATAATATTTTATATATGTTACTTAAGTTCATTAACACCATCCTTTATACGTTCCATGTGTGGTATGAACGAGTCATATCATTTTAAGGGGCGGTAGTCCGCACTTCCTCAAATGAAATTATCGTATGTATATACAACATGAAACGAATAATGGTATGAAATAAAATGGAATTAAAGAAGCTTATATATAAAATATATATCATTAATATCATATTTAATTATATTTCCATCATAATGGCCACCATGAGAGGCGGTAAGATGTATTTGAACAATCATCGTTTCGTGAGGCGTTAGTTTGCCATCCACAGAAACATTATGTTCATCATCCATTAGATGGAGTTGTGTGTATGTGTAGTTTGAATCCTTCTTATAACAACATCCTAGTATATTGAGGATACTTGTGTTGTTACAAAATAAAGGAAATAAAAAGAGTTTGGGGGTTGGAGAAGCAAAATAAATGAAAATAATTTAAGAGAAATCGTTACCTTTAATTTAGGTAACTCACTTTGGTTGGAACCAAAAGACTTCTTGAAATGCTTTCTGCCTAAGGGGAAGCTTCAAGGAGGAGGAGAGGGATGTGGGGAGCTTAGTTGGTCAGAGTTTGGATGAGCCAAGTGGCTTGAGAGGTGTGAGGAATGAGTAGAAGTGGTCTCCTTTTATAAGGGAGAAGAGGGGCTCTTTAGGAAAGAGTGAAAGTATTACTTTATAATATAATTATATTCGGTTTATAATGGTCCAAAAATCATTGAGGTCGAAGATAATATGACTCATATTCTAAATAACATCAACCAATAATAATTGGACAGGTTTTAGATAATATTTTAATCATTATAATCTTATTTATTTAAATGATTTATTAATGAGGTAAACATTGCATCATTATTGTGTCAATAATAATTTAAATTATTTGATGTCTAAAAATTATAAATAAAATAAAATTATGTAGGAAATCTTTTTAGCTTTCTAATTAATATTTATAATCGAAAATCCAACATGTATAACCCTATGTAAAAATTGTTCTTCTAAAAGATGTAAGCTTATGCCATTTTTATTTTTATTTTAACTTTATTAATATAAAGTGTCCCTACCACATACAAGTGGATCCAAGGGGTCCCCAAATTGACCCAAGGATGCTCATGGTCGGGTATGTATCCACCAATAAGGTTAGGACACGTTTTAGGTTAATTTTGTATTATTATAATATTATTTTTTAACCCTTATTTACCGGATTTACCCTTAACCATGGTAAATAAAATATTTACCACAGTAATTATTCAAAATGTCTAAAAATAAAAGTTACCTATTTACACAATTTGGACATCCTGATTCCAAATATGGAATCCATTTTTCTAAATTCAAAACACAGAAGTGGCAGAAATTAATTTAAAATTAATTCCCGCTGTCAAAACAAAAAGCGTGTTTTTAAGAGGTAATAACTATCAAAAGATTGACACTTGTTTATGTTTGGTTTAATTGTAAAATTATGTACAATGACCAACATTATATTAAATGGTAAAAATATATTCTAAATATACTTTAAAACCACTCAAATTCATAATTTATCACTATTAATTATTTTGATTAAAAAAGTTGTTTTTAATTAAAATTTAGTAATTTTCACTATTCATCAAAATATGAAAGTTATCCGAAAAGTACCAAAATTTCACCTTAGGCTAAATTTGATATTCCGAATTCAGAAATGAAGTCCATTTTAAAATATAAAATATATATAATTTCAAAAAGTAGGTATTACTATTCATAACGGCTAGTTTGATTGGTTGTGGTGTGTGTTAAAACTCAAGGCTGCGTACAACACACGCTACTGTATTATTCAAAGAAAGCGTACCGTGGAAGCTTGGGATGTTTCATTTTAAATTTTTGATGTCCCCATTTAGTCAAAAAGTTTAAAATATTGTATTTAAAAAGGGTTCACTATTAAAAGTTGATAAAAGTGCAATACTGAAAATGAATTTGTTCTTGCATTATATCTAAGAAACTCATAATATGGATTCTAAAATTATAATGATTATATAAAGTTTAAAATTTAGATAATACTATCCATAACCTCTTTTGAATGGCTTTTTTTTGTAAGTCATGGTGTGATTGAACTCGTTGTTGCGTGTAGTGCAAGTTATTGAATTATTTTGAAGAAATAACACACTATGAAATCTTGGGGTGTTACATTCTCCCCTCCTTCAATAAATTGCGTCCTCGCAATTTGAAATTGTTCTTCGAAAATAAAAGGTTGAAAATAGAAAATATCTTTGTGGGAAAACCCACATCGGAAATTAGGTTACTAAAATTTAGTCTTAATATGAGGAAAAGAGAAATGAAAGAGTCACCACCAAATTATGATCTCGATTAGGAGAACATTGGTGGCAATTAGAGACATATAATTGGAGGAAAAACGTAAATATTTATAGGTAGTGATTGAGATCATCAATCACAAACAAGTGTATAATTGAGGTCCTTAAATTCATCAATCTATGATGATTTTAAATACCATCGGTTCAACAAAACATAGGGTATTAGGATAACACATTTTTGACGTTTCAAAATATCTTAGTTGAAATCCCACATCGAAAAATGAATTAATGAGGCCTCTATTTAAAATAAAGAGTCGAATGTATGAAGATTACTGAAAATAACACATACTAGGGTTCCATGTAGGAAAATATGGATATGGAAGAAAAATCTAACCATCAATTATCTGATGGAGAGTGGTAGAGAACATGGCTATGAAAAGGCCAAAAATCCCAAAGCCATTATTTAGTGATGATTTAAGGTATCATCTAGGAAAACATTTTTGTTATAAGTTTATTTTCTTAATGTTGAGGAATTTATTTATGAGATTGGCTAAGATCATAAGGAGATATACTTACTTTATAATTAGTGTTTTATCCATTAATAAATTTCTACCACAAACTCATCTTTCACTCTAAAAGATAATAGAATGTAAAAAAAATTCTATTTATACTATTCGTATAGGGTTCCAAAATAAACGAATTTATAATTCATCTACATGATCTTTTAATAAAAACTACATTATTTAATCTAGGACATCTCATGGGCCAGTGGTAGGTGATACACCCTTGTCGCACTTCGATTGCGGGTTCAAGTCTCGCAGCCTTGCCGGACGCGACGGGTTGCCGCCCGACCTCCGGGTTGTCCTTTTATGGCAATCCAAAATAATCCAAACTAGAACTATCCAAAATACTTCTATCCAAACTCACAGTCCAACATTTATAAGTAAGGTAAACATAATGTAGAACCTTTTTACCCCGTAATAGCATATGAATACCTTCATCATGTATTCTTTTAATACACCGAAACATCCTGAATTACCATATTCCTTATTGATTACATTCATGCTCCCTTATTCCATATAGAAAGCTGGATATACTTCATTAATCCAAAAATGTTTTAAACCCCAACAATGATGGAATATACAAATCATTAATCAGTTCCAGGGTAGTCAAGAATATCCAATATAATTTATCCAAAAAAATCACATATTATTCCAAAATCACTACCTAGTATCAGAACTATATTATGATTTATCATTCCCTCAACCATGTATTTTCCAAAAATTTATCCTGATATTGAGTCACTTTTCTTTGTTCCACACAATCTCAAGTCCTTAATGAAATAGTACTGCAGTACAATCCTTATATACTCCATAATTATTATAACAAGTACATTGTTGATACAACACTCAATTGACATAATCAACATAAGAACTCTAATCATTCCTCTTCATCTGTGGTAGTATCATAACTTGATTATTATCCAATAGCATCATTTGCGGCATAGTCTGATGACTGGGGCATAGGTTCGCGTAGTGTCCAACCTCCTTGCAAATGAAGCATTGTACATTTAAAACCATTTTCTTACCCTTGCAGTCACGTACTTTGTGCCCTTTTCCTCCACACTTATAACAAACTCCCATTCCTTTCAGGCAAGTTCCAGGGTGTTTCTTTCCACAGTTACCACATATGGGAAAATTCTTCTTTTCCCTTTTCCCTTTATCCATCTTTCTCTCTTCTATCCTTTTCTTCTCTTGCTTCCCTTCAAATCCATAGGACTCAGTAAAATACATGATATTATTTCTTCATATGATGATAATACATGGGAGACTATTTCTCTTATAAATTCTAGCTTAAGACCATGAAAGATATGATCCTTCCTTCTCTTTGGATCATGTGCATTTCTGGAGTTCTCATTCCTTCTACTGGGCGCCATTTCTATACAATGGCATAAACTAGATCAGTTTATGAATCAAAATACATAATCCCATACTTATAAAACACCTAACATAAATTGAACTATTTATGGATATAATCCATAATCATAAGAATGTTTTCTTTGAGGAAGTATATACTCATAATCCCTTCAAAATGATTTGTAAAGAAAATGAGAGTTATCCTAAGCATATCCCCCGGGAGTGTCGTAACCAAGAGTGCAGCAAGGCCCGTTGTCGTGCACCAGTTCCCGTTCGAGTCTAGCTCAAAGCGGTGTTTTCGGGTTTTACCCCTAGGTACATTTGTGCCAGAGCCGCCTCTACCTGCTCGTATCCAGACAGGGATGTATTGCTCGGAAAACTCACAAAATCTCTACAATACCAAAATTCTAGGAAGTTCTTCTATACTAATCCTCAAAGTTCATATTAGGTCTACGTGCTATAATCAGAGTTTATCTAAATCTAGCTTCCAAGGTTTGTACTAAACTTCCTCTGATACCAACTGTAACGCCCCGACCCTAGTTGCCTAGAGTCGGTGCATTATTACATAACATTGGCATGATCACAAGAAAGATAAAATCTCGAAAGACTGATTGGTTTAGTAGCCTTGGAAACACTAGATATATTCATAAGTTTTACATTACATCATAAAATGAAAAACTACTACAACAACATAATGTTTCCACAGTCCACACTATAATCCCCTCATAATATCCCTGCAGGTCATTCATAATTTACTTCTTCACTTCCTGGGAAAAAATAAAACATAGAAAAGGGGTGAGCTCAAATGCCCAGTAAGGATAACAATATAGCAGAAACTTTCATAAATAAGAATAAACATTTAAGGCAATGTATAACTAAAACAAAAGCCTTTTAAACTTGAACTTTTAATATAGTATGGCATAAATAAAATTAGATAATGCCATTTACTTATTCACATGGATATTCTACTAATCGAATAATCACATGCAAAATCAATAACCACTTTCATAATGTTGGAATGCATAATGCTAAACTTTAATTACTTTTCAAGGCCTCGTCCCAAGACCTTGGGGCTAACTGTAACCGGAACCCAACCCGGAGTGCCTCTAATAACCGGACACCAACCCGGAGTGCCACTAATAACCAGACACCAACCCGGAGTGCCTCTAATAACCGGACACCAACCCAGAGGGCTTACTTTTACCAGTCCCTAACCTGGAGGGCTTACTTTTACCAGTCCCCAACCTGGAGGGCTTACTTTAACCAGTCCCCAACCTGGAACATACTTGTCCAACACATTCATATGAAGTAATGATTGAAATATAACATAAACATTCTTATTGGAACTAGCATACGAAATGTCAATACTTTCACCATAAACTATGAATGGTATAAAAATAGCACATCCACAGTCAAACATATCACAAAACCTTCAAAACAATATTGAAGTTTTGTATCATAATAAATCAACTTCAAATAATCTTAAAACCCATCAAAGGATGTTGACATAGATGAAATCAAAATTCTTTTTAAAGAAATATCTCCTTTTATTTTGAAATCATTTAAGATCCATATAAAATCAAAAATTTTCTTTGAAAATAATCTTATAAGCTTTTAAGGGAAGCTTTGACGATTTTATAACGGCGGAAAATAACCGCACCCGCCGTATAAGTTGAAAAAAACATTCTTATCTTAATTCTGTCGAAAAGGTTAAAAAGCACCTTGTTTGGAAAACGACGGAAAGATTCCCTTATAAACCTCTTATAAAAAGTCAAACAAGGGTATAAATGACTTTAACCCATATTCTTTTAAATATTAAAAATGTTTTGAAATACATTTTGAAGAAACATGGATGTGGATGATAACGAGATCCCAGTAGATTATTACGTATAAACAACCTCGGATGATGAAGAGATTGTGAAATAACCCTTACCAGTTTGGTAACTTATGAAACATAAAACCCATGAAAGAGGTATCATACAATGAATATGTAAGTACACATAAATTAGAGTGTATTACACAAAGAATATAATTATGGGCAGTACATACACCACACAAAAGATAATGGTGGCAATATGGCATGAATCTCATGAGAATAAGGAGTGAGATGAAAACCCCTTACCACGTTAATCAACTGAGTCGTACGGTCAAAAGTTAATAACCACCAAATGATTTACAGAATAACATGAATATAAATATAATCATGATAATATATATCAAATGGCAGTACACAATACACCACTTTCAATAATTTAGTGGCGAACAATGGAAATCTCACGGAATTGAAAGTGAGATAAGAAAATCCCTTACCTTGTACTTTTCCTTGGTTGGGGTAGGTTAACCTCCTGTATAATGGTGAAATAATTGTTATTAAATTATACAAGAATCATATACATTAATATGATATCATATATGTTCTTTTAACATTGCTTTATTAATAATATCTTAGTATTATCGTCGTTTCGGGTGATAATCGATTCGTTCTTCTTAAATGTTTGGTTACGTAAGACATGTTTGTAATGGATAGATTATATCTTATTCATAATCAGAATGATATTAACATTATTTTTAACCCTAAAATGAGAATAAGACTTGAATGGATACGATGGAGGATGGATCTCACCGCGTTCGTGGAGACGGTAGTCCGTACGTACGCACGAACGCTACTTCCATTTAATTTTTATTTTAAAAGAATTGAATCCAAATGATACATAGGTATATTACTATTCCAGTATAATATAATATTTTATATATGTTACTTAAGTTCATTAACACCATCCTTTATAAGTTCCATGTGTGGTATGAACAAGTCATATCATTTTAAGGGGGCGGTAGTCCGCACTTCCTCAAATGAAATTATCGTATGTATATACAACATGAAACGAATAATGGTATGAAATAAAATGGAATTACAGAAGCTTATATATAAAATATATATCATTAATATCATATTTAATTATAGTTCCATCATAATTTCCACCATGAGAGGCGGTAAGATGTATTTGAACAATCATCGTTTCGTGAGGCGTTAGTTTGCCATCCACAGAAACATTATGTTCATCATCCATTAGATGGAGTTGTGTGTATGTGTAGTTTGAATCCTTCTTATAACAACATTCTAGTATATTGAGGATACTGGTGTTGTTACAAAAGAAAGGAAATAAAAAGATTTTGGGGGTTGGAGAAGCAAAATAAATGAAAATAATTTAAGAGAAATCGTTACCTTTAATTTAGGTAACTCACTTTGGTTGGAACCAAAGAACTTCTTGAAATGCTTTCTGCCTAAGGGGAAGCTTAAAGGAGGAGGAGAGGGATGTGGGGAGATTTGTTGGGCAGAGTTTGGACGAGCCAAGTGGCTTAAGAGGTGTGAGGAATGAGTAGAAGTGGTCTCCTTTTATAAGGGAGAAGAGGGGCTCTTTAGGAAAGAGTGAAAGTATTACTTTATAATATAATTATATTCGGTTTATAATGGTCCAAAAATCATTGAGATCGAAGATAAGATGATTCATATTCTAAATAACATCAACCAATAAGAATTGGACAGGTTTTAGATAATATTTTAATCATTATAATCTTATTTATTTAAATGATTTATTAATGAGGTAAACATTGAATCATTATTGTGTCAATAATAATTTAAATTATTTGATGTCTAAAAATTATAAATAAAATATCATTATGTAGGAAATCTTTTTAGCTTTCTAATGAATATTTATAATCGAAAATCAAACATGTATAACCCTATGTAAAAATTGTTCTTCTAAAAGATGTAAGCTTATGCCATTTTTATTTTTATTTTAACTTTATTAATATAAAGTGTCCCTACCACATACAAGTGGATCCAAGGGATCCCCAAATTGACCCAAGGATGCTCATGGTCGGGTATGTGTCCACCAATAAGGTTAGGACACGTTTTAGGTTAATTTTTTATTATTATAATATTATTTTTTAACCCTTATTTACCGGATTTACCCTTAACCATGGTAAATAAAATATTTACCACAGTAATTATTCAAAATGTCTAAAAATAAAAGTTACCTATTTACACAATTTGGACATCCTGATTCCAAATATGGAATCCATTTTTCTAAATTCAAAACACAGAAGTGGCAGAAATTAATTTAAAATTAATTCCCGCTGTTAAAACAAAAAGCGTGTTTTTAAGAGGTAATAACTATCAAAAGATTGACACTTGTTTATGTTTGGTTTAATTGTAAAATTATGTACAATGACCAACATTATATTAAATGGTAAAAATATATTCTAAATATACTTTAAAACCACTCAAATTCATAATTTATTACTATTAATTATTTTGATTAAAAAAGTTGTTTTTAATTAAAATTTAGTAATTTTCACTATTCATCAAAATATGAAAGTTATCCGAAAAGTACCAAAATTTCACCTTAGGCTAAATTTGATATTCCGAATCCAGAAATGAAGTCCATTTTAAAATATAAAATATATATAATTTCAAAAATTAGGTATTACTATTCATAACGGCTAGTTTGATTGGTTGTGGTGTGTGTTAAAACTCAAGGCTGCGTACAACACACGCTACTGTATTATTCAAAGAAAGCGTACCGTGGAAGCTTGGGATGTTTCATTTTAAATTTTTGATGTCCCCATTTAGTCAAAAAGTTTAAAATATTGTATTTAAAAAGGGTTCACTATTAAAAGTTGATAAAAGTGCAATACTGAAAATGAATTTGTTCTTGCATTATATCTAAGAAACTCATAATATGGATTCTAAAATTATAATGATTATATAAAGTTTAAAATTTAGATAATACTATCCATAACCTCTTTTGAATGGCTTTTTTTTTTGTAATTCATGGTGTGATTGAACTCGTTGTTGCGTGTAGTGCAAGTTATTGAATTATTTTGAAGAAATAACACACTATGAAATCTTGGGGTGTTACAGTAAGAACCCATTTTTTTCTACGAAATACTTTGGAATATTCTTGATGTTATTCTAGAGAAGTGCCTTCAGACGGCGTGCGATTTTGAGCCCCGGTGTGGCCAGAATTAAGTTTTCAGTGCGTTCACACTAGGAATGCCAAATAAATGGGATAACTCCTAAATGGTGATCCGGATCAGAAACCTAAGTGTACGGATGGGTCCGAAATTGGTTTTTTACCTTAGGAACGACATAAAACCTGTCAGTGCGGGGGCGTTTGGACCCCTCGCTCGCTATCGGATTGTGGAACAGATAAATTAAATAATTAATTTATTTGTTTAACGGCTTAACTAATTATCTCTTAAACGGTGGATTAGATTGGAAAACCAAGGGCTCCGTTGAGTTTGGAACGTTCCGTTTACCCTAGTAGGGGTGTAACTTTCGTGGGTGCGGGCCTTCTGTGAAAAACGCCGCCAAGGGCGTTTTCGTAATTTAGCGGCCTCGGTCGTTAAATTTTATAACTTTTGAATGGGGATTTAGATTAAAATTATTATACCACCATTGCTCTCGAAGCGTTGTGTCCACCCTAGGGGTGCCCTTCTTTTTGTCTATGTTGGGTGCGGAGTCGGGGGCGTGCCGGGCGGGGGGTTTAAGTGTTTTCTACTTAAACACACCCCCTCCCTCTCCTTCTTCTTCTTCTTCTTCACCTGGATAGTGTCAGGTGGCATCCCCCTCCCTCTCCTCCTCCACTCCGACGAGGAAGCTCTGGCGAGGCGCGGTGCGGTGGAGGACTCTCTGTGAAGCTCCAGGCAACGCCCAAGAGGTGGGATTTGTCGTTTTTGTTTTCTTTTCCATCACCTACTTTGAGCTTGTTTATCTGCATCAAATTTTTGTTTGATCTTCGAAAAAACCCATGGATGAGTATCATATTTTATTATCTTTCCAATACATATTTCGGAATTGAAATCCGAGTTCGGAGGATGCCGCAGCGGTTCGACGAAGTTTGCGGGTTTTCGGTTTCCGGCGGGTTCGAGTGGCGGCGCGACGTCCTTAGGAGGCGGCGGCGGGGCTATCGGACGGCGGCACGGGCTAAGGCACAGGGCGGCGCGGGTGTTCAACGGAGGTTGGAACTAGGGGCGAGCAGCCCGAGCGGCCTGGAGACGGTGAGGGCGAGGCCGAGCTCGCCAGCCGCAACCGAGAACCGGGGTCGCGGCGCGCGACCCCGCTGGGGAGACAACGACCCGCGTCGCGTGGGTCTTCGCACGGCGGACCGACCGGCCGTCATGGCCGGTCTGAGCATGGACCGCTGGTCCAAGGCCGGCTCACATGGCTAAGCAGCAGGCCGGCACTGAGAGCCGGATCGGCCGACGCGGACTGGACCAGGCCGGGCGGACCGGCCAGTCTGGCCGGTCCAGGCCGGTCCAGCCCAAGGTGTTCGCCCCCTGGATTCGGACGCTCGTATTTACCGCTACGGGTGTCCGTTTTTTGTGAAGTATGAGGCAGAACCTTCCTGGTGTCGAGGCGAAATTTTTGAGATGGTTTTCAGAATTTTTAATTACCTAAACGAGGGGCCTCGGAGGCGCAACACATCTTTAAGTGAATTGACGTTTTTCGGGGAAACTTGTTTTGGACGGCGCGGACGCGTCCAACATCCGTTTTGATCGCTGTCAGCGGCATTGGGACCCTAGCGCCAGGGCGAAGCTTTCTAGGGAGGATTTGGGCATTAAAGCCAGAGTTGAGGTGTGGGTCCAACGACCCGTCTTTTGAGCTGCGAGCAGCGTCTAGCGAATTTCTCATTGGGTGTCCGTTCGGGGCGTGCGAGCAGTCGATTCTGGATGTTTTTTCCGAGAGGATTTCAATGGTGCAATCTGCCCGCTCTAATTCAGCATGATGGTGCGGGCCATACGAGGGTCGTTTGAGCGTTGATGGCGATTTTCCATCTCTATCACCGGGTGATCGTTTTGGACAAGTGAATAGTCCACCTTGTGTACTTTTTTCAAAGGATCGCAACGGTACGATCCGTTCATTGTGTTTCGGGACTGGGATGTGGGTCCCACGTAGCATCGCTCGTGTGCGGTGTGCCGGAATGCATATTTTTCTCCAGATATCCATTCCACTCAAGTGAGTAGTCCTTTTGATGTGTTTTCCCAAGGGGATCGCAATGGTGCGATGCGCTCGACTGTTTTCGGGGCCGAGGCTCAGGATCATGGGATGTCTTTTGGGCGTAAAGCGGTGTTGGCGATTTTTATGTCAGATATCCATTGGAGGCGAGTAAGTAGTCGATCTTTCATTTTTTTCACGAGTATTACAACGATGTAATCTATTCAGGCTGGTAGAGCCTCTTACGCGATCTTATTAAATGTGGAAGCACGAAAAGTGTACCAGTGGAGGTTTTTCCTACGGTGTTTGTAGAGAACCCTTAGCGTGTGATTGTGTTCAATCTTGGGAGAGTGAATTGAATTCTTGAAGAGATGTAGTTGGTCGTGCCTGGGTTGATGAGGTGGCAAGTTGGAGTTGTTATGTTACTCCTTCGCGTTGATGTTGGGTGCTGTGTTCACGTTAGCCTTTGGCCAGGAAACGTGGTATACTCTGGGAGTATGCGATAATGCTGGAAGGTACATGTGGATATTTTTACCTGATAATGTTTATGCTCTTGGTTGGGGTTGACTTGGGGCCACACGTCGTGTGGGCCCCTTGTGTGTGTCGTGTTCTGCTTTACTTACATTTGACCTCTCACAGCGTAGAGGGTTCATCGGTCCTCGACTTGTGACCAGCTGGGTTGAGTCTTCCCCAGTTCTGTTCTCGTTTGTTGACCATCGGGGTTGAGTTTTCCCCTGGCTCTGTGCTCGTTTGTTTGACTATCAGGGTTGAGTTTTCCCCTTGTCCTATTCTCGATGGTTTTGACCAGCAGGGTTGAGTGTTTTCCCCTGGTTCTGTTCTCGATGGTTTTGTCCAGCAGAGATGGTTTGGTTCCTCTGTTTCTTCAGTTGTAAGGGGTTTCAGTACCGTGCCCCTTCCACCGGACTACGACACCATTTGAGACTACAGGTGTTCGTACAGTGTGGGTGTTTCGCCACTTCCTGGGATGAGTTGTCTCAGTCTGCTTCGACAGCGACTCAGTGGATTGGAGAGTGATCTCCTTATGAGGGTTGGGTAGTTGCTCCGGTCCCTTTGTGTTCCCTGGTAGAGTTCTTGTGAATTCGGTGTGACCAACACTTTACGCGGGAAACGATCCTCTACGCAGGAGGTTGTTTCCAAGAGGGATGAGGTTGTTACCAGTAGGGCTGAGGTTGTTTCGACTAGGGCTCGCCAGTTGTACCATCCAGCAGGGATGGCCAGTGGGTTACCATACAGCAGGGATGGCCAGTACAGCGGTGTTCACCGAGCAGTACCATCCAGCAAGGATGGCCAGAGCAGTTCCGGGTTTACCTCCAGTGGGGTTGGGAAGTGGTCCCTGATGTTGTGCTTACCTCTAGCTGGGTTGTGCAGTGGTCCCCGATGTCGGGCTTACCTCCAACTGGGTTGGGCAGTGGTCCCCGATGTCGGGCTTACCTCTAGCTGGGCCGGGTAGTGGTCCCCGATGTCGGGTTACCTCCAGCTGGGCTGGGCAGTGGTCCTGTCGCCGAATTTATCCGGGTCTCCCTCCAGTGGATTACCCTATTATGGGAGTGGGCAGTGTGGCACCCGTCGACTCTTTCCAGGTCTCCCTCCAGTGGGAACCTATCGACTTCCCGAGACACTCTAGCGGGGCTGGGCAGGGGGTCGCCTGTCGACTTTGAGACTTCTCGACTGTGTGACGGTGATGAGGTATGGTTTGACTTTCCCCTAGAACTCTCAAGTACGGTGGAATATTTCCCCCACCGAGACGCGTCCTTGCGACACGGCCTAAAACTTTACAGGCGAGTCAGTGCCGCCCAAAGCGGATAGTATCAAAGTGTGGTGATTTGAGCCCTCGACTTGCAGTTCAGGGAAAATGTGTGGGATGCTGGGCATCGATGGTGTTTACTTCTGGTATTGTTGGCTACTCACCATATTGGGATGAGCTACGGGATGGAGATCCCCTTACGATCTTGTTTGGGCTTCTTGATTAAACATATGGATATGTATATACCTTGTTCCAGTACCCACTCCTTGGGTTTTGGTTACTCTCCTTCCAAGAGAGGCGAAGACGCACGGGGTATGACATGTGCTTTCCGTGTCCAGCTTCTCATGGTTGGATGAGTCTACTCTCTTGCTATAGGTAGCGAAGACTCGAAGAGAAGTTCATCTTCTCACTGTTTCTATCTCCTTGTTTTTGGAAAAGTCTACCTTCTTTCCTCTTGTTGGGTTGAGCTAGACTCTTTATTGTACTCTTTACTGCACTTTCGGTTGTACTCCTTTACTTTCCCCTATTCTATCTACTGCACACCCTTCGGTACCTCCTTTGTTGCTCCCTCGAGCCTTCGGGGTATCCTACTGAGTATTTTTATACTCACCCTACTTGGGCTTTGCCCGCACTTGGTGTTCCCTTGCAGACGATGGACAGGTTGGTCATGACTTCAGTGGAGCTTAGGAGTTCGAGAGCTAGGATCACGTGCGGTGGTCGGAGTCGGGTTCTAGGTGGGGGACCCTTCCAGCTGTTTTCCTTTTTGTTTACCTATTGCTGGGTTGTGGCACTTTTCTGGTTGGGTGCGTGTTTTGCCCCATTTCTTTTCAGTGTACCTTCAGGTTTTACTTTTTACTTTTAGAGGATGATGCACACTGTGGTTTATTTATAGCAGTCACCCTTTAATTTACTTGGCTTTTATTTTTACTCTGAACTTCTGCATTGAGTGGGTTGCGTGTGTGTACAATTACTTAGGAAAAGGCCTCCCCGAGTTATTGTTCCTTCAGCACTGGTCGCCAGCCCCTGGCCTATGGAGGCGAGCTTGGGGTTATTGTGGCTCGAGCCCGGGTAGGGTCGGGTCGTGACAAAGTGGTATCAGATGTGGTTCGTTCCTTGGGACATTGTTCGGACGTCCCTAAAATAAAAAGGAATTGGTTGGGATTTAGGGAAACGGTGTCAACGTGTCTCGATAGCAGCTCTAATGCCAGGGAGTCCAGTGATGGTGCGGCGTCCGACATATCCATTCACCAGGACCTTGATAACCCGCTTGTCGACTCAGCATGCTGAGACACTAGTTGTAGGGAAAATCGGTTTGTGCATCACATAGGATTGAGTATTTGACTGTCCTTCTTAAGTCATCTCTCCATTGTTTTTGTTGTGATATACATATATGCTCATCTGATCACGGAACTCCTTGATAATATTCAGAATGTCTCCGCGAAGACAGCCAGCCAGGATACCAGCTTTGGTTCGTGATGACGGCCCTGTGAGCTACGAGGCCATAGTCCAGGACCCATCATGCGAGCCCCTTTCTCCGAGTGGGCCGGTAGCAGCACCCCCACCTGTTGAGCAGCAGACAGCTTCAGCAGAGCAGGCTGAGCTTGAGCGTAGGTTGAGCGTGCTCCGCGAGTTCCAGCGGTAGAGACCACTGAGGTTCAGTGGTGATCCAGACCCTCAGGTAGCAGTGGTTTGGCTAGAGATAGCGGTTTGCCTTTTAAGGCTTGTACAGACGTCGACAGATCAGAGAGTGGCTTTGGAAGCCAAACTTTTTCGTGGAACAACTTGGCGTTGGTGGAGTCTGGTGACTCAGTTTCTTGATGAGTTGTCACTTTCATAGGGAGACTTTCAGTTGTTGTTTCATGAGAAGTTTTTCCCCTCCTGCTTGTGCTCCATTCAGATTCAAGAGCTCCTGCAGTTTTAGTAGGGAGGGATGACGGTGGCCGAGTACGTGGCTAGTTTTGCAGTCCATGCACGCTTTTACCCGGACTTGGTCCATGACGACAACATCCGAGCACGGAAGTTTGAGAAGGGTCTCTACTGAGATGTTCGTGTTGTCATATTACCCTTGAGAACTTCCACATATTCCGGGGTGCTAGAGCAGGCGTTGGTGACAGAGAGCTTCCTGTCACGTTCTAGAGTTGGTGGTGGCAGCAGACACATTGGAGCCGAGACGTCTTCTGCAGCTAGCAAGCGTCGGCAAGCAGAACCTCGACGCATGTGACTTTTTGAAAACCGGACTCAAGGGCGTGGTCATACACCACAGTGGCTTCGGAGGGCACCAGTGCAGCCCAAAGAGAGTCGGTGCTATGATTGTGATGGCGAGGTCACCTGGCATGAGACTGCCTGACCAGGCATGCGGAGAGCTTCGGGTTTGCAGTAGGTGCACCACTGTGGAAGAGGAAGCGCCGTGATCGGAGTAGTACCCAGAGATGTGGTTCTAGCAGAGGCACGGGAGGAGCTGGTAGTGGGGGATGACTTTACGAGGTCTTTCCATCACCACTAGGCGGTCCACGTCAGGCTCCAGGAGCTGACAGTTGGGACCATGAACAGCCACGAGCTTTGGATGTCTACGATCCTGCAGAGCATGAGGTGATAAGAGGTACGCTTTACGGATATTCTACTTCTTGCAGTAGAATTGTTAGACTCTGTGTGTGAAATGCTTTTCTCCCTTCTCCTTGCTTCAGTTGTTACCAGGGTGGCACGGGGCGTCGGTGTAACCCTGTGTTGGTAAGGTAAAAGGCGAGAGTCCTTTTCTTTAGTCGATGGTGTTGACTCCATTGCTCTCCGATTGTGTAAGAGAGTCTTGGTTGAGAGACATTGACTGTGAAACCTTGTGTGACCAGATATCCTTAGGTGATTCACCATATGGATATTCTGAAGGAGGGAATCACTGGGCTTTGTCTCAGGTCCAAGCGGTGATTCTAGTCGATGCGTGCGACGAAGAGGTTCGATCAGGGAGGTGAGCTACCCTCGAGGTCCTTCGGACCATTTGAGAGCGTGAAAAGGGATGGAGAGATTCCCTACTTACTTTCCCTAACCCCAAAGGCTGGTTTGGGTGCATAGAGTCTCATGTGTGACTCACCTGAGGAGATGTGTGTGTGCTCTTATGCACGTCATCAGCGAGAGCAGACCTCGCGTGAATAGATGAAATCCTTTGGCCTATGTTCGGTGACGCAGAACTGCGCAAGAGTTCTTATAGGTATGGGAGATCTAGGTGTGGGCTTAGTACCCTGATTTGTTCCCTGGTTTTTCTTTTCGGGGACGAAAAGCTTGAAGGAGGGAATGATGTAAGAACCCAATTTTTTCTGCGAAAGACTTTGGAATATTCTTGATGTTATTCCAGAGAAGTGCCTTCATACGGCGTGTGATTCCGAGCCCCCGTGTGGCTGAAATTAAGTTTTCAGTACGTTCACACTGCGAACGCCAAATAAAAGGGATAACTTCTAAACGGTGATCCAGATTGGAAACCTGAGTGTACAGATGGGTCTATAATGGGGTTTTTACCCTATGAACGACATAAAACTTGTTGGTGCGGGGCGTTTGGACCCCTCGCTCGCTATCGGAGCGTGGAATGGATAAATTAAATAATTAATTTATTTGTTTAACAGATTAACTCAGTATCTCTTAAACAGTGGCTCAGATTTGAAAACTGAGGGTTCCGTTGAGTTCGGAACGTGTCGTTTACCCTAGGAGGGGTGTAACTTTCGCGGGCGCCGGCCTTCTGTGAAAAACCCCACCAAGGGCGTTTTCGTAATTTAGAGGCCTCAGTCGTTAAATTTTATAACTTTTGAACAGGTCCTCAGATTAAAATTATGAGACCATCGTTGCACTCGGATCATCCTTTTTACCCTAGGGGCTCCCTCCTTTTTGTCTGCGTCGGGAGCGGAGTCGGGGGCGTGCCGGGCAGGGGGTTTAAGTGTTTTCTACTTAAACACACCCCTCCCTCTCCTTCTTCTTCTTCTTCGCCTGGATAGTGGTAGGTGGTATCCCCCTACCGCTCCCCCTTCACTCCGTCAAGGCAGCGCCGACAAGGCGCGGCGTGGCGGCAGACTCTCCGCGAAGCTCCAGGCAACACCCAAGAGGTAGGATTTGTCGTTTTTGTTTTATTTTCCCGCACCTACTTTGAGATAGTTTATCTGCATCAAATTTTTGTTTGATCTTAAAAAAACCCATGGATGCGTAGTATATTTTATTATCTTTCCAACACATCTTTTGGAATTGAAATCCGAGTTCGGAGGAGGCCATAGTGGTTCGACGAAGTTTGCGGGTTTTCGGTTTCCGGCGGGTTCGAGCAGCGGCGCGACATCCTTAGGAGGCGGCGGCGGGGATCTCGGACGACAATGCGGGCTAAGGAGCAGGGCGGCGTGGCTGTTCAGAAGAGGTCATCACTGGGGTCAAGCGTCCAAGATATCCTGGCGACGACGAGGTTGAGGTCGAGATCGCCGGCCGCGACAGAGAACCAGGGTCGCGGCGCACGACCCCGCTGGGAAGACAACGACCCACGTCGCGCGGGTCTCCGCGCGGCGGACCGACCGTCCCTTCTGGCCGGTCTGACCATGGTCCGCTGGTCCACGGCCGGCTCGCGCGGCTAATCCATGGGCCGGTGCTGCGAGCCGGACCGGCCGACGCAGACCGGTCCAGGTCGGGCGGACCGGCCGATCCAGGCCAATCCAGCCCAAGGGGTTCGCCCCTGGCTTTGGATGCTCGTATTTACCGCTAAGGGTGTTTTTTTGCGTGTCGTCTATGGAATCACCTTCCTGGTGTCGAGGAGAACTTTTTGAGATGGTTTTGGGAATTTTTAATTCCTGAAACGAGGGTCCTCGGAGGTGCGACGTGTCTTTAAGTGAATTGATGTTTTCTAGGAAATATTGTTTTGGACGGCATGGACGCGTCCGACGTCCGTTTTGAGCACCGTCAGTGACATTGGGACCCTGGAGCTGGGGTGAAGCTTTCCAGGGTGGTTTTGGGCATTAAATTTGGAGTTGAGGTGTGGGCCCCACAACCGTCTTTTGAGCTGCGAGCAGCGTTTAGCGACTTTCTCATCAGGAGTCCGTTCGAGGCGTGCGAGCAATCGATTCTGGATGTTTTTTCGAGGGGATTTCAATGGTGCAATCCGCCCGCTCTAATTCAGTACGATGGTGCGGGCCCCACGAGGGCCGTTTGGGCATTGATGGTGATTTTCCATATCTATCAATGGGTGACCATTTTGGACAAGTGGATAGTCCACCTTGTGTACTTTTTCTAGAGGATTGCAATGGTGTGATCTGTTCGTTGTGTTTTGGGACTGGGATGCGGGTCCCACGTAGCATCGCTCATGTGCGGTGCGCCGGAATTCATATTTTTCTCCAGATATCAGTTCTACTCAAGTGATTAGTCCTTTTGACGTGTTTTCCCAAGGGGATTGCAATGGTGCGATGCGCCCGACTATTTTCGGGGCCGAGCTTCAGGATCACGGGACACCGTTCGGGCGTAAAGCGGTGTTGGCGACTTTTACGTTGGATATCCGTTAGAGGCGAGTAAGTAGTCGATCTCACATGTTTCTTCACGAGGATTACAACGGCGTAATCTGTTCAGGCGGGCGGAGCCTCTTACCCGATCTTATTAAGTATGGAAGCACGAAAGGTGTACCGGTGGAGGTTTTTCCTGCGGTATTTGCAGAGAACCCTTGGCGTGTGATCATGTTCACTCTTGGGAGAGTGAAGTGAATGCTTGAATAGATGTAGTTTGACATACCTGGGCTAATGAGGTGGCAAGTTGGAGTTGTTACGTTACACCTTTGCGTTGACATTGGGTTCCGTGCGCACGTTAGCCTTTGGGTGGGAAACGTGGTATACTCTGGGAGTATGCGAGAACGCTGGGAGGTACATGTGGATAGTTGTACCTGAGAATGTTTGTGTGCTTGGTTGGGGTTGACTTGGGGCCACACGTCATGTGGGCCCCTTTTAGGTGTTGTGTTATGCTTTACGTACTTTTGACCTATCGCAACGTAGAGGGTTCCTCGGTCCACGACTTATGACCAGTCGGGTTGAATCTTCCCCTGGTTCTGTTCTCATTTGTTGACCAGTGAGGTTGAGTTTTCCCCTGGCTCTGTGCTCGTTTGTTTGACCAGAAGAGTTGAGTTTTCTCTTGGTCCTCTTCTCTATGGTTTTGACTAGCAGGGTTGAGTGTTTTCCCCTGGTTCTGTTCTCGATGGTTTTGGCCAGCAGTGATGGTTTGGTTCCTCTTTTTCTTCAGCTTTAAGGGGCTTCAGTATTGTGCCCCTTCTACCATACTACTGCACCGTTTGTGACTACGGGTGTTCGTACAGTGTGGGTGTTTCCCCACTTCCTGGGATGAGTTGTCTCGGTCTTCTTTGACAGTGAATCAGCAGATTGGAGCATGATCACCTTGTGAGGCCCTGGGAGTTTCTCCCGTCCCTTCGTGTTCCCCGGTAGAGTTCTTGTGAATTCGGTGTGAACAACACTTTACGCGGGCACCGATCCTTTACCCAGGAGGTTGTTTCCAGCAGGGCTAATGTTGTTACTAGCAGGGCTGAGGTTGTTTTGAGTAGGGATCACCAGTTGTACCATCCAGTAGGGATGACCATTGGGTTACCATCCAGCAGGGATGGCCAGTACAACGGTGTTTACCGAGCAGTACCATCCAGTAGGGATGGCCAGAGAAATTCCGAGTTTACCTCCAGTGGGGCTTGGAAGTGGTCCTCGGTGCTGGGATTAACTCCATCTAGGCTGTGCAGTGGTCCTCGATGTTGGGATTAACTTCAGCTGGGCTGGGCAGTGGTCCCTAATGCCGGGCTTACCTCCAGCTGGGCTGGGCAGTGGTCCCCGATGCCGGGTTACCTCTAGCTGGGCTGGGCAGTGGTACTGTCACTGACATTAGCTGGGTCTCCCTTCAGTGGATTACCCTATTACGGGACTAGGAAGTGTGGCACCTGTCGACTCTTACCGGGTCTCCCTCCAGTGGGATCCCGTTGACTTCCAGGGACCCTCCAGCGGGGCTGGGCAGGGGGTCACCTGTCGACTTTGAGACCTCTCGACTGTGTGACGGTGATGAGGTGTGGTTTGAATTTCCCCCAGAACTCTCAAGTATGAGGGAATCTTTCCCCACCGAGATGCGTCCTTGCGATGCAACCTAAAACCGTGCGGGTGAGTCAGTGCCGCCCAAAGAGGATAGTATCAAGGTGTGGTGATTTGAGCCCTCGACTTGCTGTTCGGGGCAGACGTGCGGGATGCTGGGCATCGATGGTGTTTACTTCTGGGAATGTTGGATACTCACCTTCTTGGGCTGATCTACAGGATAGATATCCCCTTACGATCTTGTTTGATCTTCTTGATTGAGCATATGGATATGTATATACCTTATTCCAGTACCCACTCCTTGGGTTTTGGTTACTCTCCTTCCAAGAGAGGCGAAGACGCATGGGGTATGCCACGTGCTTTCTGTGTCTAGCTTCTCGTGGTTGGACGAGTATACTCTCCTTCTATAGGTAGTGAATACTCGACGATAAGTTCATCTTCTCACCGTTTCTAGCTCCTTGTTTTTAGACGATTCTACCTTCTTTCCTCTTGTTGGGTTGAGCTGGACTCTTTATTATCCTCTTTACTTCACTTTCGGTTGTACTCCATTACTTTCCCCTGTTCAATCTACTGCTCACCCTTCGGTACCTTCTTTTTTTCTCCCTCGAGCCTTCGGGGTATCCTTCTGAGTATTTTTATACTCAACCCTGCTTGGGATTTTCCTGCACTTGGTGTGCCCTTGCAGACGACGGATAGTTTGGTCGTGACTTTAGAGGAGGTTAGGAGTTCGAGAGCTAGGATCGCGTGTGGTGGTCGGAGTCGGGTTCCAGGTGGGGGACCCTTCTAGCTGTTTTCCTTTTTGTTTACATGTTGCCGGGTTGTGGCACTTTTCTGGTTGGGCACGTGTTTTGCCTCTTTTATTTTCGGTGTACATTCAACTTTTACTTTTTACTTTTAGAGGTCGATGCATATTGTGGTTTATTTATAGTAGTTTCCCTTTACTTTACTTGGCTTTTATTTTTAATCTGCACTTTTGCATTGAGTGGGATGCGTGTGTGTGTGTGTACAGATACTTAGGCAAAGGCCTCCCTGAGTTATTGTTCCTTCGGCGCTGGTCGCCAGCCCCTGGCCTATGGAGGCAGGCTTGGGGTAGTTGCAGCTCGAGCTCTAGTAGGGTCGGGTCATGAAAAATACATCCTTGTCTGGATACGAGCAGGTAGAGGCAGCTCTGGCATAGATGTACCTAGGGGTAGGACCCGAAAACACCACTTTGAGCTAGACTCGAACGGGAACTGGTGCACGACAACGGGCCTTGCTGCACTCTTGGTTACGACACTCCTGGGGGATATGCTTAGGATAATTCTCATTTTATTTACAAACCATTATGTAGGGTTTATGAGTATATACTTCCTCAAAGAAAATATTTTTTATGATTATGGATTATATCCATAAACTGTACAATTTACGTTAGGTATTTTATAAGTTTGGAGTTATTCATTACAATTCATAAACTGACCTAGTGTATGTCATTGTATAGAAATGGCGCCCAATAGAAGGAATGTGAACTCCAGCAATACGTATGATCCAAAGAGTAAGAAGGATCATATCTTCCACGGTATTAATCCAACATTTAGAAAGGAAATAGTCTCTCATGTTTTCTCAACATATGAAGAAATAGTATCATTTGTTAAAAAGATAAGTCAAGAATTACTTGAGTCCTATGGATTTTAAGGGAAGAAAGAGAAGAAAGGTATGGAAGAGAGAATGATGTATAAAGGTAAGAGGGAAAAGAAGAATTTTCCCATATGTGATAACTGTGGGAAGAAACACCCTAGAATTTTCCTGAAGGGAATGGGAGTTTTTCATAAGTGTGGAGAAAAAGGACACCAAGTACGTGACTGTAAGGGTAAGAAAAAGGTTTCAAATGTACAATGCTTCATCTGCAAGGAGTTGGGACACTATGTGAATCAATGTACAAATTATCAGAGTATACCCCAAATGCTGCTATTGGATAAGAATCAAGTTATGATACTACCAAAGATGAAGAGGAATGATTAAGAGCTCTTATGTTGTAATTAAAGTATTATGTCATTTGTGTGTTGTACCAATGATGTACTGGTTATATGAATTTTGGAAATAAATAAGGATTGTAATAAAGTACTATTTCATTGGGAATTTGAGATTATATGGTTCTGATACTAAGGTAGTAATTTTGGCATAAGAGATGATTGATTTGGATAAATTATATTGCATATTCTTGACTATCTTGGAACTGATTAATGGTTTGTTTATTTAATTATTGTGGGAATATTCAAAATTTTGGGATATAAGGAATATATCCAGTATTATATAAAGGATAAGGGAGCATGAATGTAATCAATAAAGATTTATGTTAATTCAGGGTGTTACCAAGTTTTAGAATAATGAAGGTGTTCACATGTTATTACGTGGAAAAAGGATCATAATTGTGTTTACCTTTCTTATAAATTTTGGATTGTGAGTTTGGATATAATTATTTTGGATAAGTCTAGTTTGAAATTATTTTTGGATTGCCATAAAAAGGACCACCTGGAGGTCGGGCGGCAACCCGTCGCGACCGCCAAGGCCGCGAGACTTGAACCCGCAACCGAAGGGCGACAAGGGTGTATCACCTACCACTGGCCCACGTGATGTCCTGGATTGGATAATGTAGTTTTTAAAAAAAAGGTCTAGTAGATTAATTATAAATTCATTTTTTAACCCCATATGAATAGGATAAATAGAATATATTTTTTAAGTTCTATTATCTTTTAGAGTGAAAGATGAGTTTGTGGTAGAAATTAGTTAAAGGATGGAACTCTACTTGTCAAGTATATATTTTTATTCTTCCATTATTCTATGAAGAATTTAATTCTTATACTTTAGTGAATGGATCTTAAAACCAATTTTTTTATCCTAATACAATATGTTTTGTTGAACCGGTGGTATTTTAAATCATCATAGATTGATGAATTTAAGGCCCTCAATTTTACACTTGTTTGTGATTGATGACCTCAATCACTACCTATAAATATTTATGTTTTTCCTCCAATTATATGTCTCTAATTTCCACCAATGTTATCCTAATCGAGATCATAATTTGGCGGTGACCCTTTCATTTCCCTTTTTCCTCTTATTAAGACTAAATTTTATTAACCTAATTTCTGCTGTGGGTTTTCCCAAAGGTATTTTCTATTTTCAAACTTTTATTTTTGAAAAATAATTTCAAATTGTGAGGGAAAAATTTATTGAAGTAGGGGAGAATGTAACACCCCAAGCTTTCACGGTACGTTTCCATTTGAATAATGCAATATCTTGCATTGTACGCAACTTCGAGATTCTAACACACCGCGACCAATCAAAGTAGCCGGTATGAATACTAATACCCACTTTTTGAAATTTTATAAATTTTATCTTTCAATATTGACTTCATTTTTTGGATTCAGAATATCGAAATTATCTTAGGGTGAAATTTTGGTACTTTTGGAATTACTTTCATATTTTGATGAATATTGAAAATTACTAAATTTTAATTAAAAACAACTTTTTTAATCAAAAATAATTAATAGTGATAAATTATGAATTTTAGTTATTTTAAAGTATATTTAGATTATATTTTTACCATTTAATAAAATTTTGGTCATTGTACATAATTTTACATTAAAACTAGACATAAGGAAGTGTCAATCTTTTGATAGTTATTATTTTTTTAAACACGCTTTTTGTTTTGACAGCGGAAATTAATTTTAAATTAATTTCTGCCACTTATATATTTTGAATTTAGAAAAATGGATTCCATATTTAGAATCATGAGGTCCAAATTGTGTAAATATGTAACTTTTATTTTTAGACATTTTGAATAATTACTTCGGTAAATATTTTATTTACCATGGTTAAAGGGTAAATCCGGTAAATAAGGGTAAAAAAATAATATTATAATAATATTAATTTACCCTAAAATGTGTCCTAACCATATTGGTTGATACATGTCCGACCATGGGTATCTTTGGGTCGATTTTGGGACCCCATGGAGCCACTTGTAGGAGATAAGGACACTTTATATTAATTATGTTAATGTAAATACAAAAATGGCATATGCATATATCTTTTAGAAAAAAAAAATTTACATAAGGTTATATATGTTATATTTTAGACTATAAATATTAATCAGAAATATATAAATATTTCCTACATAATGGTATTTTATTTATAATTTTTAGACATTGAATAATTAAATTTATTTATGACACAATAATGATGCAGTATTTTTTTTATTAATGAAAGAATCAAATAATAGGTATTATAAATGTTAAAAAATATATAATTTGAAATTTTTGATGAAAAAAAAGATTTTTTTTTAATATGACTTGTTATAATTTCTTAAATGAATTTTTTTCGAATTAATGAAGTTGTTAAGACTTTAACAAAAATAAATTATTAAATATTGTCAAAATTGACATAAATGAGTTTTAAAAAAAATATTATATTATTAATTGATATTATATTCCTAAAAATCTATGGTTAGGCCAAAGGACTTATATCATGATAGGTGTATCATTAATTGACCACTTGGGGGTCTCTTGGATGTATATAGTATGTTTATTAACTATATAATATAAAAATACAAAGTGACATGGTAAATGTCAAACTAATTAACTAAGAGTTAAAACTAAACGATAAGGTTAGTATAGTGACCCAAGCCTATCTAAAATCTATTGTTTGAAAGGATTTAGACACATACCCACCTTTAAATTTAAATAATCCACTTTTTATCCATTAGAAACCGATTATAAATTTATTATAAAATAATATTTCTAGTTTTTCCTAAGGTGCCCCTCACCCCTCTTATAAAAGGGCACTCTCCCTTCTCTCAAATTCATACCATCAAAGCCTTTTGGATCAGCCAAAACCTACCCAAATATTCTCTAAACTTCTCTCAATTAAACCTAGAGGCCTTATTTTGTTCAGAAAGCCAGCCTAAGGAGTCCTTTTGATCAAATCAAAAGAAAGAACCCGAAGAAGAGGTAATGTTTTCACCACCCTCTTTCAAATTCCTTTCTTCTTCAACTTCTTCTTTCATTGTTACTTCTATTATAAAATAATAACTTCAGTATCTTATATATACTATGATTTTATTATAAATATGGAACAACCATATTCAGTATTCTATCCATCCCTTGAATGACATGTCACCATACGTGCGTACGTACGGCTTACCATCTCCACGTCATGGTGTAATTGTTATTCAATAAATTATTATTTGGATGGGTATAATAATGATGTGTAATTAATGTAAATAATAAATATAACATTATAATTATTCTGTAAATATGATACACCTTCCAATTATATATTATTTTAATATAAAAAGAATGATATTGTCACTCGTGCGTACGTACGGACTACCGTCTCCACGAACGCAATGAGATTCATTCCCCATCGTATCAATGCAAGTATAATTCTCATTTGATGATTAAAAATAATTTTTAAGGACTTTATATCATTCTGGATATAAATAAGATACAACCTATCCATAACAAACACAACTTATGTAACAAAACATATAAAAGAAAACAGTAAGTTAACACCCGAAATGACGATAATACTAAGATATTATTAACAAAGCAAAGTTAAAAGATCATATATGATATCATATTAATGTATATGATTATTATATAATTTAATAACAATTATTTAACTATTATACAGGAGGTTAATCTACCCTCAGCCAAGGAAAATTACAAGGTAAGGGGTTTTCATATCACTCCTTATTCCCGTGAGATTAATGCCACATTGCCACTATTACCTTTTGTGTGGTGTATGTACTGCCCATAATTGTATTATTTGTGTAATAAACTTTAATTTATGTGTATTTACATATTCATTGTATGATACCTCTTTCATGGGGTGTATGTTTCATAAGTTACCAAATTGGTAAGGGTTAATTTCACAATCTCTTTATTATCCGAGGTTGTTTTTATGTAAGTATCTACTGGGACATATTTATTATCCATGTCCATGTTTTATGAAAGAGTTTTCAAAGGGATTATTTTAAGGAACTTTATTTACTAAAACATCATTTCAATTGTTTTAAATATCTATTCTTCTAAATCTTTATCATTAATGTCCATGTCTTCGAAATGGGTTTTAAGGATTTATTTATATGGACATGAATGTTTTTAAAATGTTAATTCCTTTAAAAAGTTTCAAAGTGGTATGGGACACTTTGATTCAAAAATGTCTTTAAATGAATTCTTTTCTAAATTGTGTGACTTTTAAATTTTTTCATGAAAAAGGGGTATTTCTCTCAAATATTTTTACAAATCATTTTCATCTATGTCAACAGCATTTAATGGATTTTAAACTTTATTTGTAGTTGATTTATCATGATACAAATATTCCATATTGTGTTGAAGGTTTTGTGATATGTTTGACTGTGGATGTGTTATTTTTATACCATTCATGTTTTATGGTTAAAGTATTGACATTTCATATGCTAGTTCTAATACGAATGTTTATGTTATGTTTCAACCTTTTCAAATGAGGAATGTATTGTACTTAGTAAGTGATGGGTGGAGCCCGCTATATCTCCTCAATGCATCGGTAGGTCTCATGAGATAGCTAGACATGGAATTGGCCGAGGACCTTTCCCAATTTGATTTATGGTTTTGGACGAGGACTTAATCATTTTTAGATGTCTTGGCCGAGGCCTTGACAAAATGTTTCAGAATGTCCGGCATTATACATTCCCTCATTATGGAAATAATATTGATGGTTCATGTTGTCATTTGACTAGTAGAATACCCATGATTATGTTTTATTATGGCATTATTTACTCATCTCATATTCTTTCCATGAAAGTATTAATGTTTATTATTGGTAAAGGAATGTGGTTTCAATTATTGACCATGCTTAATATTTATTCCATTTTTTACTGTATTACTGACCCTTACTGAGCGTTTGAGCTCACCCCTTTTTTATGTTTCATTTTCCCAGGATGTGAAGAAGTATTTTATGAATGACATGCAGGGATAGTATGAGGGGATATGAAGACAAGATTTTGTTGTATTTTTTTCATATTATTATGAAATGTAAGACTTATGAGTATATCTAGTAATTCCAAGGCTACTAAACTAATCGGTCTTTCGAGACTTGATCTTTTGTGATCATGCCAATGTTTTGTAATAATGCACCGACTCTGTGTAACTGGGGTTGGGGAATTACATTCAATCGTTGAGAGGGTTTAGGATATATCCACAATATTTGAAAACAAACCCCATCCCACTGGGTTGGGGTTATTTTTATCTCAATCACAATAACTAGGTTCATCATCCCCTAAGAAGGTCCTGAGGAAATCAAAACTAGTTCAAGATTAACCCCATCCTACTGGGATGTGGGAATTTATATCCCAATGATCATCCTTGGGATCATCAAATCCTCAACCAGAAGCATCATATCCTTGATAAAAGGATCAATAAATTCCAATTATGGCCCTGGATAGTTTACTTCCCATAGAGCTAGGTAAAATTTCATCATCATCATCACTATAGTGGGAATCAGTCTTCTCCAGGTTGGGAGGTAAATATCAACGGTCAGTATCCCATCCATTCCTCCAACCACAAGATAAAACTCTTCTATTTGGGGTATGTTTAACAACAGATTCAAAAAAAAACCCTTAAGGTCACTACTTATAGGATGATATGAGAGGAGTGTCAGGCAGAAAAAATCAAACTCCACTAAGGTTTCAGGCCAAAATGTACCAATATGTTCAAGGGTTCAAGGAACAACCCTAATGCAGGAAATGCAGAATCATCCTATTGCATTGAGTGTAATGGGATAACCACCATTTCTTGATAAACCTCTATGAATTTCTTCACCATCAACACAATAGTTAATGTGGATCAAGATGCATATTCATATAGATTCATCATAGAAAATATACCTCTAGTGGAAGGTCTAGATGTACCCACTAAGGCTGCACAAAACTAGAACCCATGGAGGATCTAAAACCTATAACCTATAAATAATGATATTAAAACACTATGATGGAACACTATAAAATATAATGGGAAAGGTGTGGATACGTCCCAATCACCTCCTAAAAGCATCGAAAATCCTTCCGTAGAAGAACATTTTCCACAATATGAGAATGATATACAAAGACTCAGACAAATGAACAAGGAGATAGTCAGGGGAAATTTTACCATTGGGTATCATCTTTAGGATGAGGTGAATATTCCTTATCCCATACATATTAAAAGAGATGATCCTCCAACAAGATTGTAATCTCTATATCAAATCAACTCCACATCCAGGAAGGTGGACTACATAAATGAGGAAGTAAAAAATGATCATGACTTCCCTCCCTTGATGTGATAGCCTCTCCCTCATGAGGGGGGTCATTATATCTTATCATGAATGAATAATCACCAATAGATGAAAAAAAGGTCATCTCACTAGGCCCTTCATACTCTCTATAGATGGTAGGTAGCTCATATGGCTGTATCTCCAAAACTAATCAACACCATAGAGTTCCTAGATAATCAAATGGAAGCCATGTATGGGTCACATGAACCTATACAGCCTGAGAGGAATTCATATCCTGAAAATTTGGATGGAACATTACCCCCAACCATTTTCATAAATCCTACATTCTCCACCATTAATGGTGTGGGAGACCCCGAAAAACATCTCACACACTTTATATTCCGATGTTTTCTGATGATGGGCCTTTGAGATCAATAAGTAGTGAACAATATGAGATGTTTTGTATAGACTCTAGTAGGTTTAGCCTTTATTTATTATAGTAGCCTTACATGAGGATCAGTTGTAGAATGGGACAACCTTCATCACCAATTCTTTTACCAGTTGAGCTCCATTCTAAGGAAAATGTTATTTTTCAACCTAAAAAACTACAAACAACACAAAAATTAGTGGGTTTCTGACTTCAAATCTAGATAGAATGTTTTAACCTATTCTATAACACTTCATGAATTTACAAATAAATTTAATATAGAATGCATGAAACACTAAGTCTCTAAAAAACACTTTGTAATAACCTATCCAATAAACATAATTTTCTACTTTTGCGATTTGAATTTCGAAAAACCGACATACACTATTGCGTTCAGTATGATATTTGGAGTCAGATATAATGAAATTAATTTTTGGTGAATAGTAAATTACCCTTATAAATAGTAACACCCCTATGAATAGTAACATGAACCTAATGAAAACTAATGAACCCTTATGAATGGTAAACTCACTCATGTAAATATAAATAAAATTTAGGCACCTTATAAATGATAGTGGATTTTTTAAACATTAATAATTAAGTGTTGGTATTTTTATGAGTAAAAAATATTTAATTAAAATTTTAAATTAATTAATTTATTTAAAATAAAATAAAATATCATAAAATGTATTCCTAAATAAATATTTTGTTTTCATATGAATTTAGGATAATTTTATGATACCTCAGTTAATTTTTGGAAGTATTGTAAAATTAGGTTTAAATTTAAAACATGTATTTTTCAAGTAAATAATGATTTTAATTAAAATTTTAATTTCTCAAAATTAGAAAATTATTTTGATAAAATGTGTTCCATTGTTGGATTCTACACATTGAAAAGTCTCTATGGTTAATTTTTGGTATTTTTTTGAAAAACTAGAATTTTTTGTGAATAGTGAAATTTGGTAATTTACAAGAAATGATGATGAAGTAAATTTATGCATCATAATTGAGTCATTAATGATGTAAATGGAAATTGGATTAAAATCACATTCACTTATTACTATTTTTGGTCATAGGAATCAACGTTATTTCTTATATTGATAAAAATTATAAAATAATGAATAAAATATTCAACAATCACTACTCTCCTCCACTATAAAAGCCCCCCTCACTTACACTTCTATTCACTACTCTCAAGATGTCTGGATTGTCTAAATTATACAAAAATATCCTCCCAGTCTCCTAACCCATGTATGAAAACACTTGTTCTCATAAAAATACCAAAACCTCTCCCCTAAAGAGGCTGTCAAGGACGAAATACTCAAGAGGTTAATTCCTCTTTTCGTTTCTTTTATTTTCAAGTTCCTTTGTTTTCTTTTCTATCCTCACCTCATTTCATCCAAATTTTATTATAACAACATTACCTTTAATGTACTATAATTTTTTATGATAATATAATAATTGATCATCATCTCTCCTTTCACCTTTATTTATACTAGAAATGAAAACACCATCTGAGATTTGTTAATTTATCACATTCAAGGATGACAGGTTTTCAATTTCTTTTACAATCTTCTATTCTGGTCAAGAAACAATTTTTATGGTTGAACAAGACTATAATATATTTATTATAACTTATTTAATGTTATAGAATATTTTTTTACATATTATATTAATTTATAAATCAAAATGAGTTCATTCTGATAAAAACCGCCAATTAACCCAAATAATTATCATTAAAGTTTTATATAATAATTCATCTTCACTCCCAATAACCAAATGAATTTTAAAACCATTTAATATTATGTATGTTCACAAATAAAATAAAACTTGTATTTTTAACATACATTTCCATCTTACATTTTTATCCTTACATGTATATAAGTAAACTGGTTATAAATACGAAGGAAGAAAACGCTCTCAAACAATAAAATTGAACCTCTTAAACCCATCAATAAAGCCATGAATGAACTTAATAAGGCTATAATAAATAAATTGAATAAATAATATGTTATTTAAAAATTAATTAATGAATTTTATTTGTTTATCCATGATATTAATATCAAGTGAAGAACATCATCAGACTTAAGGTAAGGGTTTTCTCATCTCACATCCATTTTTGTGAGATATTCCTCATTCACTACTATTACTTGTGTATGGTGAATTTATACTGACCATTGATGTAACATATAATTAATATCTTTATTTTCATGGTATTCAATGTATCATTTGAAGATTATTAATTTACTTTCATATGAATCGATAGAGTACAAAGTGGTAAGGGTTTTCCACCCGAACTTCTATTTTCATTTGGGTTACTTTTATTGTCGACTTACATCAATGAAATTATTCTATAAAATTATGTACTACTCATAAATTTTGTGTGAGTATTCTATATAATTTTACCAAAAATAATACTTATTTATTTTATTGTTATTTACATGTTTTAAAAGGATCTTTCAAAAAAATTTCCCGAAATACAAGCCTAATTCAAGGGAACTTCTCGTATTCTTACATATTTTGAAGTGTACTCTATAATATGTTTTAAATACATAATCATATATCTAAAATGAAATAATTTATCATGAAAAACTACCTAGGTTCATTTTTTGTTATATTAAATCAAACATTCCTTTCCTCTTTAAAATATCATTAATATTTTCCTTAAACCTCACTATAATGTTTTTTAAAGCTTCATTAACAACTCTTTTTACATGATGGGACAACATTTATGCCTCAAATATAATTTCAATGTCCTTACCATTTATTTTCTTGGATATAAATTTTTACAATCTTATTTCATGTTTTCTTTAAATATTTTTCCAAAATAACTCTTCTTTCCAAGGTAAAAAGGATTTTCTCACCTCGCTTTAACTTTTATGAGGTATATTCCTTGTTCAACACGTATCCCAGTAATGTGGTGTATGTAATGACCCATGGTATATCATATAAAGAGTCTCCTTATTCTCATGATATTTTAATGGATTTTGATTTGAATGTTTCAAGGTGTAATGGGACACTTTGAAATGTTTAAGGATTATTTCCTCAAGAATCTTTCAGTGAGATCATTTAAAAATATATTCATCTTTGACAACATCATTTGTTAAATCATGTATTTCATTGAGGTTTATCTATTATGATATCATCTAAAATATTTTTTTAAGGATTTATTATCAGTTTGACTATGTATATTCTATCTTGATACCATTCAGCATATTATTCTTAATGGTTAGTGTTTATGTTCAATGAGAGGGGAAAGTTACTTACATTTAATATTTTAGTTTCAATATTATTGTATATATTAATTATGTTCACTCATTTAATATGATGAATGCATTGGACTTATTATGTGATGGGTGGGCCTGATATATTCCCCTTATATATTGGTAGGTATCCTAATAAAAATAGATATGGACTTGGTTGAGGCCTTTTCCATTTTTAGATATGGTTTTTGCTGACGCCTTAATCATTTTTAGATGTCTTGGACATGGCCTTAACGATATGTTTCAGAATGTCCGACATATGATTTGACCTCATTATAAAGCTAGAAATTGATAGTTAATGTGGTTATTCAACTCATATAATACCAATGGTTATGATCATTTATTATGACATTATTTTATCAACTTTTATTCCTTCCATATTGTGCTCAAGTATATTTTTAGAGGCTTGTGTTTTCAGTTTTTCACAAAGACAAATGTTTTTGTTTATGATATCTTCCATTGTATTATTTTCCCTTACTGAACATCTGAGATCACCCCTTCTTATGTTTCATTTATTATAGGACATTAAGAGGTATATTATGATTGACTTGTGGGGATAATATTAGATTGGTGGATGTTTTCAAAGGAAATTATATGTTGTGTTTCATTTCAAGTAGTAATTTTAAACTTTTGTATGTATATAGTTTTCCAAATCAACTAAACTATTTGTTCTTTTGGGATACGACTTGATTTTAATCATGAAAATTTAATAAAAATTAACCTACTCTGGTTAACTGGGGTTAGTGCATTATAGTTGGCATCAGAAGAAGTTTAGTAGAAAACATGGAAACTAGATTTAGAAAACATATATTAGGGAAAAAACCCCTAAGATAGACATTGAGAATAAACATACAAGAACATCCTGGAATTTTGGTAAGGATTATATTATATAGATATTTCTACCAAATACATTCATGTATGAATAGTACAAGTGGATGTGGTTCTGGCATAGATGTACCTAGGAGTAACAACTCTGATAAGGAGTTTTGGGCTTGACCCGAGGTATCCTGGTACATGATAATGGGACTTACTATGCACTTGGTTTGACACTATTGGGTGATATTCTTAGGATAATTCACATTTTATTTACCCACCATTATGAAGTATTTATTCCCCCAAAGCAACCAAAGTATATCATTCTAGGATTTATGATGCATAAATTTATGCATTGAGCTATACAATGTTTAGAGTTATAGAGATTTCATAATTTTATGCGCTAATATATTATATGGAATTGATTATAAATGGGGCCTATGAAAATGAATGGGTACTTCACCAATGCACGTGATGAAAAGAGTAAGAAGGATCATATCTTTTTTGGTGTTAACCCATCATTTCATAGGAATATATTCTCCAAAGTATCCTCATTATATGAGGAAGTAGCATAATGGGTTAACACAATATCTAAAATAATCTCTGAGTCCTATATCTTTGAAGGGAAGAAAATGAAGAAGAGGATGGCAGAGAAAAACATGGATAAAGGGAAGAAGATAAAGAAGGGTTTTCCCACATTTGAACTGTGGAAAGAGTCACCTTGATAAATTTTTTAAGGGAATGGGAGTTTATTATAAGTGAGAAGAAAAATGACACCAAGTTCATATTTTCAGGGTTAAGAAAAAGTTTTCCAATGCAAAATACTTCAACTGCAATGAGATTGGACACTATGTGAATTAATGTCCCAAGCATCAAAGAAATATACCCCAAATTATGTTACTGGATAAATATCAAGTTATGATGTTTCTGCAGATGAATCTAAAAGATTAATATTCCTAGAAAAAAATCATGCCATTTTAATATTTTGTCAGCAAAGTACAAGTTAAAATAATTATAGAATATATGAGGATTGTACTAAAATACTTTTCCATTAAGGATTTGAAACCATAAGATTAATGGTACCAATAAAATATATTCAGTGGAATGTTAAACTTTTTTGGAAACACATGATTGATGGATAGAAAACCCTAAATATATTCTTGATGTTGAGATAATGATGAAGAAATGATTAATTTCGACAAGTTCTGACTACCTTTGAGCTGATTATTAATTTGTTGAAAAGTGGTATATGTCGTCATCAAATAAGTTTACAACTCTTTTGTATTTAAGGAATAAATCCAATAACATGTATTTCACTTAAGGAATACGGAATAATAAATGTTTTCAATAAGGTTTTACGGTAATTGATGTTATTTCCACTTTTTAAGAGGATACATGATGAAGTTATTCACATGTTTGGAATGTGAAAATTTAGAGATACTTCATGTTTATTAAGGGCTAGTGACAAGTTCATCTTGGAAATTCATAGACCTTATTTCTAAAGTGTTGGATCATTAAGAAAATTTTAACCATTTATGAATGGTTTAATTTGATCATTGTATGATATTTTAGAGGTTTATGTATTACTTCTCCACATGGCACAACATGTGCTATGTGATTAAGTATAGATAGTTCAAGGAACAAAAAATGGATAATATTGTGTTTATGAAATGGAAACGTATATTTATACTCTTATAGAGTGGAATAATTCCTTAACTCTACGAAAAAAGCATTAAGAAATTTTTTTTTCTTATTATCATATTTTTTTCATGCTATCAATGAAAATTTTCATAACTGTATTTTAGAGTTTTTTGGTAATGATCTTTCATTTGAGCATGTTCTCTATCACTTTCCATTAGAACACGATGGTTTGATTATTTTTCCATGACCATGTTATCCAATTAGAGTGCATAGATTTATAATAACTGGCTCATTTTCCTTTTCCTCTTATTAAGATGATATTTTAATCATATTTATAATGAGGGTTTCCCACAAGATAATTTTCAAGTATCAACCATTAACATTCAAAGTGAAATTTCAATTTTTTAGGATGAAATGTTTTGCAAGGAGGGGAGAATATACCACCCCAAGAATTTCCAAATAAATTTCATATAAAGTGAATGAAACACTGATTCTCCACAAAACAAAACTTTGTAATAACCTTTCCAATAAACATAATTTTGCGGCTTCTACGATTTGAATTTCAAAAATAGACATGCACGGTTGCGTTCGGTATGATATTTGGAGTTTGATAGAATCAACTTAATTTTTTGGTGAATAGTAACTTACCCTTATGAATAGTAATATACCCTTATGAATAGTACATTACCTTATGAATAGTAATGTACACTTAGGAATAGTAACCTCAACAATGTAAGTATTAATAAAATGTAGGTACCTAACAAAATAACGTGAATATTGTAAACATTAATATTAAGTTTTGGTATTTTTGTGAGTAATAAATATTTAATTACAATTTTATATTAATAAATTTAATTAAAATAAAATTTAATTGCATAAAATTTATTCCTAAATAAATATTTTGTTTTCCTATTAATTTAGGATAATTTTATGAGACCACAGTTAATAGTTGAAAGTATTATAAAATCAGTTTTAAATTTAAAATATGTATTCATTAAGTAAATAATGACATTAATTAAAAAATAAATTTGTCATATTTAGAAAATTATTTTGATAAAATGGATTCCTTTTTTGGATTCTACACATTGAAAAATGGCTATAGTAATTTTTTTCTGAAATACTTGATTTTTTTGTGAATAGTGATATTTGAAAATTTATGAAAATGCTAATTAAGTGAATTTCTGCATCATGATTGAGTCATTGCTAATGTAAATGGCCATTTTTTAGAACTAACATGAACTTATTACTGTTTGTGGTCACAATAGTCAATACTATTGCTCGTCTTGAGAAAAATAATAAAATAATGAATAAAATATTCAAAAACTACTCCTCTCCTCCACTATAACCCCCCCCCCTCACTTCCTCTTCTCTTCAATCCTCTCAATCCTTTTGACTTTTATAAATTATACTAAAATACCCTACCAATCTCCTATCCCACATCCATCAGCCTTTCGTCTCATAAAAATACTAAAACCTCTCCCCTAAAGAGGCTCTCAAGGAAGATATACTCAAGAGGTAAATTCCTCTTTTCATTTCTTTTATTTTCATGTTCCTTTGTTTGCGTTTATATCCTCACATACATTCATAAAAATGTTATGATAACTCCAGTAACCTATATATACTGGAATTTTGTTTTTATAATGGAATAATTCATCATCATCTCTCCTTTCCCCTTCATTTATACTAGAAATGAAAACACCATTTGATATGTGTTAATTTACCGCATTCAAGGATGGCGAGTTTTAAATTTCATTTACCATATTAAATTCTGGTCATGAAACCATTTTTATGGTTTAAATATACTATAATATATGTATTAACTTATTTAAGGTTTTGGAATCTTTTTTTACACATGATATTAATTTATAAATCAACATGAGTTCGTTGCGATAAAAAACTACCAATTAACCCAAATATTTATCATTCAAGTTTTCTATAATGATTCATATTCACTTCTAATAACCAATTTAATTTTAAAACAATGTAATATTATGTATTTTAAAAAAATATATATAAATTCTATTCTGGACAACCATTCTAATCTTACATGTTTATCCTTACATATATATAAGTAAACTGGTTATGAATACCAAGGAAGAAAACGCTCCCAAACAATAAAATCGAACCTATTAAACCCATCAAGAAGGCCATTAATGAACTTAAGAAGGCTATAATAAATAAATTAAATAAAAAAGAGGTTATGTAAATATTAATGAATTAATTTAATTTCATTATTCAAGACACTAAGATTAAGTGAAGAACATGATCAAAATTAACGTAAGTGTTTCCTCATCTCACTTCCATTTTTGTGAGATATTCCTCATTCACTACTATTACATGTGTATGGTGTATGTATAATTCACATTGATGTAACATATAATTAATATCATTATTTTAATTTTATTCAATGTATCATTTTATGATTATTAATTTTGGGGCATACAAATCGATAGATTACAAAGTGGTAAGGGGTTTTCACCCGAACCTCCATTTTCATTCGTGTTATTTTATTTTCTAATTAACTAAATAAAATTATTATATATTTTTATTTAATCCTATTTAATTATGTGTTATTGTTTTATATATATTTACCAACCATAATCCTTCTCTATTTGATGGGGAGTTACATGTTTTAAAAGGATCTTTTGAAAAATTCTTCCCGAAATACAATCCCAATACAAGGGAATTTATCGAATTCTTACCAATATTTAAGTATACTATATAATATATTTGTAAGAAATAATTATATTTCAAAAGTCAAAAATTTTATAATTAAAATCTACCTTGCTTCATTTCTGGTTTTATGAAATCAAACACGCCTTTCCGCTTTAAAATCTCTTTAATATTCTCTTTAAACCGCACTAAAATATTTTATTTTTAAAGCTTCTTTAACAACTATTTTTACATGATGGGACAACATTTATGCCTCAAATATAATTTCAATGTTCATTCTTTTTATTTTTTGGGATATAAATTTTTATAATCTGATTTCATGTTTTATATAATTATTTTTCCAAAATAACTCTTCTTTCCAAGGTAAAAAAGATTTTTCTCACCTCGCTTTAACTTTTATGAGGTATATGCCTTGTTCACCACTTAATCCATGCATGTGGTGTATGTAATAACCATTGGTATATCATATCAAGAGTCCCTTTATTCTTATTATATTCAAATGGATTATGATTTGAATGTTTCAAGGTGGTTTGGGAAACATTGGAATGTTTAAGGATTATTTCCTCAAGAATTTGTCAATGGTCACATTTAAAAATATCTTTGTATTTAATAACATCCTTTTTTTAGTATTTTAATTCATTGAGGATTATCTATTACACTATCATCCACAATATTTTTTGAAGGTTTTTTTATTTTTTTTGACTATGGATGTTCTATCTTGATACCATTCACTATATTATTCTGAATGGTCAGTGTTTATGTTCAATCATTGGGGAAATTTATTTACATTTCATATACTAGTTTCAATATGAATGTATATGATAATTATGTTCCCCCATTTAATATGAGGAATGCATTGGACTTAGTATGTGATAGGTGGGGCCCTCTATATCACCTTTATGCATCAGAAGGTCTCATAATACAAATAGATATGGAATTAGATGAGGCATTTCCTTTTTTTAGATATGGTTTTGGCCGAGGCCTTATTCATTTTTACATGTCTCGGTCGAGGCCTTGACGGTATGTTTTATAATATCCCACATATGAATTTCCTCATTATGAATCTATAAATAAATTGTTAATATGGTTATTCAATTAGTATAATACAAATGGTTATGATAATTTATTATGGAATTATTTTATCAGCTTTTATTCCTTCCATATTGTTCTGAAGTATATTTTTAAAGTGTTGTGTTTTCAGTTTTTTACCAAGCCTAATGATTATTTTTATTATATCTTCGGTTGTATTGTTTACCCTTACTGAGCTTCTGATCTCACCCCTTCTTATGTTTTATTTAACATAGGACATGAAGAGGTATATTATGATTGATTTTCAAGGATAATCTTAGAGTTTCATATGTTCCCAAAGGAAATTATATGTTTTATTTCATTTTAAGTTGTAATGTGAAACTTGTGTATGTATCTAGTTTTCCAAACCTACTAAACTATTCATTCTTTAAGGATAAATATTGCTTATAATCATTCCAATGTATTAATAATGCATTATCTCTGGGTAACTGGGGTCAAGGCGTTACATATTCAGTCAAAATCCCTCTCTCACTAGAAACATTATTGGAACTCTTTAGTTAAAATATCTTTGATGAGAAACAGACACCACAAATCCCAATTAAGTATCCAAGTGTGGTTTGTGAGTCTGAAAAAATGGAGGAACTTATGGAAAACTCAATTTAGAAAAGTTGAGATAAGTCTCGACACGTACCTTCATCATAGGGGGAAAGGCTCAGAAAGGCAGAGACTACCATTGTTACTCCCAAACTAGTATAAATGCCCATTTAAGAGCCTATACTAGTCTGGAGCCACCTAGAGACTCATTTTGAGTGGCAATAATAACAAAATATACCTTTTTCAGAAGCCAAAAGAGATTAGGGTCTCTTGGGATATGAGGAATAGATGAATAAGACATAATCCTTCTAAAATTAACATGTCCCCAATTATTTACTTTCATCCATGTAAAATAACATACACAAGCTACCACAGTCGAGGAAGACTAATGAGGTCAACCTCACTAATTTCCCCAACTAATTCCCTTACCATAGAAGGATGGGTCATAATATTTAGGATTTCTTCAACTTCAAAAACATTCCCCAAAGCATGGTTGACTCTAGAGAGGTGGTGTTAGATAACTCCACAAAATTAGTGGCCTACATAACCGTTTCCCACCCAAAACAATAAGGATATCTTTAAATGGTTTCATCCAGATGTGGATATAATTTCAACTACCAAATGACTCAAAAAGTAGTCGACTGAACTCATTCCACCCCGAGAACATATCTTTTAAAACCCACAATTATTCCATCACAAATGGAGGTGACATTAGAAATGTATCCTAAATGTGGACACACCCACCAGGAAAAGGAAGAGACAGAAGAGGTAGATTCATATTCTTCTCCAATGAAAGATTTGACTCTTAAAAATTTCTTCCCTACAATATCCAAAGCATGGGAACCACCCTACCAAATGGAACCCTCATTGGAATAAGATCTCATATTTGGATGTATTAACCTGATACACTTGTAATTTTCCCTCTCCAATGATGATTATTCTTCTGAGTATGAGTTCCCTACACCAAATTGGGGAACAAGAGGCCACATGCGTAGGAAATGAGGATAAAGGGGACAACATGGGCATGGTAAGAACAAATATTTCAGTCACATCCCCATATAGAACATATATGTAGGTGAAAACCATGGGAATTCAATCCATAAATCCAAATAGAGACGTGGAAAGTCTCAAAACCCTCCATTTTTCATCCACACCCAGTTGTCTTACATGACCACCTAGCAGCAGTGCAATTATTTGATTATCCCAGGTAATGGGGGAGGCTAGAATGACATGTGCCACTATCAGAAGATGTCCCCCTAACCTATGCACAAGAACTCAACTCATCCACTTAAATGAATCATCTCTAGATCCATATAATAAGGAGAATACCAACCTCAATAAGTGTTGAACACTAGAATAGAGTTACGACATTTTGAAAGAGATGGTGAGTTTCCCATCCAAGCTCTCATTCCTGGATGTGCTTTATCATTCAAAATAACTCATAGAGCTACTCGTTGAAGCCCTCCAGACCCCACAAGAGCTCAAGAAATAATTCATTGCAGCCGGAGTCCATCGAGTAGAGACCATGTCAACAGAATTTCATGTCACCATCTTGTTCATGGAACATGACCAGGAAGAGGTTATCTAGGGACACATCAGACCAATATATGTTTCAAACAAACTTGATAATGTCGACATCTCAAATCCCCTAATTGAATTTTTTTTGAGATCAAAATCATCTAGATTTGAACCCTTTGATGTTTGGGGTATATTGAATGGAATTTGTATCCCACAAAGATGACCATTCAAGTGTATGATAAGCGTGAGCAATGACCTATCAATAAGATCAATCTCAAAACCTAGTCCAGAGATCTCACATATGGTGTTGAGTTTATATTTATCCAGTAAGACACCACATAAAATTTCCTTCTTGAAAATCCCTATCTCTATATCCATATAGTCATACCTTCAACATTCCATCAGTGTGTGAAGTACAGCGTCAATGGTAAGGTTGACATAGTACATAGTGATAGTGCCCCCTTTAAGACTTGTAAAGCCACATCTGTGGAGGAAGGTTCCTATAAAATGGATCAAAGACAACCAATGGTGGATTACGATATGTAGGTTGTAGTCCCCAATGGCTTGGGGACCTCCCTTAAGAATACCTAGAGTTTGGTTGATAGAAACTATGTGCTCCCCATAAATGTAGTTAAGGAAATAGACCTGATCCTAGATGTCTTATACCCTTTTATCCCAAGTGAAAGTGTAAAATAAAATTAGTTCTAGAGTATATCTATAATTAATATAGAAGTAGGGGATGATAATGTATTTTCTTAGGACCTATCTCACCACAGTAGTGATAGATATTCCCATAGATGTCCGACTTCTTCTCAAAATACATCTATAGAATGAGAGGTGGAAGAAGAAGAGGATGACATCAGGAACACCCCTCCAACATTCAAGGAAGGTGTCCCCATACCCATTGATGAGATTGGCCTAGTAAATATGGGAATGGAATAAGACCTATGGATTATACTAATTAGTGTTTCCATTTCCCTTAAGGAACAAGATATGTACATTCCATTTCTAAAGTAACACTGATAAGTTTTCTCTTTGAACTATATAGAAATGCCCAGACAGAATCCAGATTTATCTATGCACCATCTCGAACTAAATTATGACCATAGAGGCTTCAAGTAGGTATTCAAGAGGAGGCACCCCTATCATGCTACAAATTTAGAGGTAGAAGTTGAAAAATGGATCAAATCCAACTTCTTCCAAGGAGTGTAATAACCAATTCGACTCACCAATATTTTCCCTTTAAAGAATAAGAAAGGGAAGATTATGGTATGAATCGATTTCAAAGACCTTAATCGACACTTCCCAAATGACTATTTCCTATTACTGACACATAACTATTGATCGATGCAACTACTTTCTTCCAATCCATTTTCTTTATAGATGGGTATTCATGGTACAATCAAATAAATATGACCCCATAAGATAAGGAATTCACTACCTTCAGAGCCCCTCAGGGGATATTTTTATATCATTTTATTCCATTTTCTTGAAGAATGTTGGTTCTAATTATCAATGTGCCATGAAACAGGTCTTTAATCCCTTTCTAGGAAGAATAGTTGAATGTTATGTTGACAACTTGGTGGTCAAATCTTGATAATGATGTGATCACTTCACGGATATTAAAACATTCTTTGACAAGATGCGATAGTACATTTTGAAGATAAAACCACTGAAATACAAATTTTGGGTAACATTAGGAAAGTTCATTGGCCTTTTGGAATTCCATAGTGGCATCAAGGTCGACCAAGAAAATACTAGTGCTATTTTTGGAAATATCACCCCCTTGAAATCTAAAATAATAGAGGGGACTCCAAGGTAACCTCACCTACATTCGATGGTTTATATCCAACCTGGAAAAAAAATATGTCACCTTAATAAAGATAGTGAAGAATAGAATCACCTATCAATGATATAAGGACTAAAAAGAAGCCTTCAAGAGTTTCAAGTGGTACTAGTTGCACCCACTGATCCTAGTGTTGTCGATGGAAATAAATCCGATCATTTTTATGTAACCTATATAGAAAGATCAATGGTAACACTCCTCACACTTAATAATGATGTGGGGAGTGAGAATAGTCTCTAATACCTCATCTAGACAATTGTAGTTACAGGGAACCGATACTATGATGTTGGGAAGAACTACCTCACACTTTTATTTGCAGTTAAATATTTGAGGAATTACTTAAAACATCATGAATTCCATATAATATCTCATATTGATCTCATCAAGTACATCTTTATTTTTCCCATTCTGACTGGGTGTCTAGACCAATGGGAGGTCATTCTAAAACAATACAACATTTAGTTTGTGTCACAAAAGTCAGTGAAAGGGAAAGCCTAAGATAATTTCCTCACACAACATCCCACCCCAAAAAGTACACAAGTAGACACTGAATTTCCATACGAGGATGTTTATATTCCTATAACACTCCCCAGACATGGGATTTGTACATTGATGGACACTCCCAATGTCTTATCAATAAGAGACTAGAAAAGTTGAGGTTCAATCGAGTTGTCTTAGGGGTTGTGTTTTTTTTCAGACAAAGAAATTTTCTCTACTCATTCTCAATATTTGAAGGTTTCACAAACAATGAGGTAGAATAACAAGACCTCATTATTAGCTTAGAAATGTCCTTATAGCTGTAGATATCCTACTGGAATTTCTAAGGAGATTCAGAGATAATTATAAAGCAGATTAATTAAAAATATTCAATTAAAAAGGGAGAACTTTCCTCTCCCACATGCTATGTTGAGGGGACTAATGGTAGATTTCCATTTTGATCACATGTTTCATCATTTCCCCCAAAATTTATAATGATTATATCAATGAAATGGCTAATGTAACCATAGTCCGAGTCTGAAGAGACCTTTTTTTTCTTTTTAAGACTTTGGAATATTTCTATATCAATTTCAAGAGCTAAGATCTGAGACGGTGTATGATTTCGAGGCTCAGAGTCCCAGGACTAAATTATTAAATACTATTAAATATATTTTATACTATTTTCATAATAGAAACAATATATCTCTTAAAATATAGTTTATATTAGAAATATGAGGCCACAGTTTAGTCTAGAGTGTGGCATTTACCCTAAGTGGGACATAACTTTTGTCAGCGCGGGCCTTCTATAGAGAACTCCATTGAAAAAATAACCATAAATAAAATAAGTAAATAAAATTATTTTATCTCAGAAGATAATTTGAAAAACATCTGAAGGGGGCCTCATATTGGGAATCTGATACCACGGTTGAGGTCATAATGGGGTGTTTTACCTAGGCATGTGATAAAGTGAGTGGTCATGGGGTGTTCAGATCTCGTGACTATTGGTGGGATTATTGTCAAATTCTATAAATATGTGTTTAATTAAATGAGTAAGGGTATGTCCCATTTCCTTCCATATCCAACAGAGCTCCATCCACTCCTTCCGATGATGATTCGATGGTGAATTCTTAGAGGACTGTGACGAAACTTCTTATCTGAGTAGATCAGAGTGCAACGAATGCAACTGTGGATCCAAAATCCTAGTAGGATTCTTCTTTCAGATTAGGAATCCCACGATGGATGTTTTGGTTGTCCAATTTGAGTTCTGGTCCTTTTCTCTATTTTGAAAACCTTTTTCAATTTCCATACTAACACATCCATCGACCATTTCAATTCTGTGTCGCTTTTTATTCATGTTATTTGTCTATTATTCATGTTCTTCATTGATAAAATTTTTGACAAGTCAAAACGACATGTGATATTCAAGCGAAGCATAGATCCTTGAAGGTTGTGATCCAAGGATTCTAGATCTACGATGGTTTTGAGTTTCAGGTGATGGAGGAGGCACAACGGAGAGTGCAAGAGGTGACTAATTTTCATCACGTCTAATCATCAACAAAACTTTGAGCAAAGAACATGGCAGTTTTGATTGGGATATGAGGATCCCAGATCTGGGCTCGGATTCATTTTTTGATCATTGGTGTGTTACCGGTGGTCCACATAAGGATCACCGGTATGTAGGGGTCTGTTGAGGTCGATGGCGGTGATGATTGAGGGATCCGCGATAGGCGGCAACCCAGAGCGCCGACACGGTGGAGCATGTAGAGGGTAGGAGTGTGGTAGTGTGGACTAGAAAGAGGGCTGGTGGTGGGAATCAGGCCAGTAAGGACAGGTCGGGCTAGCTTGGATTTCGGGATGGGCCAGCTAAGTCTTCGGGCCTGGACACTCTTCAAACCTACATAAATTCTAATCCATCCATCTATTTGATGTGTCATCTATGACCACACATTCCTATCATCGGGATAGACCTTTTCATGTCAGTCTGAGAATTTTATTTTTCATCTCACGACTCAGGGCCCCAAAACACTCAAATAGTAATAATATTATTATTTTATGATTACAACTCTAAACCACCAGAACATTTGCATATTATGCCTAATTAAATAACTTTCATCGATATTATGACCCTAAAATTGAGGATGACATTTCAAGACTAATTTTGGGCACTTACACTAAAATTGAAGTGCAACCATATGAGGCTCAGTTTGGGTGTTTGTAGTAAAATGTGACTTTTTTCCTGGGTGTCCGTTTTGGATGAATAAATAGCCTATCCTATGTGTTTTTATATAAGGATCACAATGGTATGATATGTGTGATGTAATATAGGATTGAGGAACGACCCCCACAAAGCATTGTTCATGTGCACTGTTGTGAAATGAAGATTCTTTGCTGAATGTCTGATTCGAGTGAATGAATAGTCAGTAATGTGTGTTTTTTCACAAGGATCGCAACGATGTGATCAATTTGGTTATCCAAGCATATTTGAAAAGTCTTGTTAGTGAAGATATGTTTTTTCCTCTGAATCAATGACGAGCATCGTACGCTCGTCAGCCTTTTGGCTAGAGGTACCATGTACTCTTGGAGTACACTAGCATGCCTAGGGGTACGTGTTCACAATTTTGTACCCAAGTATGGATGGGTACATGTCCCTGTGATGATGAGGGGTTACACATCATGTAGGCCTACATGAACCAGGTACCACTTTATGAATATTCTACCTCTCATATATCCTTCTTTTGGAATTGGATTTTGGCCCGCAAGTAGCCCATCCTGAGTTTTTTCTGCGTAAAACGCGATGATGCCATCCATATTGGATTTCAAGATGTGATGGAAGATGTTCTAGATGTGACAGATATCTAGAGAAACAACCAATGATGTCAGTGATCTTACAATGTCATCTAATTTTTCCGAGCTTACCCTCCATTTGGGCTAGGCAGCGGTGTTCCTTGATGCTTTCCAAGAGGTACCATCCAGTAGGGATGGCTGGTGTAGTTCCTCAATGACCTAGAGTATAATCCCCCTAACACACTATATCATGGGACCTCTACGACGACTATCGTAATGTAATCCCCCGTCGACATGGGAAAGGTTCCTCTACAGTTACTTCTGAGTGGAACCCCACTACCAAGTAGAGTGTGGGTCCTCAACGATTCAGAGTGGAATCCCCTATTGGCAAGGGTGTGGGTCCCTGATGACTTGGGGTGGAATCCCACTGATGTACCAGGGAGTGGGTCCCATACAACTACTACTAAAGTGGAATTCCCCTGATGCACTAGAAAGTGATTCCTCTACTTCAAGTTTACACCATCCAACTATAAAAACCAGTGACAAGACATGCTTTGATGTACCTTTGGACTCATGAGAAATAGGGACACATTTCCCACTAAGACACTTCCTTATTAAGTGACCTAAAATCATTCGGGTGAGACATAGCTTCCTAATGTGGATAGTATCATGGTGTGGTGATTAGTTCCCTTGGACTTTCATGTTTAGGGTAGACGTGAGGGATGTTGGGAATCATTGATGGATACTTATAGAACTATTGGTGAATCTTCTTATTGGGATGAGCTATGAGATATAGATCCCCTTACTCATTCATTTGGTCTTATTTGACCTAGCTTTTAAATATCCTATTTCAGTACCCACTCCTTGGGTTTTGGTTACTCTCCTTACATGAGAGGCGAAGACGCACAAGGTATGCCACATGCTTTCTATGTCCATATTCTCATGGTTGGAAGTGTCTACTCTCCTACTCTATATAAAAAATACTTGATGATAAATTCATCTTCTCACCGTTTAGAGCTCCTTATGTTCAGATGAGCTTTCTTCACTCTCTTGTTGGTTTGAGCTATACTATTTAATGTACATTGTTCTATATACATCTTCCATCTTCGGTTATATCTATTATTACCCCCCTATCCTTTTTGGGTAATCCTAGTAAGTATGTTTATACTCACCCCTAAATGGGATGTTCCTTCACGTATCGTTCCATATACAAATGATAGACAAATTGATCATGAATTCATAGGAGCTTAGCAATACAGGTGCTTGAACTGTGTATAGTGGTCATAGCTTGGGATCCAAGAGTGGGGCTCTCTCAACTTTTTTACTTTTTATTCACTACCAATTTGTGGCACTTTTCTAATTGGGCATGTATTTTCATACTTTCCCTTTTAGTTTACTTTTTTGTACTTGTACTGATTAGAGGTTGATGTATGTTTGTATTCCATTTTATAGCAGTATTGTATCTTTTTAAACTTTTCATATTCACTTTTTCATTGATTTGGTTTCATACATCTGTTCAAGTTCTTAGAAAAAGTCCTCCCCGAGTTTTTGTTTCATCGGTGCTAGTCGCCACCCCCTAGCCTATGGAGGCGGTCTTGGGGTAGTTGCGGCTCAATCCCCAGCATGGGTCAGGTCCTGAAAAAGTGGTATAATAGGTGGTTCATCCCTTAGTATATTGTTCAGATGTTCCCTAAAATGGAATTGGTTTGTATTTAGGTAAATAGTTTCACCATGTCTTAAGAGTGACTCTTAGGCCAGGGAGTCCAGTGATGGTGTGGCGGCCAACGTAGATATTCCCCAAGACCCGAATTTCCCACTTGTCGATGCGGCATAGTGAGTCATTTGTTGTAGGGAACTTTTGTACATGCATCATATTGGATTGATTCCTTGAATATCCTTATTGATTCAACTCCACATTGTAGTATATATATATATATATATATATATATCTTCTCATCTGACCACAATACTCCTAAATGATGTTTAGGATGCCTCCATGATGATATCCTGCTAGGATACTAGCTCTGATTCATGATGAAGATTTTGTGAGTGTTGAGGCCTCAGTTCAGGGTCCATCATGTGATCCCCTTCCTCCAAGTGTGTAGGTAGTATCACCTCCACCTATTGAGAATAAATTAGTTCTAGTAAAGCGGTTAGAAGATGTGTGCAAGCTAAGCCCACTCCATGAGTTCCAACATCAGAAACTTTTGAGGTTTTGCAGTGAGATAGATCCCTATGCAGTAGAGGTTTGGCTAGAGTTGGTGGTATTCCTCTTTAGGATTTTTTGGACACTGATGTATCAGATGGTGGGTTTGGCATCCAATATTTTCCATGGATCAGCTAGGCATTGGTGGAGTCTGGATACTCAGATGTAGAATGAGTCGTTACACTCATGGGATGACTTACAGTAGCTATTTTGTGAGGAGTGATACCCCTCCTGCATATTATAAGTTCAGTTATAGGAACTTATAGATCTTTATCTTTAAGGGATGATAGTGGATGAGTATGAGACTAGGCTCATAGACCTTACACTCTACTATTCATACATGATCTATGACGACTACTTCTAAGAACATAAGTTTGAGCAGGGACTCTACAAAGAGATTTGTGTCGATGTAGTGCACTTGTGTGTCCCCACCTACAACGAGGTGCTAGAGTGGTCATTAGTGACAGAGAGATTTATATCAGTGGGAATCCAGTTAGCTAGTTTTGGTAGTGGGAATATTTGAGATGATATTTCTATTATAGCTAGCAGACGTCAGTTGGTAGGGCCTCGACATTTGAGGCCTTCCCATGATCAGACTCAAGAAAATAGTCTGGGACAATGTAGAGAATCGGGACAGTACAAGGAGGTATGGTTCAATTCTTTTGATGTTATAGGTCACATGTCATGAGACTTCATGAACCATACATGATGAGTTTTCCAGGAAAATGGTAGATGGTCTGCCACAATTGATATAACACTGTGATCAGGGATATCCCAGGTTAGGACAAGGTGGTCCCTAGGGAAGAGGTTCTGATAGAGGAGAAAAAATAACTATGGGTGTTGGATGATGTTACAAGGTACTTCCACCACAACCGGGCGACCAATATCAGGCTCAAGGAACTAGTGGTCGGGGTTGCTGGTAGCTGAATGTGTTGGATGTCTATGATCCTACAGTGTGTGAGATAACGAGAGGTATACTCTGTATATTATCTACATTTTGTAGTATAACTTTCTAGACACTGTGTGAGGTACTATTTTCTCTCTAATTCTTTCTTGAGGTTTTATAGGGGTCACATGGGGAGTTGGTGTAACCAGGTTTTTTTTCAACATAGCATTGAATGCATGAGGAAGAGGGGTCCTTCCCCCATCTAGACACGTTTTTGTGACACTAGAAAAACCATGAGGGTGATTTAGTGCCACCCAAAGTAGATAGTATCGAGGTGTGGTGGGTGAGTCCCTCTAACTTGTGCATTCATGGTGGGGTTGTGCAGTGGAGTGTCAGAGTAGGTCCTGACATTGCCATTGGATTTTTTTTCTTGATCTTTTTTTGATTGGAATGCCACTAGTGGGTGTGGTGGTGTTCCGGGTTTGAGGATTACTCTCCATTAAAAAGAAGAAAATACACACAGGGTAATCCACATGCATTCCATGTCTAGATTCTGTAGGTTGAATGAGTTTACTCACCTACACTGTTCATTGGTAACTTTGAATGATCAACATCAGCCTTGATACAAGAGTTATCAAGTATAGGTTGAGGTGATAGGGACTCCATTAATAGGACTACATGACTCACTACCTAGTGCCAGCAGCAGTAGTCTTCACCCTAAGAATGTGGAGGAGCTACCTCTTGGGAGAATGTTATGTGGTTTACTTAGACCACCAGAGTCTCAGTTACATCTTTACCTAGAGATACTTGAACCTGATGCGGTGACGCTAGTTTAACATCCTACATGACTTAAACTTTTAGATAGTCTATACTCCAGGTAAGCGAAACATTTTAGAATAATTCTTTAGTAGGAAGTATCAGGCTTTCCTAATGTGGGATGTTTAAAGAAGTTAGCTTCCCTATAGCTGACTCTGGTGGAGCAGAAGGGTACAATTTTTATTCGGTCAATGGTTTTGAATCCTTCGCTTCTTGAGAATTTAAGTGAGTCTTGGTGGTGAGACATCGACTATGAAATCATGTGTTACCAGATATCCTTATGTGATTCATGAGATGGATATTATGAAGGAGGGAATCATAAGACCTTGTTTCAGGGGAAAATAGTGGTTCCAGTTGAAATGTTGGAGGAGGTGATGTGATATTTCTACACTTCCCCCTTAGCTGTATATCCTGTAGTGGAGAAGATGTATAGGGGTTATCATTGGCATTTTTGGTGGTCCAACATGAGATGAAGCATAGTTGAGTTCCTCTCATGATGACTCACCTATCATCATGTGAAGGCTGAGAACCGAGTTCTGGTTTTTTTTTTACCCTCTTAATATCTCAAAGTAGAAATGGGATGGCATATATATGGACTTCATCATAAGGCTTCCGCACATAGCAAAGGTCATAACACCATCTGGGTAATAGTTGATGGACTCATGAAGCTATCGCACTTCCTTGTTATCAGGAAGGAGAGTTTTTTGGGCATGTTTGGGGAAGTTGTACATGTAGAAGAGTGTTCTCCATCATGAGGTACCCTCAGATTTATTCTTTGATCATGACATGTGGTTACATCATGACTGTGGAGAGGCCAGCAGGAGGCATTTGAGACCCAGCTGTGAATGAGTATAGTCTTTCACCCCTAGGCTAATGGAAAGATCGAGTGCACTATCCCAATATTGGAGTATATGATGAGGGATTACATATTGGTTTTTGTACAGGATGGCAAGAAATCCCTGAAGTTTATTGGGTCATTCAAGATCATGTATAGGGTTAGAAATATTTCCTACCACCATGCTATATCCCCTCATTTGGTGTGGGATCACAATGTGTTCCATGTGTCATAGTTAAAGAGATATGTGTGTGATCCTAAACATGTCATTGATAGGATTAGACTATATGTGGATGGACAATACCTTTGGTTCATGTGTTGTGCCAGCATAGAAACATGGAAGAGAGTTCTTAGGAATAGGAGAGATAGGTGTGATCTTAGTATCCTGAGTTGTTTCCCTAGTTTTATTTTCAAGGATGAAAATCTTGAAGGATGAAATGATGTAGATACCAGGTTTTTTTCATATAAGACTTTGGAATATTTCTACATATATTTCCAGAGTTAGGTGTTGAGACGATGTGTGATTCTGAGGCCTGGAGTGCCCTGAATAAATTACACAAAAATATTAAGTATATTTTATACTATACATGTGAAAAAAATGGGATATCTCTTAAAAGGTAGATCAAATCATAAATCCAAGGAAATTGTTGAGTCCGGAGTTTGGTGTTTTACCTAGGTGGGACATAACTTTTCTCAGTGTGGAACTTATGTAGAGAATGTCACGGAGGATGTAATTGTAAATAAAATTATTTTTTCTCAGGCGTTAATTTGAATAACTTCTAAATGGAGACTTAGATTGGGAATATGAGACCACCATTGAGTTCATAATGGGGTGTTTTACCTAGGAGTGTCATAAAGTGAGAGGGTGTAGGATATTCAGAACCCATGACCGTTGATGAGATAATTGTCAAATTATATAAATAGGTGTTTAAGGAAATGAGCAAGGGTTTGGCTCATTTCCTCCCACAGCCGGTGGAACTCCATCATGTTCTTATGATTACGATTCAATGCCAAATTCATGGAGGATCATGATGAAACTTCATATCCGAGTAGATAAGAGCACAACGAATGCAATGGAAGATCTAAAATCCAAGAAGGGTTCTTATTTCAGATTCTGCATCCCTAGATTCATGTTTTGGTTGTCCAATTTGAGTTCTGGTCATTTTCTCCCTTTTGAAAACCTTTTTCAATGGCCCTACTAACACATCCATTGACAATTTCAATTTTGGATCACTCATTCTTCATGTTTTTTGTATTTTCTGTACGTTCTTTGTCGACAAACTTTTTGACACATCAAAACAACATCCGATCTTTGAGTGAAGCTTAGATATATGAAGGTTTTGATCCAAGGATTCCAGATCTATGGCAGTTTTGAGTTTCGGGCACCGTAGGAGGAGAAGTGGTGAGAAAAATCAGCAGATACTTTTTTTCACGTAGAAATGTCAACAAAACTTCTATTAGGGAATGTAGTAGTGTCGATCGGGATCCAAGGATCCCAAATCTGGTCATATATTTGTTTTTCTATCATCAGGGTGTTCCCGGTGGTCCGTGGAAGGACCACCGGTGTGTTGCGAACTGTGGAGGTGGATTTGGGGTGTAGTGGAAGCAGTGTAGAGCGCTGGCATGGCAGAGCGTACGACCGCGCTGTCTAGTGGCATGGGTTGGGCCTGCTAAAATGGGTCGGGCTAGTTGGGCCTTCTGGCTAGGGTAATCTTCAAACCACTGTAACTTCTAATCAGGGTGTCCGTTTGACATTCCATCTATGGTCACATGTTCCTATCATTGAGATGGACCTTTTGATGCTGTTTTTAGAATTTTATGTTTCATCCATATGGCTCGGGGTCCCAAAACACTCAAATAATAATAATACATTATTATTACAACTTTTAACTATCATAACTTCTGTATAAGATGTCCAATAAACACACCGTTAGCATTATTGTGACCACAAAATTGAGTCAAATGTTTCAAGTCCAATTTCTGATGCTTAAACAAAAATTGAGGTGTGGGTCCTATGAGGCTTGGTCTGGGAGTTTGCAGTGACATGTGACTTTTTCACCATTTATCTATTTTGGATGGATGAATAGCATGTCCTATGTGTGTTTTCATGAGGGTCACAACAATGTAATTTTTATAATGTGTTCTAGGATCGAGGAACAACCCCCAAAAAATCATTTTTCATGCTCAATGATTCGAAATGAATCTTCTTCTCTGATTTTCCAATCCAGGTGAATACATATTCAATATTGTGATTTTTTCTGTATGGATCACAATGGTGTGATCTGTTTGGTTATTTGGGGCCATTTCAGGAGGTATGTTTGTAAAGATATGTTTTTTCCCTATGAATAAAAGATATACATCGTGTGTTCATCAATATTTTGGTTAGAGGTTCCATGTACTCTAGGAGTACACTAGCACGCCTAGGGTACTTGTTCATAGTTTAGTACCCAGGTATGGATGGGTACACAGCTAGGAGATGAGGTTGGGTACCACATCGTGTGGGCCCACATGTGCCATGTACCACTTTAATTATCTTCTATATTTCATATCTCGTTCTTTTGGACTTGGATTTTGGCTCGTTAGTAGCCTATCCTGAGTGTGTTACCATGTTGAACGTAATGGTTCCCTATGTAGTGGATTTTGAGATGCAATGCAGGATGTTACGGGAGTGATTCTTACATGGGGAAACACTCGATGACATAAGTGATCTTATTGTGTCATCAAATTTTTCTGAGCTTACCCTCCTTCTAGGCTAGGCATCCGAATTCCTCGATGCTTTCCGAGAGGTACCATCCAGTAAGGATGACCAGTGTAGTTCCTTGATGACCTAGAGTGTAATCCCCCTAGTGCACTAGGGTGTGGGTCCTGTACGATGATTATTAGAATTGTATCCTCCATCAACATGGGTGTGGGTCCTCAATAGTTAATTCTAAGTTGAATGCCCCTACCGGGTAGGGTGATGGTCCTTGACAATTCAGAGTGGAATCCCCCATCAGCATGGGCATAGGTATTCGATGACTTAGGGTGGAATTACCTTGACGTACCTAGTTGTGGTTCCCCTATGACTACTACTAGAGTGGAATCCCCCTAACGAACTAGGGAGTGAGTCCTCTACTCCATGTTTACACCATCAAACTATACATATCCGTGATGAGACATATTTTGATGTACCTTTGGACTCATGAGAAATAGGGACATATTTCCCACAAATACACATCCTTGTGATGAACCCTAAAACCGTTTGGGTGAGACAAATCCACCCAAAGTGGGTAGCATCAAGTTGTGGTGATTGATTCCCTTTGACTTTCATGTTTAGGGCAGACATGAGGGATGGTAGGCATAGTTGATGGATACTTCTGGAACTATTGGGGACTCTTCTTCTTGGGCTGAGCTGTGAGATAGAGATCCCCTTACTCTCTCATTTGTGCTTCTTTAAATGAGCTTATATATATATATATATATATATATATATATCCTATTTCAGTACTTACTCTTTTGGTTTTGGTTACTCTCCTTCTAGGAGAGGCGAAGACATGGGGGGTATGCCACTTTCTTTCCATGTTGAGATTCTTGTGGTTGGATGAGTCTACTCTCCTCCTATAGGTAGATAATACTCGATGAGAATTTCATCCTCTTTACATTTTAATCTCCTTGTGTTTGGATGATCTTACTTCACTCTCTTGTTGGGTTGAGCTACACTCTTTATTGTGCTTTGTTCTATATACTTCTTTACTCTTCAGTTGTATCTATTACTAGGCACACTTCACCTTTTTATTGTGTCCTATTGAGTATGTTTATACTCACCCCTATAGAGGATTTTTCCACACATATCTTACCATATACAAATAACATATAGGTTGATCATGACTTCATAGGAGCTTAGGGATATGGGTTCTTAGAATTTGTATTGTGGTCATAGCTTTCCATCTTGGAGCAGGGATCTCTTAGCTATTTTAATTTTTAGTTACTTCCATTTTGTGGAACTTTTCTAATTGGGTGTGTATTTTTTCCCTTTACCTTTCAGTTTACTTTTTTATACTTCTACTAATTAGAGGTTGATGCATGTTTGGGTTTCCTTTTTATAGAAGTGTTGTATCTTTTGTTCCTTTTCCACTACACTTTTTCTATAGCATCCCGTCTTTTTATAACATAAATTTTCATTCCATTACACGGAACTGAGGATCTTTAAGGTTTAGTGTCTTGGAAACAAGGAACATAAAACATGAAACAAAAAAAACATTCTTCTTAAACACTTGAAAGTCTTCTCCTCATGTTCACCCTAGGCTCATTACTGCATCTCATAACCTGGGGACATACATTAAAAGGAAGGGTGAGCAGAAGGCCCAGCAAGGGAAACAAGTGAAACATTTTACATATGAACTTGAGATACATCAATAAAGTCATGAAAAGAACTTTAATGGATGAAAATGAAATCATGAGGCATATCATAATAAAAATAAAACTTTTTCATAACTTGAAGATGTGGCTACATCATTTAACATAGACAATCATGAACATATCACCAAGGTCCATCCCCAAGGTGTCATTTTAAAATTACCAAGGTTATTCACCAAGGTATCGTGAAAATTGTAATCTCTAGTGGTTACATCATTACCCAATGCATTGGAGCGCTATCAGGGCGCACCCTTAAATTTGCATTTATTATCATGTGAGCCACATATATCATCATCAAAAATTTCATAAATAACCCATATAGAATAAAGGAAATGGGTTTCATTTCATAATCATAACTTTTTTTAAAAACTGCTTTAAAGACATGATCTTTATATCACTTTAAAACCCACAGAAAAGGAAGGTGGGTCTCATGTATGTAAATCCCAGAATTTAAAATAGAACATTTTGGTATATATGTGAATACCCCTTTAGAATAAAGAGCTTTGAGTATTCACTTAATAAAATAAAAGGACTTTAGAAAAAGAGATAGACATTTTGAGACAGAAATTCTGCAGCATAACGGCAATGTTCCGAGGTTTTAGAAGACATTAAAAGAGAGGTAAAATGGGTCAAACATTCATAAATGACCCATAAAATAGTACATGGACAGAATAAGAAGGATAAATGATCATGGTAATGAGATTTCAAGGACATACCATTTGAAATGAAAAACATGGAAGGAAGAAAAAAAAATTAGATTTCTCTTATGAAAGTTCGGCAGCCTAACGACGTTACTTAAACATCAACAAAAAATGATTTGAAAAGATCAAATAGGATCTCCCATCATGTGAACATAAGTGTTAAGTATGATAGATATAGAGATAATTCCCCAAAATAACAAAAAGGAACTTGAAAGAATTGACATGAAAGTAGAACTTCAAAACGAGAAGGGTGAAGAACCACTTAAAAATTTGGCAGCCTAACGGCGCCACTTAAAACATCAAAATACTGAATTGAAGAGATCAAATGGGGTCTCTAATCATATGAAAATAAGAGTCCAGTATGATATATATAGAGATAATACCCCAATATAACAAAAAGGAACTTGAAATAATTGACATGAAAGTAGAACTTCAAAACGAGAAGGGTGAAGAACCACTTAAAAATTCGGCAGCCTAACGGCGCCACTTAAAACATCAAAATACTGAATTGAAGAGATAAAATGGGGTCTCTCATCATATGAACATAAGAGTCCAGTATGATATATATAGAGATCATACCCCAATATAAAAAAAAGGAACATGAAAGACTTGAATGAAAATAGAACTTGAAAACGAGGAAGGTGAAAGAATCCCTTAAAAATTCGGCAGCCTAACGGCGCCACTTAAACATTCTTAAAACTAATTGATGAGAGCAAGGGGGGGTATCTCATCATATGAACATGAAATAGGCAGTAGGATGAATATAAAAGAACATCCTCCAACATAAGAACATGGAGTATAAAAGAAAATACATAAAAGAGATTACTTGAAAAGAAAGAGAGAGGTCGGATCCCTTACCTTAAAATGTAACTCTTAAACCTCAAAGGTTGGGACCTTGAGGGCTTGGGGGCACCTTGGGAGGACTCCTTGGGAGGTAATGAGACCATAAATTCGTTGGGAATGAGTGGGGAGTCGAATGGATGAGAGGAGGGCTTGGTATTTATAGGGAAAGTGAGGGGACAAGGCATTAATGGCCAAGGGACACCTCACATGTGCTTTTCTCAAACCCATGTGCTCTCCCTTGTCATTTATCATGGAGTTAGGCCACATGGGGCCCCCAAAACAATAATTCATCACCCTTGGCCGGCCAACCCTCAAAAGATCTCATGACATCATCATGACACCGTTATGATGTCATTAAACATACCGAAACCCTAAAACTGTATTTTTACTATTCACTGAAAATTCAACTTTCTCAGAAAAATCCCAAAATTTCACATTAACCAAATATCAATGCTCTGATTTCAAAAATGAAATCCATTTTATAAAAATAATTTTCTAAATATTTTTAATTTAATTTTTTAATAAAAACACTATTCATCGAAAATTCATTTTTTTCAGAAAAAACCCCAAAAATTACCATAACATAATATCGATGCTCTGAGTTCAAAAATAAAGTCATTTTTATAAAAATAATTTTCTAATTATATTTAATTAAATTTTTAATTAAAAAACACTATTCACCCGAAAAAACTAATACTTGAATAATAATTAATGAAACCGTTATTTAACTATTTTATTGAATCACATTACTTAATCAAGGTGCCTAGATTATTTTAAAACTTTATTTAAGTGAGATTACTAATACATTTGGTCATATTACTAATCCTAATCATAAAATCACTATTCATAATTTACTATTCATCAAAAATCGAGTTGATCTTATTAGACTCTAAATTTATTACTGAACATAATTGCAGAAGACCATTTTTTGAAAATCATTACACATTTTTAATTATTTAGGGTTTACATAAACATATTTAAAATATCCTTTTTCTAAAATTCATCAAAAATATGCATACTATATTTATCCGGTCATTTCAAAATTCATAAACTTCATCATAAGAAGAAATCCCAATTTTTATTTAAAACAAGGATTACACAAGGTAGTTACGGTCTCGTTACATAACCCCTCATAATACCAGCATAGGACCTAAGAGTAAGGTGTTCTAGGGTGATAGAAGCTTGGGGCGGCTCAGTCAACATTGCCCGAGTAGTAATTTCTATCAGTTTGAACTTCTCACGAAGGCGATTTCGTTCCAGCTTCACATGATGAAGTTCGGCTTGGATTTGATCCAGATCAAAGCCCAGTGGTGCTACCTCCTTCCCAAGCTCTGTTAGATGGGCTTCGATCGGTCCAAGACTACTAGGTGAGGCCATCGAATCTTCTTTCTATAATAATTAACCAAGATTACTTATATTTAGAGACAATAATCAAAACATTTTGTTCACAGCGGTCATGTTGACCGATGGTTATATAATAGTCAAAACCCACTGATCTCATTTTAATTATAATCATGTTTATCAAATAAAACATTTTTGTTGAGTATAACAATAACACATAAAATTAGGAATCAAATTTTTTAAAAAAATTTCGGGTCGTTACAATCTTCCCCCCTTAAGAAATTGCGTCCTCGCAATTTTAAAATTGGGTTTTGAAATTTCATTGAAAGTCCCACATCGGAAAAGGAGTTAGTAAAACTATTAATTTAAAATAAAGAAAGGGAAGTACAATGGTCACCCGAGTTAACCCACACTAGGGTTCCATGTAGGAAAACATGGACATGGAGGAAAAAACAAAGGGTCAAGTTCTGAGGGAGAGTGATAGAGAACATGATTAAGAGAAAGTTAACCATGAGAAAATCCCAAACTTATGATATGTGTAAACGGTCTTTGATTACCTAGTAGGAAACGTACACCAACAACATTTTTGTTTTACGTTTCTTTCCATAATTTTGAGGATTTCATTTACTACATAGAACAAAAACATAAGAAAATATACCTACCTTCAAGTAGAGTTTCATCCTTTAACAAGTCCCTACCAACACTAATCTTTTCTCCAAATAATGAGAATTCAAAAACACTTGGTCTCATAAAAGCACAAGAATCATCTTCTATAGAATCACATAATCTACAAAAGATTAACTATCTATTTCTTCTATCTTTAAACATTATCCCAAAAACAGAAAGGTTAAGGTAAAACAACTCTTCAAAAAGAAAGAATCCCATAGGAATGGAAACTACTTTTAAATAATCAAAGTTCCATGGTATTACCCAAAGTTCATCATAGACCATTCCATAAATAACGGTCCTTAAAATTCCTCAAAACAAACCAAACTAAGATTGAAACCCAAATACAATAAGGATTTGATAACATAGTCTTCCAAAACAACTTCATTGTTCATCTCCAGACAACATCAACAACTCCTAACATCTTATAAAAAAAGTAGCTAACCTAAACATATTTTACCCAAGATAGGTTAGTCATTCCCATAAGTAACCTAAATTACTATAAGTTCACCTTAAATTCATCGATTCTTCAAAATATAAGTCAACCTTACTCCTCAATGAAAATACCCTAGTAATCTATTTACCTCGATCAAATATGGTTCCCAAAATAATGAACGTCTTCCAAAATAATAATCATATTTTAATCCCCTAATCATCCCTGTCATATTAATACGAAAATCGTCGCATTTCCTATCACATTGGTTGTCGGAACATGTTCTTCCATTTCCCACCATTAACTAAGAAGAGAAAGCATAATTAGGGGCTTAAGTACTTAGCTAATAATCATGAAAAGGAACTGAAAGCATATAAGGATAACTTGTATATGAAAGGTATACCCTAACTTGTGATCTCCTAGGTTCCCATCTAGGTTATGAATGATCATATATTCTTATGTGAACATTTATTTTATTTTATCTTTGTTCCTTTAACAATGGTTCATACCAAGCTTATGAATTTACCAAAGCATATCCCCCGGGAGTGTCGTAACCAAGAGTGCAGCAAGGCCCGTTGTCGTGTACCAGTTCCCGTTCGAGTCTAGCTCAAAGCGGTGTTTTCGAGTTTTACCCCTATGTACATCTGTTTCAGAGCCACCTCTACCTGCTCGTATCCAGACAGGGATGTATTTGCTTGGCAACCCCTTACTCAATACTCACCAAAATACCAGGAAGATTTCCTATATTAAACTTTTCTATAGGGTTCCTCCTAGAGTTTTCATATCCTAATTTTCACAAATAACTAAACCATCCTTTGATACCAACTATAGCATCCCGTCTTTTTATAACATAAATTTTCATTCCATTACACGGAACTGAGGATCTTTAAGGTTTAGTGTCTTGGAAACAAGGAACATAAAACATGAAACAAAAAAAAACATTCTTCTTAAACACTTGAAAGTCTTCTCCTCATGTTCACCCTAGTCTCATTACTGCATCTCATAACCTGGGGACATACATCAAAAGGAAGGGTGAGCAGAAGGCCCAGCAAGGGAAACAAGTGAAACATTTTACATATGAACTTGAGATACATCAATAAAGTCATGAAAAGAACTTTAATGGATGAAAATGAAATCATGAGGCATATCATAATAAAAATAAAACTTTTTCATAACTTGAAGATGTGGCTACATCATTTAACATAGACAATCATGAACATATCACCAAGGTCCATCCCCAAGGTGTCATTTTAAAATTACCAAGGTTATTCACCAAGGTATCGTGAAAATTGTAATCTCTAGTGGTTACATCATTACCCAATGCATTGGAGCGCTATCAGGGTGCACCCTTAAATTTTCCTTTATTATCATGTGAGCCACATATATCATCATCAAAAATTTCATAAATAACCCATATAGCATAAAGGAAATGGGTTTCATTTCATAATCATAACTTTTTTTAAAAACTGCTTTAAAGACATGATCTTTATATCACTTTAAAACCCACAGAAAAGGAAGGTGGGTCTCATGTATGTAAATCCCAGAATTTAAAATAGAACATTTTGGTATATATGTGAATACCCCTTTAGAATAAAGAGCTTTGAGTATTCACTTAATAAAAAAAAGGACTTTAGAAAAAGAGATAGACATTTTGAGACAGAAATTCTGCAGCATAACGGCAATGTTCCGAGGTTTTAGAAGACATTAAAAGAGAGGTAAAATGGGTCAAACATTCATAAATGACCCATAAAATAGTACATGGACATAATAAGAAGGATAAATGATCATGGTAATGAGATTTCAGGGACATACCATTTGAAATGAAAAACATGGAAGGAAGAAAAAAAAATTAGATTTCTCTTATGAAAGTTCGGCAGCCTAACGGTGTTACTTAAACATCAACAAAAAATGATTTGAAAAGATCAAATAGGATCTCTCATCATGTGAACATAAGAGTTCAGTATGATAGATATAGAGATAATTCCCCAACATAACAAAAAGGAACTTGAAAGAATTGACATGAAAGTAGAACTTCAAAACGAGAAGGGTGAAGAACCACTTAAAAATTTGGCAGCCTAACGGCGCCACTTAAAACATCAAAATACTGAATTGAAGAGATCAAATGGGGTCTCTCATCATATGAACATAAGAGTACAGTATGATATATATAGAGATAATACCCCAATATAACAAAAAGGAACTTGAAATAACTGACATGAAAGTAGAACTTCAAAACGAGAAGGGTGAAGAACCACTTAAAAATTCGGCAGCCTAACGGCGCCACTTAAAACATCAAAATACTGAATTGAAGAGATCAAATGGGGTCTCTCATCATATGAACATAAGAGTCCAGTATGATATATATAGAGATCATACCCCAATATAACAAAAAGGAACATGAAAGACTTGAATGAAAATAGAACTTGAAAACGAGGAAGGTGAAAGAATCCCTTAAAAATTTGGCAGCCTAACGGCGCCACTTAAACATTCTTAAAACTAATTGATGAGAGCAAGGGGGGGTATCTCATCATATGAACATGAAATAGGCAGTAGGATGAATATAAAAGAACATCCTCCAACATAAGAACATGGAGTATAAAAGAAAAGACATAAAAGAGATTACTTGAAAAGAAAGAGAGAGGTCGGATCCCTTACCTTAAAATGTAACTCTTAAACCTCAAAGGTTGGGACCTTGAGGGCTTGGGGGCACCTTGGGAGGACTCCATGGGAGGTAATGAGACCATAAATTCGTTTGGAATGAGTGGGGAGTCGAATGGATGAGAGGAGGGCTTGGTATTTATAGGGAAAGTGAGGGGACAAGGCATTAATGGCCAAGGGACACCTCACATGTGCTTTTCTCAAACCCATGTGCTCTCCCTTGTCATTTATCATGGAGTTAGGCCACATGGGGCCCCCAAAACAATAATTCATCACCCTTGGCCGGACAACCCTCAAAAGATCTCATGACATCATCATGACACCGTTATGATGTCATTAAACATACCGAAACCCTAAAACTGTATTTTTACTATTCACTGAAAATTCAACTTTCTCAGAAAAATCCCAAAATTTCACATTAACCAAATATCAATGCTCTGATTTCAAAAATGAAATCCATTTTATAAAAATAATTTTCTAAATATTTTTAATTTAATTTTTAAATAAAAACACTATTCATCGAAAATTCATTTTTTTCAGAAAAAACCCCAAAAATTACCATAACATAATATCGATGCTCTGAGTTCAAAAATAAAGTCATTTTTATAAAAATAATTTTCTAATTATATTTAATTAAATTTTTAATTAAAAAACACTATTCACCCGAAAAAACTAATACTTGAATAATAATTAATGAAACCGTTATTTAACTATTTTATTGAATCACATTACTTAATCAAGGTGCCTAGATTATTTTAAAACTTTCTTTAAGTGAGATTACTAATACATTTGGTCATATTACTAATCCTAATCATAAAATCACTATTCATAATTTACTATTCATCAAAAATCGAGTTGATCTTATTAGACTCTAAATTTAGTACTGAACATAATTGCAGAAGACCATTTTTTGAAAATCATTACACATTTTTAATTATTTAGGGTTTACATAAACATATTTAAAATATCCTTTTTCTAAAATTCATCAAAAATATGCATACTATATTTATCCGGTCATTTCAAAATTCATAAACTTCATCATAAGAAGAAATCCCAATTTTTATTTAAAACAAGGATTACACAAGGTAGTTACGGTCTCGTTACATAACCCCTCATAATACCAGCATAGGACCTAAGAGTAAGGTGTTCTAGGGTGATAGAAGCTTGGGGCGGCTCAGTCAACATTGCCCGAGTAGTAATTTCTATCAGTTTGAACTTCTCACGAAGGCGATTTCGTTCCAGCTTCACATGATGAAGTTCGGCTTGGATTTGATCCAGATCAAAGCCCAGTGGTGCTACCTCCTTCCCAAGCTCTGTTAGATGGGCTTCGATCGGTCCAAGACTACTAGGTGAGGCCATCGAATCTTCTTTCTATAATAATTAACCAAGATTACTTATATTTAGAGACAATAATCAAAACATTTTGTTCACAGCGGTCATGTTGACCGATGGTTATATAATAGTCAAAACCCACTGATCTCATTTTAATTATAATCATGTTTATCAAATAAAACATTTTTGTTGAGTATAACAATAACACATAAAATTAGGAATCAAATTTCTTAAAAAAATTTCGGGTCGTTACAATCTTCCCCCCTTAAGAAATTGCGTCCTCGCAATTTTAAAATTGGGTTTTGAAATTTCATTGAAAGTCCCACATCGGAAAAGGAGTCAGTAAAACTATTAATTTAAAATAAAGAAAGGGAAGTACAATGGTCACCCGAGTTAACCCACACTAGGGTTCCATGTAGGAAAACATGGACATGGAGGAAAAAACAAAGGGTCAAGTTCTGAGGGAGATCGATAGAGAACATGATTAAGAGAAAGTTAACCATGAGAAAATCCCAAACTTATGATGTGTGTAAACGGTCTTTGATTACCTAGTAGGAAACGTACACCAACAACATTTTTGTTTTACGTTTCTTTCCATAATTTTGAGGATTTCATTTACTACATAGAACAAAAACATAAGAAAATATACCTACCTTCAAGTAGAGTTTCATCCTTTAACAAGTCCCTACCAACACTAATCTTTTCTACAAATAATGAGAATTCAAAAACACTTGGTCTCATAAAAGCACAAGAATCATCTTCTATAGAATCACATAATCTACAAAAGATTAACTATCTATTTCTTCTATCTTTAAACATTATCCCAAAAACAGAAAGGTTAAGGTAAAACAACTCTTCAAAAAGAAAGAATCCCATAGGAATGGAAACTACTTTTAAATAATCAAAGTTCCATGGTATTACCCAAAGTTCATCATAGACCATTCCATAAATAACGGTCCTTAAAATTCCTCAAAACAAACCAAACTAAGATTGAAACCCAAATACAATAAGGATTTGATAACATAGTCTTCCAAAACAACTTCATTGTTCATCTCCAGACAACATCAACAACTCCTAACATCTTATAAAAAAAGTAGCTAACCTAAACATATTTTACCCAAGATAGGTTAGTCATTCCCATAAGTAACCTAAATTACTATAAGTTCACCTTAAATTCATCGATTCTTCAAAATATAAGTCAACCTTACTCCTCAATGAAAATACCCTAGTAATCTATTTACCGCGATCAAATATGGTTCCCAAAATAATGAACGTCTTCCAAAATAATAATCATATTTTAATCCCCTAATCATCCCTGTCATATTAATACGAAAATCGTCGCATTTCCTATCACATTGGTTGTCGGAACATGTTCTTCCATTTCCCACCATTAACTAAGAAGAGAAAGCATAATTAGGGGCTTAAGTACTTAGCTAATAATCATGAAAAGGAACTGAAAGCATATAAGGATAACTTGTATATGAAAGGTATACCCTAACTTGTGATCTCCTAGGTTCCCATCTAGGTTATGAATGATCATATATTCTTATGTGAACATTTATTTTATTTTATCTTTGTTCCTTTAACAATGGTTCATACCAAGCTTATGAATTTACCAAAGCATATCCCCCGGGAGTGTCGTAACCAAGAGTGCAGCAAGGCCCGTTGTCGTGTACCAGTTCCCGTTCGAGTCTAGCTCAAAGCAGTGTTTTCGGGTTTTACCCCTATGTACATCTGTGCCAGAGCCACCTCTACCTGCTCGTATCCAGACAGGGATGTATTTGCTTGGCAACCCCTTACTCAATACTCACCAAAATACCAGGAAGATTTCCTATATTAAACTTTTCTATAGGGTTCCTCCTAGAGTTTTCATATCCTAATTTCCACAAATAACTAAACCATCCTTTGATACCAACTATAGCATCCCGTCTTTTTATAACATAAATTCTCATTCCATTACACGGAACTGAGGATCTTTAAGGTTTAGTGTCTTGGAAACAAGGAACATAAAACATGAAACAAAAAAAAAACATTCTTCTTAAACACTTGAAAGTCTTCTCCTCATGTTCACCCTAGGCTCATTACTGCATCTCATAACCTGGGGACATACATCAAAAGGAAGGGTGAGCAGAAGGCCCAGCAAGGGAAACAAGTGAAACATTTTACATATGAACTTGAGATACATCAATAAAGTCATGAAAAGAACTTTAATGGATGAAAATGAAATCATGAGGCATATCATAATAAAAATAAAACTTTTTCATAACTTGAAGATGTGGCTACATCATTTAACATAGAAAATCATGAACATATCACCAAGGTCCATCCCCAAGGTGTCATTTTAAAATTACCAAGGTTATTCACCAAGGTATCGTGAAAATTGTAATCTCTAGTGGTTACATCATTACCCAATGCATTGGAGCGCTATCAGGGTGCACCCTTAAATTTTCCTTTATTATCATGTGAGCCACATATATCATCATCAAAAATTTCATAAATAACCCATATAGCATAAAGGAAATGGGTTTCATTTCATAATCATAACTTTTTTTAAAAACTGCTTTAAAGACATGATCTTTATATCACTTTAAAACCCACAGAAAAGGAAGGTGGGTCTCATGTATGTAAATCCCAGAATTTAAAATAGAACATTTTGGTATATATGTGAATACCCCTTTAGAATAAAGAGCTTTGAGTATTCACTTAATAAAATAAAAGGACTTTAGAAAAAGAGATAGACATTTTGAGACAGAAATTCTGCAGCATAACGGCAATGTTCCGAGGTTTTAGAAGACATTAAAAGAGAGGTAAAATGGGTCAAACATTCATAAATGACCCATAAAATAGTACATGGACAGAATAAGAAGGATAAATGATCATGGTATTGAGATTTCAAGGACATACCATTTGAAATGAAAAACATGGAAGGAAGAAAAAAAAATTAGATTTCTCTTATGAAAGTTCGGCAGCCTAACGGCGTTACTTAAACATCAACAAAAAATGATTTGAAAAGATCAAATAGGATCTCTCATCATGTGAACATAAGAGTTCAGTATGATAGATATAGAGATAATTCCCCAACATAACAAAAAGGAACTTGAAAGAATTGACATGAAAGTAGAACTTCAAAACGAGAAGGGTGAAGAACCACTTAAAAATTTGGCAGCCTAACGGCGCCACTTAAAACATCAAAATACTGAATTGAAGAGATCAAATGGGGTCTCTCATCATATGAACATAAGAGTCCAGTATGATATATATAGAGATAATACCCCAATATAACAAAAAGGAACTTGAAATAATTGACATGAAAGTAGAACTTCAAAACGAGAAGGGTGAAGAACCACTTAAAAATTCGGCAGCCTAACGACGCCACTTAAAACATCAAAATACTGAATTGAAGAGATAAAATGGGGTCTCTCATCATATGAACATAAGAGTCCAGTATGATATATATAGAAATCATACCCCAATATAACAAAAAGGAACATGAAAGACTTGAATGAAAATAGAACTTGAAAACGAGGAAGGTGAAAGAATCCCTTAAAAATTCGGCAGCCTAACGGCGCCACTTAAACATTCTTAAAACTAATTGATGAGAGCAAGGGGGGGTATCTCATCATATGAACATGAAATAGGCAGTAGGATGAATATAAAATAACATCCTCCAACATAAGAACATGGAGTATAAAAGAAAAGACATAAAAGAGATTACTTGAAAAGAAAGAGAGAGGTCAGATCCCTTACCTTAAAATGTAACTCTTAAACCTCAAAGGTTGGGACCTTGAGGGCTTGGGGGCACCTTGGGAGGACTCCTTGGGAGGTAATGAGACCATAAATTCGTTGGGAATGAGTGGGGAGTCGAATGGATGAGAGGAGGGCTTGGTATTTATAGGGAAAGTGAGGGGACAAGGCATTAATGGCCAAGGGACACCTCACATGTGCTTTTCTCAAACCCATGTGCTCTCCCTTGTCATTTATCATGGAGTTAGGCCACATGGGGCCCCCAAAACAATAATTCATCACCCTTGGCCGGACAACCCTCAAAAGATCTCATGACATCATCATGACACCGTTATGATGTCATTAAATATACCGAAACCCTAAAACTGTATTTTTACTATTCACTGAAAATTCAACTTTCTCAGAAAAATCCCAAAATTTCACATTAACCAAATATCAATGCTCTGATTTCAAAAATGAAATCCATTTTATAAAAATAATTTTCTAAATATTTTTAATTTAATTTTTAAATAAAAACACTATTCATCGAAAATTCATTTTTTTCAGAAAAAACCCCAAAAATTACCATAACATAATATCGATGCTCTGAGTTCAAAAATAAAGTCATTTTTATAAAAATAATTTTCTAATTATATTTAATTAAATTTTTAATTAAAAAACACTATTCACCTGAAAAAACTAATACTTGAATAATAATTAATGAAACCGTTATTTAACTATTTTATTGAATCACATTACTTAATCAAGGTGCCTAGATTATTTTAAAACTTTCTTTAAGTGAGATTACTAATACATTTGGTCATATTACTAATCCTAATCATAAAATCACTATTCATAATTTACTATTCATCAAAAATCGAGTTGATCTTATTAGACTCTAAATTTAGTACTGAACATAATTGCAGAAGACCATTTTTTGAAAATCATTACACATTTTTAATTATTTAGGGTTTACATAAACATATTTAAAATATCCTTTTTCTAAAATTCATCAAAAATATGCATACTATATTTATCCGGTCATTTCAAAATTCATAAACTTCATCATAAGAAGAAATCCCAATTTTTATTTAAAACAAGGATTACACAAGGTAGTTACGGTCTCGTTACATAACCCCTCATAATACCAGCATAGGACCTAAGAGTAAGGTGTTCTAGGGTGATAGAAGCTTGGGGCGGCTCAGTCAACATTGCCCGAGTAGTAATTTCTATCAGTTTGAACTTCTCACGAAGGCGATTTCGTTCCAGCTTCACATGATGAAGTTCGGCTTGGATTTGATCCAGATCAAAGCCCAGTGGTGCTACCTCCTTCCCAAGCTCTGTTAGATGGGCTTCGATCGGTCCAAGACTACTAGGTGAGGCCATCGAATCTTCTTTCTATAATAATTAACCAAGATTACTTATATTTAGAGACAATAATCAAAACATTTTGTTCACAGCGGTCATGTTGACCGATGGTTATATAATAGTCAAAACCCACTGATCTCATTTTAATTATAATCATGTTTATCAAATAAAACATTTTTGTTGAGTATAACAATAACACATAAAATTAGGAATCAAATTTTTTAAAAAAATTTCGGGTCGTTACAATCTTTCCCCCTTAAGAAATTGCGTCCTCGCAATTTTAAAATTGGGTTTTGAAATTTCATTGAAAGTCCCACATCGGAAAAGGAGTCAGTAAAACTATTAATTTAAAATAAAGAAAGGGAAGTACAATGGTCACCTGAGTTAACCCACACTAGGGTTCCATGTAGGAAAACAAGGACATGGAGGAAAAAACAAAGGGTCAAGTTCTGAGGGAGAGTGATAGAGAACATGATTAAGAGAAAGTTAACCATGAGAAAATCCCAAACTTATGATGTGTGTAAACGGTCTTTGATTACCTAGTAGGAAACGTACACCAACAACATTTTTGTTTTACGTTTCTTTCCATAATTTTGAGGATTTCATTTACTACATAGAACAAAAACATAAGAAAATATACCTACCTTCAAGTAGAGTTTCATCCTTTAACAAGTCCCTACCAACACTAATATTTTCTCCAAATAATGAGAATTCAAAAACACTTGGTCTCATAAAAGCACAAGAATCATCTTCTATAGAATCACATAATCTACAAAAGATTAACTATCTATTTCTTCTATCTTTAAACATTATCCCAAAAATTGAAAGGTTAAGGTAAAACAACTCTTCAAAAAGAAAGAATCCCATAGGAATGGAAACTACTTTTAAATAATCAAAGTTCCATGGTATTACCCAAAGTTCATCATAGACCATTCCATAAATAACGGTCCTTAAAATTCCTCAAAACAAACCAAACTAAGATTGAAACCCAAATACAATAAGGATTTGATAACATAGTCTTCCAAAACAACTTCATTGTTCATATCCAGACAACATCAACAACTCCTAACATCTTATAAAAAAAGTAGCTAACCTAAACATATTTTACCCAAGATAGGTTAGTCATTCCCATAAGTAACCTAAATTACTATAAGTTCACCTTAAATTCATCGATTCTTCAAAATATAAGTCAACCTTACTCCTCAATGAAAATACCCTAGTAATCTATTTACCTCGATCAAATATGGTTCCCAAAATAATGAACGTCTTCCAAAATAATAATCATATTTTAATCCTCTAATCATCCCTGTCATATTAATACGAAAATCGTCTCATTTCCTATCACATTGGTTGTCGGAACATGTTCTTCCATTTCCCACCATTAACTAAGAAGAGAAAGCATAATTAGGGGCTTAAGTACTTAGCTAATAATCATGAAAAGGAACTGAAAGCATATAAGGATAACTTGTATATGAAAGGTATACCCTAACTTGTGATCTCCTAGGTTCCCATCTAGGTTATGAATGATCATATATTCTTATGTGAACATTTATTTTATTTTATCTTTGTTCCTTTAACAATGGTTCATACCAAGCTTATGAATTTACCAAAGCATATCCCCCGGGAGTGTCGTAACCAAGAGTGCAGCAAGGCCCGTTGTCGTGTACCAGTTCCCGTTCGAGTCTAGCTCAAAGCGGTGTTTTCGGGTTTTACCCCTATGTACATCTGTGCCAGAGCCACCTCTACCTGCTCGTATCCAGACAGGGATGTATTTGCTTGGCAACCCCTTACTCAATACTCACCAAAATACCAGGAAGATTTCCTATATTAAACTTTTCTATAGGGTTCCTCCTAGAGTTTTCATATCCTAATTTCCACAAATAACTAAACCATCCTTTGATACCAACTATAGCATCCCGTCTTTTTATAACATAAATTCTCATTCCATTACACGGAACTGAGGATCTTTAAGGTTTAGTGTCTTGGAAATAAGGAACATAAAACATGAAACAAAAAAAAACATTCTTCTTAAACACTTGAAAGTCTTCTCCTCATGTTCACCCTAGGCTCATTACTGCATCTCATAACCTGGGGACATACATCAAAAGGAAGGGTGAGCAGAAGGCCCAGCAAGGGAAACAAGTGAAACATTTTACATATGAACTTGAGATACATCAATAAAGTCATGAAAAGAACTTTAATGGATGAAAATGAAATCATGAGGCATATCATAATAAAAATAAAACTTTTTCATAACTTGAAGATGTGGCTACATCATTTAACATAGACAATCATGAACATATCACCAAGGTCCATCCCCAAGGTGTCATTTTAAAATTACCAAGGTTATTCACCAAGGTATCGTGAAAATTGTAATCTCTAGTGGTTACATCATTACCCAATGCATTGGAGCGCTATCAGGGTGCACCCTTAAATTTGCCTTTATTATCATGTGAGCCACATATATCATCATCAAAAATTTCATAAATAACCCATATAGCATAAAGGAAATGGGTTTCATTTCATAATCATAACTTTTTTTAAAAACTGCTTTAAAGACATGATCTTTATATCACTTTAAAACCCACAGAAAAGGAAGGTGGGTCTCATGTATGTAAATCCCAGAATTTAAAATAGAAAATTTTGGTATATATGTGAATACCCCTTTAGAATAAATAGCTTTGAGTATTCACTTAATAAAATAAAAGGACTTTAGAAAAAGAGATAGACATTTTGAGACAGAAATTCTGCAGCATAACGGCAATGTTCCGAGGTTTTAGAAGACATTAAAAGAGAGGTAAAATGGGTCAAACATTCATAAATGACCCATAAAATAGTACATGGACAGAATAAGAAGGATAAATGATCATGGTATTGAGATTTCAAGGACATACCATTTGAAATGAAAAACATGGAAGGAAGAAAAAAAAATTATATTTCTCTTATGAAAGTTCGGCAGCCTAACGGCGTTACTTAAACATCAACAAAAAATGATTTGAAAAGATCAAATAGGATCTCTCATCATGTGAACATAAGAGTTCAGTATGATAGATATAGAGATAATTCCCCAACATAACAAAAAGGAACTTGAAAGAATTGACATGAAAGTAGAACTTCAAAACGAGAAGGGTGAAGAACCACTTAAAAAATTTGGCAGCCTAACGGCGCCACTTAAAACATCAAAATACTGAATTGAAGAGATCAAATGGGGTCTCTCATCATATGAACATAAGAGTCCAGTATGATATATATAGAGATAATACCCCAATATAACAAAAAGGAACTTGAAATAATTGACATGAAAGTAGAACTTCAAAACGAGAAGGGTGAAGAACCACTTAAAGATTCGGCAGACTAACGACGCCACTTAAAACATCAAAATACTGAATTGAAGAGATCAAATGGGGTCTCTCATCATATGAAAATAAGAGTCCAGTATGATATATATAGAGATCATACCCCAATATAACAAAAAGGAACATGAAAGACTTGAATGAAAATAGAACTTGAAAACGAGGAAGGTGAAAGAATCCCTTAAAAATTCGGCAGCCTAACGGCGCCACTTAAACATTCTTAAAACTAATTGATGAGAGAAAGGGGGGGTATCTCATCATATGAACATGAAATAGGCAGTAGGATTAATATAAAAGAACATCCTCCAACATAAGAACATGGAGTATAAAAGAAAAGACATAAAAGAGATTACTTGAAAAGAAAGAGAGAGGTCGGATCCCTTACCTTAAAATGTAACTCTTAAACCTCAAAGGTTGGGACCTTGAGGGCTTGGGGGCACCTTGGGAGGACTCCTTGGGAGGTAATGAGACCATAAATTCGTTGGGAATGAGTGGGGAGTCGAATGGATGAGAGGAGGGCTTGGTATTTATAGGGAAAGTGAGGGGACAAGGCATTAATGGCCAAGGGACACCTCACATGTGCTTTTCTCAAACCCATGTGCTCTCCCTTGTCATTTATCATGGAGTTAGGCCACATGGGGCCCCCAAAACAATAATTCATCACCCTTGGCCGGCCAACCCTCAAAAGATCTCATGACATCATCATGACACCGTTATGATGTCATTAAACATACCGAAACCCTAAAACTGTATTTTTACTATTCACTGAAAATTCAACTTTCTCAGAAAAATCCCAAAATTTCACATTAACCAAATATCAATGCTCTGATTTCAAAAATGAAATCCATTTTATAAAAATAATTTTCTAAATATTTTTAATTTAATTTTTAAATAAAAACACTATTCATCGAAAATTCATTTTTTTCAGAAAAAACCCCAAAAATTACCATAACATAATATCGATGCTCTGAGTTCAAAAATAAAGTCATTTTTATAAAAATAATTTTCTAATTATATTTAATTAAATTTTTAATTAAAAAACACTATTCACCCGAAAAAACTAATACTTGAATAATAATTAATGAAACCGTTATTTAACTATTTTATTGAATCACATTACTTAATCAAGGTGCCTAGATTATTTTAAAACTTTCTTTAAGTGAGATTACTAATACATTTGGTCATATTACTAATCCTAATCATAAAATCACTATTCATAATTTACTATTCATCAAAAATCGAGTTGATCTTATTAGACTCTAAATTTAGTACTGAACATAATTGCATAAGACCATTTTTTGAAAATCATTACACATTTTTAATTATTTAGGGTTTACATAAACATATTTAAAATATCCTTTTTCTAAAATTCATCAAAAATATGCATACTATATTTATCCGGTCATTTCAAAATTCATAAACTTCATCATAAGAAGAAATCCCAATTTTTATTTAAAACAAGGATTACACAAGGTAGTTACGGTCTCGTTACATAACCCCTCATAATACCAGCATAAGACTTAAGAGTAAGGTGTGCTAGGGTGATAGAAGCTTGGGGCGGCTCAATCAACATTGCCCGAGTAGTAATTTCTATCAGTTTGAACTTCTCACGAAGGCGATTTCGTTCCAGCTTCACATGATGAAGTTCGGCTTGGATTTGATCCAGATCAAAGCCCAGTGGTGCTACCTCCTTCCCAAGCTCTGTTAGATGGGCTTCGATCGGTCCAAGACTACTAGGTGAGGCCATCGAATCTTCTTTCTATAATAATTAACCAAGATTACTTATATTTAGAGACAATAATCAAAACATTTTGTTCACAGCGGTCATGTTGACCGATGGTTATATAATAGTCAAAACCCACTGATCTCATTTTAATTATAATCATGTTTATCAAATAAAACATTTTTGTTGAGTATAACAATAACACATAAAATTAGGAATCAAATTTTTTAAAAAAAATTCGGGTCGTTACAATCTTCCCCCCTTAAGAAATTGCGTCCTCGCAATTTTAAAATTGGGTTTTGAAATTTCATTGAAAGTCCCACATCGGAAAAGGAGTCAGTAAAACTATTAATTTAAAATAAAGAAAGGGAAGTACAATGGTCACCCGAGTTAACCCACACTAGGGTTCCATGTAGGAAAACATGGACATGGAGGAAAAAACAAAGGGTCAAGTTCTGAGGGAGAGTGATAGAGAACATGATTAAGAGAAAGTTAACCATGAGAAAATCCCAAACTTATGATGTGTGTAAACGGTCTTTGATTACCTAGTAGGAAACGTACACCAACAACATTTTTGTTTTACGTTTCTTTCCATAATTTTGAGGATTTCATTTACTACATAGAACAAAAACATAAGAAAATATACCTACCTTCAAGTAGAGTTTCATCCTTTAACAAGTCCCTACCAACACTAATCTTTTCTCCAAATAATGAGAATTCAAAAACACTTGGTCTCATAAAATCACAAGAATCATCTTCTATAGAATCACATAATCTACAAAAGATTAACTATCTATTTCTTTTATCTTTAAACATTATCCCAAAAACAGAAAGGTTAAGGTAAAACAACTCTTCAAAAAGAAAGAATCCCATAGGAATGGAAACTACTTTTAAATAATCAAAGTTCCATGGTATTACCCAAAGTTCATCATAGACCATTCCATAAATAACGGTCCTTAAAATTCCTCAAAACAAACCAAACTAAGATTGAAACCCAAATACAATAAGGATTTGATAACATAGTCTTCCAAAACAACTTCATTGTTCATCTCCAGACAACATCAACAACTCCTAACATCTTATAAAAAAAGTAGCTAACCTAAACATATTTTACCCAAGATAGGTTAGTCATTACCATAAGTAACCTAAATTACTATAAGTTCACCATAAATTCATCGATTCTTCAAAATATAAGTCAACCTTACTCCTCAATGAAAATACCCTAGTAATCTATTTACCTCGATCAAATATGGTTCCCAAAATAATGAACGTCTTCCAAAATAATAATCATATTTTAATCCCCTAATCATCCATGTCATATTAATACAAAAATCATCGCATTTCCTATCACATTGGTTGTCGGAACATGTTCTTCCATTTCCCACCATTAACTAAGAAGAGAAAGCATAATTAGGGGCTTAAGTACTTAGCTAATAATCATGAAAAGGAACTGAAAGCATATAAGGATAACTTGTATATGAAAGGTATACCCTAACTTGTGATCTCCTAGGTTCCCATCTAGGTTATGAATGATCATATATTCTTATGTGAACATTTATTTTATTTTATCTTTGTTCCTTTAACAATGGTTCATACCAAGCTTATGAATTTACCAAAGCATATCCCCCGGGAGTGTCGTAACCAAGAGTGCAGCAAGGCCCGTTGTCGTGTACCAGTTCCCGTTCGAGTCTAGCTCAAAGCGGTGTTTTCGGGTTTTACCCCTATGTACATCTGTGCCAGAGCCACCTCTACCTGCTCGTATCCAGACAGGGATGTATTTGCTTGGCAACCCCTTACTCAATACTCACCAAAATACCAGGAAGATTTCCTATATTAAACTTTTCTATAGGGTTCCTCCTAGAGTTTTCATATCCTAATTTCCACAAATAACTAAACCATCCTTTGATACCAACTATAGCATCCCGTCTTTTTATAACATAAATTCTCATTCCATTACACGGAACTGAGGATCTTTAAGGTTTAGTGTCTTGGAAACAAGGAACATAAAACATGAAACAAAAAAAAAACATTCTTCTTAAACACTTGAAAGTCTTCTCCTCATGTTCACCCTAGGCTCATTACTGCATCTCATAACCTGGGGACATACATCAAAAGGAAGGGTGAGCAGAAGGCCCAGCAAGGGAAACAAGTGAAACATTTTACATATGAACTTGAGATACATCAATAAAGTCATGAAAAGAACTTTAATGGATGAAAATGAAATCATGAGGCATATCATAATAAAAATAAAACTTTTTCATAACTTGAAGATGTGGCTACATCATTTAACATAGACAATCATGAACATATCACCAAGGTCCATCCCCAAGGTGTCATTTTAAAATTACCAAGGTTATTCACCAAGGTATCGTGAAAATTGTAATCTCTTGTGGTTACATCATTACCCAATGCATTGGAGCGCTATCAGGGTGCACCCTTAAATTTGCCTTTATTATCATGTGAGCCACATATATCATCATCAAAAATTTCATAAATAACCCATATAGCATAAAGGAAATGGGTTTCATTTCATAATCATAACTTTTTTTAAAAACTGCTTTAAAGACATGATCTTTATATCACTTTAAAACCCACAGAAAAGGAAGGTGGGTCTCATGTATGTAAATCCCAGAATTTAAAATAGAACATTTTGGTATATATGTGAATACCCCTTTAGAATAAAGAGCTTTGAGTATTCACTTAATAAAATAAAAGGACTTTAGAAAAAGAGATAGACATTTTGAGACAGAAATTCTGCAGCATAACGGCAATGTTCCGAGGTTTTAGAAGACATTAAAAGAGAGGTAAAATGGGTCAAACATTCATAAATGACCCATAAAATAGTACATGGACAGAATGAGAAGGATAAATGATCATGGTATTGAGATTTCAAGGACATACCATTTGAAATGAAAAACATGGAAGGAAGAAAAAAAAATTAGATTTCTCTTATGAAAGTTCGGCAGCCTAACGGCGTTACTTAAACATCAACAAAAAATGATTTGAAAAGATCAAATAGGATCTCTCATCATGTGAACATAAGAGTTCAGTATGATAGATATAGAGATAATTCCCCAGCATAACAAAAAGGAACTTGAAAGAATTGACATGAAAGTAGAACTTCAAAACGAGAAGGGTGAAGAACCACTTAAAAAATTTGGCAGCCTAACGGCGCCACTTAAAACATCAAAATACTGAATTGAAGAGATCAAATGGGGTCTCTCATCATATGAACATAAGAGTCCAGTATGATATATATAGAGATAATACCCCAATATAACAAAAAGGAACTTGAAATAACTGACATGAAAGTAGAACTTCAAAACGAGAAGGGTGAAGAACCACTTTAAAATTCGGCAGCCAAACGGCGCCACTTAAAACATCAAAATACTGAATTGAAGAGATCAAATGGGGTCTATCATCATATGAACATAAGAGTCCAGTATGATATATATAGAGATCATACCCCAATATAACAAAAAGAAACATGAAAGACTTGAATGAAAATAGAACTTGAAAACGAGGAAGGTGAAAGAATCCCTTAAAAATTCGGCAGCCTAACGGCGCCACTTAAACATTCTTAAAACTAATTTATGAGAGCAATGGGGGGTATCTCATCATATGAACATGAAATAGGCAGTAGGATGAATATAAAATAACATCCTCCAACATAAGAACATGGAGTATAAAAGAAAAGACATAAAAGAGATTACTTGAAAAGAAAGAGAGAGGTCGGATCCCTTACCTTAAAATGTAACTCTTAAACCTCAAAGGTTGGGACCTTGAGGGCTTGGGGGCACCTTGGGAGGACTCCTTGGGAGGTAATGAGACCATAAATTCGTTTGGAATGAGTGGGGAGTCGAATGGATGAGAGGAGGGCTTGGTATTTATAGGGAAATTGAGGGGACAAGGCATTAATGGCCAAGGGACACCTCACATGTGCTTTTCTCAAACCCATGTGCTCTCCCTTGTCATTTATCATGGAGTTAGGCCACATGGGGCCCCCAAAACAATAATTCATCACCCTTGGCCGGCCAACCCTCAAAAGATCTCATGACATCATCATGACACCGTTATGATGTCATTAAAAATACCGAAACCCTAAAACTGTATTTTTACTATTCACTGAAAATTCAACTTTCTCAGAAAAATCCCAAAATTTCACATTAACCAAATATCAATGCTCTGATTTCAAAAATGAAATCCATTTTATAAAAATAATTTTCTAAATATTTTTAATTTAATTTTTAAATAAAAACACTATTCATCGAAAATTCATTTTTTTCAGAAAAAACCCCAAAAATTACCATAACATAATATCGATGCTCTGAGTTCAAAAATAAAGTCATTTTTATAAAAATAATTTTCTAATTATATTTAATTAAATTTTTAATTAAAAAACACTATTCACCCGAAAAAACTAATACTTGAATAATAATTAATGAAACCGTTATTTAACTATTTTATTGAATCACATTACTTAATCAAGGTGCCTAGATTATTTTAAAACTTTCTTTAAGTGATATTACTAATACATTTGGTCATATTACTAATCCTAATCATAAAATCACTATTCATAATTTACTATTCATCAAAAATCGAGTTGATCTTATTAGACTCTAAATTTAGTACTGAACATAATTGCAGAAGACCATTTTTTGAAAATCATTACACATTTTTAATTATTTAGGGTTTACATAAACATATTTAAAATATCCTTTTTCTAAAATTCATCAAAAATATGCATACTATATTTATCCGGCCATTTCAAAATTCATAAACTTCATCATAAGAAGAAATCCCAATTTTTATTTAAAACAAGGATTACACAAGGTAGTTACGGTCTTGTTACATAACCCCTCATAATACCAGCATAGGACCTAAGAGTAAGGTGTGCTAGGGTGATAGAAGCTTGGGGCGGCTCAGTCAACATTGCCCGAGTAGTAATTTCTATCAGTTTGAACTTCTCACGAAGGCGATTTCGTTCCAGCTTCACATGATGAAGTTCGGATTGGATTTGATCCAGATCAAATCCCAGTGGTGCTACCTCCTTCCCAAGCTCTGTTAGATGGGCTTCGATCGGTCCAAGACTACTAGGTGAGGCCATCAAATCTTCTTTCTATAATAATTAACCAAGATTACTTATATTTAGAGACAATAATCAAAACATTTTGTTCACAGCGGTCATGTTGACCGATGGTTATATAATAGTCAAAACCCACTGATCTCATTTTAATTATAATCATGTTTATCAAATAAAACATTTTTGTTGAGTATAACAATAACACATAAAATTAGGAATCAAATTTTTTTAAAAAAATTTCGGTTCGTTACAATCTTCCCCCCTTAAGAAATTGCGTCCTCGCAATTTTAAAATTGGGTTTTGAAATTTCATTGAAAGTCCCACATCGGAAAAGGAGTCAGTAAAACTATTAATTTAAAATAAAGAAAAGGAAGTACAATGGTCACCCGAGTTAACCCACACTAGGGTTCCATGTAGGAAAACATGGACATGGAGGAAAAAACAAAGGGTCAAGTTCTGAGGGAGAGTGATAGAGAACATGATTAAGAGAAAGTTAACCATGAGAAAATCCCAAACTTATGATGTGTGTAAACGGTCTTTGATTACCTAGTAGGAAACATACACCAACAACATTTTTGTTTTACGTTTCTTTCCATAATTTTGAGGATTTCATTTACTACATAGAACAAAAACATAAGAAAATATACCTACCTTCAAGTAGAGTTTCATCCTTTAACAAGTCCCTACCAACACTAATCTTTTCTCCAAATAATGAGAATTCAAAAACACTTGGTCTCATAAAATCACAAGAATCATCTTCTATAGAATCACATAATCTACAAAAGATTAAATATCTATTTCTTCTATCTTTAAACATTATCCCAAAAACAGAAAGGTTAAGGTAAAACAACTCTTCAAAAAGAAAGAATCCCATAGGAATGGAAACTACTTTTAAATAATCAAAGTTCCATGGTATTACCCAAAGTTCATCATAGACCATTCCATAAATAACGGTCCTTAAAATTCCTCAAAACAAAAAAAACTAAGATTGAAACCCAAATACAATAAGGATTTGATAACATAGTCTTCCAAAACAACTTCATTGTTCATCTCCAGACAACATCAACAACTCCTAACATCTTATAAAAAAAGTAGCTAACCTAAACATATTTTACCCAAGATAGGTTAGTCATTCCCATAAGTAACCTAAATTACTATATGTTCACCTTAAATTCATCGATTCTTCAAAATATAAGTCAACCTTACTCCTCAATGAAAATACCCTAGTAATCTATTTACCTCGATCAAATATGGTTCCCAAAATAATGAACATCTTCCAAAATATTAATCATATTTTAATCCCCTAATCATCCCTGTCATATTAATACGAAAATCGTCGCATTTCCTATCACATTGGTTGTCGGAACATGTTCTTCCATTTCCCACCATTAACTAAGAAGAGAAAGCATAATTAGGGGCTTAAGTACTTAGCTAATAATCATGAAAAGGAACTGAAAGCATATAAGGATAACTTGTATATGAAAGGTATACCCTAACTTGTGATCTCCTAGGTTCCCATCTAGGTTATGAATGATCATATATTCTTATGTGAACATTTATTTTATTTTATCTTTGTTCCTTTAACAATGGTTCATACCAAGCTTATGAATTTACCAAAGCATATCCCCCGGGAGTGTCGTAACCAAGAGTGCAGCAAGGCCCGTTGTCGTGTACCAGTTCCCGTTCGAGTCTAGCTCAAAGCGGTGTTTTCGGGTTTTACCCCTATGTACATCTGTGCCAGAGCCACCTCTACCTGCTCGTATCCAGACAGGGATGTATTTGCTTGGCAACCCCTTACTCAATACTCACCAAAATACCAGGAAGATTTCCTATATTAAACTTTTCTATAGGGTTCCTCCTAGAGTTTTCATATCCTAATTTCCACAAATAACTAAACCATCCTTTGATACCAACTATAGCATCCCGTCTTTTTATAACATAAATTTTCATTCCATTACACGGAACTGAGGATATTTAAGGTTTAGTGTCTTGGAAACAAGGAACATAAAACATGAAACAAAAAAAAACATTCTTCTTAAACACTTGAAAGTATTCTCCTCATGTTCACCCTAGGCTCATTACTGCATCTCATAACCTGGGGACATACATCAAAAGGAAGGGTGAGCAGAAGGCCCAGCAAGGGAAACAAGTGAAACATTTTACATATGAACTTGAGATACATCAATAAAGTCATGAAAAGAACTTTAATGGATGAAAATGAAATCATGAGGCATATCATAATAAAAATAAAACTTTTTCATAACTTGAAGATGTGGCTACATCATTTAACATAGACAATCATGAACATATAACCAAGGTCCATCCCCAAGGTGTCATTTTAAAATTACCAAGGTTATTCACCAAGGTATCGTGAAAATTGTAATCTCTAGTGGTTACATCATTACCCAATGCATTGGAGCGCTATCAGGGCGCACCCTTAAATTTGCCTTTATTATCATGTGAGCCACATATATCATCATCAAAAATTTCATAAATAACCCATATAGCATAAAGGAAATGGGTTTCATTTCATAATCATAACTTTTTTTAAAAACTGCTTTAAAGACATGATCTTTATATCACTTTAAAACCCACAGAAAAGGAAGGTGGGTCTCATGTATGTAAATCCCAGAATTTAAAATAGAACATTTTGGTATATATGTGAATACCCCTTTAGAATAAAGAGCTTTGAGTAATCACTTAATAAAATAAAAGGACTTTAGAAAAAGAGATAGACATTTTGAGACAGAAATTCTGCAGCATAACGGCAATGTTCCGAGGTTTTAGAAGACATTAAAAGAGAGGTAAAATGGGTCAAACATTCATAAATGACCCATAAAATAGTACATGGACAGAATAAGAAGGATAAATTATCATGGTAATGAGATTTCAAGGACATACCATTTGAAATGAAAAACATGGAAGGAAGAAAAAAAATTAGATTTCTCTTATGAAAGTTCGGCAGCCTAACGGCGTTACTTAAACATCAACAAAAAATGATTTGAAAAGATCAAATAGGATCTATCATCATGTGAACATAAGAGTTCAGTATGATAGATATAGAGATAATTCCCCAACATAACAAAAAGGAACTTGAAAGAATTGACATGAAAGTAGAACTTCAAAACGAGAAGGGTGAAGAACCACTTAAAAATTTGGCAGCCTAACGGCGCCACTTAAAACATCAAAATACTGAATTGAAGAGATCAAATGGGTTCTCTCATCATATGAACATAAGAGTCCAGTATGATATATATAGAGATAATACCCCAATATAACAAAAAGGAACTTGAAATAACTGACATGAAAGTAGAACTTCAAAACGAGAAGGGTGAAGAACCACTTAAAAATTCGGCAGCCTAACGGCGCCACTTAAAACATCAAAATACTGAATTGAAGAGATCAAATGGGGTCTCTCATCATATGAAAATAAGAGTCCAGTATGATATATATAGAGATCATACCCCAATATAACAAAAAGGAACATGAAAGACTTGAATGAAAATAGAACTTGAAAACGAGGAAGGTGAAAGAATCCCTTAAAAATTCGGCAGCCTAACGGCGCCACTTAAACATTCTTAAAACTAATTTATGAGAGCAAGGGGGGGTATCTCATCATATGAACATGAAATTGGAAGTAGTATGAATATAAAAGAACATCCTCCAACATAAGAACATGGAGTATAAAAGAAAAGACATAAAAGAGATTACTTGAAAAGAAAGAGAGAGGTCGGATCCGTTACCTTAAAATGTAACTCTTAAACCTCAAAGGTTGGGACCTTGAGGGCTTGGGGGCACCTTGGGAGGACTCCTTGGGAGGTAATGAGACCATAAATTCGTTGGGAATGAGTGGGGAGTCGAATGGATGAGAGGAGGGCTTGGTATTTATAGGGAAAGTGAGGGGACAAGGCATTAATGGCCAAGGGACACCTCACATGTGCTTTTCTCAAACCCATGTGCTCTCCCTTGTCATTTATCATGGAGTTAGGCCACATGGGGCCCCCAAAACAATAATTCATCACCCTTGGCCGGCCAACCCTCAAAAGATCTCATGACATCATCATGACACCGTTATGATGTCATTAAACATACCGAAACCCTAAAACTGTATTTTTACTATTCACTGAAAATTCAACTTTCTCAGAAAAATCCCAAAATTTCACATTAACCAAATATCAATGCTCTGATTTCAAAAATGAAATCCATTTTATAAAAATAATTTTCTAAATATTTTTAATTTAATTTTTAAATAAAAACACTATTCATCGAAAATTCATTTTTTTCAGAAAAAACCCCAAAAATTACCATAACATAATATCGATGCTCTGAGTTCAAAAATAAAGTCATTTTTATAAAAATAATTTTCTAATTATATTAAATTAAATTTTTAATTAAAAAACACTATTCACCCGAAAAAACTAATACTTGAATAATAATTAATGAAACCGTTATTTAACTATTTTATTGAATCACATTACTTAATCAAGGTGCCTAGATTATTTTAAAACTTTCTTTAAGTGAGATTACTAATACATTTGGTCATATTACTAATCCTAATCATAAAATCACTATTCATAATTTACTATTCATCAAAAATCGAGTTGATCTTATTAGACTCTAAATTTAGTACTGAACATAATTGTAGAAGACCATTTTTTGAAAATCATTACACATTTTTAATTATTTAGGGTTTACATAAACATATTTAAAATATCCTTTTTCTAAAATTCATCAAAAATATGCATACTATATTTATCCGGCCATTTCAAAATTCATAAACTTCATCATAAGAAGAAATCCCAATTTTTATTTAAAACAAGGATTACACAAGGTAGTTACGGTCTCGTTACATAACCCCTCATAATACCAGCATAGGACCTAAGAGTAAGGTGTGCTAGGGTGATAGAAGCTTGGGGCGGCTCAGTCAACATTGCCCGAGTAGTAATTTCTATCAGTTTGAACTTCTCACGAAGGCGATTTCGTTCCAGCTTCACATGATGAAGTTCGGATTGGATTTGATCCAGATCAAATCCCAGTGGTGCTACCTCCTTCCCAAGCTCTGTTAGATGGGCTTCGATCGGTCCAAGACTACTAGGTGAGGCCATCAAATCTTCTTTCTATAATAATTAACCAAGATTACTTATATTTAGAGACAATAATCAAAACATTTTGTTCACAGCGGTCATGTTGACCGATGGTTATATAATAGTCAAAACCCACTGATCTCATTTTAATTATAATCATGTTTATCAAATAAAACATTTTTGTTGAGTATAACAATAACACATAAAATTAGGAATCAAATTTTTTTAAAAAAAATTCGGTTCGTTACATTTTCATTGAGTTGGCCACGTGTGTGTGTGTATAGGTTCTTAGGAAAAGTCCTCCATGAGTTATTGTTCCATCGGTGATGGTTTCCTCCCCCGGGAATATGGAGGTGTGCTTGGGGTAGTTGTGGGTTGAGCCCCGACATGGGTCAGGTTATGTCACAGTTAACCCAAATCAAGAGGAAGCAATGTTCCAGATCATCCACCAAATAATGGTCTCATTGATCATCATCATCAAAATTGAAGAAATAAACCAGTTCAACACCTCCCAAAGCACGATGAACGGATATCCACCCCCATATGGATCGATCCCATAATTGGATATCTCAATAATGGGACTCTCTGTATAGATCAATCCGAAAGGAATCATATTTGGCATTGAGTAGCGAACTTTACCCTACTAGATAGTCCAAATGAAAAGCATTCCCAATACAATAGGGGATTCAACTGAATCATCCTTATATTAATAGTATAAAGAGATATTCTCACCTTTATAGAAGAAGAATATGTGGGATCCTTCGACACTCATCAATCTTAGATTAGGCTCTCCCACCAAATATGGAGGTTGGGTTTTTCTTGGAAAACCATGATACAGTACTGTGTGAAATTCTTCAGGAAAAGTTATGCCTTCAATATCCATGTAAAGTTCATCAATAAACCCCCATAATTTCTCTATATATCTAAATATTCCTTTAAATTTCCTATATGGGTAATGGATATTGTGGGACCATATCCACCGGCCGCAATAAAGTAGTTCATGTACATCCTTACTGCAATTGACTTCTTCTAAAAATGGGATAAGGAAATACCCATCATGGAAAATGGGATGAAGAATATCATCAACTTCATAAAGTCACATATCATCACCTAGTTTGGAGTCCTTCACACAATACTATTGGATAATGAAACCAACTTTTATTCTACAGAGCGGAAGAAATTGTACTAGGAGTACAACATCGAGGGAAATCACTCATCTATCTATCATGCAGTGGAAAATGGAAAGATAGAGGCCCTAAATATGCCTCTATAAAATATACTCTAGAATATGGTGAATGAGATCAATAAGTCATAGAGGGAAAATTTCCTCCATTCTATATGGGCCTACTATAACACCATGTGTAATGCTATTCAAGAAACACCATATTCATTGGAGTACGGGACTGAGTCAGTTTTACCCATAGAATTTCACCTATCGTCACTCTAAATATCCATTTGTAGACAACTCTCAGATGATGTGAAATCGTAGAGGTGACTAGATGTGCTAGAGAGGGTTAATGAGGCCATTTTGTGTACATTCCACATCCTGGAAATCTAATTTAATCAGATTTCATAGGCCTTAAATAAAAAGGTTTACCTTTATTCATTTCTTAAAAGAGAATTGGTATTATCTCTCAGGACCCAAATATTAGCAGGAAAGAAGCCACAAAAGATTGAACCCAAATTGGAAGGGCCTTATATAAAACTTAAGTTATATCACAATGGAGCTTACTTATTAATTAAAATTAATGGGGAATGTTTCAACCCCCCCCACCACCAATAAAGAATTTATTAGGAAATACTTTTCATATCTTCCATAAATCATCTCTTATCCTAGAAGAAAGACATTAAACTACACAAATTCTCTCATCCTGGTTGCATGAAAATAAACTGCACAAAGAATTCAATGTTGCAAGACTTTAAACTGAACAACATATCACATCCTAACCACATGAGGTTAAAATTAATGGAGAACGTCCTAACCGCATGATGTTAAACTATACAGATCCCCAATGATTCATCTCCATTCACGTTGGGTGACCCACATCCTAACCACATGATGTTAAACTGTACAAATCTCATCCTAGTGGAAAGATGATAAACTGTGTAACGTTCTTTGTACTTACCTCTTGATGTTTAGAAACACAAAAAATTTCTTTACCACAAGACGTTAAATTTCATGGACAATGTCCTCTCTACATGACCCTAAATTGAAATTTTTCCAAGAACTATGTGTGGCTTGATCCTTTGCATCATGGGATACATAGTGATGCCTAGAATACCATTCTTGGGTCCAACTACAACATTACTCTTCTTTCATGTTTATTCATCATGTCCTTACTACGAGATGTTAGAATGCACAGCTTATGTCCTTTTCCCATGACATTAAACTGCACGAGTTTCTAGAAATATGTACAACTTTATTCTCATTCAAATGAGATATGTAGGTACCCTCATATCCCATATCCTAGTCATCTACCACATGATACAAAATTCAAATTTCCTTTCTCCAATTTCCATCATGTCATTTGGGACTTTTTACATTCCTTATTTCTCACACTGAGTATAGATAATGCAAGATTAAGAATTTTGGTAAGGGATTCCCCCCACATGACTAAGATACACCAGTTTGTGACAGGGTTAACAAGGTATTTAATGTAATACCATGAAAGGAACCCCATGAATCCTCACTAAATAATGTTGAACAACACATTTGATGTTTGTTCATGACATAAAATTGCACATTCTTGTGAACATCACCTGAGAGGACCACTATTGTTGGTTTGGACCTCCCGCCACACCCCCATTAAAGAACTACATGGGACATGATTACTATAATCATAGTATACATAGTGACACATGGATAAATAACCCCAACACTAGTCACAAATAATAAACATAAAAATACCCCCCTCTCTATGTATGTGTCAAACTTGTATAGGAATTCTTTATCTAAGAAATACATGTGTGTTTGTTTCTATTACCATGGGATATTTAGTGATGCCTAGATCTCCATTCTTGGGCCTAGCCGTAATACTCCCTTTTCAAGTCAGGGAGCCTATGTCCTTACCACATTATGATAAATTGAATATATTCTCAATAACTATGTCTAGATTGAAACCTAACATCATAGGATATGTAGTGACACATATATCTCCAATACTGGTTCCAACTACAATAATCAATGGGAACAATGTCCCCCTTTTCGTATGGGTCAGACCTGCATAGAGAGTTTACCATTCCAAAAATACATGTCTCTTAATACAATCCATCATTAGATATATAGTGATTCCTGGATATCTATTCATGGGTCTAGTTATGACAACCAACTAAAAGATGCACCCCCCAACTACCAAATGTCTGAGTCATACAAGATAATTTTTTCCAAAGAACAAGTCAGATTCGCATATGGTTTTCTTATGAACATAATATATATTGCACAATTTTTCATGGTGGTATCTTTTTCCTTAACACATGACATTAAAATGAATGGGATATGTTCATACTGCATCACGCTAAACTGCAATAAAGAAAATACATCCTCACTGCAAGATGTTAACCTTCAAGGCATATGTTTTGGTCAAAAGACATTAAAACTGATTGAAAAATACATCAACACTACATGAAATTAAAATGTATAGGTCGTCAACCATTACATTCCCCTATCAAAGGACCAAAAGTGCCTCACCCCAGTCAACCAAATCATGGGGTGCTTCTTCCATTTTAAATCACCTCAATTCATAAATCACCTTTATGTCTTGAGCACCTCGAGTTTCTGAAAATATTTCATGGAACTTGGAAAGGGAAATCTATCTCTCTATTTGACCATGTTATCAATGAATAAGGTATTAGACCCACCAACTAGAGATATCTAGAATCTGTAATGAGGGATTTCTGGTCCTTGTGATCCTGACATCACTATTGCAGAACCCATCACCTAAGGGTGTTTTGGGTTATATCCGACATGACTGTCCCATATCATTACTCATAACTTGATAAACTCGGTCCATGGTTTAGAACATTTTCATCTCCTTCACATAAGTATTAGGGAGTTCTCTTGACCCTTTTTAACTTAATTAGACTATTGTGTAACATTTAACTCATGGTGGGTCCATGTGTGTCATAACCCTAAATTGCTTGAACATTGGTCAAAATTGTACAACCTTAAACTCTAGCCTTCTATGGTCTAGATATCAATACCTTAAACTACTAACGAAAGAGACACTAAACCTGACAGGTTGAAACCCCACAAAGTGAATCCTGAGAAATCTCATAGGACCTAATTTGTAGCCTTATTAAAATCCAATATATGATTTCTAGACCCATTAGTATAAAAAAATGGTTGATTAATAATTATTCATATATCCTAACCATGATAACATGTTCTCTAAGTGGAGAAAAAACATTTTGGGTGGTCAAACCCTCTTTAATATTACATTTACCTAAATCAAACTTCAAGATTTGAATATCTCGGGTCACTGTAAACCTTCCATGGCCCTTGTAAAATGATACTCGGCTTCAAGGGACCCTTTTTTTGACTATGCAGGTATGCATATGGCTCCTACATATGTTTATAAGCTAATCAACCAAATGTTTCAATCTTCAAAAAGGATTTATTATCCTTGTGAGCCCTTACGTCACCTCATCAGAACTCATCACCTAAGTGTGTTTTTGTCCATTTTTTGTATGATTGTACCATACTATACTCTTGACCTAAATGATTTGAACCATGATTTCATATCCTAGTAACCAAACTATTTAAGCGAATTCAACATCCAGGATGGTAAATCACCATTTTTGTAACCTTTCTCAAAATAGGAATGCAGCACTCCATTCCTGAACCTTTTGATGATCCACACCCCATGATTTCGAACCAAATGGTGTAGGTCTTGAGCTTCACATAAGATTTAAACTACCCTATGGTGTCAGAACCCTTACTATATATCCTTTACCCTATACCCAAACTCATCATCTGGGCATTTGAGTCTTTATAAATCTTTCATGAACCCTAGAAAAGGGTGGGTTCACCTCTATCTGACCATGATATCAATGCATAGGGTCTTAGACTAAAAAACCAGAGGCATCCTCTCCTTGTAAGAAATGAACATGATTCCTTGTGATCCATAGTAACACCTTGTGGGATCCCAACACCTATGAGTGTTACGAGTCATCCTCGACATGTCTACCACATCCCATATACCTCTACTCAAACTTTTGGGTTATGGATTATTCAACCCATGCTTCAAATATCTAGGTGGACCTGACTTCCCTAATACTTTCACTATCAACCCATATCACCTTCAAAATCTTCCACATCCCTTGTAAAAGAGAGGGGAAATATTTTTTTACAATGCTACTCTTACATAATGGATTTGACCTACCAACCAGAGGCATCTTCTCCTTATAGGAAAGGATCCCTAATCCTTACAAGTCCCAAAAACACCATGGATGAACTCAACATTATAGGGTGTTTTGGTTCATCCCAAGCATGTATTTCCCATAATCTGTAATCATCAATCAAGTCTTGTCATTAAGAATTTAAACTACATGGAATAACAAGGTCTGATCTAAAAGACCCTAAACTATAGTAATTTACTTTCTGAGCTAAAATACCCTAAACTCCAACAATAGAAGGTCCGAGCTAAAATAACTAAAACTAAAAAAATAAAAGTTTCATGAAAAAATAACCTAAACTATAGTGATAGAAGGTCTAAGCTAAAATACCCTAAACTACAGTGATTGAAGGTTAGATCTAAAAGACTCTAAACTAAATAAATATAAGTTTTGATCTGAAAGACCATAGCCTACAATGATATAAGGTACGAACTAAAAGTCACTAAAATACCACAATATAAGTTCTAAGATAAAAGTCCCTAAACTACAATAATAGATGGTCTGTGATAAAAGACTGTGAAATACAATTCAAAAAATATTTAGTCTACTAGAATGAAAGAGATAAAAATATTGTGAGACCCATCATATAACCTTATAAAAAATTATTCTATGCTCGCCAAGTCCATTGACTTTTAAAAAATATAGATCACTCTCTCTATGGGACATATATTATACCAAATTTTTGCTTTTTTGAATCAAGTGATCTCAATATAGCTAGAGAAGATATGTCAATGGGGAATCTCATGATGGTGGGTATTCATGAACATTCCTCTAGAATAATATGTTAGAATTTAAACATTCAAATGTAGATATCTAGGTTTTCTTGATCTTATGTGAAGTATGGGTATTATTGGTTATTTATGAAACATCTGATCAATGAAATTAGATGCACATCATGAATGAAATAAAATTGGTCTACAATGTATAAACTTCATCTGATCCATTCAATGATAGCACATAGGAGGAATCTCCACATTTTTTTGACTCTCTAAGAATTTCAAAAAAAATACATATCGACAATAAAACTACAAAAATATTTTATTTTCTGAGATGTTCATGTCAGTAAGAGTCTGGTGAGATGCAATGATTGAACAAAAAAGTGCCACTCACCCTTCTTCTTCTGCATTTTACCGAGGATGAAGGGATTCAATTAATGTTGAAAACTCATAAATTCTTTTCTAAGTGGTCGATAGTGAAGATGATGACTCTGAAAGGTAATACTTTAAGAGATCCAAGACCTCCTCATACATCCATATTTTCATGGTCAAAAAATCCATTTGGGATAGAAACTTAGACATAAACAAGTGACTCTAATTCAATGCCTCTAAATCTTTTTACATCATCTTGGACAAGGAAGTCCCATCTTTAAGGTTATTTAAGTCTCTGTTTCCAGAAGCTAATTATTTCCACATCAATATGACATGTCACATGATTTTATACAATGAATTATGGTCAAATCCTCCCACCCAAAAATCATGAAATAGCTAATGAAGACGTTCTTCTTGATCACAAAATAATCTTAGTGGAGTCTCAATAATCCGGGTAGATCATCAAGTTCTGTGTCAAAGAGTTTGTGTCATCTGGAGTGGGTTCAACAGAAGGATGAACAAATAGATGAATAGATGTGGAAGTAGGAGAATAATCTCCATATACTCTTCTCTTAAAATATGTATCATACGATTCTTCCATATAAGGGCCAAATTAATTGATAAATTATCCCACGCTAATGGGATGGTCATCGTTGGGATGAGAGCACTTCCTTGAAGACTCACCTGAATCATGAATTAACTTCATCATTGCTACAAACAGGGGGTTGGTGAGGCAAATAGTTTATCCATATGGTGGACCAGTTGGTTCAGCAAACCACCTGGGTAGGCTTCTACCCATGAATTGGCATAATCATGTGATAGAATAATAGAGGAATCATAATATAGAAGAGTTTCCTTATCATTTGTATCATCTCACACTAGAATCAAAAATAATTGGTGGATGATCCAGGGATGTCACTCTCCCCGTATGCCCTCCAAAGGGGGAGGGGAAACCATTTGAATGAAACTAAACTAGAAAGAAAACCAATAATGGGTATATATATCATATATGATCAGCTCGTTTATCCTAGAAATATAAACCCCTTCATTAAGAGAGATCGTGTATGACCTTTAATCAAGGATGATGTTGCAATTGTCAATAATTGGCCCAATCTGTAAAAGATAAGAGATAAAATATAAAATATAAGATTGGATCAGCATATCAATAACCTCATCAGGACCTAATGGAATGGCCTCAAATCCAGATATGTATAGAAACTTGGGACGAGCTAAGGCACCAGTAATACTAAATATATGTTAGTATTTATTGTAGTGGAAATTCTCTATGATCCAGTCAAATAGAAACTAGAAAGGACCACCAATACTATAAGGGGCGTTTCCCTATAGGATGTGGCCCAAGAGTTGGTAAAGGTGTGAATGAGTTAGTACTTCCAGATTGAGGGGTTGTCCCTCTACTAGTAGTACTTCCATCACTAGTGTACTGACTCATATTTCTGAGCGTATGCCCCCATCCAGGAATATACACCCATTCAAGAACAAGTCCATGAAGCCTTCCAGTATAAGGATTGATTATATTCCTAGATTCACTCAGTTACCCCATGTTGTATGATCTATGGTTTCGAAGATGGACCAATATAAGCTAGTACTATCATGAAAAGATCAGGAGGTTATATGTGAGGGTGTATAGAGGTTGGCCGGGCACCAGGACAATAAAGGAAAACATTGATCCAATATTTAAAAGAGATGAGTGAGAAAATAGTTTACTACTTTCTTAAATTTAATTTCATGAGGTAGATAATTTCCTTCTCCAAGACTAGAATTTTTGTAGTGTCATCCTATACACCAGGGGTAGGAATAAATTATACATAAATTCCCCCAAGGAGGGATATCCCACATAGATGATAGATATCATAGAGGATGATTACTACTTTTTCATGGGATGGATAGAAAGAATTGGTACTAGGGATCCAGTGGCTAACCAACTATCTGAGAAGATCAGTCTGATGATAAAAAATTAATTTGGAAACCCATACTACTTTAAAAAGATGTGTACCATGAAGCTGGTAATAAAATTATATGAATCTCTTCCTAACCAAAAATGTTCATGACCATTCATCATAAAAGTTTCCACCAGGACTCAAATATCATTTTGAATTCCATCCACCACCTAATTTATTCATTTATTATACAAATATACTTGAGCTGCATTAATAAATGATTTGGTGGGTGAATTTGTAGCCATATGGACCTAGAGGAGAGTTTTCTAGTATATAAGACTACCCCTAAGACCATGTTGCGACCAATTTACCATCCTCATAATTCATTGTATGAATGAAATCAAGGGAAGTGACACCTAGCTAGATGACATATTGTAGTCCAGAGAAGGCATGAATATATCATTTAGCAACCCAAATCCATATAAGGAAATCCGATCTGATAAAGGATAATTCTGGTGTTCTAATAGGAGAATCTTTTTCAGAACCTCATAGTCAGAATCCATGTGATATTGAGGGTCTACATTGTGATTCCTAGCAATCATATCCCTCTGTATAACTGTGGAAGAGAAACTATTATGAGAGTCGGAATACATCAGATCAAAATTATGTATAATATGTTAGTCATATGAAAAAACCTTTCCAAGTAAATGCATAAATTTGGAATTATAATGCGCATCACATGAATCATCAAAGGGATTGGTGATTCCATAAAGTATTTATCACTCTTCTGGTGCATAAAATATCTCATGAACCATATAGACCAGCAAGACATTTCACAACTGCTCAGCCAGTCATGAGACTCACAATTGTGTGACCCTGATATGGTCACACGATACACATAATAGTTGAGTGATCATGTAATCAAGCTAGAAGATCCTATGAAAACTTCAAAGACAATCATGAAACTGTATAGCCAAGGTCCAACCAATTAATGAAGATAAATTCATATATGGTATTAATTAATTTATGGGAAAAGAAATTTGTGCAATGTAGTTCTCATGAAATGATCTTAGGAATGGATCTCAATATCGGTTACTATAGAAAGGTCTTGCAAAGAAGTCACTTGAAGAATTTAGATCACAAGAGATCCGGGAGTTGGTTAGTTGGTGAATGATCTTACCTATATTTCTCGATTTATAGGGACTTTTTTGAAATACCAAATGTCTGATAGATGTAAAAGTTACTCCCAAGTCACTAACTAGGGATAATTCTAAAGCCTTAGGCAGGAATTTAATTTCCTCATAACTGAGACCTTGTCCCCATAGGCATCTCTCCTAAGGGGGTAATTTGTTTATTCCCACCCAATGAGCATCAAAAAATTAACAAATGAAGAAATACATGAATATGGGTATTATTTCACCCTAAAAAGGAATAAAAGGTGACCAGAACTCATGAATCACATAACTCACGAAATGATACGGGATCGCATGACCTTTATAAGGTCAAGAGAACATCTCATGTGTAGGTAATAACCTTATGGAAGATCTCGTAGAGCCCCTTTGGACTAGACCTCCTTATTCTTGTGAAGTCATCCAAGACATTCTCTGGTCATGCAACAATAACCATATGTGATCATCCGGATCACCTGACTTGTTATTTAGTGGATGGCTGACAAACCATCTAAAAATACTTGTAAATGATGGAGAAATATTTAAAATGTGGAAACCTTTTGAGGTCATAAAATTTATTCGACGTTCCCATGCATGTTCAAAAAACATTGTGGAAGCACTAGCCACATGCTAGACCTTTCATGCAAGATCCCATTGGCATGTCACCCTCATCACACAAAGGTTCTAAGACATGTTTAGATGGTACTATTCCCCCCTTCCAACTCCAATGGAAAAAAATAAGGTCTTTTGATGATAATTCTTGTGCATCAACATAAGATCCTTTGTTGGTCACAAGATCCATCACCAATGGGGAGAGTGATTTTCTTAGAGAACACTAATAAAAACATGAGAGATCCCCAACGATTGTGGAATAAACAAGGACATAAAAATGATAAATGATGGGAGATTCTTATAAGGGGAAGGCGAGATAGTCTTATTTGATCTAAGTTATGCACCATGGAAAATTTCCATTGATCCCATGAGGCCCCCTCAACAATCCAGCTTGATCTCATGAAGGCCCCATGGGAACCCACCTTTGTCTCATTGAAGGTCCTTGACTAAGTATCATAGATCACGCCAAATTATTTTGGCAAGATTCTTGATCTCTCTAAATTCCCAAGACATTCCATCTTGACATTGGAAAAGCTTCTTGGCATGTCCACATGATTATAAAAGACCCTTTGGAATGGCCAAAATCCAATAAACAAGGCTTTTATGGGAAATTCTTGCGGTCAATAAAAATCATGTGACACCTACGGTATGATTTCATGAAGCATGTGGAACCAAATACCTCCACTGACATCATCCTAGATTTTCGCAATACATGCTACACAAAGTGGAATATAATTAGGGTGGATAGGCCTATACATCCTCTACCTCAACATGAAATAATTCATCTTCAGATTCATTCACCGTCGCACCCAAGCATCAGAGTGGACTTCTCAGTGAAGAAAATACCATGATTGCATGGTTGTCCTCATTGTAAAAATTTGAGGAATGAATCAGTGGATCATGTGACATGATTAGTCACATTCTGTGATCACTCATATATCATGAAAAGGACCTCTGTTAGGTTATGTGAAGGAAAATTTTTTTGGAACCAAGGCCTTTCACAGCTGGAAACAAAGTCTAGTTTGTCTTTATTTTCAATCCACACTGGGTTGATCAGGGAGATTTCAAGTCAAGTGATATTACAGTACAATATGGAAATAATGTTGAAGGTTGTGTCATTTACCATTGTTTTCCAAAGTTTGGGGCTCAAAAATCAGGAGGAATGTGAAAGATTCATGAAAGGTGGTTTTTTGGGATTGAAACTTCTCAAATATAGTAAAGTCATGAGTTTCATAGTGATTGGGTTTCTTGAATACTTGGTTTTTCTAAAGGTTTATCTTTATGAAGGTATGGAGCTTTGTGAATGAGAAATAAAAAGCTGGTGTTCTTCACGACTAAGAAAAGCATCGTGAGTGTGTGATGGTTTGATGATGAATCTTCATGACTACTAGAAGCTTAGAGAATGGGTTAAATTTCATCGAAGATTCTTGAATAGAGGAACTTTGTGAACATGTTTTTAGAGTTTGGAGAAAAGATAGTAAGATATGTGGGATCCTCGAAAAGGGTTGTGCCTATAAAGTGCCAGATACCCCCACTTAATTTGACACAAATATAATTGGAGAAAATATTAAATATCTATGATTTCATAATGTATAATAGATTCATGTTTTTGGAATTCTATTTGAGCTTGAGCTTCATGAAAATATTGGTTAAGTCTTAACTGATTCCAATACTTTTGAGTTATGGGAGTTTCGCAAAGATTGAGAGTTTAATGAAGACTTAGTGTTCCATGAAAGTTGTGATCCTTACCAAGGTAGTTTTTTACAAAAAGGTTGGGATATTTCAGAAGGAAGGGGGATTTGAAAAGTTGTGCTAGTTTGTGAGATCTATAATTTCTTTGAAACATAAAGGGGGTTTCACGAAGGATAGGATATTTGTGAACTGTAGTGTTGAAAATTTTATTTCTGTAGGATGTTCATTCAAGTGAATAAACTCAGGCCTACAGTACAAGAAAAATCTCATGTTATTCATGTAAAAATACTAAAATGATAATCTACTGAATTGAAATTCAAGTTATTAAACTATGTAAGACTTTATCCAAATTTGTGATATAGGAGGAGTTAACGAAAGTGTTATGAGGGAGGAAATGTGTTGTACCTAAAATATTGTAAATGATTTGTGGCTGAAATAGAGTGACTATGTCTAAAATTATGTATTCCACAATAACTAGTGATGTGTGGTGGATTTAGGTATGACCGACACACTTTTGGTGTATAATTATTAGAATAGATCTTAGTGGTGAACCATGTAAAACTATTTTATTGTCTCTCTTCATGTGAATGTTTAATTACTACATGATTCCACCAGAAATATTTAACAAGTTCCAACCAATGTGGTACCAAGAACTGTCTCTTTAAAAGAAAATTTGACACCCTGAATCACCCCTCCAATCTTGGGGTGTTCTGGGGTCCTACAAATGGTATCAGAGTATACAATTTTTTGGAGTTAAATCTATAAACTTGTGTTCATGTAGAATACAGTGAAGTTTAGGGGAGTTCCCCTCTTTTTTGGAATAAACTTATAGATTTGTAATAATAGTATGAGATATCATCTAAGATCCCTTGTGATAGAATTTCTTTTTTCCACTTCCTATAGGATTCATATCGCTAATGAGATAGGGTTTTCTATGACTAAAATAGATAGTAAAATGGTTGATGAAAATTAAAAATATCAAAATAATATTCCTACAATACTTTATAATCAAATATTTTTAAAGGTGACGAGTTTCAATACATCAAAGTCCATAAGGGAGAAACTAGAAAAAAGATACTAAGTTGATAACAAAATAAAAGTTTCCAAGCTTCAAGTATTGCATAACCAGTTTGATGATCTCAATATGCATCCGATGAAAATGAAGATAGCTTCTTTAATCTCATAACTGATGTTTTTGGAGCAATTCAAGGACTCATTGAAGATATTAAAGATATTTAAATTTTGAATAAAATCCTGAGATGGATCCATCCTTTGTATAATCAAAAAGTGTCATCCCTTGAGGAAAGAGATCTTTCTAAGATTTATCTTGATGATATACTAAGAAATATGGTGTCTTATGAAATTAGATTCAAACTATAAGATACAAAAACTAAGGTAATAAATGAAATTTAATTCAAAACCATGGGAAAACACCAGATTTCCAGAGTTAGTGATGATGAGGAATAATAAATTATTTCTCTATTTTTCAAGAAATTCAGTAGAGGGAAATGGATATTTGAAGGCAAGATTTATTTGTCTTGTTTTCAGTGAGGGGAAGTAGGGAACACTTCATATTGATTCCCAAGAAAATTTGATGATATAAAAAGTGAAGATGATACCATGAAAAATCCTCAGAATATGTTCTCTAATATAGGATACATTAAATCAAGAAAGAAATTTCCTAGAAATATATCTGTATGAAATGAAAAACAAGATGATAATGAATTTTTATAGGATATTGAACCAACATTTATATATGAACACTAGAAATCCATTATGGATATAGTTGAAAAAGTAGAACCTATAAAATATAAATATAATCATATTATTAGTGTTGTTGATCTTAAGGTGGAACTTGAGGGTTCTTTTGATGAGGTTGAAAATAAAATAAAGAGATAAAAAAAGTTGATATCTATACTGAAATATTCATCAGTGTATGTTGATCTTGTTGAAGCAGAACTTTACCAACTAGAAGGACAAGAATAAGTACATGTAACAACTCTTGAAATCTATAAATAGGTTTTGTAATTTAGACTTAGGATTTTTGAGTAGGAAAAAATAATCAACGAACATACATAGAGACTAGGATAAAAGGTTACGATAGTTTAGGGACTTGAAGAAGAATTTGTTACTCAAAGGAGTAAACTAGAAATAAAATCAAAATTAAGGGAAACAAATAAGAAATTATAGTTTGTAAAATTCTCAGATTCCAAGATTCTAAAAATATCTAAACGTGGTTTTGAAGAATTATAGATTACTTAAATAATCAGATATCCACATTAATGGGAAAATATTGAATCAGTAGGGATGTTTAAACATCAAAGGCTGGAAATAGGATGAGCCAAAATAAAGGGAAGCATAAAGCAGGACATATCACAAAGGCACCTGATATCCAAACAAGAAAGTTTCAAATAAAATAGAAAAGATATTCGAAAATTATCCTCATGTTTCTAAAGAGGATCTCTAGTAAAATTCCTTTAAAATAGAAGGTAACATGAGGATTAATAGAAGTGAGAAGACATTTCTTCTCATGAAATTTAAATTCTATGGATTTCTAGACCATACCATGTCTTTTTTTGAAGAGGCAAGGATATATCTAAATGGGGAAATTCTAGGAACTCAATAACGGATAATGAGACCATATCCTTAATCATATATAATAAATAGTTTCTATGGATATTTTTTCCATTGTCCTAACTATGTATATAAAGTTATTCAATGTAGGTAGAGTAAAGGTGATAACAATACCTACAGAAATTAAAGAGAAATTAATACCCACCAACCAAGTGGATTTACTCTTAAAAATAAGTATTATACTATAGAAGATTAATATGAATATGATTAACTAATGAATATTGGAAAGATAATGTAAAGTCTATATTTATCCTCCACCCAGTCCAGTATCTCATGACAGGAAAACAAGACAATTGAAAAATCCATCTTATAGAAATATCTCTGAAAGTTTCAAAGAATGGTATCACTTAGATTATCAATAGCTTATTCTCATCCCACATGACAAGAAATTCATATTTGTTTAATAATGTTAATAAAATGGTTGATGTAATGGTTATATTCGTCAATGATGGTGTTTTAAATATCAAATGTAGTAGAAATAAAGAACGAGAAAATGAAGAGCTAAGGAAAAATGATGTTCTCTTTGTAGATGGTTTGCAACACAATTACCTAAGTGTGAGTCAATTCTATGACTCCGGACTGATAGTGTCATTTAATCATAATGGGTGATATTTCCAGGGATATATATGTAATTCTATTAGGAAATATGAATAATAGATAGATATTTATATCAGTTTGATAGTTAAGAGAACACTTGTTACTTAATAGTTAAAGAAGAAAAAACATGGGGCACCGAAGGTAGGATTACATTAATCAATAAAGAACGGAATAGATATCAAAGATAAAATTTATCATTGACATTACCAATATAATGTATGAATGGGAAAATACATTTGATTCTTCCATTTGAGGAAAGATGGTTAGGAGTTCATATCAGTCTAAGAAGAAAATGAAATTAATTCTACTTGATCTCATCAAAATAGACATATGTGGTCCAATCAATGTGGTTGGAACATATGGAGAGTGGTGCATCAATATTTTTATTGATTATTATAGTAAGATTTACTGTATAATGAATATGCAGAAGAAATGGGAAGTTCTTGATTGCATGAAGAGTTATCATCAAATAGCTAAGAATGGAAATGGCCACATAATCAAGATTCTAAGATCTGACAATGGAAGAGAATAAACATCGATATAATTTGAAAATTTTCATGAAAACATGGGATAAATAATGAGGTCTGTATAGTGATAAACCCTAAAAAATGGGGTTGTTGAATTCAAAAATCAATACGTGAACAATATGACCATAACTATTCATATTGAGAGTCACGTTACTCATCTTTACTAGAAAGATGATATTCAAGTAATATCGTACACTCAAAATCATTTGGGAATTTTTATTGGAGAAACCAAGACACCATATGAGATGTGGTATAAAAATAATCCCTCTCTAAAGTATTTTCATGTTTTTGGAAGTAAAGTTTACATCTAAAATAAATAAGGAAATCACAGTGAGTATGGTGATGCTATAGATGAGGGAATATTACTTTGATATTAAATGAGAAGATAACCCTAAAAAAATTTCAATGATTGTTATAAAAAACTATGGAAATAAATTATGTTAAGATTATTAAGGATAAAACCATAAATATCTCAAGGATATCATATGTTTATATGATTAATAATGAATAATAAAGTAGAAAAAGGATAAATTTAATTAATGAAATTGTATAAGGCTTAAAAACATTCAGGACTCAAAAAATAATGTTGATTTAGAAGAAGAATCCGAAGAGGAAACCATTACTAAAGAAACCTCATTAGATCCTTATAGGAGAACGAAAATAGAAATAATTGATCAATCCAACATCATTGGGGATTGGATCTCTCATATATAGACAAGTAGAATGAGGAATGAAGCACATTATGCCTTCCTATAAATTACACAACCAACCTCATATGAGAAATCCATGAAGGATGAATCATGGGTTATGGCCATGAATAAAGAACTAAATTTGAATGATAGTAACTGAAATTGGGAACTTGTTAAGAGACCTGAAAATCTCAATTTGATAGGAACAAAGTGGATCTTTAAAAATACGATCTTGAAAATGTGATCAAAAACATGGAACGCTTAGGGTGTAATGTATATACATAAATTTAAGGTGTTAATATTGAATAAAGATTTTATCTAGTTGCTAGACTAGATTCAATCCATCTTTTCCTTTCCATGGAAATTCAAATATAGTACAAAGTTTATCAAATATAAACCAAAACGGAATTATGAAATGGTGTTATTGATGAAGAAGTCTACATTGAACAAGTAGTGGGATTTATGATTGGAAATGATGAGACTGAGGTTTTATGATTAAATAATGCACTCTATAGTATAAAACAGGCACCATGATTATGGTATTCATGAATTGATGCTTATCTCAAGAATATTGTGTCTAAAAGAGTAGGTTTCAATCATAATCTCTATGTGAATAATTCTAAAAAAGATCAATTTATAGTTCTTGTGTATGTGGATGATATTATTTTTAGCAGAATTAGAAAAGGATAAGTGGAAGAATTTTTTAATCACTTAAAATTAGAATTTGAAATGTCTATGATTGAAAAACTCACATACTTCTTGGGTCTTCAAGTGATTCAAAAATTTTATTACACCTTTATTTCTTAGGGAAAATACAAAAGATATATTCTAATGAAATTGCACAAGTATGACTCCAAAACGATGTTGACTCCGATTGCAGTTGGTATAAAACATGGGAAGCATGAGGAAGAAACATATGTGAATCCCAAAATGTATATAAGAATCATTGGAATATTATTATACTTTATTGTAAAACTTCTAGATATCGTTTTATCAATAATCCTAGAAGAACGCTATCAATTTAATCTGAAGAATGATAATTTTGTATCTATTAAATGAATCATGAGGTATATTCAATGTACACTCAATTTTGACTTATAATTTTCAGTAGGAATAAACAATGAATTATAATTGATTTATGATGTTACTTGGGTTGTATATGTGGTAGACTGAAAGTCCAAAAGTGGTGGTTCATTATTTACTGGAAACAAATGTGTGAGATGGCTTAGAGAAAAACAATAAATAAGTTCTCTCAGTACAGATTAAGTGGAGTATATATGTACTACAAATCCTTTCACTCAGCTGTTATGGATGAAGTAATAAATGACTGATATTTGTGATGATATGAAATAGACAATGGTGATTCACTGTGAAAACAATAGCGTGATCAATATTATGAATAATTTGGTTCAACAATATTGTACCAAACATATTGAGATCAGATATCACTTCATCAAAGAAAAATTCTAACACGATGTGATTAAAACTGATCATGTTGGAACTGATGAACAAGTGGATGATATTATGACTAAGACCTTAGACACATAAATTTTCATGAAATATCGGTTGAACCTCAATGTTCAACCACCTCCCAGTGCCTGAGTAGGTTCTGGTTCATCCCCTCTCCCCATTTATGTTAATTGGTTTAATCTATTTGGGGAAGTGATGCAGGTTTATGGGAGAGATAAGATCTTGGGGGAGAATTTTTTTGATAACTAAAAGTCAAAGTACTGGTTATTTTGGTTTATTTTCAAAGGGGGAGATAAGTTAAATTCAATAAGGGTCAATTGGTGTGGTTCCATGAAATTCCCTTTTTCCACTCTTATTTTATACACTGATCTTTTATCACGTAGGCATAGAGTGAAGGTTGAGCAATTTCACATCTATCAGATTCTTAATTGAGGATAGTTCGTTATTAAATTTATCTAAAGATTTCCAACAAACCCAATGGGATATATTTTTGCAACCAAGTCCTTTCACCGCTAGAAATAGAGTCTAGTTTGTTTTTTTATCATCTGCAATGGTTTGATTAAGTATTTTCAATGAAATTGATCTTATAGTAAAATATATTTATAGTGTTGAAGGTGTCATTATTTCCCAATTTTTTTGTAAAGACCCATAAAATTCAATGGAATTTTTTTTTCTAAATTTTATTTGGGATTTTACAAGAATGCAGTTTTTGACGACACCTGATTCCGAGGCCCGGTGTGCCCGGAATCAATTTCTGAAGTTTAGCTCGGGTACGTTCAATAAACGAATGAGCGGGATTTCCTAACTTTTGAACCGGTGCTCGAAATCGAAATCCGAGGGCAACGATGAAACCGCAACACCGGTAATTTCTTAAGAACACCTTTTCCGTAGTTGCGTTTACTCGGTTGAGGTTATTAATTAAATGGGTTAACTAAGGAATAAAATAAAATGTTGTGCTACAAATTTTATTTCTATTCTAGGTAGTTTGAACCTAAGCTTGGTGGTTGGAGTGGGACCCACTAATATCCTAACTCCACTAGGTAGGATATTAGTGAAGTGGGGCCCACACGAGACCCACTTATTCAACTTCCACGAACCCCCATTAATTTTGTAACTCACCTGCACCCCCTTTAATGAAAACTCAACTCTCTTAATTAATTAATTGATTAAGTTATTCAATGTAATTAATTCGGGAATTCATTTTGGATTTCAAATTGAACGTTGGCTTGTGTGTGTTAATTAAATAAGACAAAGTCTTATTTCATGAAGGGTTAGTTTGGTTGTGCGAGAAGGATTGGGAGAGGATTTTCTCAAAGCCTTATAATCTTCATCTTCTTCATTGGATAACGCGAAGAACGATGAAGAAGACCGACCTCCGACAGAAGACGACGAAGAATGCTAGTTCCCCGGAGATCAAAAACGCAACGCCGTGTACCACGATGCCGACGATCCTCTTCTTCGTGACGCCGACGATGCTTATAGAACCTTGTTCTGTGACGCTGTCTTCCGCGATGATTATTTTTCGCGACGAACCTTCGTTCGACGACACTTTGAGGTAGGGGTTAATTGTTTTTGCCCGTGAAATATTTCTTTGTCGTTCACTGACTTCTATTTGGGCCGCCTGTTATCGTAATAACGGGAGGAGGTCAGACCGCATGAACACGACCGACCCTCCTTCCCCTTTGATGATTGTACTTGTTACGGTACGAGCAAAGGCAGCGCGGTGCAACGACACCATGAAGAAACAATGAAGAACTGGCAAAGAAGCGCGGTGCCGTCGCACCGCGCCGTTGAGGTCGAATAAAGCAGCGGCGTCGTCGCGTCGCGCCGCGCCGGAGAACCACGAAGAGTCCGCGTCCGGAGCGGGGCCGCGGTGGAGGGACACGGCGTCGTCGCGCCGCGGCGGTCGGACAAGGCCACGGCTCAAAGCCGCGGAGGAGCAAGGCGGGGTGGCCGGAACCGCCGGCCACCGACACCTCGGAGGGGCAGGACCGCGACAGTCCCGTGGCGGCAGCACCGGCCGGCGGGACCTGTCCGGCCGTTTCGGAGGAAAGACTGGGGGTCGTAACCCCCGGTTGTCAAGGAGCATCCCCCATGTGGGGGCCACAGTTTCAATCAAGGGGGGAAGCCGCCCCCCTTCCCGCAATTGGTCGGCCAACACCGAGCTTGCTGTGCGGGGCGCGTCGCGCCAGGCCAACCGACCGCCCAGGCCAGGCCGCGCCGCGCCGGCCGGGCCGGGCCACGCCCACCGGGCCGGGCCATGCAATAATGGTCCGGAATCGGACTTGGTTCAGGTCGCCCCGGTTTGGGCCGACCCAGGGGGGTCTCTGGCTGGGTTGGTCCGGGCCCAAAACCCCCTAAAACCGAACATGTTCATTCTATTTCCTATATCTTGGGCTACGGACTTCCAATTGACGCACCGTCAGTTGAAATGCGATCCTGGGATAGAGACAGTCGTTTCGGTATATTACACTCAAGGTTTCAGAGAACTTTGGGTACGGTCAGGTTGGATCGAGCACGAAACCAACTGGGCCCTCGGAGCGGAAACGCTTATAACTTGAGCTCCGGATGTCAGATTGACATGCCGTCGACTTTGTTGGATTTATCTTAGTGAGAAGGACCTTTTGGATTACTCCGCTCAAGATTTGGACGCAGTTGGAGTGCAGTCAAGTTGGTTTTGACTTAAAAACCAACCGGGGCCCTAGAACGAAAAATCCAATAACACTCAGACCGGGCGTCTGATTGAAGCATTGTCTGTCACGTTGAGTTCCTCTTGTCGAGAAGGAACCTTGGGATACATCAACTCTGGACTATGTGTCAGTTGATGTATCGACCCCCTTTGGCTCGTGGAGCGGACCCTCCCAGAAACGAGCATGTTGTGTGTGGGAACCCTAGAGTTGGCTGCGACTGCGATGAAGACTGCACTGAAATCCTACGTGGGTTCGGCAGCGATGAAGACCGTACTGAAATCCTCTATGGGTTCGACGGTGATGAAGACTGCACTGAAATCCTATGTGGGTTTGGCATCAATGAAGACCGTACTGAAATCCTCCATGGGTTTAACAATGATGAAGACTGCACTGAAATCCTACGTGGGTTCGGCAGCGATGAAGACCGTACTGAAATCCTCCGTGGGTTCGACGACGATGAAGACTGCACTGAAATCCTACGTGGGTTCGGCAGCGATGAAGACCGTACTGAAATCCTCTGTGGGTTTGACGATGATGACTACTGTTCTTGTATCCTACGTGGGTCTGGCAGTGTGTGACTCTGTTCTTGCTATCCTACGTGGGTCTGGCAGAGTACTTGGTCTGTATCCTATGTGGGTCCGACAGCTTAGCTGGTTTAGTATCCTACATGGGTCCCAGCATAGATGAATCAGTGGCTATATCTGATCATCTCTATCACCTTACGAAGAAGTATACCTGTGTGAGATGAGTCTTGACATTCAATCAATATCTTAGATATGATTGACCTGCTTTCCTATATGGATTGGGTTGTGTTATCCTGTGTGGTTTGGGTTGTACTATCCTATGTGGATGTGATCGAACTTGGGATCGGGTGTTGGAGCTGAACTGGAATTGATGACTTAGGTATATGTATGTGCATATACCTAAGCAGTGTTGGATGTTACTTCGTGATTGTATCTTTTCTTTGTGGATTATCCTTTGTGGATTCTGGGAGACCTTCGGGGGTCTTGGGGTCCCTACTGAGTAGCGTATACTCACCCCTACACGGGCTATGCCTGCACTACGTTGTGTTGGATGAAGACGACGGACAACGCTGATCGTGGTTGAGGCTTGTGGATAAAGTTGGTACCTGAAGGTGGACCACTGGGCGGAACGTACATGGAGCGGACGGCTGGACTCGAGGGGCTGAGGAGGCTATCTGTACCCACCCTTTAGGTGGGACTTCCAGTGGATGGTTCGACGTTGCTGCTTTACTTTCAGTTGTTGTAATTTCTTTCCAGTTGTACTTTACTTTCAGTTTGGGTTTGTATTCAGGCCCACCTACTTTTCCGCACTACTTTTGTACCCAGTTTTACTTAGTGTTTACTTATTCTTGCTTACTCTGTGGTGTTTGTTTACTTTATAAAGGAAATGCATTCCCCTTCTGTCGGTATTTACACCTTGTTGCTAGTCATCAGCCCCTGGCCTATGGGAGGCAGGCTTGGGGTAGTCACTGCATGGGTCCCGAGAATGGGTCGTGACAAATTGGTGTCAGAGGAGTTTGGTTCTACTGCAGAACTCTGGACTCTGATCTTTCTTCTATGTGAAGCAATAGTGTTAAGGGTATTGAGTGTGGTTATTAGTCTAGGGAGTATAGTGTTGGTGTGGCAGCCGACGTATCCGTACACCAGGACCCTGACTTCTGATTTCCGACTCAATGCACGAAAACATTAATTGCATGTGTGTTACAAAAGTTTTCATTGTGATTACTTTGTGTCAGCTCACCAGGTATACTGTTTGACCATGGCACACCTGTTTCTTTCAAGATGGCCCCATGAAGGCAGCTAGCTAGGGTTCCAAGTTTTGTGCGAGCCGACAGCCCACCGAGCGACGAGGCCTCGGTGTAGGGCCCTTTTTCAGCAGAGGCACCGGCGGTACCACTACCCGCCGAGCCACCGATGCCACCAGCCCCAACCGTTGAGAGTGCACGTCGCCTTAGTGAACTGCACGAGTTTCAGCGTCAGAGACCACCTAGGTTCTGTGGGGAGATGGACCCTCAGGCAGCCGAGGATTGGATGGAGGCGGTTTTGCGAGTTTTTAGGTTATTGGGGACACTAGCTGACCTCATGGTGATCCTTGCACCAAGCCTCGTGCATGCGGCAGCCAGCAGATGGTGGAGCTTGATGATCCAGGTGCATGATGAGGCATCACTCTTCTGGACGGACTTTGAGAGCCTCTTTCGCTCGGAGTTCTTCCCAGACACCCTCCGTGCGGTGCACATCCAGGATCTTCTACAGCTGCGGCAGGGCAGCATGACGGTCGCCCAGTACTCGGCGAGATTTACCGATCTCTCGCACTATTGAACGGACATGGAATGAGACCCATTATTCCGAGCCCGGACCTTCGAGCAGGGAATGTGACATGAGATCAGGGCATTGATGATCTCCCTCAGAATTCTGACACAAGAAGGAGTACTGTAGTGATCCCTTCTCATAGAGAGCTTTCTTACTAAGCTTACGCCAGCAGTGAGACCTACCGTAGGGCAGCACGTATCAGATTCGTATATAGCTGGAATTCGATGAATGTCACAGGGGTCCAGGCACACCAGACCATCAGGCGGACAACCTCAGGACACTGGCTCAGAGGTACAGGGCACACGACGCAGAGCCAGCCTTCCGAGAAGTAGACAGTGCTACGCATGTGGCGGGCAGGGCCACATGGCTCGTGACTACCCATCCCGCCATGCAGAGGGGCAGCAGACAGTTGAGGGACCACCCAGGCAGAGGCAGAGGTTCGACTGTGGCGGTCCGTAGGGAGCAGGAGGACAAGGCTGAGGGGCTGATCGATCGGCAGGTGGTGGACGACATTTTGAGGCTCTACCACCACCACCACCACCAGGAGGTCCACCCCGACCACAGGGGAGAGCACAGCTTCAGGCAGTTGAAGCTTACGATCATGGAGCTCCAGAAGTGGGTGGAAAAGTGCGGGACTAGCTCCAGGCATGGAGGCATTTGCCCATAATGCCTCTAGCTTCGTTTTTTGTGTTGCTTTGTGTCCTTGTACTTTGAGTTGAAGTAATAAAAGACACTTGCAATAGTGACATTTTCTTTCTTGTCTTTTGTATGTTAATACTAAGAGGTTCCAGTTAAAACTGTTGACTTGACCCTCATATACAAGAATCCTACAGGAGGAGACCCGGTGACCACACACTAATGTCGATAGTGTGACTCAACCCTTGGAGGTGAGAGTAATGGTTGGATCTCTTGGTAGCAGCGTTGAGGCCTTACGACGTCATACATGGCATGAATTAATTGATCATGATGGGATTGATTGTATTAGGAAAGGAACGTGGTTCATCCAGGGGATGAGACCGGATTTCTCTTTTTGGAAAAGGAGAAATCTATGCAGCTTTGCAGAACGTTAAGAAAGAAGGGGCAACCCTTCGTGTGGTCAGACATATGTCAGCATAGCTTCTAGGAGTTGAGACAGAGATTGGCCAGCGCGCCTATCTTGAGGCTACCGAAAGAGGGAGTGGGGTACATAGTCTACTGCAATGAATCAGGTACCAGACTCGGATGTGTCCTGATGTAGGAGCGGGCCGTGATCGCCTATGGATCACGTCAGTTGAGGCAGCATGAGAAGAACTATGCTACCCATGACCTGGAGTTAGCAGCATTGGTCTTCGCACTGAAGATGTGGCGACACTATATGATGGGTGAGCACTTTACAGTATACTCTGACCATCAGAGTCTCAGGTATATCTTCTCACAGAAGGACCTGAATATGAGACAACGACGATGGCTCGAGTTCCTACAAGAATATGACTTTGAGATAGTCTATACTCTTGGAAAGGGAAATGTAGTAGCCGATGATCTCAGCAGGAGGATGGGCATCCAGCTACTCGGGGAGGTGACGGAGCATCTAGTCGCTTTGCAGATATCCTTCGTGGATAGAGATGGTAAAGCCTTTCTTCAGTCACTCACAGTCACTCCTCCACTACTGCAGCAGGTCAGAGAGGAACAGCGTGGGGATGCTGACTGTGAGACGCGGCGGGCGCAGATGTCCTCAGGACAGGAACCTGATGGATTCTCTATAGGAGGAGAGCACGACGTCCTTTTCAGATGACGTACCATGGTACCAGTTTCTTTACAAGAGGAGGTGCTGAGAGAGTTTCACACTTCCCCTATAGCGGTACATACAGGAGTGGTGAAGATGTACTAGGATCTCAGACGATAGCACTGGTGGCCGGGTATGAAGAAGGTTGTGGCGGAGTTCGTTTCTCGATGCCTCACCTTCCAGCAGGTGAAGGAAGAGCACCAGGTACCAGCAGGCTTTGTACAGTCCTTGGAGGTCCCGGAGTGGAAGTGGGATGGGATATCTATGGATTTCATGACTGGAATTCCACGTACTTCCATAGGTCACAACTCCATTTGGGTGATTGTCGACCGACTCACCAAGTCGGCTCACTTATTACCCATCATAGAGAAGGGCTCTGTAGAGAGCTTGAGACGTCTCTACATTCAGGAGATTGTACGGCTTCATGGTGTTCCATCATCTATCGCCTCCGATCGAGATGCTTTCTTTAATTCCTGACTTTGGAAGGGGTTACAGGAGGCATTCGGGACGCAGCTACGTCTGAGCACCGCCTTTCACACTCAGATGGATGGTTAGAAGAAGAGGACCATTCAGACTCTCGAGGACATGCTTCGTGAATATGTCCTAGACTTTGGTTGCTGCTAGGAGGACCATATACCCTTGGTGGAGTTCGCGTACAACAACAGCTACCATTCCACCATCGAGATGACACCATATGAGGCATTGTATGGCCGGCCATGTAGATCACCTCTATGCTGGACAGACCCTGGGGAGTCATCACTTGTGGGACCAGAGATGGTCCAGGACACAACAGAGAAGGTCCAGGTCATCCAAGAGTGGATGAGGACAGCTCAGAGCTGGCAGAAGTCTTATGCTGATAGGAGGTGAAGGACACTAGAGTTCGAGGATGGCGACCACGTCTTCTTGAGGGTCTCACCTCGACATGGATTACGGAGATTTGGTCGGGGCGACATGTTATCTCTGTGCTTCATCGGACCATTCCAGGTTCTCAGCAGGATAGGCGAGGTGGCTTATCACCTGACTCTACCACCTCAGTTGCACCGGGTGCACGACGTCTTCCATGTATCTCATCTGAGGAGATACGTGCATGACCCAACGCATATCATCGACCATGGGGAGTTGGACATTGACGATGGGGAGACTTTTGCGGAGGTCCCAATGGAGATCGAGGATCGACAGGAGTGAGTCTTATGTGGACAGTCGATACCTCTAGTGTGCATCAGATGGCAGCACGAGAACCTCCAGAAGAGCACTTGGGAGCGGGAGGCTCAGATGCATGCTCTGTACCCACATTTGTTCCCCTAGTTTATGATGTATCTCTACAGGGATGTAAATCCCTGAGGTGGGAGTAATGTAAAGACCCGTAAAATTCAAGGGATTTTTTTTCTTAATTTTCTTTGGGATTTTACAAGAACGTTGTTTCTGACGACACCTAATTTCGAGGCCCGGTGTGCCCGAAATCAATTTCCGAAGTTTAGCTCGGGTACGTTCAGTAAACGAACGAGCGAGTTTTCCTAAATTTTGAACCGGTGCTCGGAATCGAAATCTGAGGGCACCGATGAAACCGCAACGCCGGTAATTGCTTATGAACACCTTTTCCAGAGTTGCGTTTGCTCGGTTGAGGTTATTAATTAAATGGGTTAACTAAAGAATAAAATAAAATGTTGTACTACAAATTTTATTTCTATTCCATGTAGTTTGAACCTAAGCTTGGTGGTTGGAGTGGGACCCACTATTATCCTAACTCCACTAGGTAGGATATTAGTGAAGTGGGGCCCACACGAGACCCACCTATTCAACTTCCATGAACCCCCATTAATTTTGTAACTCACCTGCACCCCCCTTTAATGAAAAGTCAAATCTCTTAATTAAATAATTGATTAAGTTATTCAATGTAATTATTTCAGGAATTCATTTCGGATTTCAAATTGAATGTTAGATTGTGTGTGTTAATTAAATAAGACAAAATCTTATTTCATGAAGGGTTAGTTTCGTTGTGCGAGAAGGATTGGGAGAGGATTTGCTCAAAGCCTTTGAATCTTCATCTTCTTCATTGGAGAACGTGAAGAACGACGAAGAACGCCGGCCTCCGACGGAAGACGATGAAGAATTATAGTTCTCCGGAGATCGACGACGCGACGCCATGTACCGTGACGCCGACGATCCTATTCTCCACAACACCGACAATGCTTACGGAACCTTGTTCTACAACGTCGTCTTCCGCGACGATTATTTCCCGCGACAAACCTTCGTTCGATGACACTTTGAGGTAGGGGTTAATTGTTTTTGCATGTGAATTATTTCTTTGTCATTCATAAACTTCTATTTGGGCCGCCTGTTATCCTAATAACAGGAGGAGGTCGGACCGCACGAACATGGCCAACCCTCCTCCCCCTTTGATGATTGTACTTGTTGCGGTACGAGCAAAGGCAGCGCGGTGCAACGGCACCACGTGGAAACTATGAAGAACGGATGAAGAAGCGCGGTGTCATCGCACCACGCCAGAGAACCATGAAGAGGCCGTGGCTGGAGCGGGGCTGCGGCGGAGGGGCGCGGTGCCGTCGTGCCTCGCCGGTCGGACAAGGTCGCGGCTCAAAGCTGCGGTGGAGCAAGGCGGGGCGGCAGGAACCGCCGGCCACCGGCACCTCGGAGGGGCGGGACCGCGGTGGTCCCGCAGTGGCAGCACCGACCGGCCATTTCGGAGGAAAGACCGGGGTTCGTATCCCCCGGCTGTAAAGGAGCGGCCCCCATGTGGGGGCCGCAGTTTCAATCAAGGGGGGCAGCCCCCCCCCCTTCCCACAACGGCTCGGCCAGCACCGAGCTAGCCGTGCGGGGTGCACCGTGCCAGGCCAACCGGCCGCACCCACCGGTCTGGGCTGCGCCCTAATGAGCCAGACCCGGACCCAGTTCGGGCCGACCCAGGGGGGTCTCGGGCCGGGTCGGTCCGGGCCCAAAACCCCCTAAAACCGAACAAATTAGTTTTTTTTCACATATCTTGGGCTACAGACCTCTGATCGACGCACCATCAATTGCGATGAGATCCTTGGATCGAGATGGTCATTTTGTTATATTACACTCAAGGTTTCAGAGAACTTTGGGTATGGCCGGGTTGGTTTGAGCACGAAACCAACCGGGCCCTCGGAGCGGAAACGCTTATAACTTGAGCTCCAGACGTCCGATTGACGTGCCATCAACTTTGTTGGATTCCTCTTAGTGAGACAGACCTTTTGGCTTACTCATCTCGAGGTTTGGACGCAATTGGAGTGCAGTCGGGTTGGTTTTGACTTAAAAACCAACCGGGCCCCTGGAACGAAAAAGCCAATAACTCCCAGACCAGGCGTCCGATTGATGCGTCGTCTGTCATGTTGAGTTCCTCTTGTCAAGACGGAACCTTGGGATACATCAACTCCGGACTATGTGGAAGTTGATGTATCAACTCCCTTTGGCTCGTGGAGCAGACCCTCCTAGAAATGAGCATGCTGTGTGTGGGAACCCTAGAGCTGGCTGCGACTGCGATGATGACTACACTGAAATCCTACGTGGGTTCAGCAACGATGAAGACCGTACTGAAATTCTCTGTGGGTTCGATGGCGATGAAGACTGCACTGAAATCCTACGTGGGTTAGATAGCGATGAATACCGTACTAAAATCCTCCGTGGGTTCGATGACGATGAAGACTGCACTGAAATCCTACGTGGGTTCGTCAGCGATGAAGACCGTACTGAAATCCTCCATGGGTTCGACGGCGATGACTTCTGTTCTTGTATCCTATGTGGGCCTGGAAGTGTTTGACTCTGTTCTTGCTATCCTACGTGGGTCTGGAAGAGTAGCTGGTCTATATCCTATGTGGGTCCGATAGCTTATCTGGTTTAGTATCCTACGTGGGTCCCAGCATAGATGAATCAGTGGCTATATCTAATCATCTCTATCACCTTACGAAGAAGTATACCTATGTGAGCTGAGTCTTGACATTAAATCAATATCTTCAATATGATTAACTTGCTTTCCTATGTGGATTGGGTTGTGTTATCCTATGTGGTTTGGGTTATACTATCCTGTGTGGACGTGATAGAACTTGGGCTCAGGTTTTGGAGCCGAACTGGAATTGATGACTTAGGTATATGTATGGACATATACCTAAGTAGTGTTGGATGTTACTTCGTGATTGTATCTTTCCATTGTGGATTATCCTTTTTGGATTCTGGAAGACCTTCGGGGGTCTCGGGGTCCCTACTGAGTAGCGTATACTCACCCCTGCACGGGCTATGCCCGCACTACGTTGTATTGGATGAAGACGACGGATAGCGCTGATCGTGGTTGAGGCTTGTGGAGCAAGTGGGTACCTGGAGGTGGACCACTGGGCAGAACGTACACGGAGCAGACGGCTGGACCCGAGGGGCTGAGGAGTCCATCTTTACCCACCCTTCAGGTGGGAATTCCAGTGGACGGCTCGACGTTGCTGCTTTACTTTCAGTTGATGTACTTTCTTTCCAGTTGTACTTTACTTTTAGTTTGGGTTTGTATTCTGGCCCACTTACTTTTCCGCACTACTTTTGTACCCAGTTTTACTTAGTGTTTACTTCTGCTTACTTACTCTATGGTTTTTGTTTACTTTATAAAGGCAATGCCTTCCCCTTTTTCGGGATTTAAGCCTTGGTGCTAGTCGCCAGCCCCTGGCCTATGGGAGGCGGGCTTGGGGTAGTCAAGACACGGGTCCCGAGGACGGGTTGTGACATTTTTTTTCAAATTTTTGGGTTCAAAAATGAGGAGGAAGGATAAAGATTCATGGAAGGTGGTTTTTTGGGATTAACTATTCTCTAATATGGTAAATTCATGATCTTTTCAAGGACTGAGTTATGTAAAGAGTAGGCTTCAAAAAAGGTTGAGATTCATGAATGTATGGATCTTTGCAAACACACTATGTAAAGGTATTTTTCTTCATGAATATGAAAGGATACTGAGTGAGAAATGGGTTGATAATGAATCTTTGTGACTACAAGAACATTTGTGACTATGAGAATCTTTGAAAATGGGTTAAATTTCACTTGATATTCACGAATAGAGAAGTTTCATGAACATGTTTTTAGTGGTTCTCAAAAATTCCACTGGAGGTTTGGGATATTCACGAAGGGATGTTCTGAAAAATATGTAGCTAACCCCACTTCATTTGACATGAATAGAATTTGATAAAAGTATGAATATTTCTAATTTCACAAGGTCTAAGAGATTATTGAATCTATAATTATAAGAAAATTTGATCATAGAGAAAAAAAAGTTATTTCTTAACTGAATGGAATGATTTGGAGTTATGGAATTTTCATGATGACTGGGAGTTTCACAAAAAAATTAGTGTTCCACAAATTCCGTGAACTTCAGAGAGGCAGTTTATTCCATGAAGGTTTTGTTCTTCGCAAAGGCAGGGAGATTCATGAATGTGTGTTGGTTCACGATTGATGAAATTTATTTGACACATAAAGGGGGTTTGTAAAGGCTAAGATCATCACAAATAGTAGTGTTGAACATCTAGTTTCATTAAAATGTGCAATCATGTTTATCAACTTGGGACTAGGGAGCGTGTAGAGTCTCATTCTAGTCAAGGACAAAGACTTGAAAGCCAATATAGTGAAGCGACCATCAATTTATTAAACTGAGTAAGAATTCACCCAAATAAGTGAGCGAGGGGGAGTCAATGGAAGTTTTCTAAGGGAGGAAGTGTGATATCCCAAAAATCTTGTAAAGATAGTGTTCCTGATATAGAGTTACTGTGTCCAAACATCTATATTCCATAGTTACTAGTGAAGCTTAGTGGATTTAGGTACGACCAACACACTATCAGTGTATGGTTCTTGGACTATACCATTGTGGTAAACTAAGTAAAAATGATGTGTTGTCCCAATACATGTTAATGTTTAATTTTTGCATGATTCCATTATAAAGGTTTAACAAGTTCCTACTAAAGTGGGAACATGATATGTCACTTTAAAATAAAATTTTGACACCCTGATTCACCCCTCCACTCTCAGGGTGTTTTAGCGTCCTAAACATTTCTGTTGAATCACATGAAACATAAAGAAACCTAAATTTGAAAAATTTAAGGAATATATGTAATAAAATATGAAATAAAATACTATATAATGGGAGACTTATGTGAAGAACATGTATGTTGATCCTCGCGTGGTTCGCATGACTCACACAGATCATGTGACACCATCATGAAATTTCACCTAGATTATGAGACATCCCCTTGACATCCCATTTGGAACAGGTGATGTCCTCCGAACACTTCAAAAAATTCACACAGTAACCTTCTGGAATGCCACCAAAGTCTCGTGAAGCCAACTGCACTCACCATCTAGATATTGATATGTCATATAGACATGTCGCTCAAGATATGTGGTGACACAAGTACATGTCAGCTAGGTCTCACAATGACCTACAAGCATACTGGCCAGATATCATGGAACCCTTTAAGTGTGTCATCTAGGTCTCACAATGGAATTAGGACTTGCCGACTCATATCATGTGACACCCACAAGGAATGTCAGTCCAAGTCATGTGACACCCTCCAGACATGTCAGACAATATCATCTGATTGAGTCAAGGAAAATTCATTCAGGTCTTGTGATGTCCTATAAAAAATTCACCTTTGGTCATGTGATAGTCTTTATAAATTCCATTCATATTATGTGATGTAATTTGTATAAGTCAACAAGATCATGAGATTGAATTTGTATGTGTATTTCATATAGCCACACATGTCTATACACCCTTTGAAATGTTAGGAAGACAACCATGACATGTCAATAAAACAATCAAGAAGGACAGGCAGACAACCAATCGAGGTCAAGTAGGTTTCCCATATCATGATAACCTTATCCACCTTTAATACAAGGGAAACATCAGTGTGTAATCCCCATTCAAATTGAACTATGGTGACTCTAATTCCTTCTATAACCAAGATATGTAGGAAACCTTCCTAAGGCTTGAACTCTATGATAAACATTAAAATTATTTCCCCAACATGTAAGTATTTCATCCACATGCAGTGAGATAGATTACTTTTATTCCCTTATTTTCTACACCGATCGTGGATCATGCGGGCTTAGAGATTTTCAATGATCACATGATTCCTACACAAAGCATGGATCATGTGGTATTAGGGTGTTAAAATGATCACATAATGTTCTTTACTTTAATCTAAACTGTGTGTATTTTTATTACTTCTATAACCAAGAAATTTATGGCACCTTTATAAGTCCTAGGCTCAAATGGGCATCCATATCAGTGCAAGTCCCCCTATTTCCCCAACACATCAACTATTAGGAACCAATCTCTCTCATGGGTTGACCATCCTTCCTCATCCACCAATGGATTGAGAATCTCATTAAACTATAATGAATTTGATTCTTGGTATAACCAGGATATGTAGGATACTTTTCTAAGGCCTGAGCTCAATAGTAAACATCTAAAGGGTTGTCCCGACACATAAGCCCATCACCCATGAATAGTGAGATTGATTACTTTCTATCCCTTATTTCCTATACTGAGAATGGATCACAAGATATTAGGGAGTTACAATGATCGTATCACTTTCATCATGAACCTCTATGGGGTAGGGAAACAATAATGTGTAAACCCAAACAAATTTCATGGTACGAATGCCTCCATATTAGGGAAACATTAGTGTATAATCCATCGCCAAATTAAACAATGATAACTCTAATTCCTACCATAATTAGGATACATAGGATGACTCCCTAAATATCAATATCAATATCTATTTCCTGAGTGATCCAATATATTATCTTTCCATATTAAAATAATCTTCACAGTTTTAACAAACTACATGGGTTTTGATTCTTGTTATAAACCGAGGATATGTAGGACGCCTCATAATGTATCGATCCCATACTCAAAATATTAAATGCCTCCATGTATGAAAAAAAATCTTAGAGTGCCTGGTTATATGGCTTTAACATTTAAGAATATAACCAGAAATGAGAAATGTATGAATAACATCATACACATATAGATGGATTCACCAATAAGATCCCCCTTTTTCATATAGAAGGAATTAACCTATGATCATTTTTTAGGGTAACCGGTCCCGTATCAGAATTATGAAAAGATTATTGAACATATATTAAATCTATAAGAAGTCCTGTAGTGGGAAAAAGTACACCCAAAATGGGTGTGATGAGCCTGACCTCCCATCCTCTCAAACAATGTGAGTTACTAAGATCCATTGGTCCTGAAACTCAAATTGACCATCTGCCTTTAGAAATAATATATGTACCCAGTTATGGATGTGAGAATCATTGGGAATTTATATGGAAGAAAAACATGAATGGAATACCTAACTTGAATGATTTTATAATACATTGAACCCCCCCCATATAAAATCAAATAATTTGGTTAATCAAACCAAACCTTTCCTAACGAAACAAAAATGACAAACCTAATGTGAAATCATTTAGTTATTTCATCTCCATAGAGATATAAAATGGATAGAATTCACAATTCCCATCAGAGAATTTTATTTCTCTCTAAAAGGGTAGTCACAATCAACATTTTAATCTTTACTATCAAAAAAAATAGTGAACCTAATGAAAAATAATTTAACTTTGGAATCTCCTTAGTAAGATAAAAATGATAGACTACCCACTTTTCATCAGACCGTTTTTTTCTCACCACAAGGGTAGTCACAAATCAACATGTTCATATTTACTATCATAAAAATGTTGAACATAGCATGAAATAATTTTTATGTGGAACCACCTTAGTGAGATAAAAAGTAAATACTTCTCAGTTCTCATTGGGCCATTTCGTTCTCTCCACAAGGTTTTTCACAAAAAACATGTTCATATTTATGATCGAAACAATTATCACCCCACATGATTTAAATTTTCTGTTGCAACGGTGGATTAAATTATTTTAGGATCATTACTGTTATTTCCTATACATTGGGTAAAATTATTTTTTGGCTGGTGTTTTGGGTAAGAATTCACATAGAGATTTCTTCTTTGATTCTGGTGATGTTTGGAGTGTGATGAAGGATATCTCGATAATTCAACATGATATGGTAGAAGTTAATGGTGGAGGGTTTCTTTATCAAATGGAGATGAAATAATCATTGGTGCATAAATTGGAAGATCCCTGACTAGGGGATTTTTGAAATGGAGGTTTGGAAAGATTGAGTTTTTTGTGGGTATTCCCATGAGGGGAAATCTAATTATGATCGACATCGAGTGTTGTTTCAAGGGATCCTATTCATTCATTTTCCAATTCATGATTTTTTCCTCTATAAGTTACATATTTTTTCCTTGGTGATACATCCTAGTGTTTCTGAGATGTATCATGCCTCACATGTTAAGTTGTTTTGGCTTGGCATAAAGATATAGATCATAGAGTTTGTCTCTTGATGTTTATTTTTTCAAAGGGTAAAGGCTAAGAACCATGTTCCCTATGAGTTTATTCAGCTACTTGATGTTCCCCATTGAAAGTATGAAGAAACATTAAAGGTATTCATCACTATTTTTCATCAATATAAAGGATTTTTTTTCATTATATATGTGTGATTATGGACCTCTTAACAAAGGTATCTCAGTTCTTAGTGATTAATAAGTTGATCTCAGTGGAGGTTTTATTGAGGTAGTATTCATACAAGGTGGTGAGGATTCATGGGGTTTTGAATATGATCATCTATGATCATGATCCTTTAATTAAATATACGTTTTGAGACAATACTATAAAAAAGGCCTTTCACAGTGCTAGAATAGGCCTTTATCAGTGCTAAAAAATCCCTGATAATCTAAGCATGGTTAAAAGCTCTAAACTTTTATTTGCAATGTTAAAGGGGGTAAAAAATTGGACATCCATGAGCATCTGACCCCTTTATCAGTGCTTCCACAAACCCTTTAACATCACTCCACCCCTCCCCCTTTATCAAAGCTTTGGGAACTTCGATCCTCATGCATGCCCTCCTGGATTCGAACCCTGCACCTCTCCTTCAATGATGGAATGTTGTTTCCACTACATCATGTTGTTTTTTTGTCTTTTTAATAAAATATTTGTTTATTTAAATATATATTTACATATATTTATATAATTACTTTTAAATACATTTATACAATATGTGTGTGTGTGATATATATATACACTTATATTTATTTAAATATATTATATATTATATTCATTTATATATACTAGAATATAATATAAATATATATCTATTTATTAATACATGAATATATGTATATGTATCTATAATGTAAAAAATGATTAGATATTGTTTTAAATGCATTTTTTAAGAACTATTTTTTTACATATATTAGAATATACATTTTATGTAAATATTTTAATATATGTATTTATATGGGTGATTATTATTATAAAATATAATAAAACATTAATATATTTAATTATAAATATAATTATGTTGTGTAAAATGATAAACATTCAAATCCATAATATCAATATGAATGTATGATCTGAAAATAAATTCAGTCCCCACTAAAAAGTGGTAAATATACCCCCTTAAAATATGTATAAAATCCATTGAATGTTAAAAATTTGGGGTACACAAAGTAAAAACTCATTTTAGAGGCCTTCTAGGAATTTTTGTTTCTCAAAAAAATGTGACAGAGATTTTACCCTAACTTGTTTGAGTATATAAATCTTCACATACATCGGTTTGATATGTGGTAGAGCCCAAACGGACACTAGGATCAAAAGTTATGGTCCTTTAAAGTTAGAGCTACTTTTTCAAATTATTTAAGATCTTTTATTAGTGTTTTTATTTTTTCTATTCTTAAATTGATATTAAATTACTATTACTTGGTAATAATAAGAAAATTATTAATTAAAAATATTTTTTAAATTATTTTATAAGCCATTTTCACTAAATATTACATATATTAAATGCAAATGACTATTTACCATATCTAAAACATATTTAAAAAAATATATATTATATTTATATCAGTATAAAAATATTTATATATTAACTTATTATTTTTAATTAAATATAATTTTTTGAAGTATACTTTTATCAGTGCTTGAAAAAATGTCCTGATAAAGGGGGTATTTATCAATGCTTTTAAAAAAGAACGGATAAACACCCCCTTTATGAGCCCTTTTTTACAAGCACTGATAAAGGGTGGGACTTTATCAGTTCTTTTAAAAAAATTCTGATAAAGATCCCCCTTTAATAACATTTTTATCACCATTAAATACCACCATTAACAACTCTAAAAAAAGCATTGTTAAAGACCCCCTTTAACAACACCTTTTAGGTGATGAAAAAGGGGTTCTTTAATAGTGTTTTTAGCTAGTGTTGTTAAATCCCTAGCACTGGATAAACCTAGTTTTGTAGTAGTGAGAGGCCACCAGCATACTTTTGGATATTAGTTATGCCTTAGAACCACTTTTCATCAATATATTGACAATTGGAAAAGATCATAATATCCAAACATTAGGGGAAAAGTTTCTCACATCTATTTTTGAATTTGGAGGTTCATGGATGGGGAACCTACCCTTGATATATTTTTATTTCAATAATAGTTATCACTCCTCTATTGGTATGGACCCATTTGAAGTGTTTTATTGTTGACCATTCCAATCTTCATTATGTTGGCTTGACGTTGGAGAGTTATCTATCCATGGACCAAAATTAGTGTGGTGAATAATAAAGAATGTATATGTGATTGTTTCGCGATGATGTGTGTAAAAAAATGCGCTACCTGACGGCTGATTAGAGAAGGTTGGATTCTATATAATCACTCATATTAGGTTCACCATTTTCATCTTGAAATGCCCAACGGTTCCATATCCAGTGACACGTGGACCTGCTTTCCAAAGGAAAGCGTTCTCTAGGTGATTTGGCCAGTGACGCTTAAGAACTCACATTGGTCGAGAGGATGGGAAGTCGGGCTCATCACAATCTTTTGGGGAGAATTATTGCCTTTTACGAGACTCTCTTATAGATTTAAGAAGTATTTATATGTTTGCGAATTTTTGGTTTATACCCAAGCATAGTATCCATGGATTACTCCTTATTGGCAATGGTCAGCTGAACGCAGGGATTCAGAATCATTTAGGCCCAAGGTTTACCATTCCTCATTGGATTAATGACTCCAAGGAGTTTGGAATCATTGAGACGACACTGGTTTGAAGCCCTATAATAGGGTGCTCTGGAGTTTATTATCATCCAGGGGGGACAGATAACGACTTGAGCGTTTGGATCGAACCCGTGATACGGGATTCCTACGTATCCTCGTGAGAGGAATCAGAATCCACGTAGTTCGGTTTGGGTTGGGGCTTATACCTAGAGGAATCCCAAGGTGGTATGGGGATTACACTCTGAGGCGGCCCAAGGTGTTGGTGAACTGACATGAAGGAGGTCGGAATGACCGGTTTTTGGGCTTGAACCTCGGGGATACTTCCTACGTACCCCACCTAGGAGACATGGATCAAGGTCCACGTAGTTCGAGTAGAGGGTGTCAGTGAGCCAACATGAAGATGGACCTTGGTCCGACGAGAGTTGGGCTTGGACCTCGCAAGGCTTCCTATATACCATGCTTTGACATGGATCAAGGACCTCTTAGCTCAGAATGGTGGAATACAGTTTAACATCATGCGGGACGGGGGTGTTTCCATGGTCGATAATTACTCTAATCCCACGTGAGTCATGCTCGATGTGAGAAAAAAGAGGAAGTAGGGACCTGAAGATCATGTCATGAAGGGTAAGTCCGTGGGAAGCGAAATGGGGCTTACACATGGATAGCATCCTGGGGAAGTGGAGATTGGGACTTACTCCAGGATGGAGGCCCGAATTGGTGACAAACCCCAATCGGAGAGGGATTTGGGACCGAAGAAAGGAGGGGTGTGGGGACCACCTCCTGCAATAATAACTAGGGGCTTACACTGGGATGAATTCCCTGAGAGATTTTTACTTACTCCAGGATGGAGGCCCGATCACTATTAGAAGAGGGGATAAGTGCTCACCACTGGTTTCGAAAGGAAACACAACCGGGGTCCCCCAGTCCTGGCAAGTGGAGAGGCAAAAAAGGGACTTTCGGGATCAGACCCTGCATAACAGTGGGAATGTGAATTCAGGAACACCTCGGGAATCCACTCAAGAGCCAGGGAAACCCCTTTTTCCTTTCTTACCATGGGTATGTGAACTCAAAGTGGCATGCTGATATGACTGAAGGTTACATCATACGGATCCGGTGGCTTCGGTAAAGGCCTCGGCTCGAGGACGATGAATAGGCCAATGAGGGGATTTTGAAGGATCAGGCCGGATTAGGAGGATTTTATCTGACTTGGGGAATGGAAAAATCGAAGGAGTTCGCGGGCCACATGGGTGTATGAGGAGTGGCTCCCTTCACGTAGGGGGGTGCTACGTAGCTAGAGAGGTTGTCTGTGTACTAGGGTGGTATGCGGGCTATTGGGCATCCTACGTACCAGGGCGGTATGTGGCTTCGGGTTCGGCCCGCGTACCAGGTTGGTACACGGGGGAGTCCACGCGAGCAGCGGCGGCCAGGGGTAATGCTGATCGGGGGTTCGTCGGTCTGGGCTTCACACGCGTGTGAGGGTGCTACGCGGTACTTTGGATCAAAAAAGGGGTATAGACTCCCTGGTCCATGGGGAGTACATCCACGAAGGGGCCCTGGCTCGCGGTCTTCTTCTTTTTTTTTTTGTTATTTTACGTGCGCGGTTCACCAAGTTGTTATGAGTTTTTTGGTTCCTTATTAATTCATTTCCAGTTTCATACCTGCCTCGAATTGGAACTTCGCTATTTGCGAAATCCTAATCTCCTTTCTCCGAAATCCTTCCACCTGAGTCTGATCTCCTCTTCCTCTTTCTTCCCCCCGATGTCCTTTTATAGAGGGGGAAATATATGTATCTGTGGTTATGCGGCACCTTTTGTAGAGGCCCATTACCGAAAACGCAGTTTACAGATGACTTGGTCAATCCGCAACTCGCGGGGCATTGATTGCACCTCACTCACGAACTAAATCGGTTTGGGGGGCTGCTTTGCAGTCGCACAGGGCTCCGCCTCTATTCCACGAACGACGACGTACACGGTCTGGGCTGGTTGCCGTGTCTTGCTGCTGGGGTGAATCATGATTGCGGACCAGCCTGGTGCCTATCCTGCTTCACGCCCGCAGAGGGTCCCCGCCTCTATTCTGTGAACGACAGTGGTCCACGGAGGGGGAAACTTGCTAAACTGGCCATGTACCGTCAATATTGGACTGGTACGCGGATCCGTTTTTCTTTTTCCAACCTTTGAGTATTCTCCACATTTTTTCCCAATTCCTCGAGGGAAATTGGGTAGAATACTAGCTTGAATTTAGGGGATTCTCATTATCCTTTGAAGATTTTTTAGGACACTACAAATTCCCTCCATCAGAATGGGGTCTGATAAGAACGAAGAGGAGACTATTCCGATGTAGAGTGATCCTGAAACTTGGACAGTTTGCGGTAGGAGAGTGGACCTGGTAGGGGAACACACCTATAAATAAATAGGCCCATACCCTTTTTCTTTTATCGAATTCCTATCGAATACAGAGATCTTGCTTTTCATCTCTGCGTGCTTGCTCTTTCGCGAAACTCCTTGTCTACGAACCAACTTCCATTTCTGTGAACCATTACTTGTTCGCACCTGCCTTCACCCACAGACCAATCTCCCAGCTGTGAACTAACACTTTTAATCAATTAAATATTAAGTTACAATAGGCCGCGTAGAAACTCGCTACGCGGTTTTGATCGTCCGCGGACCGGAAATCTTCCAGACTTTGAAAATTTCTTAAGTCTTTCGAACATAAACATTTAAATCCAGAATTGATATTCTGCGGAGCATCCTGGTGTGTGGTTTTCTGGCCAACGCTCTGCGGGCCAGAGTACCATGGACTTCTTCCATGTATGGTTGGTTTGCGGGATGCGGTCGTCACGAACCACCTTTTGAGCCCTGCTCTCGGACCTCGTCATGAAGTCTCCTTGACGGAGTCCTTTTCCATATACTTGGTATTTTTGTCCAGATTTTATTATTCCTGACTAACCATTTTCCTGGTTTTTATAATGTAGGTATAAAATATGGTTCCTCCTCAACCTGTACCCTGGCCTGCTGCCGAGCCTCTTCCAATAGGTGATCAACGCTTAAAGGATGTGGCCAGCTCTGTTCAGGATGGAATCTGCCACTCTCCACTGTACCCCTTCCTTGCAAACTTGCTCTCCGAGTCACAGTGGGAGTACCCCTTTTCCAACAGCCTTCCTACCTACGGGTTCAGTTTACTATCTGATACACCAATTCCGGTACCATCTCACGACAACAATTTTAAGGACCCGCACTTATTTCATACATAATCTTGAATTTATTCAAGAAAACACTTCATTTTACATTGAGGATCTTTTCAAGTTTAGAGCTTTAGAGAATTAAGACAAAATATTCATAACATTACACATTGTTACATAGTGTATACCATAAAATCAGTTTCCATTTTCCTCATAATATAAAACATTAAAACATAAAACAAGACTCCTTGACAATTCTTCAACATTTAACATGTCTTCCTTCCCTGTATTATTCATCCATTAACCTGTGAAAAATCATTTAAAAACTTGGGATGAGCACAAAAGCTCAGTAAGGTATGAAAAAGAAGGAAAAAATCTCATTAGTCCATGAATACACAAGACATATGAAAACATTTTCAAAATACATGATTTACACCCATAAAATCTTACTTTGTGTAACATGAGATTTTCAACAAGATCCATACAAACATAATTATAATCATAAAGGTATATTGGGGCATTACTTACATAATCTTGTAACCATCTTGGCTACCTTAAAATTTGTAACCCTCACGGCTACCTTACTTTGTGTAACCATCACAGTTACACTTGGAGTAACCATACGGCCGACCTCCAACATACTCATACCCAATGCATTGGAGGGAAATATAGGTCCCACCCTTCATCATAAACAATGCCCAATATCCAAAACATAATCATTCAACATAAATAATAGCATAAAAACATTGCCTTTGAATCTTATAAAACAGAATTTTAAAAGAGGATTTTGGAAGAAAAGTCCCTTATAAACATCATATACTTGAAGTGATACTTAATTGAGTGGATGGAATATGTATATACTCTGTAAATACACATAATTAAACATAATATAAACAGAACCCATCACACAAACAATTTAAATAGCACATAAATTATAAAGTAGAAGGTTAACCCAAAGAATGGAAATCGGGCTAAGAATTCCCTTACCTTAGGCTTGTCCTACTTCAAAATTGTTTGAACCTCCTGTATAATGGTTAAAAGAGTGTTAATATTATTTTAAAGAAACTTTTTCATGTTTATAACATCTTATATGGTCATTTCATAACCTCATTTCACCCCTTATTTGTTAGTATTTTGTTCCTTGCATTATTTCGGGTGAGTTCTTTTGTGATTTTCACAATCGGTTCATGAAGAATCGTTCTTGTTGATTGGAAGTGAAACTCCAGAATTGGAATGGAGTATTATTTACATAATTCCAGTACCATAAATTATACCATTCATCACTTTGGTTCTTTATATGATGATGATTTATAAGTTAAAACATTAATTATGTTCGTTTAGATCATTTAAGTGGTTCTTTGATAATTACAACTTCATGTTGTCTTATAAATTTGAATCAAGAGTACAAAAGAATTCCAGAACCTTATATGAGTCATAAAACATATATTATAACCTGGTTCAACCATATAAATGGTTTCATGACCAGACTTGAAAGAATTAATGGAGATTGAAAATACATCGTCCACGATATCGGTAATTCGACACAAATGGACAATGTTTTTTTGATTCTTTAAAATAAGTGAAAGAGGAGAGGAATAATGATTTGTAATTTTCCATAAACATGAAAACATCCAGAATATACATGATTCTGGAGATTTCATGCCTCTTGGATATGAGGGGGTGAAGAAAGAAGTGGAAGGAATCATGAAATAAAGAAAACATGAGAAATTTCTTACAAAAAATTCGGCAGCCTAACGGCGCCTCTAAAAATTTCATAAAAACAAGATTGATGAGAGGAATGGAATATCTCATCAATCATACAAAATTTGGACAGTAAGGGAAATATTAAATGAAATATCCCAACAAAAGACAAAGGGAAAGGAAGAGAATAACATAAAATGGATGGAAAGAATGAAAAAGAAAGAGGATGTTTACCTCTTGATCTCTTCTCCTTGAGATCCTTCTTAAGGGCTTTGATTTTGGTCTTTTGGTGAGACCAGCAGCTCTAGGACGTGGGGAAGAAGATTGAGGAGGGAATTTGGCAGAAATTAGACAATGCTCAAGGCTTGAGAGGTGTGGGAGGAAGAGGGGAGTGAGGGTGGTATTTATAGTGGAGGAGGGGAGGTATTTTAGATTATTTTAATTATTATTATAATATTTTTATCAAGACTATGAATAATCTCAAATCAAGTGGCCTTAATTAGTGAAAATATCATGTGATTTCGAAGCAAGTGGCCTTGCATCACTTATGATGTCATAAATAGTGCATTTTTACTGATAAATTGATTATACGGTATTTTACCGTATTTCACTATTCACCGAAAATTCAAGAGTTTCAGAAAAATACCAAAAATTTACCCCAACCATTTTTCGACGTGTAGAATTCAAAAATGAACTCCATTTTTCAAAAATAATTTTCTAAATATTATTAATTTAATTTTAAAATAAGGTCACAGTTAATTCGAAAAATAACAAAATTGAAGTGCAATTAGTTTTATGTGACATTGGAAAATTAATTAAGATCCCATTATCCTATTGCCATGGGAAAATAAAATAATAATATTATTTACTATTCATGAGGTCATATTACTATTCATATTACTATTAATATTACTATTCATAAGGGCATGTTACTATTCACCAAAAAAACAAGTTTGTTCCATCAGACTCGAAATAACATACTGAACACAATTGTAGATGACAGTTTCTTGAAATTCAAAACATAGAAGAAATAAAATTATGTTTAAAGGATACTTATAAATATATACTTTAAACAAAATTTCAAGCATTTTCAATTTATTTTTAGAAAACCTTGGGATGTTACATTATCCCCACCTTCTTGAAATTGCGTCCTCGCAATTTTATTTACTTATTAAACAACTGAGGGTATTTTTCCCTCATAGCATTTTCAGACTCCCATGTTGCTTCTTCAACCATGTGGTTTCTCCACAAAACCTTTACCTGGTGGATTACCTTATTCCGCAATACCTGTTCTCTTCGATCAAGAATCTGAACCGAGTTTTCTTCATAAGAAAGGTTCTCTGCTAGCTGAACTTCTTCCGGCCTCAAGACATGTGATGAATCTGGAACATACTTTCTCAACATCGAAACATGAAAAACATTGTGTACCTGAAACAAGCTCGGAGGCAAAGCTACGCGGTACGCAACTGTTCCAACTTTATCCAAGATTTCAAAAGGACCGATGAACCGTGGACTTAGTTTCCCTTTCTTACCGAAACGCATCACACTTTTCCAAGGAGATATTTTAAGGAAAACATGGTCACCTACCTTGAAAGAGAAGTCTTTCCTTCTATTATCTGCATAACTTTTCTGCCTGCTTTGAGCTATCCTCATGTGTTGCTGGATCATCCTCACTTTCTCAGCCACTTCCTCTACTAATTCTGGCCCCATCAACTTTCTTTCACCGACTTCATCCCAAAACGCAGGAGTCCGACACCGCTTTCCATACAAGGCCTCAAAAGGTGCCATCTGAATACTGGAATGGAAACTGTTATTATAAGAAAACTCAACTAATGAAAGATGCTGATCCCAACTTCCCTGATAGTCCATTGAACAAGCTCGAAGCATATCCTCCAAAGTTTGAATCGTTCGCTCTGACTGCCCATCTGATTGAGGATGAAAAGCTGTACTGAAATTCAACTCTGTGCCCAAAGACTTCTGAAGTCCCTTCCAAAATTTAGAAGTGAACCTGGGATCTCGGTCAGACACAATGGAAAGAGGAACTCCATGTAACCTGACAATCTCTTTGAGGTACAATCGAGAAAGCTGATCTAATGTCATTGTATCTCGAATAGAAAGAAAAAGAGCAGACTTTGTTAGTCGATCAACAATAACCCATATCGCATTGTTACCTCGAGAAGTCTTTGGTAGTCCCACCACAAAATCCATGGATATATTCTCCCATTTCCATTCTGGCACCGGCAAAGGCTGAAGCATCCCCTTCGGTAACTGTCGCTCTGCTTTAACCTGCTGACATGTCAAACATTTCATTGTAAAATCAGCAATATCTCTTTTCATCCCATTCCACCAGTAATACTCTCGAAGGTCTCTGTACATCTTAGTACTTCCAGGATGAACAGAAAATGGAGAACTATGAGCTTCACACAACAATTCTTTCTTCAGCTAGGAATCACAAGGCACACACAACCTTTTTCCAAACCTTAAAACACAATCTTTATCAAGATTAAATTCTGGAAACTTACCCATTTTAACCAATTCTACCTTTTTCTGTAGCTCACAGTCTTCCCTCTGCGCTTTCATAATTCTGTCTGACAACGAAGACTGCACTGAAACCTGAAACAAAACGGATATATTCCCTGCACCAACAACTTCCAAGCCAAAATTTATCAAATCATTAATCAAGGGATCACGTTCCAAACGTAGCATGGTTAATGATCCATGATTTTTCCGACTTAAGGCATCCGCTACTTTGTTTGCTTTTCCAGGATGGTAATTAATCGTGCAGTCATAATCCTTTATCAGTTCTAGCCATCTTCTCTGCCTCATGTTTAATTCCTTCTGAGTGAATATATACTTAAGACTTTTATGGTCAGTATATATTTGGCATTTGGTTCCGTATAGATGATGCCTCCATATTTTCAAAGCAAAAACCACAGCTGCCAATTCCAAATCATGTGTGGGATAATTCAGCTCATGAGGTTTAATTTGTCTCGAGGCATAGGCAATTACCTGATCATTCTGCATCAAAACACAACCAAGTCCCTTCAAAGAAGCATCACTGTAGATGACAAACTCACCATTCCGGGAAGGTAAGGCCAAAACTGGAGCATTCACCAATCTCTTCTTTAGTTCCTGGAAACAAACATCACATTCCTCTGTCCAAACAAATTTAACCCCTTTCCGTGTTAACTTAGTTATTGGGCTAGATAACCGTGCAAAGTTCTTAACAAAGCGTCGGTAATAACTTGCTAAGCCCAGAAAACTACGAATCTCTGTAACATTTGTGGGTCTTGGCCATTCATCAACTACTTTTGTTTTGGCAGGATCAACTGTTATTCCATCCTTATTTACAATGTGCCCAAGAAAAGAAATCTGTTGCAACCAAAAATCACACTTGCTGAATTTTCCATATAGTTTCTTTTCTTTTAAAGTTTGTAAAACAACCCTTAGATGTTTTTCATGCTCCTCTTTATTTTTAGAAAAAACCAGAATGTCATCAATAAATACCACCACAAACTTATCCAAGAACTCATGAAATACTCTATTCATAAGATTCATGAATACAGCAGGTGCATTAGTTAACCCAAATGGCATAACAACAAATTCATAATGCCCATATCTAGTACGAAAGGCTGTTTTCGGGATGTCATCCTCCTTCACCTTCAGCTGATGGTATCCGGATCTCAAGTCAATCTTGGAAAAGTACTGAGCTCCCTGGAGCTGATCAAACAAGTCATCAATATGAGGCAAAGGATACTTGTTTTTAACAGTGATGTTATTCAAAGCTCTATAATCAATGCAAAGTCTCATGGAACCATCTTTCTTTTTAACAAACAAAACAGGGGCTCCCCATGGTGAAGTACTGGGACGAATGAAACCTTTGACAAGCAAATCCTGCAACTGATTTTTCAATTCAAGAAGTTCTATTGGAGCCATACGATATGGGGGTTTTGAAATTGGCTTAGCATCAGGAACTAAGTCAATTGTGAATTCAACTTCTCGTTTAGGTATGACACTGGGTAACTCCTCAGGAAAAACATCAAAGTATTCATTTACCACTGGCACATCATTGATTTGAATAGTTCCCTTGTTTTCAACAATATGAGCTAGATAACTTTCATTTCCATCTTTCAGTAGTTTCTCAGCTTCTTGATATGTTATCAAATGTATGGGTTCATTCTTGTATACAAACTGAAACTCTTTCTGAAAAACAACTTCTTTAGCTCTACAGTCAATCTTAGCATGATAACCAGAAAGCCAGTCCATCCCCAGAATAACTTCAAACTCGACTAAGGGTAAAACAACAAGGTTTGCAGGTAAAGTCTTTCCACATACCACAATAGAAATATTCTTATAATTCCTCTTTGATATAACATTTCCCCCTGGTGTTTTAACAACAAGTTCGGGTATCATTTTTTGAGGTGATATTTCCAATTTACTAGAAAATTTCTCAGAGATGAAGGAATGTGTAGACCCCGTATCAAACAAAACTTTAGCAAAATCTGAGTGAACAAACAAAGTACCTGATACAACTTCATTGGATGGCCCAACATCTGCTGACGTAGTCGCAAAGGATCTCCCTACACCTTTCTGCTTGTAGTCTGGCTTCTTTGCATCATTTGGATCCCTCTTTGGACAGGCATTTGCATAGTGACCCATCTCACCACATTTAAAACACTTTACAGTTTGCTTATCAGGATTAGTCTTTGGATCATTTTCATTGCAATCTCGGGCCATATGTCCAAACTTACCACATTTAAAACACTTCCCAGTTTTGATAAGACATTCCCCAGGGTGCTTCTTGCCACACTTTTCACATACTGGAAACTGTATTTTCTTACCATCAGATTTCATTGGTTGATTCTTACCCATTGCTTTCCAATTTGACCTCTTCTTCTCTTTGTTTCCAAATTGCATGTGATCGTCAGCAAACTCCATCTCTACCCTCTCAGCACATCGGACAAGTTTCTCGTAACTTTTGAATTCACGGGAGGCCAACGCCCTTCGATACCTTGGCTTCAATCCTGAGTAAAAGCGGTTGATTTTGCTATCGAGATCCAGAATAAGATTCGGAGCATACCTCGCCAGTCGGGTGAAGTTCGCCTCATACATAGCCACTGAATCTTCCTCCTTTTGTTTCAGTTCAAGGAATTGTTTCTCCATTCTAAGTCGCACCACCTTAGGAAAATATTTTTCAAGAAAAAGACTTTTAAATTCATCCCATACTAAGGCATCAAAATCCTCTCTACCCCTGATATTCCTTACCATTGACCACCACTGATCAGCTTCCCCTTCAAAACGATAAATGGCAAGACTTACCTTTTGATTGTCTGAACATCCCATAACATCAAATATCTTTTCAAGGGCCTTAATCCATCCTTCTGCTGCCACTGGGTCAGAAGATCCACTGAATGCAGGAGGATGTTGTCTCATAAAATGTTCCACCACTGTCATGTTCCGTTGGGGTACATCTATTTGTCCTCTTGCATGGATGCCACCACCATTTATTTCCTGTGTTAGCTGAGCCATTACTGTCACAAACTGCTCGGTTCCAATCCCTACCATTCCGGGCTGTTGATCAGGAAGGATGTCATTCTGTCGGTGCCTATCCTCTTCAGCATCCATGTTCCTTCTGCGGACAATCATTCTAAACAAACATTTCTTAGATGAAGCAACATGGTAATCTTTAAATGCTATAACAAATTAAACATAGGGTGAGAATTATTTATGGTTTTCTATTAGCATCACCTTAACCCCTAAAGTCATCTAAACCATCCTCTGATACCAACTTTAAGGACCCGCACTTATTTCATACATAATCTTGAATTTATTCAAGAAAACACTTCATTTTACATTGAGGATCTTTTCAAGTTTAGAGCTTTAGAGAATTAAGACAAAATATTCATAACATTACACATTGTTACATAGTGGATACCATAAAATCAGTTTCCATTTTCCTCAGAATATAAAACATTAAAACATAAAACAAGACTCCTTGACAATTCTTCAACATTTAACATGTCTTCCTTCCCTGTATTATTCATCCATTAACCTGTGAAAAATCATTTAAAAACTTGGGATGAGCACAAAAGCTTAGTAAGGTATGAAAAAGAAGGAAAAAATCTCATTAGTCCATGAATACACAAGACATATGAAAACATTTTCAAAATACATGATTTACACCCATAAAATCTTACTTTGTGTAACATGAGATTTTCAACAAGATCCATACAAACATAATTATAATCATAAAGGTATATTGGGGCATTACTTACATAATCTTGTAACCATCTTGGCTACCTTAAAATTTGTAACCCTCACGGCTACCTTACTTTGTGTAACCATCACAGTTACACTTGGAGTAACCATACGGCCGACCTCCAACATACTCATACCCAATGCATTGGAGGGAAATATAGGTCCCACCCTTCATCATAAACAATGCCCAATATCCAAAACATAATCATTCAACATAAATAATAGCATAAAAACATTGCCTTTGAATCTTATAAAACAGAATTTTAAAAGAGGATTTTGGAAGAAAAGTCCCTTATAAACATCATATACTTGAAGTGATACTTAATTGAGTGGATGGAATATGTATATACTCTGTAAATACACATAATTAAACATAATATAAACAGAACCCATCACACAAACAATTTAAATAGCACATAAATTATAAAGTAGAAGGTTAACCCAAAGAATGGAAATCGGGCTAAGAATTCCCTTACCTTAGGCTTGTCCTACTTCAAAATTGATTGAACCTCCTGTATAATGGTTAAAAGAGTGTTAATATTATTTTAAAGAAACGTTTTCATGTTTATAACATCTTATATGGTCATTTCATAACCTCATTTCACCCCTTATTTGTTAGTATTTTGTTCCTTGCATTATTTCGGGTGAGTTCTTTTGTGATTTTCACAATCGGTTCATGAAGAATCGTTCTTGTTGATTGGAAGTGAAACTCCAGAATTGGAATGGAGTATTATTTACATAATTCCAGTACCATAAATTATACCATTCATCACTTTGGTTCTTTATATGATGATGATTTATAAGTTAAAACATTAATTATGTTCGTTTAGATCATTTAAGTGGTTCTTTGATAATTACAACTTCATTTTGTCTTATAAATTTGAATCAAGAGTACAAAAGAATTCCAGAACCTTATATGAGTCATAAAACATATATTATAACCTGGTTCAACCATATAAATGGTTTCATGACCAGACTTGAAAGAATTAATGGAGATTGAAAATACATCGTCCACAATATCGGTAATTCGACACAAATGGACAATGTTTTTTTGATTCTTTAAAATAAGTGAAAGAGGAGAGGAATAATGATTTGTAATTTTCCATAAACATGAAAACATCCAGAATATACATGATTCTGGAGATTTCATGCCTCTTGGATAAGAGGGGGTGAAGAAAGAAGTGGAAGGAATCATGAAATAAAGAAAACATGAGAAATTTCTTACAAAAAATTCGGCAGCCTAACGGCGCCTCTAAAAATTTCATAAAAACAAGATTGATGAGAGGAATGGAATATCTCATCAATCATACAAAATTTGGACAGTAAGGGAAATATTAAATGAAATATCCCAACAAAAGACAAAGGGAAAGGAAGAGAATAACATAAAATGGATGGAAAGAATGAAAAAGAAAGAGGATGTTTACCTCTTGATCTCTTCTCCTTGAGATCCTTCTTAAGGGCTTTGATTTTGGTCTTTTGGTGAGACCAGCAGCTCTAGGACGTGGGGAAGAAGATTGAGGAGGGAATTTGGCAGAAATTAGACAATGCTCAAGGCTTGAGAGGTGTGGGAGGAAGAGGGGAGTGAGGGTGGTATTTATAGTGGAGGAGGGGAGGTATTTTAGATTATTTTAATTATTATTATAATATTTTTATCAAGACTATGAATAATCTCAAATCAAGTGGCCTTAATTAGTGAAAATATCATGTGATTTCGAAGCAAGTGGCCTTGCATCACTTATGATGTCATAAATAGTGCATTTTTACTGATAAATTGATTATACAGTATTTTACCGTATTTCACTATTCACTGAAAATTCAAGAGTTTCAGAAAAATACCAAAAATTTACCCCAACCATTTTTCGACGTGTAGAATTCAAAAATGAACTCCATTTTTCAAAAATAATTTTCTAAATATTATTAATTTAATTTTAAAATAAGGTCACAGTTAATTCGAAAAATAACAAAATTGAAGTGCAATTAGTTTTATGTGACATTGGAAAATTAATTAAGATCCCATTATCCTATTGCCATGGGAAAATAAAATAATAATATTATTTACTATTCATGAGGTCATATTACTATTCATATTACTATTAATATTACTATTCATAAGGGCATGTTACTATTCACCAAAAAAACAAGTTTGTTCCATCAGACTCGAAATAACATACTGAACACAATTGTAGATGACAGTTTCTTGAAATTCAAAACATAGAAGAAATAAAATTATGTTTAAAGGATACTTATAAATATATACTTTAAACAAAATTTCAAGCATTTTCAATTTATTTTTAGAAAACCTTGGGATGTTACAACAATCCCGCAACATAGATATTTACTAGTACTACCCCTCGAGTTGTGATAACTTCTAGAGGGTGGCCTACCCCAAGGGATACAGTTGTCGGGTCTGTTCTGAATTACCTTCCTGTGTCCCTGATAGGAGAACAATGTTAGCAGGATGGGGAAATTCACTGTTACCATAGCATTAAATGCAATGCTATGGTAAACAACCAACATGTCTGCTCAACGGACTGGGACCTCCGGCCTGGAGGGGCGTTTATGTCATTGGATTGGGGGTGGCCCTTTTGGGTTCTCCAGAGCTGTGTGGAGTTTGAAGTGGAATTGCAAGCTGTTGGTTTATATGAAGCTTCCTGGGTGTCCCAAACCTATACCCATTAGCCCCATGCCCTTGCCAAGTATCTTATGAGCCTTTGGAGTTTGGATACCAACACATTCCATCTGGTCCATGGGGAGGTGCGTATCAGTCTTTGGGATGTCTTCTAGATTTCAGGGGTCCCCATTATTGGAGGCATATATGATGAATTCTTGCCTCCCCCTTCTGTGTGGGACAATGAAGAGAGGACTCCTCCCTTGGTGAAGCAGCTCATTGATCAGGTCTGGGAGCATTTGAAGGATATATCTCCGAAATAGATTGTCCCAAATCACAAATGGATCAAGGCTTTTTCCAGAGAGATAAAGTCCATGGATCTTCCGCGTAGGCCCACGAACTGTCCTACGATGGAGTCCCGAAGGCAGAGGGGAAGCTGTTGGCTAATCCTGGAAGAAGTCCAGTTCAACAACTAGGGCTAGGAACTTGTTCCGGATGTTGATTGGCTGCTCCGTCTGGCGGCATTTCTGGCCATGTTCTTGAGTGGCTGGATGTTGCCCGTACGCGAGACAGGCGGCATGCGGGTCTCTACTTTTGTTATGGCAGCATAGCTAGCCACCAGAAATTTCATCTACTTGGTTGTCCCAGTACTGGATAGGATTTATCTATTGCTTGGAAATATTATCGAGGGTATTCTGCCAAACCGGGTAGTCGGACCTTTTCAAATCCTCTGTGGATGGTTGGGAGCACATATTAAGATATGCTATACTTTCATCAATACTTTTCAGATTTCTGGTACCGTATTCCGACTATATTTTCAATTGAACATCAGGGTTATGACTGAGGAGTGGGTGACCCAGGAGAATGATGGAAAACGTATGGATCAGAGTATGCGTCTACTGTCGAGCTGGATCTCGAGCTACGATCATTTCAACTTCTGACCATATCCTTCCCCGACTGGTGCAATCACGAATGCCATATCAGAGGAATTTAGCAAGCGGAGCTATCTCTTTTCCCTCTGAGAGGGTATTCTAGTGGCTCATATCAGTGGGGAACTAATCTGTGAGGGGTATGCGCCTTGCCGATTCAGACGTCATTTTGGCTGCATCCAAGCACCATGTCCTCCTGCTCTCAATGGTGCCCGCAGGAACCGCCATCTAATGGTGGCCAGACAATTGTGGCTAATGTTCACCCAGGAGGATACTGACTGTGAGGTTGTGACCCCCGTGCTTGCAGACTCCATACCCTTTTTATCCAAAAGCTATGCCGACTCCTGGGTGCAATCGTACCCGAATGGCCAGTTAGGGCTATGGGTTCCCACTATCTCAAGTCCTAAGCCATCGAAGAGAAAGAGGAAGTGGAATGGGGATAATGCTCCAACCAGGCCGGGAATGGTTCTCTGCAACCCTGCTGGTCCCGTGCTTCCGGGGAAGGTTTTAATAGACAGAGGTGTATCCTCACATAACCTCGAAGCCTCCCGGAGAGAGTTGGCCATTCCTACTGATGCTTCCTTCCCGATGGCCTGGGGCCAATGGGACGAATTGAAAGGTCAGTCATCCTTTCACAGCCAGTACCCCCGTTCTTTGTGGCAGCATCTCCAAGAATCAGAAATGGCTTTTTATGGGTTGGGCTACATATCTACTCCTATTGACATTCTTTACGATGTGGACCTAGAGAGGGAAAATCAGTATCTCTGGGACATAGAGGCCTACATTCATGCATGCTAGGGTTATGCAGTGTTAACTCACCGAGTCCAGGCCCTGCTACGATTGGTGACTGATGAAGAGGAGGAAGATAGCGATCACTCTTCAGGGGGTGATGATTCCGCTGGTTCCCATATTGTAGCTAAGGCAAGGGAATTCCCCCTGCCCATGAGGTCCCGCCCATAGATAGCTCCTGATAGTTCTAGGGCGGTGACAAGATCTAGAAAACAACCACGGCTATTGGCACCTCCACCAGTCCCTATCGCTGCCCGAACCTCTCAGGTTGATCCTCCCCGGCCTTCTATTCCTATTACGGCTGCATTTTCAAATTCATGGATGATTTTGGATGATTTGAGGGATCGTGGATCAGATGAAGAGGTTTGAGCGTTACTCTAAATGAGCTCTCTCGAGCTTCCGGTTATTGGGACCATTTTTTCTCCACCTCACTTGCTGTTGGAAGAGGATCTGGGCGAAATAGTCGCCTCATTGAAGGAAATTGACACGTATGTGCATTCACTCCGAAACCATCTTTATGGGTCTAATCGAGTGTCCATGATGATAAAGGATCCTGAATCGTTTGATCCCGAGGAAGTGGTTTCCCTGCTCATCCGTCCCGGCCTTCTTACTTTTTTACTGTGAATGTTGTAAAGTTTCTTCCTTTTATACAGGGTTCTGAGGAATCCTAGGGGAAATTCCATCCCTGGAGTATACCCCCTAGGGTACCGCAGTAGGCGAACACGCACCTTCAACTATAGGGGTCATCGTGGAGGGGTCTCCTGGTGCAGTTGAGAACATGGAAGCGACCATCGCGGACCCAACTATGGTCTTTCCTCCTCCAGCTCCTCCCAGCATTCCAAGTGGAGAATTGTCCCCTGGGCAGATCTATAGACGTCATAAGGAATCCCGACTATCGAAACGACTCAGATAAGGAATGATGAGTAATCATGATTCTCGTTTCCTCGATTACCACCTCATATATTCTGACTCTGCCAGTTATTAACTATTTTTATGCTATGATGTTGGGCCAATCAGTGACCAAACCATGGCTACCCAAGTGGTCATACCTTCTGCCTCTTTATTATCTGAGGGACCACCTACGGCCATACCTGAGCGTGGTAAAATGGCAGACCCTACTGAAGGGGCTAGTGGTACAGACTCTTTCTTTCCGTCTTCAACAGTCGAGGATATGTCAAAGGAGGAGCAACTGGAAGATGAGACTCATGTTGATCACACAGCCTCTATAGCTGCGACGGAGGATGGGGTTCCCATGATTACTGAGGAGGCCCCAGATCCGACAGGGTCAGCTGTCTCAGGCCTGATGGATCCCTTGGTGACAGAGGAAGAGCATGTTATCAGGTCGGTTGTCGGAAATCCAGAGCGGGCCATCATTCTATTTACCGGGGGAGTAATTTCCCTGATCTTGATCTCCGTAGACGACCGCTTGGGGACATATTTGGGAGTTGCTAGCCTTGGGTGTGTCCTTAGGTCTTGGACACCTCTGGTGGTTTCTAGGACTCCCTTGTCTCTTGAAGATGTAGCGTCTTCCTCAAGCGGCAACGACGGTGTAGAGCTTGAGGGCACCGACGCCTTGATGATCAGGGGTAAGCTTCTCAATATCTTTCCACTACATCCTTTCTCTTCCCTTTTCTGATTAGGGATACTTATCTGTCTTATCGACTTTCGGGTTTTAGGACCACGACTTTCAGTGCTGGTGATTGTGTCATCGGATCCAATCGTTCCCGTGAACACAACTGCGGGGGGCGAAGTTGCCGCGACGTCGGAGCTTGTGGTTGAAGCTGCATCGGGTCCCTCCTTGGTGACATTCATCATAGATTATGTATATTCATTCTGGAGAAACTCCGAGCTTGATCAACAAGTCCTTTCATGTCTTAGACCTTCTCGCCAAAGGGAATGGGAGAAAATATTGAATCTGATTTCTCATACGCCCCTGGCTGAGATGCCAACTAAATTGGCATAGCTGTGAGATTTTTTTTATGCTGCTGGGATTTGAAAACTTTTACTACCATGGTATTTATGATATAGTCAAGTAGGTGGTCGCTGACTGGGAGAGGCTTGGTGGTTCTGAATCTCACCTTTCTGCTGCTCAGTCTGAAGCCTACCTTTCCGCGACCCAACAACTTTTCCTAACAGAAGTTCATGATCATGTCGGGGCAGTTGTGAGACTTCTGGGAGAAGTCCTTAAGCAATGTTCTCTACTGGTGGTGTATAGGAGTGATATACAGTGGTTGTAGAAGGAGGAGACTAATGTCACAACCATAATCGAAGAAGGGGAGCGGCAGATGGAGGAGGGAATGAGGGCGATCTCAAAGGCAGCACAGGAGGCGGAAGAACTGCGGGCTGGTGAAGAAGCTGAGAGAACCTTGCTGCAAAATCTCCATCAAGAAATCGAGGATTCTCATCTACGCCTGATATAACTTTTTTAATCTGCTGAAAGTCTCCTGTAATAACCTTTCATGCCAGAGGAGGCTCTGTATTGTGGAATCCCTTCTCATCAACTTTGTTATGGAACAAAGAGATGTTTTTTCCTTATCACTCTTGCTGTATTCTCCTATGATAGAAATTATTTGACATGATTGTTGTATTTGATAATTCACCGAACTTAGAATAATTAGACTTCAGGACAATTGATAAAATAGAAACGAGCTCTAATTTTTTTCTGGACCATGAGATCCAGCGAGCATAGTTTGACTATTGCTAGGGTTTTATAGAAATACCCCACAAACTTTTTGTCTTTCTCATCCATACCCTAATTCTTTCTTGGGCCCATTTGGTGTGGACCCAGCAGGTATAGACCGGCTTTTTCTTTGGTCTCCCTTTTCGGGTTTTCAGCCTAACAGGTTTTGCGCCTCTTTTTGTGAGCGGTTTAAAGTCCTACCAACAAGACTATCATTAATGATCTTTTATGTCAAACAACATTGACTAGATATGGTGGGGCGAGGGCCCTGATGAGGTTTGGTTTATTAAAAGATGTCTCAATACCATTCAGATGCACGTGGGGAGAACATGTTTAGATTTGAACAACATGCAGGGCATGTATAAAGGCATGGGAGTCGTATCGGCGTGCAGAAGTAGGAAAGCATTACCTAACGAAGACTTTCCTTTGTTAGATGGGTTAGGGGCGATCAATATTCAGATCCGTTGAGGGCATGGTATGCATAGTCATGAAAATGTTTCCTTAAGTCAATGACTATCCATTTATGATGGACTGAGGACTTCATGGACGTCCGAATTATAGAAACCACTATGGGTGGCTTGAAAAATTATGAAAACCCACTAGGGGTGGCTCAGAAAGGGTATGTGACGTCTGAAAGGGTTTGGGAACATCTACGTGAATTGGTAATGTAGACGAAGGGTCCTTATCCTACAAATTTATTCAGTGTAAAGGATGGTTAGAGCTTGGCGCAGTTTAAAGTCATGTAGCTGGGACATTCTTTAAAATGGAACGGCTTCTCCTGGTTCTCGGTAATCTCGTCAGAGACGTTCTAGAATATTCAGTAAGGGTTGTGAAAGAGGTTGGTAAACTGCATCTTAGAGGGTTTCTGAATCCCGGGATGGATATGGGGGCTCAGAGGCCTAGAGGAATATGGAGAGAAGCATTGCCTGAGGAGATCTTGCCTTTGGTAGACGATCCAAGGGCAATCAATATACAGAGCTGCTGAGGGCATGGTATGAATAGTCATGAAAAGGTGTCCTTAGGTCAATATTCTTTTGATAGCCGAGCAACTTCAAGGAAGTTGAGATTCGGGACCACTAGGGGTGGCTTACAAGGGTTCGACTCTTTCTAAGTATAGAGTATGGTTTATGAAAAGAGGGTGCCTGAATGCGGGAGAAACATCTAGGATAAACATCCTGGGAATGGGTAAAGTCATCCCTTCTCACGCTGGTGTGAGATGGTGGTTTATGCAGGTCTAGCTCGTGCACTGAGGGACAGAGGAAGACCTCTATTCCTAATTGAACCTGTGAAGAATTCGACCACATAGTTTAATGTCATGCGGATAGAACGAAGGGAATTGTTATTATTACTAAATCCGTGCAGTTTAACATCATGCTACGAGGATAGAGGGAATTTTAAATTCCATGAGGTTTAACGTCATTTAGTAAGGACGGCTTCCATGTAGTTTAACGTCATGTGGTGATGATGGCTTCCGTGCAGTTTAACGTCATGCAGTAAAGATGGTGAGCATTATTCAAGACATTGTGCAGTTTAACATCATGCAGCAAGGACGAGGTATGTTTTTTTAAATCCGTGAAAATGCTTCTAGGAATTTCCCTATATGTTTAATGCTTGGTCTTTGTAGCTTCATTCCAAGAAACAAAGACATGTTTCATGCAGTTTGAATCGTTGTGCGGTAAGGACGTAGTTTCAAAGGCCACTATTGATTAGAATGTAACTAGGATCGAATATCTCTCCATGTCCAAGACATGGATAGGGGTTGATTGTGTAAATCGTGGTTTCAGGTATTCTTGGATTAGGAGAGATGATATGGGGGCTTCGAGGCCGGTAAGCGTACGGGGCTAGGAAGAGGATCGCCTGAGGAAATCTTGCCTTTGGCAGACGGGACAGGGGCTATCAATATGCAGAGGCACTAAAAGAATGGTATGCATAGTCATGCAATGGTGTCCATGGGTCTATGACTTTCCACTTCTGATGGCCATTAATGATTATGAGGATCCGCGATTGTCTGGGCCACGAAGTCTTCCATTTGGTAAAGAAATATTTGGACATGTCAGGGATATTCGTCCCTGGTTTCTGTTAAAACTAGAAGAGTTCACTACGCTGATTTATCGTGCGCATGGGGTGTACCTTTACTCTATGAAGTTTAACATCGTGTGTTAAGGATGATGTACTCTTAGTTTAACGGTCATAGAGTTTGGACCATGGGGTGACTATTGCTACAATCACCCGGAGGGAAATTGAGTTAGGATGCTCTGGTATACTCTGAATAGGTATGAGGGAATGGGGGTGTAAACTGTAACTCTAGGGTTTATTGGATCAGGAGATATGGTACAGGGGATCTGAGGTCAGTAAGCGTATGGATCTAGGAAGAGTATCACCTGAGGAAATCTTTCCTTTGGTAGATGGGCCAGGGGCTATCAATATGCAGAGCCAATGAGGGCATGGTATACATAGTCATACAAAGGTGTCCAAGGGTCGATGAATTTCCACTTCTGATGGAAATGGATGATTTTGAATATCTAAGATTTCTCATATCACATAGTTTGGCATATAGGGATAATGGTGTCCAAGCATACAAGAAACATCTTCACTACAATTTCCCGTTGAGTCAAAGTAGCCCAGCTCTGGCTTGATGTTTGTAGATGCAGATCGTCATGTGAACCACAGGCAGATACATAGGTTAACTAGTTAGGGATACCATGAGAACGTTTGGATGTGATAGGGTAATGAACTTGTAAACCATCGCACCATAAATTTTTTTGGATCGGGAGATATGATATGGGGGATCTGAGGCCAGTAAGCGTACGGAGATAGGAAGAGTATCTCCTGAGGAAATCTTTCCTTTGGTAGATGGGCCAGGGGCTATCAATATGCAGAGCCGCTGAGGGAATGGTATGCATAGTCCTTCAAAGGTGTCCACGGGTCGATAACTTTCCACTTCTGATGGCCATGAATGATTATGAATATCCACAATTATCCTGTCGTGGAGTCTGATATATGGAGAAGATGCATCCAGACGTTCCAGGAGTACTCTCATTCCGTTTCTCCATATATCTTGGGTGGGTCATGATGCAGTCCATGTAGTTTAACTTCGTGCAGTGAGGATGAAGTCCGTGCGGTTTTAACGTCGTGCGGTGAGGAAGAGGATGAACCGACGTGAGAATGGGACTCCGTGCAGTTTAACGTCATGCGGTAAGGACGAGGGGTATATATACCTGTGTTTTCTTTTATTGGCGGTTGGGCTAGGAGATAAGATCCCGATGTCGCTACATATCCTGCGAGGGTAGGAATCAAGCCTCATGTAGTTATTTTGGGGGATACACCCTGTGCGGGTCTGGTCCGTATGGGGGAAGGGAGCATTTTTAGCTTCATTTGGGGTGGCTGGGCCAGGATGTGGAATTCTGGCATCACTATGTATCCTGCAAGGGCAAGAATCAAGCTGTACGTAGTTCTTTAAAAGATAATACACCCTCTGAAGGTCTTGTCCATACATGGGGGAAAGGGCATTTTCAATATTTCTTATCCGTGCAGTTTAACGTCGTGCGGTAAGGACAAGGAATACACCTCATGCAGGTCTAGTCCGTATACGGGAGAAGAGGTCATTTTTAATCTTCATTTGGGGGCGGCTGGGCTAGGATGTGGAATTCTGGCATCTCTACGTATCCTGCGAGGGCAGGAATCAATCCTCATGTAGTTCTTTATAAGGGGATACACCCCGTGCAGGGTTGGTCCGTACACGGGGGAAAAGAAGGCACTTTTAACTTTATATGAGGATGGTTGGGCCAGGATACAGAATCCTGGCATCGCTACGTATCTTGAAAGGGAAAGAATCAAGCCACACGTAGTTCTCTAAAATCCGTGTAGTTTAACATCATACGGTGAGGACGAAATACTCTTAGATTAGGGTCATAGAGTTTGGACCGTTGGGGCTTGGAAATTTAACATCTTGCAGCTCGGACGAAAGGTGCTTGACAGTTTAACATCCTGCAACTCAGACGATAACTGCTTTTGGTTATGCGAAATACTTCTTCAGAAATATCGCATTCGTAGGAGCAGTAGTGAACTGCCCGTCCCTGGATATCAGGGCATATTCTCCATTGGAGTAGACCTTGTGTATAACATATGGTCCCTCCCACTTGGGCTCCAGCTTTGGAGGTTTCTTTTCGGGTATCATTGGTGTCTAGAGGACCAACACCAATTCTCCTTCCAAGAAAGACCAAAGACGAACCTTTTTATTGAAGGCTCGTGCAATCCGGTTCTGATATACTTCCAGATTGTGCAAAGTGTGCAACCTCTTCTCATCTAGATGTTCCAATTCACCTATCCATTTTTTTGATTTCTCATCATTGGATAACTGATCACAAATGGCAACACGGAGCGAGGGAAATTGGAGCTCAATAGGTAGGACTACTTCTATTCCGTATACTAATGAGTACAGAGTAGCCCGAGTAGCGATGCAGATTGTGGTTCGATAATCCCACAATGTATGAAGGAGTTTATCCATCCATGATTTGCTGTCTTTGTCCACTATTTCTTAAAGAACGCTGGACAAGGTCTTGTTGAAAGCCTCTATCTATCCATTGGATGTTTCATGGAAGCGGGATGAGTGGTTAGCCTTGATACCCTATTCTTGGTATAGTTTCTCCAATTCAACAGAGTAGAAATTGGTGTTGTTATCCATCAGTATGGTATGAGGGATGCCAAATGTGGTGATGATATTGGCTTTCACAAAGCTGAAAATGTTTCTTTCCCTAACTTCCTTGAGGGGTACAACTTATGCCCATTTAGAAACGAAGTTGGTTGCTGTGAGGATATACTTTAGTTGTTTAGCCGTGGTGGGAGGATATGGTCCCACGACGTCCATTCCCCAGATGGAAAATGGCCAGGAGTACTTGGACTGATGAAGCAACTCTGAGGGGTTATTGAATGAAGTTGGCATGAATTTGGAAGGAGTGTAATTTTGCGGTAAAGTGCTCACAATCTCATGCCACGGTGGGCCAATAGTACCCAAGCCTTCGAACCTGATGGGAAAGCTTAGACCCCGACTGATGTGCTCCACATACTCCGAAATGTACCTCATTCATTACAACAGTGGTTTCTTCTCCATCAATACATCTGAGGAGGATTCTGTCGAGGCCTCATTTTTATAGGACCACTTGCTGACACGTGTCGCCATATAGGACAAAGTCGATTGCCCTTCTCCATATTTTCTCTCGTTCAGCCCTGTCTGATTGAAGTTCTACCTGTTGAAGGTAGTTTGCAATGGGGGTCATCTAGCCAGTGGAAGGAGCATATGGTTCAGGGATAGGATTGAATTCTTTTATTTATTTCATCTTAGTCTGAAAAAATGGCAAGACCCTTCGATGATGAGAAATACTGATAGTTGTTTCATCCCGGTCTGGGTCAGCTAGGGTTGTGGCTGCATTAGCTAATGCATCGGCCTGGACATTTTGAGACCATAGATAATAGTTCAATGTTGGTTCTGTGGATAATTATTCCATTAACCCATGGACATGGTCAAATAGGGGAATCAGGTCCTCATTTTTAATAACATAGTCACCATTGACCTGCTTGATGACCAGTTCCAAGTCACCTTTTACCTTAAGGTGCTGTACTTGTGCCTGGAGTGCGAGATCCAGGCCTGCAATGAGGGCTTGATACTCCACCTCATTGTTTGTACATCCTTCTAATAGGAGGAAGGAATATGGAAAGACTGCCTTTTTTAGGGATACAAGTATTATCCCCAAACCCACCTTGTTAAATTTGGGATCCTCCATCCTCTTCCCAGTTGGGCTTCGGGAAGCGCCGTTGAAGTACATTTCCCAGGTTGGGAACTCCTCTTGAACCGAGAAGATGTCTTCATCAGGTAGCTCGACGTCTGGTGCGGTGGTACCTGTCGAGGGGTGCTCTGCCAGAAAATTTGTTAATGACTGGCCTTTGATGGCTTTCTGAGGCACGAACTGGATGTCAAACTATTGCAGGATGACCGCCCATCGGGATAGGCTCCCAGTCAGCATCGGGCGGCTGAGGATGTACTTGAGCGGGTTACTACGTGAGACCAAATGGACTTCATGATGCTGCAGATAATGTAGTAATTTTCGAACTATGAATACCAAGGCCAAATAACTCTTCTCGATGTTTGAGTATCGATTTTCAGCATCGATCGTGGTTCAGCTGAGGTAATAGAGGCTGTTTTCACTACTGGTGTCATTTTTCTATGCGAAGAAGGCCCCCAATGACTGTTCAAGGGCCGTCACATATAAGATAAGGGGTATCCCTTCAACCGGGGACATGAGCACCGGTGGTCTTAAGAGGTACTTCTTCGGGTTGTCGAATGCCTCTTGGCAATCATCCGTCCATTGGTACATAACTGTCTTTTTCATTAACTGGTGAAGGGAAAACATTTACCCACCAAGTTGGATTTGAACCACCTAATGTAGGTCAGGTGTCCTTGGAATCCTCTCAACTCAGTGAGATTGCAGGGAGGTGGTAAGACAAGGATAGTATTTGTCTTTTCAGGGTCGACTTCGATGCCACGATGGCATACGACGAAGCCAAGTAATTTACCTGAGGTAACCCCAAAAGCGCATTTCAAGGGGTTCATCTTCAGGATATTTTGTCGAAGTTTGTTGAAGATTGTTTCAAGGTCTGACAGGTTATCTGAGCGCTATCTTGATTTGACCACAAAGTAATCCACGTAGCATTCAACAAATATTCCCATGAATGTTTTAATGATATGATGCACGACACGCTGATATGTGGCACCCTCATTCTTGAGACCAAAGGGAATGACCCTGTAACAGAATACTCCTTGAGGGGCCCTGAAGGCAATGGATTCTTTGTCTTCTTAGGACATTCTAATTTGATTATACCCAGAATAGCCATCCATAAAGGAGAGAGCCTCATACCCAGCCATTGTGTCGATTAATAACTCAGTGATTAGGACCGGGACATCATCTTTCGGGAAATGCCGATTGGGATCTCTAAAATCGATGCAGACACAGATTTGTCCGTTATTTTTCTTTATGGGGAAAATGTTGTCTAGCCAGATGGGGTATTGGACCTCTTGAATGAAGCCTTCTTTAATTAGCTTGTCGACTTCAGCCTCTATTTTGGCCGCATGTGTGGGGTGCGTCCTTCTGACGGGTTTTTTATAGCTCCGGTGGTCTTCTGCTAGACCTAAGTGGTGTGTTGCCACTTCGGGATCAAGTCCCGACATTTCTGTATAATTCCAGGAAAAAACATCCCGATGTTGCTTTGGGAAAGAGGTATATATCTAATGCTCCTCGGGAGACATGGCTATACTAATGAGAGTGGGCCTCGGGTCTTCCTCAGTACCCAAGTTTATTTCCCTGAGATCGTCCACAGTGGTGTAGATACCTTCCTCAAATGCGGGAGGTGCATCCCTGAGATCTTCCTCCTCTTCTTCCCCCACATTCTCATCTCTTTGATCTGATGGGGGGAGAGTTCCCAGCACAGGCTCTTGGGAGTCTAGAAGCGAGGCATCATGGGCGTCCCCTCTCAAGTATTCACCCCCAAATTTTGGTTTAATGGATGTTCCCGCATTGTCACGCTCGGCTGTTATGGATGAAGTCATGAGGACAACTGAGTATGTGTCAGGTCTTGAACCCCCGCTCTCAACATGTTTGATGGGTAGTACGTAGTCTCCACCAAGCTTCCGGAGGGGGTTATCAGGAACCATTTCCAGATCATTTGGAGTGGGGATCCAGTCAACACCATCGATTGAAGGCTTCTTCTTCTTTTGTTCATAAAACCCAGTGTCAATGTAGTGTGACTCAGAGAGCTCTAAAGGGGCCTTGTCAGCGTGCAATGTTCCACTTTGTCCGTTGACGCAATACTTAATACACTGGTGGTAGGATGAAAGAATGTCCATGTGCTTATGGCACCACGACCTTCCCAGTAGGGAATTGAATGTTGTGTTCTGCCATACCACTAGGAATTACGAGTAGGCCAAAAGGTCATAAAAATGGGTTTTTAGCTTGATTTGTCCCATTGGATTCTGTTTACTCTTTTCGTAACCCAACAGAGTTGTGGATGAGGGTATTAGATCATCCTCATTATAGCCCAACTTACGAAGATTCCATAGGGGAAGTAGGTAAACTCTATAGTTCTTGTCAATAAATATTTTCCGGATCTTGAAATCATTTAATGTACCGGACACATATAGTGGTTTGATGTGTCCTTGCATGATGGCATCTTCATCCCGATCGGTGAAGGAAATCACTGCATTGCAATCAGCCAGGAAAGTCTCCGTCTGGTAAATCTATGCGGTGACTACCTCAGCTTGAAACTCATGGGGGCTGAGCAAGGCTTCTACAAGTGCCTCCCTGAGATCTGCAGACAAATTCAGGGCATCCAGGATTGACAGTTTGGCTGGTACTGATGCCATCTGCTTAATAATATCATATTTCTACTCCAGCGGCCGACGCTTCTCCGTTGGTGGGAGAGTTTTAGCAGGCACTTTAGGAACTGGAGTATGTGACGAGGAGGGACCGGCTGCGGGGTCTGAGGTCGACGGTGTTCCCATGTTCTGGGGTCTCATCCCAGCCGGTCTATTTGTGCGCACTAGGCGGCTAGACACTTGTTTCTCCTCTGATGGGTACTGCAGAATGATGGGGCCAGAGTGGCTGCTTGTGGAGGCGGAGAGATATTATTTCTCCTACTGAGTCCGTTGAAGGGCTATCCTATGGGTTTCTGCGATATTAACGGTCTGGGCCGGGGTAAAACCATAGGGTTGGTTCCGACCGCGACTGCACCTCCCCTGGTATCCCCTGCTTATACGATTCCCCCTCCCGGATCCACGTGTTGGGAACTCGGGTTCATTACCATACCCTTCATCAGGGAACGACTCCATTAGATGGACGACTTTGATGGAACCAAAGATTAGTTCCACGTCTTGTGATAGATCAACCTGGTCGGTTGTCTCTAATGGTTCCATTTGGTGGGTCAGTGCCCGTGGCACCATGTTTGGGGGTATAAAATCTGACAGTGTTGGGGCTAACTTCGGCCTTGTTGCGGACTGCTCTTCTTGCGCTTGTCTCCTCCCTTTTCGATTACGCTTGGATGACCGGCTCGTGGAGGGTTGTGAGGTCGATATTGTCGGCTTTGCGGTAATAGGGGATGTTGGCGGCAACATCGGCTACTGTAATTGAGCTCGTAGTATGCCCTGAGCTCGATTGACAGTCTTCAGAGTCATCCAACCATCAAATTTCTGCCCCTTCTTACTGGTGACTTCCTGCCACCCCTCCCCTTTTTCGGAGTCGGTGGTAAAAATATACGTCACATGTGCTGGGGGTGGTCCCAGCTCGACCTTCCCGGAGTCTACCACCCTTTTTAGGAGGTCTTTGAAGACGAATAATTCCTTGATAGTGTGCCCAAAAATTCTATGTTAGGGACAGTAATATGGAATGTCATTGCATCTGACTTATTCGGGCTTCCTTGGCTCCGGGATGTGGAGCAAGTTTCAATTCATGGAGGAGACGAAGTAGTCGTGGACTTGGTCCTCTCAGAACGAGTATACTTTGTGTCTCTGTTCTTTGAACTGGATCCGCTTCGATCCTCTTTGATCGTCCCGCTTGGGCGGAGGAAGCCACCAATATATTGGGGGACCATGAGGATTTTGTGGAGGCCTAGGTAGTGGAGCAGGCGCAGGGGATGGCTTGAGCGTGACAGAGGACGCTTCATCTCTAACTGTTATCTTTGTAAGAGACAGTGAGGCTATTCTAGACTTCAGATTGGTCCGCTACAGGGAGTCTTCAATTATCTGGGCAATGGTAGAGAGATTTCGGAATCCAGTGGTGCACTCCACTGGTATGAGCAGTGTTCGTAGCTCATCTCGAAGGTTATCGATGCATATAGACAGAATCTCATCTTGGGGCATTGGCCTGTTCAGAGAGTAGGTCAGACCCTTCCATCTGGCGATGAAATCTGAGACCCTCTCGTTCTCCCTCTTTTTTCAATTCATGAGGTCGTTGACCGTTGTTTTAGGTAGTGTTGAGCTGAAGTGGAAAAAGAACTGATGTCAAAGGTCTTCCCAGCTTTTTATTTAATGAGATGGAAGATTTGTATACCAGATGAAGGAAAATCCTTGTAAGGTTTGCATGAAGCATCTAAGTTTCACTGCTTCTTGTTGTTCTGGAGTTCCCATCATAGGGTCACAATAAGACGTGTAGTGCATCAAATTCTATTCCGGATCACCTAATCCATTGAAAATAGGGAATACTGGGCTCCCAAAATTGGGTGGGGGTGGCATGTTGCTCACCCAATCTGGGTAGGGCTTCCGCTCTGGTTGTATCAGAGCACGTCGACCTTCCATTTCTTTCAATTGAGCTATCAATGGCTCGATGGTGTTGGTGAGACCCATTTTTACATCCTGTTGGTCCCGGTCTTGGGCAGGTGTAGCCCAAGGCATTTCTTGAGGATCTGGCTCGGCCGGCACCAAGGGTGCATATACCGTTTGTGGTGCCATCAGAGGGTTCATACGCACTCTCTCTGGTTGCTTCTTGAGTAGAGGGAAGTCTTGGTATTCATCCAGATCCATATTTAGGTATTTAGAAGGTCCAGGCACCTCATTGGGTGGGAGCCCTGACCACACTTCATTTGTCAGGGAAAACCTTGGACTTTGAGGTGCACTTACTGGGAGTGCAAGGTGTGGCTCTTCTTGGGTAGCACTTTCAATAAGACAGTCCCTCTAGAGTAGCTCAGTGTTAAGCTGCCTCAATTCTTTCATTTCCTCTTCCTACCGAGCGAATCTCTCTTCGAGCGTAAGTGGATCATTTTTATCGAGAGAAGGGGACGAGTTAAGGGTAATCGGTCCTTTGTTATTATCCTTGTTGGGAGCTCGCAGGGTAAGAAGAGGAGGGTTAGCTGGAGGGGAGACCATATTTAGGACAAGCCTCTGGTTCTGGGTGTGCACACCAGGTGGTTCATTGTGAGTCACAACCTGACTGGAACCATCGTCTCATGATCCATCTGGATTTTCATCATCTCTGGTGTCACCTGTGGGGTTAGCCTCTTTGGCATTGATGGATGCATATCGCGGGGTGGAGAAGATGTCATCTTCTAAATAGGAAAAGGACCCCCCGTGCCTTTTACTGGTCCTCCCGTTCCTGTCCCAGGATTGCTTTTGACTCCTTGACGAAGGGAGATGCAGATAGTTCTTTGATGTGTCCTTATGGTACGTCACCCTCTTAAAGGGGATGATGATTCAAAGGGCAGGAACCTCCTATTCTGGCTATCCGATAGAATACTGATTCTCGTGGGGGGGGGGGGGGTCATTGTTGAGGTGGTAAAAATTCCCCCAGCCCTAAGGGCTGGGGTTGGCTCCATTCCTTGGACGTTGAGTCTCTTCCCCATTTGTATTGGTCTTACGGGGGCATTTGTTGTTAAAAATGCCCCCAGCCCTATAGGCTGGGGTTGACCCTGGATTGCGGTAGTGGATACTGATATCACTACCTGCCTGATCTTGCATGCCCCCATTCAGGGGTGAACTGGATTTGATACCGAGTTCACCTGCGAATCAATCCCCTCCGGGGAGGTAGGCAATGACCGTTGATTGGCCTCTCTTAGGCAATAGGCCTATTGTATAATTTCGGTGGCCTGATTCAGGAGTTCTTGAATGGATTGTTCCCATTGGGCCTGATGCTTCTGGGACATACTCAAGGAATGTCTATGTTGGCTATGTTGCCTTTCCTGAACAAGGACCCCACTCGATTGCTGCCTTGATGTGATGACGTTGTAAGACATTATGCTGAACGGGTTCTTCTAGGCAGGGAGTGGAGTGAAATACAGAGCTCCATGTTCTCCCCATCCTCTGATATGGACTCCCGTAGGAGCATCTCCAATGAGGCGGCGCAGCTGGTGCAGTGCACGGAGGCAGGCTATCTCAATGTTTCCTTTACGCCTCTTGGGTTTCTGTTGCCGCACTGAAGGAAGAGCTTCCAGGTTGATGTGATGCAGGAGGTCTCCTATTGTCTTGACATGGTCTAAATACCCATCCTAGGGTAGGAAGCTTGACTTCAGCTAGTGTAGGGTTTTCCATATATTGGAGTGGATGTTGTGCACACATTCTTCTAGAAAATTTCTAGATATGTCGAATTGAGAGGTGGTTATGGGACAAAAGATAACCGGTACGTCATCTCTGGCCAGTCGTTTTCTCAGGTGCAACATGTCGGCATACTCCTCCGCTAGTGATTCCTCTACCTAGTCAGCCCAATTGAGACGCTTACCGATAGTGTGGTCAGAGGCAGTGGGGCCGGTAGGTATTCAGTTATCATGTGGGTGATTCCGAGGTGGTTCAGAAGATGAACGTGGCCCCGGACCGTCTCCTGATTGAATAAGGGTGTCGTTGGCGACTAGTTGGGAATCTGACATGCTCCATCCCATCCTTCTGAGTGCCTCAGCATATGAGGTCTTTTCTGTGCTTGATTCGGCAGGGGGAGGACCTTCCTGTCTATATGATATGTCACTGCGGGGAGGACCTTCGCAATGGCGGCCGCAATGGCGAGGACTACCATTACAGATTCCGTAGGGAGAGAACCTTCATGGTACACCCTGGGGAGGGCCTTCAGAATGTACCGCAACGAGGGGAGGGCCTTCTCGTATATCGGTGTCTAGGCAGGGAGGGCTTCTTCTATCCATGTTGTAATGATGAGGGCTACCATTACTACTTGACACCTCACTGCATAGAGAAATTTTGGAATGCATACCCTAGGGAGGACCTCCAAGGTGTATTGCAGTGAGGGGAGGACCTTCTGGCTGCGTAGCGTTGTTACGGAGAGGGCCTTCACAACAACTTCCATCATAGTGAGGATGACCATCATGGTTTGACATTCGGTGTGTATCCTGGGGAGGACCTTCAAGACACACTTTCATAAGGGGAGGACCTTCTTGTTGCTTGGGGTCATTGTGGGGAGGACCTTCGCAATGGTGGTCTTGATGGCGAGGACTACAATCACAGCTACCGCAATGGCGAGGACTACCATCACTATTTCTGTAGGGAGAATATCTGTGGGTTACACTCTGGGGAGGGCCTTCAGAATGTGCCATAATGAGGGGAGTTCCTTCTCGATGCTTGACATCTCTACAGGGAGGACCTCCATTATCAGGGTGGTGAGGACTACCATCGTGATCTGATGTCCAGCTGTGCGGAGTGTTTTTGCAAGATAACCCTTGGGGAGGACCTTCAAGGTAGGCCATGACAAGAGCATGGCCTTCTTTTCGTGATGAGACATCACTGTGGGGTGGGCCTCCATAGTTGCGACTACGATAGCAAGGCCTACTATCATAATATGTGGTCCCACTGCATAGAGAGTGTTTGCAGTGTATACCCCGGGGAGGACCTTCAGGGTGAACCGCAGAAAGTGGAGGGCCTTCTTGCTGCTCAATCTTCTAGTCACGCAGAGGGCTTTCGTGAATCACATCATAAGAGAAGCTCTCGTGATTGATCATTATATTCCCATGGGGGAGGCCCTCGTGGGTGCTCTGGGGAGGAACTTCAGAGCCGTTGGTAGTGACATTGCGGGGAGGACCTTCACAACTGCTACTGCCACTCCTATAATATGGTAATGGACGGGCAGGGTTTTGAGCCTTTGATATGTGCTTAGAGGAATTGGGAACCCCAAATTCCTGCAGAGCGGATTCATGAACCCGCTCTTTATTTTCCGGCTACCTTCGGTGCGTTCGGGGCGCTTTCTTGCGAGCAGCAGGGACCATCTGCTATTGATAATGACCTTCAGCTTTGGGTCCCTTTCTAATTGGGTCACGTGATGGTGTCGAGATATGCTGACGAACATCTTGACATTTATCAGGGATATATGCCTGCTCTAAAGCATCCACTATGATGGACGGGTGTCCCCCAGTTGGAACGAGTGGAGCTGCTTGATCCGGTTGACCTTATATTGTGGAATATGGCCGATGGCCCTCCTAGGCGGAAGCAGGGATGCAAATCTGCTCTAATGTGGCTATATCGTCTCTTATATGAGTCACCTAAATTGGGGAGATGGACTCACGGGCCCAAGTCCTTGCTGTTTCTGCTGATTCAATTACATTCTGGAAATTCTGCAAGATATGATCTGGGATCGATACCTACTCCTCCATCATTACTAGAATATGCAAAGAGACATCTTTGGCTGGAATGGGTATGAAGGCCCATTCTGGTATCGGAGTAGGAATATCCTACTCCGTTCCTCCAGTGGTCAGTGGGTACTAACAATTCTCCTATGTCGGGGTAGGTGAACGAGTCTGCCCATATGCCGAGATATGCCGGTTTATCTCTCCATTTTCCGCCACATTAGGATGGAGGACTTTACTTGCATCCACAGGGAGCTGGACCTGCATATGTTGGTTTCCCACCATATTGAGTCGGTGGCCTTTGTTGGCAGGGAGACGTGCCTACCTATTAATGGCCGCCACATCTGGATGGTGGGATTTGTTGATCTCCACCATATCGGGATGGTAGGCGTCGATAGCATCTGCTAGGAGATGGTCCTGCAGGCGTTGGGTCTCCACCACGTCTGGTTGGTTGGCTTCACGACCCTAGGCAGGGAGAGGTGCCTGTCGAGTAGGTGTCGTCTTCTGTGAGTGATGGTCTTGATGGAGCTCGACAGGGATGCATGCCTGCTCTTATGATGCTGCCATGTTTATATGGTGGGCTTTGGAGGAGCGGACAGATGTATGTGCATGCACACAATATGTCTCTGTGACTGGGCAGTGGAGCTCCTTCTATGGGACAAGGGTGATGACCGTTCCCTGGTTGTATGTTTGCTTCCCTCGTTGGGCGATCTGAGGGGCCGGAGCTTGGGGAGCGTGGGATTGGATCCTCGGGGAGAAATCCTCCTTAGCGTGAGGATATTGAGTTGCGGCGTAACCGTTACGACGTCTTCTGGCGGGGGCCTTAGAGCGGAACCCCCATTCATCAGGGATGAAGTCCTCAGTGTCGACCTCATCTGCCTCCCTAAGGTAAGGAAGGTATGAGTTGTCTCATTCCGGGGATAGACTCCCGAAACAGTTTGAGACGGCAACAGGAGCCGTATGGATCAGCTTTTGCGGCCGCTGCTGGGCAGGCAACTGATGGGTCTTGGCAGATTGAAGGGCATGCATGGCCGCCTCCACCATTAGGAGAGTTCCGTTCAAGTGGTACTCTCATATCAATGCATCTGAGACCCAACGTTGAAGATTCTGAGTAGGTGATGGGGTCCTTCTTTGGTGAGGATGTTCGGTCATTGCCTTGTTTGAAGTACGTGTATGTGAGTTCCTCTATGATTCCATTGGATCGAAGGGAGTTATGAGTGGTACCTGTAAAATATTTTAACAAATACAAATAGAAAACACGTTAAAGTAGCATCTCATGATCCCATGTGTAATTAATGACCTTTCTTGGCCCTCCTTGTGAGTATAAGGGGGCATAGAGTGGGATTAGGTTAAATCTGTTAGGCTTGGTTAAAGATTCACGTCAGGTTCACCATTTTTTTGTTTCGCAATGATGTGTGGAAAAACGTGTGCTACCCGACAGTTTATTAGAGAAGGTTGGATTATACTTAATCACTCATATTAGGTGCACCGTTTTTGTCTTGAAATTCCCAACGGTTCCATATCCAGCGACATGTGGACTAGCTTTCCAAAGACAGGCGTTCGCTAGGTGATTTGGCCAGTGACGCTTAAGAACTCACATTGGTTGAGAGGATGGGAAGTTGGGTTCATTGCACCCTTTTGGGGGGAATTATTGCTTGTTCTAGGAGTCTCTTATAGATTTAAGATGTATTCATATGTTTGTGAATCTTTGGCTTATACCCAAGCATAGTATCCACAGATTACTCCTTGTTGACAATGGTCAGCTGAATGCAGGGATTTAAAATCATTTAGGCCTGAGGTTTAACATCCCTAATTAGATTAATGACTCCAAAGAGTTTGGAATCATTGAGATGGCACTGGTTTGAAGCCCCATAACTGCGAGCTCTAAAGTTTATTATCATCCAGGGGGGACATATAACGACTTGAGAGTTTGGATCGAACCCGTGATACGGGCTTCCTATGTATCCTCGTGAGCGGAATCTGAATCCACGTAGTTCAGTTTGGGTTGGGGCTTATACCCTGAGGCAGCCCAAGTTGGTTTGGGGATTATACTCTAAGGTGAACCAAGGTGTTGGTGAACCGACATGAAGGAGGTTATAATGATCGGTTGTTGGGATTGAATCTCAGGGAGGCTTCCTACATACCCTGCCTAGGATACAGGGATCAAAGTCCACATAGTTCGGGTGGAGGGTGTCGGTGCGCCGACGTGAAGATGGACCTTGGTCTGACAAGAGTTGGGCTTGAACCTCACAAGGATTCCTACGTTCCATGCCTTAACATGGATCAAAGACCTCGTAGTTCAGAATGGTAGAATTTAGTTTAACGTTATGAGGGACGGGGGTGTTTCCATGGTCGATGCTTACTCTAAGCCCACATGAGTCATGCTCTGTGTGAGAAACAAGAGGCAGTAGAGACCTAACGATCACGTCATGAAGGGTGCATATGTGGGAAGCAAAATGGGGCTTACGCATGGATAGTAGCCCAGGGAAGTGGATATTGGGACTTACTCTAGGGTGGAGGCCCGAATTGGTGACAAACCCCAATGGGAGAGGGATTTGGGACTGAATAAAGGAGGGGTGTAGGCACCACCTCCTGCAATAAGAACTAGAGGCTTACACCAGGATGGTTTCCCTAAGCGATTGGGACTTACTCTAGGATGGAGGCCCGGTCACTCCCAGAAGAGGGGATAAGTGATCACCGCTGGCGTTGAAAGGAAAAAAAAGTGGGGTCCACCAATCCTGGTGAGTGGAGAGGCAGAAAAGGGACTCCCGGGCTCGGACCCTTCATTACCGTGGGAATGTGATCCCAGTAATGCCTCTGGAATCGGCTCAAGATCCAGGGCAACCCCTTTTTCCTTGCCTATCGTGGGTAGGTGAACTCAAAGAGGCACGCTGATACACTTGAAGGTTACATCATATGGATCTAGTGCCTTTGGTAAAGGCCTCAGCTCGAGGATGATGAATAGGACAATTAGGGGATTACGAAGGATCAGGCCATATTGGAAGGATTTTATCTGACTCAGGGAATGGGAACATCGAAGGAGTTGGTAGGCCACATGGGTGTATGAGGAGAGGCGCCCTCCACGTAGGGGGGGTGCTAAAAGGCTGAGAGGTCGTCTTCATACCAGGGTGGTACGTAGACTGTTGGGAATCCCGTGTAGCAGGGTGGTATGTGGCTTCGGGTTCGACCCACGTACTAGGTTGGTATGCGGGGGAGCCCACGCGAGCAGCAGTGTCCAGGGGTGATGCTGGTCGGGGGTTCATCGGTCAGGGCTTCGCCCGCATAGAAGGGTGCTACATGGTGCGTTGGATCAAAAAAGGGTCATAAACTCCCTGGTCTGCAGGGAGTACATCCGCAGAGGGGCCCTGGCACTCAGTCTTCTTTTTTTTTGTTATTTTAAGTATGTGTTTCACCAAGTTGTTATGCGTTTTTCAGTTCCTTATTAATTCTTTTCCGGTTTCATACCCTTTGTGAATTGGAACTTTGCTGTTTGCGAAATCCTAAGCTCCTTCCCCCGAAATCCTTCCACCTGAGTCTGATCTCCTCTTCCTCTTTCATCCCCTCGATGTCCTTTTATAGAGGAGGGAAATAGATTTATATGTGGTTATTCGGAACCTTTTGTGGAATCCCATTACCAAAAACCCGGTTTATAGATGACTTGGTCAATCAGAAACTCGCGGGGCATTGAATGCACCTCACTCACGAACCAAAGCGATTCCGGGGGTGCTTCGCGGCTGCGCAGGGCTCTGCCTCTATTCCGCGAATGATGGCATATGTGGTCCGAGCCAGTTTCCACATCTTTCTTCTAGGGCGGTTCATGATGGAAGATTGGCCTGGTGCCCGTCCTGCTTCGCACCCACGGAGGGTCCCCACCTCTGTTCTGCGAACGACAGCAGTCTACAGAGGGGGCTTCTTGCTGAACCAGCCACGTACCGTCAATATTGGACTGGTACACAGACCGGTCTATCTTTTGCCAACCATTGAGTATTCTCTACATTTTTTCCCAATTCCTTGAGGGAAATTGGGTAAAATACTCTCTTGAATTAAGGTTATTCTCATTCTCCTTTGCGGATTTTTCTGGACCCTACAGTGATCTATAAGTGAATTAATGTAGCACATGATAATAATAATTTTTACGCTTATCATATGAGGAGGCCTCTATAGTTCAATGTTTGAGATCATGTGTCACGAAATGACCCACTGAGGCCCTCTTGGAAAGTGGAAATCCTGGTATGACAACCCCAAACTACCCCCAATAGCATAAGGGCTAGTGATTGGTTATAATAATGTATAAATGAAATGGGAGGCCTTTTCTTATGTACTTTCTTTCATGAAAAATAACTATCTCCATGAAAAAGTTCATAAGAATAATATAAGACTACAAAGTCTAGAGTATAACCATGTATGCAATAAACTCTAGGGAATAAATTAGAGTATGATAGTATAAATCAAAGTGTAAAGGGGAAAAATACATTCCCAACTATAAATAAAGTCCTAAATTGAAAAAAACTAGAATAAGGAAAAACTGAATAGATCCCATCTTCTGATCTCTAAGTCTAACCATCGACTGTAGACAATGCACATAGGTATCACTAAGCTCCACCGATGTCACCAATGATCTATATGTCATATGTATAATACATGAAACATTCCATAAAATAACTTATAGGGGTGAGTATATACATACCCAGTAGGAATCCATGAAAACCACAAAGGGAACAATATAAAGATACAACAGTAGTCAGCTCAACTTATGGAAAGAGGGAAACAAAACCCAATAAATATATATGTGTGTGTGTGCTCATAAATAAACTTGGATGAGGGAGAAATGGTATCTACATCACTATATAACAACCAAGGATGATGAGTTTCCCAGCATCTCTAATGGTTCTTCACTGATGCCCATCATCTCGTTTGTCCGTACAAGAAACCATGTGGAGGAACCACACCTTTAAAATGTTCTCCATAATTTGGGGAGGAAAATCTCCAATAGAGGACTCACACCATAGAATGATAGGTTGTATCACTCTGTAGATAGAGGACCCACACCCTGGTGTGATGGTGGGGTGCTACTCCATTAGTAGAAGACCCATATCCTGGTGAGATAGTGGGTGCCACTCGATAGGTATAAGATCCTTACCCTAGTGTGACAGGGGGTTTAACTAAATTTTTAAAGGACCCATGCCCTAATGCAATAGGAGGTTTCCAATTGTTAGGTAGAGTACCTTTTCCTTGGTGTGGTAGGGTGGTACCACTCATCTAGGGTAGGCAGTATGGGGAACCTGTACCCAGGTGTGATAAGGGGGTTTCCTACCCTAACATATCTTTAATGATCCTTACTAATCAATACTATCAATCAAACATCTCCTAAATAAGTTTTATGCTTGAAACACCTCACACCATATATTGAAATCCACTATGAAGGCTACTATTGGATTTTATATAGGAAAAACTCAATATATGGTACTCACATGATAATTCTGAGTCTTGGTGAAGGAGATACAAAAGGTAGATGTTCCTGGGAGAATTACACGGTGTGTATGTGAGGTCACATGGTATTTGAACTCATCTCAACACTTGGGAGAATTATCCTATGGAAATATCTTGGGAATCCATTTCATACTACATTACATGTTTTGGAGGTACAAAACATGTCTCATCCACTCTAGGTCTAACCCTATCCTCCTGGTCCATGCTCATGTACACTAGATATGCCCATGTACAATGGTCGTCCCTAAATACATGGTTGTTCTCATGTAATCTGGTTATACCCATATGCCTAGATTTTCCCATTCCCATTTACTCTTGGAGTACATTCTAAGCCACCATCATAGGTTCACTTGTCATGTAAGGTCCATACATAGTTTTTGATCTTTATCTTCCCCTAAAACCCTAATCGTCGCGACTGATGGACTACCCAACATGTATTCTTCATACTACATGCCATATAGTTACAATTTTAATAGGAAGTAAATGTTTTTTATCACAGGGTTTCTAGATCCACCCTTAATGACACAAATCCTACCATTTTATCACCCAAAATCAAAGGGGAGTGTCTTCATCCATCGATTCCAGACCTACGATGGATGAAAATCAGAATTCAATCACTTTCAAGGGAGTATGTCATGAATCCTCTACTGTTTGGGGTCCTAAATCCCATATCTATCACCCAAAATATATGATCTCATCATTACCTACCCCAAAATTTATAATCCTTCTTTGGTTCTTGAAAAAACCTCAAATCGGGGGGTTCGATTACATTGGAACCAAACCCAGCGAAGTAAAGACGAATCCCTGTTGGCCAATGGAGAAGAATTTGAAGAATAATGGGGTAAAATCACAAGAAAAAAGTGATCATAATTATTGGATGATGTGATCCTGAACAATGTTAAATAATTTCATGATCAAGGTTGATATCATGGCATAAAAAAATAAATTGTATTCAATAATTCAATTTATTAAAATGGGCTCATGAGAAGAGTAATAATCGCAGATCAATAAAATAAAATATAAAAATATATGTTCATCGATGAAATAGAGTATAAGATACAAATAATAAGTTTTTCTATGATTAAGGATCATTTTTGGTGAATTTTTTGTTCACCAACAATGAGGAATATACTCTACATTTGTTTCCTGCCTATCAATTCACCCCAATCCGATCATTGATATGCATCCTCAGGGTTTATAATGCAAACGAAGAACAGTCTCCATCCTCCCAAATCCTCTCAAGGTTATGGGGATAACCGTAGTGATTTTACCTAACTGGTTATTTATAGAGGCAGTATTATGTTATTTAATTTAAAAGAAAATAATTAATTAAATAAATTATTTTATTAAACACACCCACTAATGGTCACCTCCCTCAGAACGGCTGATGCCAACCAACCATTGATCATGCCTATAGTAAACCCCACATTCTGAAAACAAATATGGTATCAAATTTCACATTTGAGGTATATCACAGTAGAGGAACCGTTTATACCTAAATGATTATCACACATGGTAAAATATATTTAACATTTTAAATATATCAATACCAATCCTCTTAGGTCCTAGGAATCTCTCACTGGCTCACTTCCTAGATACAAAAATATTCCGTAAAATATTCCAAAGTCTTACAAAAAAATAGATTCATTACATTCACCCCTACATCAATTCTTTTCCCCCTGAAAATAACTATCTAAACAAAATGGTGGGGGTACTAATTCCACATCTTGATCTCATGCTCACAGAATCTCTCATGTATGATCTTATCATTCCAAATCACACAAATTAGTGGAATGGTCCATCCCTATAGGATCCTCTCCTTATGATCTTTGATCTATATTGGTTACTTCATGAATGTGTCTCTATCCTCGATGTCTATCTCACTCTAGATAATAACATGCATAGGATCATGCCTGTATCTCTTCATCTATGACACATGGAAGAAATATTGTACTTGTCTTAATCATGGGGAAAATTCTAGGTGGTAAGAAATGTCTCCGACACTCTGTAGGATCTCTAACGAACTGATAAACCTTAGGGAAATCTTTCTTCATAAGAAAAATCTCCATATTACTCATCACGAGAAGAATATCAAGAAAACATAGTCTCTCTTCTTGAACTCAAATGATCTATAACATCGGTCTGTATAATATTTATATCCACTCTAGGATGTCCTTATATGCTCACGGATCACCTAAACCTTATCCAACATTACCTGCACCATCTTTGTCCCAAATAGGGATGTATCAAAAATATCAATCCATCAAAAGGATGACCTAAAGTATCAGTCATATAGGGCCTAAATATGTGTCATGATGATAGTAGAGTGATATCTGTTACTATAATTAAACTATACAAATGGAAATTGATCATCCAAACTCTGGATGAAGTCCAACACATAGTCCCTCTACATAACCTCCAACTATTGGATAGTCTTCTCGTTATTCCAATCTGTCTATGGTTGAAACATATTTCTCATTTGTAACAAGGTCCCAAAATCCTCTTGAAATAATCTCCACAACTATGGAATAAACAAAAAATCATAGCTAGATAAAATAATTGAGGGAACCCCATGAAGCTGGATGATCTCTCACGCATAAAACTACCCCACACTCTCAACTGAACTCTATTCTAAGATAGAATGAAGGTGTCCTAAATTGGTAAGTTTTTCAACAATAACTTGGATAGTATTATGGCCTCTTATTGTATGCTGAATCTTTTTCATAAAGTCTTTGAATATTCCATCCAATTTTTACTCCATAATTTCAAGATTCTTTGTCAAACCTACTAGAACATGGTGCTCCTCTTTCATCTACTGACATTGAGACACTGAGAGATGAACTTTGAAACACTCTACCTTGTTCCAACCAACTAAAACTACAATTTAATGTCCTTGTACATCTTAAATATTAGTATGTATATCTAATGTGGTAGGGTGAAACTACCTCATCACCACCTCACCAACATACCTAGAACCACCATCCATCCTTGAAAAAAGATTACACATTCCCCTATTTTAGAAAAATCATTTGGAGTATGTCCTAAGGGTGAACAGTCCCATAGAACCTCATGGTCAATGTCTTTCAAATGAGCCTCACTCACAAGATAAAGAAAAAATTGATCCAACACCATCAACTTAAGAAAAACTACACCCCACACCTTCATAAGGGTCAGCAACAATGAAAATAATATCTAAGACACTTCCTATACCAAGCATGAATGGGACTTCCTACTAAGGTAATCTTCAAATACATTTTCCTTCCCATGATTATAGACTTCCTTGAAGTCATAGTTCATCAGGAACTCCAACTATCACCTATGTCCCTAGTTAAGATCTCTCTAGGTGAAGATGTACATAACACTCTTTTGGTTTGAGTAAATAGAATAGTGCTCACCCATAAGATAGTTCCACCACATATTCTAAGTGAAGACTACCATTTCCAACTCTATTTCGTGAGTCATGTAGTTATACTTTTGTGGTATCAAATGAATTGACCCATATGTGATTACCTACCTCTACAACAACATGCAACTAATCCCAACTATAGGGTTATCACAAAATGATATATACTCCACAACCAACTCTAGTAGTCTAAACAGAGGATCACTGGTCAACCTTATCCTAAACTCCTTAAAGGATACCTAACACTACTCTATTTTGTTAAACGGTTTCCATTTTCACATCAATCCGATCAAAGGGGCAAATATCCTATGAAATTATACCATAAACCTCATGTATTTCACTATCAATCAATGAAAACTACACACCTAAAACACATTATTTGGTGTCTCCCAATATAGAAATGCATTAATCGTCACTAGGTACATATCTAAACCATGACCATACATGAGATTTCCCAAAAAGTGAACCTCATGTATCCAAAACTAGAACTTCAAGATATTACTATAAAATTGGTTCTCCAGAATTAATTCTAGGACCATAATTGGATACTATGCATGATCCTCCTCTAACATAGAGTAAATGAGTATGTTTTTAATGAATAAATCCAAAAATTGATCAAATTATAGCTGTAAGATCTGATTTATAAGAACTATAAACACAATGGGGTAGTTTTTCACATCGAAATGCATCACCAGGAACTCATAGTGTTCATATTGACATCATAATGCCATAAATAGAATATCATCTTCATTAACCCTCAACTAGTGGTAGTTATACCTGAGATAAATCTTCAAGAACTAACTCGCACCTCTCAACTGGTAGAAGAGGTTGTAAATCATTAGCAAGGGGACTTGTTTTTTATCGTTGTCTTGTTTCAGTGATGATAATCAATGAAAATACTCAATCTCCTATCTGCCTTTTTTATGATCAAAACTAGAGCTTCCTAGGGGGTAACTACCCCTAATAAAACCCTTCCCTCAAAGGTCCTCCAACTACCCCCTTAGTTTCTAACGCTCGTTCGAGACTATTCCATATGTCGTAAAAATATATCAGTAAAGTACCAAGGTGAAACTCAATGCAGAAGTCCATCTCCCACCATAGAGGTAGTCCAAAAACATACCTGGTGAATATTTCTATATAACCATCTGCATCGAAAGTCATCTATATGTATGGATATCCCATTGCACCAAGGGTAAAACTCTCTAATTGATGGGTGATGGGTTATAACTTCCAAAAAAAAGATCCACTCAATAATACATGAGATATCTCTCTCACAGAAAAGAGATTCTCATCACAACTATCTGAACACATCTAAATCATCTTTGATGATAGTAGATCTAGGCCTAGGACATGGAAAACCAGCCCATACCCAAGAATATTTCATAAGGTTTAATCATGATGAACAAGTGGTCCCTTGAGAAACTCTCTTCACCAAGAACTAACTTTCACTATTGGAAGATATGTGATATTGAAGAATCAAACCCAATAGGAACCTATAGAAATTATTCTTGGGATATGTTCTCAATAGGGATCACAAACTCTAGAATGAGTAATATAGAGATGAGGTATTGAATCATAAATTTTTATATATATAATAAGAGGAAGAGTAGAAAATACATATATCATACCTCTAATTATCTCTTAAGATGCCTAATCATATCCCTTAATTTCTTGAATCTACCCATGGACTTGACTTTCATCTCTCTAATATGGGTATTGACCAACTGGTGGTGGTGGTGGATGTAGCACCCCAAACACTTCATGGCATGTTTCTCTTAAATACATTCTAGTTATTGCCTATATTTCATGAATCACTGAGCCTATATGGAAAAAACATGGTTACTTATAAGAGATATCCATAACCTAGCCATTAAACATAAATTTTCCAACTCTGTGATTTGAATTTTAAAAATATAACATACACGGTTGTGTTCAAGATGATATTTAGAGTTTGATAGAATTAACTTAATTTTTGGTGAATTGTAACCTACCCTTATGAATAGTAACATACCCTTATGAATAGTAACTTACCCCTGTGAATTGTAATATGAATATTATGAATGGTATCCATGCCCTTGATTGTATAAATGAATTTGGGCAACTTAAAAATGAAGATGAATATTTTAAGTGTTCATATTTTTCAGTTAAATAATTATTTTAATTAAATATGTAATTCATAATATTTAGAAAATAATTTTTGAAAAATAGACTTCATTTTTGGATTCTTCATGTCGAAAAATCGTTAGGGTGAATTTTTGGGATTATTCTGAAATACTTAAATTTTTATGAATTGTAAAATGCGATAATTTACGATAAATGCTAAATAAGGAATTTATTGAGTCATTGATGATGACCTGCTTATGTAAGCACAATTGGTTCTAATTTACATGCATATATTACTTTTACTGGTCATGTAATACTCACTATTGGTTTTCTTGGGAGGAAATAATAAATTAATGATTATAATATTAAGAAAACTCCTCTCTCCTCCACTATAAAACCCCCTTCACTCCCTCTTCTCTTCACTCCTCTCAAGCCTTGTGACTTTCCAATATTCTACCCAAATATCTCCCCAAGATCCTCCCCTACGTCCAAAATCTTCTAGCCTCTTAAAAATACCAAAAACTCTCCTCTTAAGAGGTTCTCAAAGGAGGAAGTCTAAAGGGGTAAACTCCTCTTTCCAATTCCTTCATTTCTTTTATGTTATTTTCTTTTTGTTTCTTTCCTCACCTCCCTTCACCCAAACTATATGATAACTACAGTAAAATACATGTAGTGGAATTTTTTTATGCTAATGTGATATTTAATTATCTTCTCTTCTTTCCCCACCCTTTATTTGGAAGAAATGAAAGCACAGTTTGAGATGTCCTAATTTAGCACATTTAAGGGCAACAGTTTATCAATTTCTATTATAATATTTAATTTTGGTCATGAAACCATTTTTGTTATGGTTGAACCATATTATTATATATGTAATATATCATATATTTATTTTTTTAATCCTTTTGTACAAATTTTATTAAGTTATAAAGAAAAAAATGTTCATTGTAATCAAACTCACCATTTAACCAAAACGGTTGTGACTAAGGTTATATATATGTAATAATTAGACCTCACTCTAAGTAACCAAATTAAATTTAAAACCATGTAATCTCATATAAGTTCACTAATGTCATATAAATTCATTTCTAGACAACCACTTCCATCTTTCATATTTATCCGAACTTGAATATAAGTGAACCAATCTTTTAAAAACAAGAAACCAAACGAGCCCGAACAATGAAATTGAACATTATAACTGCTCAAAAAGGCCTTGAATGAACTAAAAAGGGTTATAATAAATCATTTAAATATATTAGAGGTTCCAGACTTATAAATAAATAATCCTAATTTTTTTATTCAGGTCTTTAATAACAAGTCAAAAACACCTTCAAGCATAAGGTAAGGGGTCCTCTCTCTCACTTTTGTTCAAGAATATCCCCTATGTTGTGCTCTTTTATTTTTAATTAATAATGATGGGGTATGTTTTAGCACCTCCCCCATACTAACCTTGTGACATATAAATAATGGAATACCCCTTTAACTCTCATTAAGCCCTCACAATAACACTCATTACCATGTCAAAATGTTTGTAAGGGGTTTCTCATCTCACTTTCATTTCCGTGAGATTTCCATTGTTCGCCAATTATTTCTTGTATGTGGTATATGTGTACATACATTTTATATATAATCACATTATTATATTTATATTCCTAGTATTTAATGACTATTTTTATGGTTATTAAGATCTTTCCATATGATTCAACCGATTAATTTGTGGTGAGTGACTTTGTCTCAACTACTATGTTATTGTGAAAAACTTTGTATTGTGCACCAAATAATCCTTATGTGATGTACCTACTTCCCATTTGAGATCAATTTTAATTTGAAATTATATTTATATTAAATATTCATAATCTCATATCATGGATATGTTTTTTATCTAAACTGTATACCATTTTACATACGGTGTTTATTTGGAAAGTTATTTTAGTTATGGAAATATTGATGAATTTGTATACTCTACTCTATATGGATATTGAAAAGGCATATTGCTCTTGTACTGAATAAATTTATAAAGAATTATTTGGACATGCAGTGGTAGGTGTGGCCTACTATATCCCCTCGATGCATCGGTAAGTATCATGAGACAAATCAATTTGGAAACAAACCCTTTGAGTTTGTTTCCAAAAATCAGACGAGTTTCTACCCATAGAACTAAACCATTTTAACGGAATTATGGTTTCATGTGCTAGATACATTAAATAAAATTAATAATAATTCTCTTTATTCATTATCAGTTATTACTATCCATGAGGTTTTCACTATGAAAAAATATATGGATGTGATTTCATTCTCAGTTTATTAATGGCGCGAGTTTTTCATTTATTCACCCAGACATATTGATAATGTCATATTGATTATGATTCACTTATTATTGTATTCACGATTCTGCTATTTTAAACCCTTAATGAGCATTTGATCTCACCCATTTCATTGTTTTCCATCAACAGGTGATGAAAAGGTGATCGTTTATTGAGTTCTTGTGGTTGTAGTTTTTTAGTTTTTGTTATGTATTGTATTTTTTAACCTTTTCCAATGTAATTTGTGTTACATCTATGTATCTAGTTTCTTCAATAATACTAAACTCATCATTCCTTCGGAATTTCCATTCCTTCTAACCATGACAATATCACAAGTAATGCACCGGCTCCATCCTAGAGGGGTCGGGGTGTTACAATTGGTATCAGAGGAAGTTTAGTATGAAACTTGGAAATAAGAGTAAGAAATATATAGTAGGGAACAAAGACATAATGTAGTATTTGATGATAAATATACAAGAATTTCCTGGTATTTTGGTAAGGAATAGATTATGTGAATTTTTCTAGAAAATACACCCCTGTCTGGATACGAGTAGGTAGAGGTGGTTCTGGCATAGATGTACCTAGGAGTGAAAACTACAACAAGGAGTTTCAGGATTGAACCAGGGTATCCTGGTACATGACAGTGGGCCTTGCTGCACTCTTTGTTACAACACTCCTGGGGTATATGCTTAGGATAATTCATATTTCCATTACAAGACATTATGAAGGATTGAAATGTAAATTTTTCCTCAGAGAAACCATGTTTATGAGATTAGCTATGCATAGAATTTCAATCTATATTAAGTTCTTTCTATTTTATATTCATAAACTAATCTAGTGTATGCCATTATTTAGAAATAGCGCATAATGGAATAAGGGGAATCAATACTCGTGGACAATGTAGGGATTTCCCCACTAAGAAAGTTAACACGGACATTATTGAAGCAGATCAGATTATGACCATATTGGGACAACTTACCCAGGTCATGATGAATAACCATGCTACACCTGTGTTGGATCGTTTCATGTGGCAGAAGCCACCATTTTTTAGTGGGACTAATAATCTGATAGTAGATGAACAGTGGATCAAGTCACTTGAAAAGATATTCATGGCATTAAGATGTGATGAAAATGAGAAGGTAGTGCTGGCAGTATATTGTCTCAAGGGTGATGCAGATCAATAGTGGTCTTTGATCCAGAATACCACGGAGGAAGAAGAAATAAAAGATATAGAATGAAGGAATTTTAAGGAAATATTCTTCAAAAAATATTTCCCTCATGAGCAATGAACTGAAATGAAGAGGAAATTCCTTAGCTTAAAACAAAGGGAAGAAGACAATGTTGCAGAGTATGAGGCTACCTTCACAAGTCTGGCCAGGTATACTGTAGATTACGTACGTGACTAGGTAGACAAGATTGATCATTTCTTTGAAGGTCTTAAGACAATTCTTCGAAGGGGACTGGATTCTCAATCATTTTCATCATATGATGAAATTGTATCAAGTGCCATCAAAAGAGAGAAGGAATTTGCTAGATCAAATCTTTTCAAAGGAAACAAAGATAAGAAGTGGTACTATGATAACAAAGTAAAATGAGAAGCAACAAAGAAGAGCAAGGGAACAAATCTATTCCCATTATGTGAGAACTGTGGAAAGAATCATCTCGGGAAATGCTTGAAAGGCATGGGATTCTGCTATAACTGTGGAGAAAATGGTCATCGATCTAATGAATGTAAGGGGAATAATCAATTCAATGATATTTAATTCTAAAATTATAGAGATATGAGACACTATGCATATGAGTGTACTAAGAACCAAGGAAACTTGACTCATAAAAGGCCAAGAGAGCAAGGGAGAGCTTATACGATTACAACTGTGGAGGTTAAAGTTCCTAATGATGTAGTGGTAGGTACTTTAATCATTTCCTCAAACTTAGAAAACACTTTATTTGATTCTGGATCATCGCATCCATTTATATCTTCTTAGTTTTCCAAGAATATTAGATATGTCCAATTGGATTTAATAAAGGAGTTTTCGGTCAAAACTCCCTGGGGATGTATCATTGCAACAAAGGAATGTCGACTAGTCCCCCTCTAGACACCAAAACGTTCTTTAGTTGCTAACCTTGTCATCATACCAATGACTATATTTGATATAATTATCTATATGAATTGGTTGTCAAATTATGATGCGAAGATTTATTGTAAGAATAAGAAAGTTACAATTTTAGAAAATGGTGTAGAATCCCTTGTCTTTAGGGTAGAAACTTCACCGCCTGATTCTTATCTAGAACCACCCCCAGTAGCTCTACTGAATGAAATAATTGGAGAGGAGGATAAACAATTATATATGGGAGAGGAAAGAAATCTTCAAATTGAATATGTGTACATAGTACAAGAGTACATTGATGTTTTTCCAGAGGATTTACCTGGACATCCTCCAGAGCGGGAAGTTGAGTTCTCTATTGATTTAATTCCTGGTGCAATACCTATATCAAAGACTACCTATAGAATGGCCCTTGTGGAATTAGTATAAATAAAGAAACAATAAGAGTATTTGAGTTAAAAGGGATTTATTCAACATAGTTTTTCTCCATGGGGATCCCCTGTCCTCTTTGTCAAGAAGAAAGATGGATCCATGGGGATTTGCATTGATTACAGGGAAATCAATGCTATTACGATAAAGAATAAGTATCTTATGCCCCATATTGATGATTTATTCGATCAAATTCATGAAGCTAAATACATTTCAAAGATTGAACTTCGATTTGGATATCATCAGTTTCATGTGAGGAAAGAATATATTCCTAAGATAGAATTTCGGACTAGGTATGGGCATTACGAGTTTACAGTGATGCCTTTTGGACTGAAAAATGCACCCTCTATTTTCATGGATTTAATGAATAGAGTTTTCAAGGAATATCTTGATAAATTATTTTTGGTATTAATTGATGATATCCTCATATAATCAAAAAGATATAAAGACCATGATAATCAATTGTGGGTTATTCTAAGAACTCTATGAAGAAATAAATTGTATGGGAAGTTTAGTAAGTGAGAATTATTGCTTCAATCAGTTTCTTTTCTAGGCCATATTGTCTCTAATGATGGAATCCTAGTAGATACTATAAAGAAAAATGCAATCCAAGAATGGACCACACTAACAAACATAACTGAGGTATGTAGTTTTATTGGCTTAGTAGGTTACTATCAGAGTTTTGTTCAGAATTTTGCCTGACTGTGTAACCCACTAACCAAGCTCACACGTAAAGGAGTTAATTTTTTGTGGACAAAATAATGTAAAAAATGATTTGAATAATTGAAAAGAAGATTGATCAATGCTCCAATTTTGACTCTTCTATCTAGAAGTGGTGGATTTTTAATATGTACCGATGCATCAAAGAATAGACCGGGTTGCATCCTTATGCAAAATGATAAATCTATTGCTTATGCATCAAGACATTTGAAGACTAATGAGAAAAATTATCCAACTCATGACTTGACTTAGCAGCCATAATCTTTGCTCTAAAAATATGGAGGCATTATCTCTACGAAAAGAGATTTGAGATTTATACAGACCACAAGAGTTTGAAATATAATTTCAAACAAAAATAAATCAACATGAGGAAAAGGAGATAGCTTGAGTTACTCAAAGATTATGATTGTTCAATACATTACCACCCGGGAATGGAGAATAATGTGGAAGATCCATTAAGAAGTAAATATCATGGATTTCTAACTCAAATGAGGATCGAGAGAGATCCTATATTTTTGGATCTACTAAAGATGGATATGGGAATTGTTAAGGAAAGGGAAACATCTTTCCTCTTTCAAATGATTGCTAACCCATATTTATTAGAGAAGATAAAAATCTCTCAATCTGATTATTAGAATCTTCATAAGAAAATTAATGTTTTCAAGGATAGGAGACTGAATGACTTCATGTATAAAGAAGGAGTTCTGAAATTTGGGAAGAGGTTATGTGTTACATCAGTACCTAAGCTAAAAATGGAACTATTAGACGATGATCGTAGCTCAAATTTCTCTATACACCCGTGTAGAACCAAGATGTATAGAGATCTGAAGGAATATTTATGATGGGATAATATGAAGCGGGAAATTGATGACCTCATGTCAAGATGTCTAGTTTGTCAACAAGTGAAGGTAAAGAGACAACAAACCAAAGGAGTGATGAAACCTCTACCTATTCCTTTGTGTAAGTGGAATAACATTACGATGGATTTTTTCACCAGACTACGTAGGAAACATAAAAGGAATGATACAATATGGGTAATTGTTGATTGTCTTATAAAATCAGAACATTTCGTTCTTATGAGAGAGGATTTTCCACTTGAGCACTTGGAAAGACTTTATATTAATGAATTTTTAAGACTTAATGATGAACCTCTATCAATTGTATCCGATCAAGATCCCCAGTTTACATCAAAATTCTGGAAAAGTCTCCAGAAATCTTTGAATACTGAGCTTTGTATGAGTACTGCTTATCACCCTCAAAATGATGGACAGTCTGAAAGGACTATTCAAACTTTAGAAGACATTCTGAGGTCATACTCTCTTGACTTATAAGGTATATGGGATCAATACATTCCTTTGGTGTAATTTTCTTATAACAATAGTTTCCATTCTAGTATTCAAATGGCTCCATATGAAGCATTATATGGAAAGAGATGTAGAACTCCAACTTGTTGGGACGAAGTTGGTGAGAGGAAAATTATAGGCCCAGAACTTATTGAAGAGACCATGAAAAACGTAAAGAAAATACAAGCCCATATTAAAGCAGCCCAAAGTAGGCAGAAGAGTTATGCTGACAACCAGAGAAAGGATATAGAATTCCAAGTGGGATATCATGTATTTCTGAAATTATCTCCATGGAAGGGTGTCTTAAGGTTCAATAAAAAAGGGAAACTAATCCTCAGGTACATCGAACCATTTGAAATTATGGAAATAATCGGATCTATAGCTTACCATTTAGCGATGCCGCAAAATCTCTCCAGAGTTCATGATATGTTCCACGTGTCATTGTTAAAGAAATACATGCCAAACCCAACTCATGTACTCACATATGATGAAATTGAACTGGAACCTGATTTTTCATACTGTGAAAAGCCTATCGGGATTCTTGACACAAGGGAGTAGGTACTGAGAAATTGGAAAACTCTCCTAGTAAAGGTTTTTTGGAGAAACCAAAATATAGAGGAAGCAACATGGGACCCTGAGGATGTTATGAAAAAGAATCACCCATATATTTTTGGTGAGTTTCATACATAAAATTTCGAGGATGAAATTTCCGAAGGAGGGAATAATGTAGCACACCAAACACTTAATGATATGTTTCTACTAAATACATTCTAGTTATAGCCTATATTTCATGAATCACTAAGCCTATATGGAATAAAACATGGTTACTTATAGGAGATATCCATAACCTATCTATTAAACTTAAATTTTCCAACTTTGCGATTTGAATTTTAAAAATCTGACATACACGGTTGTGTTCAAGATGATATTTAGAGTCTGATAGAATTAATTTAATTTTCGGTGAATAGTAACCTACTTTTATTAATAGTAACTTACCCTTATAAATAGTAATATGACTCTTATGAATGGTATCCATCCCCTTGAATGTATAAATGAATTTAGGCACCCTAAAAATGAAGATGAATATTTTAAGTGTATATTTTTCGATTAAATAATTATTTTAATTAAATATTTAATTAATAATATTTAGAAAATTATTTTCAAAAAATGGACTTCAGTTTTGGATTCTACACGTCAAAAAATTATAAGGGTGAATTTTTGGGATTTTTCTGAAATACTTAAATTTTTTATTAATAGTAAAATGCGATAATTTACGATAAATACTAAATAAGAAATTTATTGAGTCATTGATGATGATCTGCTGATGTAAGCCCAATTGGTTTGAAGTCACATGCATATATTACTATTCTTGGTCATGGAATACTCACTATTGGTTGTCTTGAGAGGAAATAATAAATTAATGATTATAATATTAAGAAAACTCATCTCTCCTTCACTATAACCCCCCCCCCTCACTCCATCTTCTCTTCACTCCTCTCAAGCCTTGTGCCTTGAAAATATTCTACCCAAATCTCTCCCCAAGATCCTCCCCCACGTCTAAAATCTCCTAGGCTCTTCAAAATACCAAATCCTCTCCTCTTAAGAGGTTCTCAAAGGAGGAAGTCTCAATAGGTAAAATTTTCTTTCCAATTCCTTCATTTCTTTTAAGTTCTTTTCTTTTTTGTTTATTTCCTCACCTCCCTTCACCCAAATGATATTATAACTCTAGTAAAATACATGTACTAAAATGTTTTTATGATAATGGGATATTTCATTATCTTCTCTCCTTTCCCCACCCTTTATTTGGAAGAAATGAAAGCACCGTTTTAGATGTTCTAATTTAGCACATTCAAGGACAATAGTTTATCAATTTCTATTATAATCTTTAATTCTGTTCATGAAACCATTTGTGTTATAGTTTAACCATATTATTATATATTAAACATATCCTATTTTTATTTCAGTAATTATTTTGTACAAATGTTATTAAGTTATTGAAACGCGTGGCCGATTGTCGCCTATCGACCGATCAAAGTTCCGGTGCTCTGCTAATGTGTATAGCAGCACTTGAGTCGAATCCTCGGCGATGATACTTTGAAATAGTCGTTTGTTTTTAGTTGATTATATTATGATTGGGGGGTTTTGATTGTAGAGCTTAATTGAAATGACTAATTTATTATGATTGATTTAAGAAATTGATAATGATCGGGGTGAGTTCATTATTATAGAGTTAAGCTTGTGAAATCCTTGAGCTTTGCTTTATATTGCATTTAAATAAACACCCACTTCACAAGTTGACATCGATTAGAATTCCTAAGTTTTAAAGCTTTAATCCAAGACTTAACTTAACTAGGATTCTAAAATAAATCATTACTTGTTTATGGTAGTGTATTTATGTTTATGATAATCCATGGAAAGCACATGCTAAACAAAATATGTCATTAATCCATGACATATTAAGTCCAACATACACAATGTTAAATTAATGAATACTCATCGAGAAAATACTCTCAATCACTTAACATCCCTAAATTTTGACTCACCCCAATGAGATATTTACTCATCCATTTGGGTGTTTAATATTCTGGTTATAATAATTATGATGATAAATTAATAATAGAAGAAAAAGAAAGGGATTAGAAAAGAGTGGTATGTCGAACACACACACACGAACAATGATGATAATTAAAAACAGATTTTTGATTGAATGAGAAAGAAAAATAAGGGAAGGATATTTAACTGAATTTAAACTATTTTAAGAAAATTAATATTAAAATACAGAAGGTGGAGGATAATAAGAGATATTGAAGAAGAAACTTGCATTAAAACAGAATTACAATAGAAAGGACTTACAAAATTACAAAAATGAAGAACACAAAAGTAAGTGAAAACAAAGAGAGGAGGAAAGGTATCTCAAGTGAAAAATTGAGTATGGAAGGTCCTCCCAATCCTTTTTCAAGGCTTTGGTCATGTCAAAATATTCTCCTCTCTTCTGAAATTTCAACCCCTCTCAAGGAGAGAAGGGGAGAGTATTTATAGCCCAAGGAGTGGACTGTTTACATTCCAACAATACCCCTCCACTTGGCTCCCAGATATGAACATCATGACAGCCGAATCTAGAGAAATCTACGTCTTAAAAGTTGTAGATAATAAAGTTTTCCAACTACTCTAAAAATTTGGAGTCATTTGGACTTAAGGATCAAAAGTTATAACTGGTTGATTAAAAAAAGTAAAACTGTCCATTTCAATCCAGTCTTTTTGTAGTCCAGAATGTGAAAGGGTTTTGGAATATGAATATTCCTTCAAATCCGAATGGGTTCTTAAAAAAAGTCGGCCACCTATATCTCCTCTTTCACACTGCAAAATATCAGCTCGATTTGATTTTTAAATCATGAGATATGTCATGCATACTATACTGATTTTAATTCTTGGACAGAATGGTGGACTGGACTTAAAAGCTTCATTTGGCCCCCTTGTACTTGGATTTGGGCCTTGAAAGTTTTATCCAAGATGGCATGTAGTGTCCAAAGAATTATGGTGGAGAGGTAATGTGTTTGGACTTCTTTATTGAGCCTAGTAAATCAATCTTCAAGGCTGGTCCAGTTTGTTCACAGATTCTTTGGTCTTGTTTGTGAGGACCATATGACCCTTCAAATGAAAGAATTGGCTCATGGTAACTTCTAATGAAATGTTTTATATTTAATGGAGAATACTACAAAAGAGGAAATACACAATTTGGATCAGTATAGTGACAGTTATTATTAAAACATTACACTTACTCAATTGGACTACTTCTAAAAATGATCAAAAATTATACTTAATATTAAAACATTAATATTTCACACAAATTATGAACATTTCATATAAAATCAGTAAAGGGGGAATATAATAATTCATGAAAATATTAATAACATCAGTTATAAATAAAAACATGTTCAGTGTAATCAAACTCACCATTTAACCAAAACGATTGTCACTAGGGTTATATATATGTAATAATTCTACCTCACTCTAAGTAAAAAAATTAAATTTAAAACCATTTAATCTCCTATAAGTTAACTAATGGAATATAACTTCTTTTATGGACAAACACATCCATATTTCATATTTATCTAAACCTGAATATAAGTGAACCGATCTTTTAAAAACAAGTAGTCAAATGAGCCTGAACAATGAAATTGAACATTATAACTAATAAAAAAGGCCTTGAATTAACTAAAAAGGGTTATAATAAATAATTTACATGTATTATAGGTTCTGTACATATTAAATAATAATCCTAATTTGTTTATTCAAGTCTTTAATAACAAGTCAAGAACACCTTCAAGCATAAGGTAAGGGACCCTCTCTCTCACTTTTGTTCAAGAATCCCTCTTATGTTGTGCTCTTTTATTTTTAATTCCTAATGATGGGGTATGTTTTAGGACCCCCCATACTTCCCTTGTGACTTATAAATAATTTAATACCCATTTAACTCTCATTAAGCCCTCACAATAACACTCGTTACCATGCTGAAATGTTTGTAAGGGGTTTCTCATCTCACTTTCATTTCTGTGAGATTTCCATTGTTAACCAATTATTTATTGTTTGTGGTATATGTGTACATACATTTGTAATATAATCACATTATTCTATTTATATTAATGGTATTTAATGACTCATTTTAGTGTTATTAGGATCTTGTCATATGATTCGACCGATTACATTGTGGTAAGTGACTTTGTCTCAACTACTATGTTGTTGTGACTAACTTTGTATTGTGCCCCAAATAATCCTTATGTGGTGTACCTACTGCACATTTGAGATCAATTTTCATTTGAAATTATATTTATATTAAATATCCATAATATCATATCATGTATATGTTTGTGGTCTAAACCGTATACCATTTTACATACGGTGTTTATTTGGAAAGTTATTTTAATTATGGAAATATTGATGAATCTATATACTCTACTCTATACAGATATTGAAAAGGTATATTTGTCTTGTATATAATAAATGTATAAAGAATTATTTGGACATGCAGTGGTGGGTGGGGCCCGTTATAGCCCCTCGATGCATCGTTAGGTCTCATGAGACAAATCAGTTTGGCAACAAACCCTTTGAGTTTTTTCTAAAAATAAGATGAGTTTCTACCCATAGAACTAAACCGTTTTAACGGTATTATGGTTTCATGTGATAGATAAATGACTTAAAATTAATAACCATTCTCTTTATTCATTATCAATTATTACTATCCATGAGGTTTTTACTATGACAAAATCTATGGATGCGGTTTCATTCTCAGTTTTTTAATGGCGAGAGTTTTTCATTTATTCACCATTCCATATTGATTATGTCAGAATGATTATGATTAAATTATTATTTTATTCATTATTATACTATTTGTAACCATTATTGAGCGTTTTTGATCACCCCTTTCATTTTTTTCCATCAACAGGTGATGAAGAAGTGATCGTTTATTGAGTTCATATGGTTGCAGTTTTTAGTTTTTGTTATGTATTGTATTTTGTAACCTTTTCCAATGTAATTTGTGTTAGATCTATGTATCTAGTTTCTTAAAGACTACTAAACTAATCATTCCTTTGATATTTTAATCCCTTCTTACCATTCCCAAATCACCAGTAATGCACCGGCTCCATCCTAGAGTGGTCGGGGTGTTACAGTGGAAGTAGCTCATAGTGTTTCCATACACTAGAAGATCCTCCATCCAGAGTTCCACTTGTGTATCTTCCAAAACCACCTCTCCAGGGGCCACCCTAGCCATGCATCATAGATCCCTAATTATGACGTTTCCTATTCCATGGTGACCAATAAACTTCTTGCCTTCCCTCCTTAGCTCGTTGGGTCAGGAAAATTCATGTCATGTGACCTCAGCCATCACAAGCATAGCACTTCCACATTCCATGTGAACTTGATCCTCTACGTGGGCCTTACTCCACAGATCCATGTACCTGAGTCCTTCTATGGTAAGGTCTCTAGCTCTAAGCCCCTGAATACTGATGTGTTCTTTCTTCTACTGATGACTAAGCCCCAAAAAATGACCACTTTTAGCTCTAGTTGACTAGTGTCACTCTACCAGGAATCTTTCTATTACTAGAACCCACTCTAGTACTCCAACATAAATTGGTATGCATAATGAGACTACACTTGAAAAGATGTCTCTATGGAGGCCCATCTCAATATTCCACACCTAGAAGCATCTATATCACACCATATAAAAGGATTAATGAATGAGGTTAATGAACCTCACGGCGTACTCAACCGTTATCATATCACCCTACTATAGGTGAAGGGTCTCTTGAATCCACATAGTGTGAAAGCATTAAGGGTGATACTCATCATAAAATAGATACTAGAAGTATGAACATGAGTGAATTATCTCATCATGGTTATGTGTCAGTAGAATCAAATAACACCCTACTACTCCATAAAAAATACTAGTTGTTAGAACAACTGTCTGATCAATTAGGTTCTAAACAATCCTGAAGAATCAGATCCCCGACTCAAGATAAAACTTCACATCCAGGGGATCCGGATCACCATTAAACCTCAATGATCTCTGATATTGGAACATGTGTAGTGCACTAAGACAATAAAAAACATTAGAAAAATATATTAGTACTATATACAACTAGATGAGAAGAGGAACTACTCCCTATCTCCCTAGAGAAAACTCCTATTGAGATGCCACTTAAACTAATGCCCCATCACTCAACACATCTTCATCGTGATCCTGTATTGTTAACCTAGCTAGATATCTTCATGGAGTAATCTTGAAAAAAAATAGACATACCATGGTTAGATGAGAATATATATGGTGATCTAACTCAAGAACGACATTCAAAGGACTCAATCATATATTTTGTATTCACCATGTTCCCAAAAATTGATATCTTGGTATGTTGAGTTTAAAAGTAGGTAGTCAGAGCCTTGGGGGATAGATATAACATCCTCTACACCAACAGTAGGTTCCCTTGTCTAAAAATATCACTCGAGACACTCGAGACACTCTGACACTATTTCCCTAATTTCCCGAACTAATCCCCACCATGGGTCTAACTCCATCTTTGACCATAGGATGAACCACCTTTGATTCCACTCTATTATGACCTGGATCATCAGGGCCTGCCTAGCTGGTGGAAAGTTGGGCGTGGAAACCCCATGCTCACCTCTAATAATCTATGGGATAGGGACAATTACTAAGAAGGTATAACTAAAATGTGAGGCATTTTCCAAAGTACCTATATGCACTCTCTATAAGGGCCCAAAATTTTATAAATAAAATCCCCTTTGTGGTGGAATTAAACGTCTTATTATGTATTATGTTTATAGATAAATCATTAACTTATTTGATTTTTTAATATCCTATTGGATTTAAAATAATTTTAAGCCCCATAAAAATTGATAATATACTCATTGAAAAATGATTATATGATTAGTATAAATATAGGGTTTTGACAAATCCTATTGACACAGACAAAGGATGTGATGGCTTCGACTAGTAGGATCATGCCCTATGAATCCCATTTATCCAAGATTCCAAGGGAGATAGAATCACTAATATATTCCCTTTACCAAGACCAAGCTGAGATCCAACAACTAAAGAATTATTGAAATCATTTATAGGAGAATTTCAAGCCCATCAAGATCATGACCCAAACCATGTATGTTGAACCACCCATGAGAGTCTCACCATTGCACACCATACTCTTAGGGAGTTTTCTATTGTAATAAAGGGATATGTATCAATACACTAATAATATGAATATGTATATTTTATTTTCAATATAATAATAATTATATTTAATCATTATTATTACTTTATAAATGATTTTGATTTTGATTCTATAAAATAGAAATTATATTTTTTTGTGTAATCTGTAATTCCAATTAAGACATTACTTTTGATGAGTCACTGAATTTTCGAAATAAATGATATTTTAATAAAATATTTTTATGAAATAATATTTATTAAGTATAGTGTATAATATAATTTTATGAATTCAAATTTATTTTTTATAAGGGTTCGAATACTATTATTGTCAAAAACCCATCATTTATCAATAAATGTCGATTATTATTTTAAAAGTGAAAATTAACATAATTAGAAAATTATTTTAATAAAATATTTTTTTGAACCAACACATCAAAATTATCCAAAGGTTATTTTTTCATAATTTTCTAAGATAGTATAATTTTCATGTAAAAATTAAATACGGAATAAATATTGTTGGGTATTATGACATCATAATGACCCAAAAAATGTTGCAATAAATAAAATAAATGGTTTACACAACCAAATATATGTTTCCAATTTAAAATAATGAGATTTTGTATTTATTCGATTAATTTTATTAAGCCTTTATGAATCCTCCAAAACCTATATTATTTTTTAAGGTTTTAAAACCATTTCTTTACAAACAAGACTCACTTACACCTCAGAAAGGGTAATATTTTAATAATTTCTTCCCTTATGCTTATAAAATAATGGAATCCATCAATATTTTCTTGGAAACATGGGAAACCCCATCTTATGGTTTGTGTTTTTTATTATTTTATTGAATAGAGTCTAAAACCATAGAAATAATAAAGAACTATCCCCTCTTTTCCTATATTCGCCCACCCAATCTCTCATTACCCTACACTCAAAAACCATATATAAACTCCTTACTCTTTCATATCCTCTCTAGAGTCCTAAAAATGTTCCCCAAGATCTCAATAAGATCCTCCCAAGCTTTTGGAATCACCCTCTCAAGGTAATGGATCTCCCTCTCTTCTTTTTATTGAAACACCTCTTTTATGTTATGGCTCTTAATTTATATTTGTTATTGTTTAAGTTTTTTTCTACGTCTTTATTACTTCCATTTTTTATTTCCATTTTATTAGATAACCCTTTCACTCTCATTAATCCCTCTCATTAACCTTTATGTACACTGGTTACAATTCCAAAATTTAGTAAGGGACCCTTTCTTTACCCACTTTATTCAAGTATTATCTTTATTTTATGCCTTTTATTTCTAATTCCTAATGTCAGGAAATGTATTTAAATTTCCCTACTACATTCCATTTGATATAATAATTAATTTATACCTCTTTTTCTTATCAAAAAATTTTATGAATCTTTTGAGTATTTTCGTTATGCAGCTGAAATTTAACTGTTCTTTTTCAATGCCAACCCTTTTTATTATAAATACCATCTTTATTTCCACTCAAGGGTATTCACCTAGACATACCAACACTCATTTTATTAGGGAGTTACATGAATTTATTCTACACTCCTTTATTTTTTAATTAAATATGATGTGAAATGATTCTATACTGAATGATATATGTGGCACGCTTATGAATTCACATGATATGAAAGTGATAGGTGTGCCTAGAATTATATAGAACTCTAATGAATTGGGTAATGTTTTAGTCTCATGAGTCATCATGAAAGGTATTATGGAGTGTACCTAATACATCATAGGACTATTTAAACCATGATTTCTTTGAAGTTATCCTTGAACTGTTTTTATGATTCCATGTTTAAAATTGTTTCCACATGTTTCCTTTATGTTACCATGTTATATCATGCCTCATTATTTATGCTTGTGGTTCTATACGCTTTCATATACCACTTATACTCCTATTTTCTAACATGTTTATTCATGTTATGTTTTTTATTCCCTTACTAGTATTTATAGCTCACCCTTTCTTATGTATGTCCCCCAGGTTATCCCATGTAGTTTTAAGTATGATGGAAAATTGTGAGCATGTTAAAGATGTTTTCAATAATGGTGATGTAACCCCTATTTTAAGTTGTTATGTAATCTACCTAATTACCAAAGACACTATAATTTTTCATCTTCTAATTTTTATTATGTGTAAAATTATGTAATAAATCATGAAATAAATTGTAATAAAAACACAGGTTGTCATAGTTAGTATCAAAGAAAAGTCTAGTTATTTTTTGGGATTAGGATTAGAAAAAATCTAGAGAAATCCTTAAATATTAGAAAAAAATAAGAACACATCCCTGATTTTTTTAAATAATAACATAATTGTTTTCCATAAAAATACATCTATTTATAGAAGAATAAGTTGATGTTTCTCTGGAATAGTTCTACCTAGGGGTAAATCATGAAAACTCTATATTGTATGAGACTCAATTGGGAACTGGTGCCTAAAAACGGGCCTTACTGCACAACTCGTTTGACACTCTTGATAGATGTGAATTTGTAAATTCACAACAAATTACAAACCAATATTATGGGAACAAAAATGCCCATAAGTGTCTATGTTAGCAAATAGATCAGGGATAAAATAGATTGAAGCCTAGAAATTCATAAGTTAAGGAATAATTGTCATTTATAAATTATACCATTAATTTCATTGGATTCTCATTTATTAATTTAATAGTTTAAAAATACCCACCCAATTTTTTTTATTTATTTTATACAAAGGACTAAAATATTAAAAAATTAGTAAAAAACCAATGTTAAGGGAAATGTGATCACTACCCCAATGATATTGACAACCCGAAGGGAGAAGGAATCATGAATTTCTTTATAATAATCTCTCAGTTGACTCAATTTATAAATAGAAACCTGAATTAGTAGGAACACCCAAATCGTCCTAATAAAGAGAAATATTTTATTGAGATCTTTATGATAAAAATTCCTCCAAATTTCAATGGATAATATGATCTCTTTATCTCATAACAATGGATCAACTCCATTGAGAATATATTCTCCATATTTTAATATTCCAATAAAGAGAAGGTTATAATGGTTGTTTATCATATGTAAGAAGAATCTAATCAGTGGTGGACATTGATAGAGAATATAAATCCATAGGAAGATATAAAAGCAGTGGGGATGAATGATTTCTAGAAAAAAAATTTCAACAAATATTTTCCTCACACTATATGACTTAAAATGGAAAAGTATTTTATTTACCCTAAGAAATAATATGATGAATCCATTAGGGAATTTTAGGAAAACAGAAAAAAAACTTGCATGATACACATTTGACTTTATCTTTTCCCTTAAATGAAAATTTTACCACTTATTAGGTGGGATAAAACCTATTCTATGAAAATCTCCAGTGATCTGAGACATTGATAGCTATGAAAAAAATGTCTAGTGTGACCTCAATGTCAAAATGGATATCGGTGAATCTCAAGGGTCTCATGAGGATAAGAAGAGGAAATAGAAGTCTAATTTTGTTTGTGTGATGGAAAAATATAACAGTGGTAATAAATTTCAACACCCCCTTGTCAAAAGTTTTGAAATAAGAACCTTATAAATTTCCTAAAGGGGGTGAGGAAATTCTTTTAGTGTGGGAAGGAAGGGCACTTAGATATAGATTGTTAATGGGAGAAAATAACAAATGTAACGGAAGAGAGGAATTATCTAGTCATTCCTCAGTATGTATTTTCTTGTTTCAATGTAAAAGAACAAGGGATATTTGAAAACCAATGTACTAATCAAAGGATGTTTGGAGAAAATCCTCGTCACTTACCTCTAAGGTAGAAAGGGAGATCATTTTTCATCACAACCGCTAAGGTGGATGCTGAAAAAGAAAGTGGTGATAGGTATTCTAGTTATTAATTCATGAATATTGAATATACATATTTATTCTAGTTTAATTCATTCCTTAATATCATGAAATTTTTGTAGAACTATTAAAACACTACCATAAATAATGGTAGTAGAGGTGTTAGTGAAAACGTAAAATAGGGAAATTATTTAATCCTTAGTATATAACTCCTCCCCTATAACAATTTGTGGGATGAACTTCCTAGTGAACCATTTAATACTCAATCTAGTGGAATTTTATGCAATTCAGGATATTGACTATCTTTACTTACATAGAGATAGCATAAATTACCACGATAAGGAAATCACTCTCTGTATGGAGAATTTTTCTCTTATTCTATATAAGTGAGAGGAAGAGGATGAATATTATTTAGAATTAAAATCTCAAGAATGGACATTGTTACCTTATGAGTAATCATATCTGGCTCAAATAATTGATTCTAAGGAAAATATCATCCTTAAAGACATTCCCATTGTGATGGAACACACTGATGTGTTTCTAGAAGAATTTCATGGTCATACTAATAGTCGAGATATTGAATTTTCAATCGATATTATACATGGGTAATTGAAACTATCAAAGAATGTTTATAGAATAAATGTTGTGGGAATTGGTGAGCTAAAGAAACAACTAATAGAGAATCTATATAAAGGGTTCATACTCCCAAGTGCTTCATTATGGGGTGAACCATTCTTCTTCATCAAGAAGAAGGATGCATCAATGTGCCTTTGCATTTATTATTGTGATCTCAGCAAGATCACGATAAATAAAAAGTATCATCTTCCATGGATTGATGAATTGTCCTATCAGCTTCATGGATCCCAATACTTATCCTAGGTGGATATTTTAATGGGGTATTATCAAGTAAGGGTGAAGAATGAGGATATCCCTAAGACTACTTTCCGTACAGGGTGTAGATACTATGAGTTTATTGTAATGCCATTTGTATTCAATAATCCTCCATTAAACATTTTGGACTTAATGAATATAGTATTTAGAGATTATGTTGAAATGTTTTGGTTGTATTTATAAATGATATTCTAAGATACTCCAAAAGAAAGGAGGAGCAAGAGGAGCATCTAGGAATTTTGCTAAAAACTTACCAAAGGATAAGATTTATGAAAAGGATTGAAAATGTGAGTTTTGGTTGAAGGAAGATTCATTATTGGGGAATGTTATCGCAAGAAATAGAAATATTTATGGACCCCACAAAGATAGAGGCAGTTAAATGATGATAAATCCAACATCTCTGACAAAAATCTATAGTTTCCTAGGATTAGCTAGGTACTATCATCGATTTGTGAGAAATTTCTCATGATTTTAAAACTCTATAACCAAAATAACTTATAAGGGAGTCATGTTTTTTTAGAATTTTGAATGTTAAGAGAGTTTAAAGGAGTTGAAAAAGAGGCTTATCACTACCTTGTACTTATTCCACCCAAAAGTGGGCGACTTTTCATGGTGTACAATGATGATTTGAAGAAGGGATTGGGTTACATGTTAATGCAGAATGAAAAGGTGATAGCCTATACTTCAAGAAAATTGAAATATAATGAATAGAACTACCCAATTCATGATCCAGATTTGGATTCAGTGATTTTACATTTAAAATCTGACAACATTATCTCTTTCTGGAGAAGTGTGAAATATATACGGATCAAAATAGACCCACGTATATATTCTCACAAAAAAAGAGCTGAATATGTTCCTATAAAGGTGGTTAGAGCTGATTAAGGACTATGAATTGTAAATCCAATACCATAGTTAGAAATAATTGGTACACTCTCTATGTATAAAGGATCCAATAATTTTATAATTGATGAGAATTGAGAAGGATCTGATCTTCTTAGACTTGAAGAGGATGAACATGGGAATCATAAAGGAAGGACCATCATTGGTACCTTTTCAAATTATTGCTCAACCATCCATTATAGATAAGATAAATTATTCTCAAATATATGATGTGCTAATTCATAATAAAGTGGAATCTATAATAAAAGGTAAATCCTTAATGTTTAATATTAATGAAAAAGGAGTTGTAAGATTTGGTCCATGACTATGTGTACTGTCAAGTCCATAATTAAAGAAGGAATTGTTAGATGATGCACATAGATCAACTTTATCCATCCATATAGGAATAAAAAATATGTATTCATATCTCTAAGATAATTATTGGTGGGTAAATATGAAGAAGGATATCATAGAACATATATCAAGGTGTCTTGTATGTTAGAAAGTGGAGTCTTAAGGAAAAAATCAAAGGGGATGATGAAACCATTACCCATACTGACATGAAAATGGGAAACCATAACCATGAAATTTGTCACTATACTTCTAAAGACATCAAGAGGAAATAATTCTATATCTATTGTGTTGGATAATCTTAAAAAGACTGGTCAATTCACTTCAATTCAAGAGGAATTATCACTTGATCAAATTTCAAGGATATAAATTTGAGAAGTGGTGAGGATTTATGGAACACCACTACAGATTTTATCTAATCAAGATCCAAGATTTGCCTCCAAGTTCTGGAAGATTTTCCAACATGCTCTAAATACTAAACTAAAATACATCACAACTTATCACCTCAAACTGCTGGCTAATCTGAGCTGAATATCCAAACAATCGAGTACATGTTGAGAGCATGCTCAATTGACTTCAAAGGAGGATGGTAGAAATATCTTCCTATAGTCAAGTTATCATACAATAATAGTTTCCAATCGAGCATCCAAATGTCCCCTAATAAGACCTTTATGGGAAGAGGTTTAGAACACATGCATTCTAGGATGAAGTTGGAGAATGAAAATTACAAGGTCCTGAAACGGTTGAGAAAATGGTGGGAATGGTAAAAGGCCATTCAGCCACACATCAAGGTTTTTCAGAGTCGGAAAAATACTTATGATAACAATCATAAAAATGACCTAGAGTTTTAGGTTACAGATAAGGTATTCATTTTCATGTATTCATGGAATAAATAAATGATGTTTGGGAAGAACGAAATCATTAGTACAGGATACATCGGTCCCTTTGAGATTATTTATTACATCAGAGTGGTATCTTATCAACTATCACTCCAAACTAACCTATCAAAATTATATGATGTGTTACACATATCACTCTTTCAGAATTACATACTAGACCCATCACATGTGATGGATCCAGATGTGTTACCATTAGAGAATCATATTTCCTATCAGGAGTAGTTGTTGATGATATTATCGTAGAAACAATGTTCTAAAAAATAAGACAATTCACCTAGTCAAAGTACTATGGTGGAACCATGATGTTGAATAACCATTATGGGAACTATCATAGGTGATGAAATAGAGTTTCCCTCATCTGTTTTAGTGTATGAAATGAAATTTTTGAGGGTGAAATTTATAAAGGGGGGAGATTGTAATGACCAGAACTTTTATAAATAAAATTATTTTTTGGTTGAATTAAACTTCTTATTATGTATTATAGTTATTGAAAAATCATTCACTACATTGTTTTTACTATATCCCATCAGATTTAAAATATCATTGAGCATCATAACCGCTGAAAATATTGTCATTGTATAGTGTTCATATGATTATTATAAATATTGGATTTTGAAAAATCAAATTAACACATACAAAAAAAGTGATAGCCTCAACCAGTAGGATTGTACCCTATGAATATCATTTATCAAAGCATAAAATGGAGATAGAATTACTAGGATTTTTCCATGACCAATCCTAGGATAAGATCCAAAAACTTAAGCATGATTGAAATCATTAATGGGATAATTTCAAGCTCATCGAGATCACAGACCAAACCTTGTATGTCGAACCACCACATGAGAGACTAACTGTCATGCACCTTTCCCTTTGGGTGTTTTCCAATGTAATAAAGGGATATGTATCAAGACCCTAAAAATATGAATATTTATATTTTATTTTTAATAAAATAATAATTATATTTAGTCCGTGTTGTTTTTACTTTATAAATTATTTTGATTTCTGATTCGATAAACAAAAAATTTATTTTTTGGGTAATATGTAATTTCAATTAGGACCTTCATTTTTGATGAATTAATGAATTTTTGAAATAAATGGTATTTTAATAAAATATTAATATTAAATAATATTTCTCAATTATGGTTTATTATATAATTTTATAATATTAAAATAAAATTTATAAGGGTTCAAAAAATATTTTTCTCAAAAACCAAACATTTCTCAATAAATGTTGATTATTATTAAATTGTTTTATTATTTTGATAAAATAAATATTATTTTTGTAATCATCACATTGAAATTTTCCAATGATGAATGTTTCATAATTTTTTGAGATAGTGAAATTTTCAGGTAAAATTTAAATATGCTATAAATATTCAGTGGGTATATTGACGTTATAATGATCCAAAATAATGTAATAAATACTATAAATGGTATCCACAACCAAATATATGTTTTAAATTTAAAATAATTTAATTTTGATGTTATTTTTTAAAATTTATAAATCGATTATGAATCCTCCAAAACCTATATTATATTTTAATGTTTTAAAATCATTTCTTTATTAAAATGACTCACTTCCACCTCAACAGGGGAAATATTTTAATATGTTTGAACATTTTACTTATAAAATAATGAAAAAAAATCTATATTTGGACTAATCCATGGCCAAAAAACTTGGTAAGGTTTTTGGTTTTGATTATTTTATTTTATAGATCCCAAAACATAAGTTTGGAAAGTAATAATGAATGAACTCCCCACTATTTTTCTATATAAACCCACCAAATATCTCATTAATCTCCACTAAAAAATCATGGAACACATCATTAATATGAACTTAACTTTCTAGATTCCTCTCAAGTTTCCTAAAATCTCTCAAGAATCCCCTCTCAATCTTTTTGAATCACCCCTCAAGTAAAGGGGTCACCCTCTCTTCTTTTGATTCAAGCACCTCTTTTATGTTATGCCGCCTAATTTCCATTTGATATTTTTAGGTATGTTTTTATACATACCTATTAATTAAATTTTTATGTACATGTGCTTATAGTTCCTTTTAACTCTCATTAATCCCTCCCATTATCCCTTATGTACACTCATTACCATGCCGAGATTTAGTAAGGGATCCTTTCATTATCCTCTTAATTCAATCATCTTATTCATTTTATAACTTTTATTTCCAATTAATAATGTTGGGATATGTTTTTAAAAGTATATATTACTTTCAATTTAATTTAAAAATGATTATAAACCCCTTTATATCTCATTAACTTATTTTATGAATCTTTAAGTACTGTTGTTATGCTGTCAAAATTTCACTGAGACTTTTCCATGCCAAACAATGTTATTGTGAATATTATTTATATTTACAATCAAGGGTATTAACCTAGACATAACTATAATAATTTTATTTATTAATTTCAGGTATTTATTCCATACTCCTCTATTTTGGAATTACATACTATTAAAAATTATTCTATATTTAATTATCTATAGGGTACACTTATGCATGCACATGATATGAAAGTGACGGGTGAAACCAGTTTTATATAGTTCACCAATGTATTTGTTAATGTTTTATTATCATGAAACACCATTAAAATGATTATGGGGTGAACCTAATACATCATGGAACATCTTCCACCATGATTTCTTGGAGGTTAGACTTGACCTATGTTTATGATGCCATGTTTAAATTTGTTTCCACATTTACCATGTTGCCTTTATTTTACAATGCTATGTCATGCCTCATTGTTTGTGATTGTGATTATCACCCATTTTATGTACCAATTATATTTTTATTGTCTAATATGTAATACTTTCTTCATGTTATATTTTGTTTATTACCTTACTGGGCTTTATAACTCACCCCTTTCTTATGTATGTCCCCAAGTTATCCCATGAAATTTTAAGTATGATGGAATATTATGAGCATGTTAATGATGTATTCAATAATGGAGATGTACTCCCTATTTTAAGTTGTTATTAAATGAACTTAATTACCAATTACACCAGGCTTCTTGATCTTCCAGGTTGTATTATATGTAATTTTACTTAATAAATCATGAGATAAAGTGTAATAAATACATGGGTTCTCATCCGCACACAACCATATCCATGAATCATTGAAAAAGGATAATAAAAGACTCCAAAATTTAGAGTATAACTATTTATGAAATAAAATATTGGTAATATGTCATAGTAAGACTATATAAACCAAAGATTAAAGGGGAAAAATTAATAACCTACTAGAAATGAAGTCCAAATATGAAAACAACTTGAATAAAGAAAAACTGGAGAGTGACTAGATCCTGATCTCCAATTCCAACCACCAAGTGCATCCAATGCACCCAGGTATCACTATGATCTATCGATGTCACCAATCATCTATATATTTTATTCATAATACATGACATGTTTTTCCAAATCCCATACATGGGTGAGTATAAATATACACTGTATGACACTTCAAAAACCCCAAAGGGATAAATATAAAGATAGAATAGTAGTTAGATCAACCCATAGAAAAAAATGAAACAATCCAATATATATATATTATCATAAAGGAACCTAGAAAAGAGAGAAATGTGATCTCCATCTCCATATCGTAGCCAAATATGATGAGTCTTCCAACATCTCCAAACGTCTATTTTGATACCCAACATCACATGTTTCTATCCAAGAAACCATGTGAAGGAAATTTACCTAATCACTATGATCCACATTCAAGGGGAATAGTCTCTAATAGAGTACTAACACCCTAGAATGATAATATGGTATCACCCAGTAGATAGAGAAAACACCACTGGTGTGACTAGGGTGTTCTACTGAGTAGGTAGAGGACTCATGCCCTGGTGTTACAGGGGGTTCTACTTTTTAGGTAGAGGAACTATGCTCTGGTGAAATAGGGGGTTACACTAATTAGATAAAGGGGACATTCCCTAGTGTGAAATGAGGTTCCACTTAGTAGGTAGAGGACCCACACCCTATTGGAATAAGGGGGTAACACTCAACCTGGGTGGAGATTATGGGGGACATTTACCTTGGTGTAATAAGGGGGTTTCAAACACTAGATTCTCTTTGATGATCCTGCTTGATCACGACTATTATACAAGAATCTAATAAAGAATATTCATTCTTTTAATACATCACTTCATATCTCAAAATAAACTACAAAAGATACAATTTCATTCTATATAAAAAAATCAAGATAGTCTACTTGCATGAAAAAAATTGAGTCCAGGAGATGGAGATAAAGATAGTATAAATTCTTAGGAGAAGTACACAGCGTGTATGTGGGGTCCCATGGAATGTGACCACACCACATCACTAGAGCATGTTATCCCCTGTATACAGCTTAGGAATCCATGCCATAGTACACATTGCATTTAGGTGCTGCACGATTTGTTTCAACCACTGATGACCTGCCCATTCCCTCCCATCCCATGCATGTGTACACTGGTCGTTCCTATGTACATGGTTATTCCCATGTACTCGGGCTATTCCCATGTGTCTAGTCATTCTCATTTTCATGTACTCTTGTAGTACACTTCAAACCACAAGCATAGGGTCACAAAATGTGTAAAGTCCATACATGGTGTGTGATCCTTAAAATTCACCCAAAACCCTAGTCATCGTAGCTATGGGACTACATGACATTTGTTCTTTGAATTATATAATGTATAGTCAAGTTTTTTATAGGTAGTAAATCATGGTCTTCATTCAGTTTCTAGATCCACCCTCTACACCACAAATCAAATCATTTAACAACTTGGAGTCAATGGGGAACGTCTTTGATCATCAATTCCTGGCCTATTATGTTTAAAAATTGGAATTTGGTCACTCACGTGGGATTATATCATGCGTACTCTTCTATTTGGGGTCCAAAAACACATATCCATTGCCTACATTCTATGATACAATTATGATTTATACCCAAATTTCCAATCCTTTCTTCGTTCATTCCATAGAAATAAATCTGGGGGTTCGATCATGCTCATACTCATCTCAAAAATGTCTAATGTCAACCCCATGGGACAAAAATAAAGAAAAATAAGAATAGTGGTGGAAAATAACACGAAAAGGGTGATGAGTGTTGTTGAATGATTTGATACTAACAAATGGTCAAAAAGTGTGAGATCAAGGGAGATATCATGGCATAAAAATAAATTGGATTCAACAATTCAATTTATTAAAATTGGATCATGTGAATTGTGGTAATCAGAGATCAATAAAATTAGATTTTAAAATCCATGATCATTAATCGAACATGGTAGAAGAAACAAATAAAAAGTCCTAATTTGATTAAGGATAAATATTTTGTGAAGAGTTTTTTCTCCAACAATGAAGTTCTGAGCATTCACTATATGCCTCTCGATTCACCTCAATCAGATCATCGATTCACATCCTCAGGTTTTCCAATTTCAATGAAGAATACTTATCCCCCTCTCAAATCCTCCCAAGGTTATACATATAACCCTATAAATTTTCCATAACTGGGTATTTATAGTGGTAGGGTTAAGTTAACACATTTAAAATAAAATAAATAAATAAACTATTTATTTTATTAAAATCCACCACCAACTATCACCTCCCTTGGAATGTATGATATCATCCAACCTTAGGTCATACTTAGGGTAAACACAACATTATATAAATAACCATTGTCCTAGATTTCCCATATGTGGTCACTAATAATTGAAAAACCATTTATTCCAAAATGATGCATGCACATGATAAAATATATTTAGTTTTTTTAATATATCAATATCGAACCTCTCTGGGCCTCAGAATATCATGATGAATTTGCACCAGGATTTAAAAATATTTCATAACATATTCAAAAATCTTATAAAAAAATAGATTAGTTACATCATTTTTTATTGAAGGTTGTACCTCATTTTGAGAAGTAAAGTTTCAGTCATAGGAGAAAACTTCCTCTCTTATTTTCTAGACATTTCATGGTGTTGGAACATGTTATAGATATTGCATATTGGTTAGAACTCCACCCAAAAATCATATGGACTCATGGTTTCTTCCCTATGTTGCATATTTAACAATACCTTGATGATATTTTTCATATCATTGATTGGGGTGACTGTGAGTTAAAGATAATTCATCCTTTGAGAAGCATCCAGTTGAGATCCAAGAAATTCAAAGTAATGTGTTGTGTATGTTTTTTATTAATTCTTTCATTTTATGTGGTGATGCGATGGATTGTAGGAGAGCACTTAATAGGAATTGAATAAGCATGATCAATATATCAACTTTTTCAATGTTTGATTACTTTTCTATTGATATTATATGCTTATCCTCTATGGGTTTATCAAATGGATGGTATTGATGTGTGTTTATGTTCCCTTTATCTCTATTTGTGTGGTTGTGTTCTTGATGTAGCATAATCCTTGAGAGGTATATCATGGGAGATTGTTCTATTCCTCTTCTCATTCCTTCCGAGGTTTGGGATTGAATTCTTGAGGAAGTGAATCATTTAAGAGGTATCTGATGTAAGGGAATGATTTTTATAGAGCCCTTTATTTTTCTATCTTGGGTGTCAGATATTTATAGGATAATGATAGAAAATTGGAAGTGGAGTTTTTTGATTAAATTATATATTTATATCTAGAAGGTGGTGATTAAGGCATGAGCATGAATAGTGTGACAAGGGGGATCCTAGAGATGGACTCCTATGGAGTGGTCATAGGCCCTATGGTAAAGTGTGTAGTTGGAGTTGTATTGAAGAGTGGTTGATGTCCTTATGGCATGGAAGGTTGGGGTGAGGGGCTTAGGTGTCGCTAACTCTTGAGAGGTAGCTTCAGTATTGGATTAGGCTACACTGTGGAGCTTGAAGAGATAGGTTTCCTTATCTCTATTGTAATGGGGACTATTGTAGTGTGGGGTATAGATTGAACCACAATCTTATCATAGGTTTGTAGGGTTTGAGGGAGATATATGTTGGTATTTGAGTATAGATTATATAGGTTCAAACCCATGCAATGGGGTTTTCCTTAATGCATCATAGTTAGGGTAAAATCCCTAGGGGTTATGACATAGTCAAGGTGGTTGTACTATAGGGCTGTTACATTATAGCTGGGTATAAATTATTAAGTGCCTAAAAATTAATCATATTTTATTCCATGTCCTTTGAACCCAAGGCAATCTTAGGGCCACTTTTAGATACTTTTTATCCCCATTCACTTGGATCAATCCCATGTTTTCTACAGATCATATATTGGTGATCTAATGCAAGATTATTCTTCTACAATTGGTTTTTTATTTCTCTCAGTCCCTATTTTCATGTTATGGGTTATGGTTTCCTTTTTGTTACAATGATTTTTTGGGTGGTGTTTGATGTTGGATCCATGGTAGGATGTCTATAGGTATCATGAGTTCCTTGCGGAACAGAAGATTAAAGATCAAAACTTCTCCTTCCATTTTTCATTATAAAACATAGAAAGTTACATATCATTGTTGAGAACATATTGTATGGAGAAGTAGGTTTGAAGAGTTTTCTATTGCTGAGTGTTGTATTTTGTTTTAAAAGAGGTTAAATCAATTAACTTTGTAAAATCCTTGGAAAACCAGATGATTCTTTGCGGATTTTTATTTTAAAAATATCATATGTTTGGAGAACTTGTGATTCTAGAATTATGAAGGAAAGGGGGAGAAAAGATGTTGCCAATCATATTCAATTTTGATTGGAAAGAATGATGTTTTTGGAAGATAGGAAAGTTGTAGTACTTTCCTTTGAAAATCTGACGATACTAAAGATGATCGGTCAATAACTAAATATCATGAGATATAAGGTTCATGATGAATGCATATGTTTTTCAAATAAGTAATATGATAGTGAAGAAGAATGGCGGTTCTTGTCAAAGAAGATATTTAAGGTGGTGCTGTTTTACAGTGTTTGATAAATTTTTTGGAACTCAAAATTGGTATTTTGTTTTTCGAAATGGAATAATTTATTCATAGGAGTGAACGACATGTGGAATGGTGAGTGAAATTGGAAAAAGGATGGGAATCGTGTACCTAGAAACATATATCGCATACCATGTTTGGGAACGATTCGCGGATCGCATACAAGGTAGTGATAAAGGTACATGGGATGGTTTGTAGAATGGGTCACGAAACCAAAAATGGTTCGCAACGAAGGCATTTAGTGGAGGCTTGCAGTTCACGGTAGGAGAAACAATATATGGTGAAGGATGTACCACAATAAAAATTATGGTGAAAAGGGTTAAGGTCTTTTACAGAATTATTTTTCTATATAATGGACCCTAATTATATCATTAAGGTAGAGCGAATTTTATAAGAATAGATCATCAGTGTGAAAGAATTAAAGAGAAATAGGAAGATTATTCTGCATAGGAAGGAGTTCACATGAGGAAATTCTGTGAATAGAAGTGGTTCGTGGAAGAGAGATTCCACGTAGGATGAATTCTTCCATGGAAGATAATACAGTTCACGAATTAAGGGTAAGAAGTCTATAGAAGAAGTAATTTTTTAGAATTGTAATCGGTACATGAAGGAGGTATGAGGAAACAGAATTGATATGTGGAGCATAGGTATTTCGCAGTAGAAGAGTTGTTCATGTGGAATTCCCACTACACGGTTTGTAGAGGACAGAGGTGGTACGTGGAGGAGGCAGGACGGTTTGCATAGGAGACTGGTCATTTCACTGAGGACTGAAAGATGTTTCTACCAGATTTTGGGTAGAAAAGAGAAGAATTAATTTGAAAGATAATATTTTTTAATACTAATCATGAATCACTAAAACATCGAATTACCCTATTTTTTTCTAAGAGGAATCACACGTGCTTTCAGATTGTTTTCAAAGGGATACACGAGTATAAGGGAATATCCTACTCATTTTTTTTCAAGTAGTTAGTCTGGGTTATATGTAATGTTTGTGCCTATAGGCAATGAATTCCTATAAGTCCTACGGGCATGTTATCCTTCACCTACGGGCATTGTAGGTTTCCACATCATCCCTTGAAAGGTGTATTACCAAAATCAATAAAAAATGAAGGCCTTTGGGCCATTGGAGGAAACCTCTATATATTCTATAGAGAGTATTTTATCAATTTGTTTTGGTTGTTTTTTTTATTTTCAATGCTTGATATTCAAGAAATTTGATAAAAAATTTAAAGATAGTAATAATGAAGTGAATAATGAAAGATGAATATGAACTTAATTAGTATCCTTCATAAAATTTATTAAGAATTAAAGTAACTATTTGAAGCATGTTTATGGTCAATTTATAGTTTTCTTATGTTTTTTATGATAGGTTTCTTATTATTGAAGCTTATACATAATGAATCACTTAATTAAATTCAATTAATGAAATTTTTTTTTTCTGATGATTAATGTTTGAGACTGAGTGAGCCTATAATTGTTTGTTATAGGCTTGTGTACCTTGGTGTTATGGACTTAGTTTTACCACATGTTTTCTATGCTAAAAATACTTTTCTCTCTATGAATGTGTGCTCTAGGATGGTATATCCCTTATTTTGATTATTATGAAATTGGTGTGCTTGGAATTTTTAAGTAAGGGGGTTGATGGAGAAAGTCAATAGTGGGTATTTCTTATTTCCTTTTCATGAGATGAGGTTGATATTAGGTTGATGGAATAGGTTGAGAGTGAGGCTTTAATTTTTTTCAGGTTTTCATGTTGGGTTGCTGATTAGTTATTTGATATAGGTTAAGAGTTAGGATTTCCCATCTTTCTTGATGGATTATTTTGATGGTTGTCTTTCTTGAATGTTGTTTGTTGTGATTTACCACTACTTGTTATAGTTGGAAAATTAATTATTATATCATCTCCTTATGGGATTATAGAATGAATTCTATAGTACTCATAATATTGGATGGTAAATGAATTAATAAATGAACTTATGGGATGGGTATTGACACTAGTAATGAGATATTTTAATTTAGAACCATGGGATGGTTGAATTGATTTCTTAAAGAGTATGAGATAGAATTAAATAATTGTAATGTGGATCATAATTCATGTTTGATTGTAATGAAATGAATTTATTAAACTTGAATTTGAAAAGGTGTTTAACTAATGAATTAATGGTAATTTCATTATCAAGTAAATATGATTAAAAATGTTGATCTTGATGATTATGTGGAATCAAATTTCCTATGCCTCAGGGGATGTATCCAAGTGTTTCATGGGATGATATTTATAAATTAGTCTAAGGATATATAGTTTCCATTAGTGTGTATTTTTATGATATTATTCTTATATTTTCTAATTTCATATTTTACACCACCCAAGTCGGGTGGATAGTCGACACCCAAATGTTTTTGGGTAATGGAGTTTTCCTGAACATCAAGGTTAGTGAGGGAACATATGGATAAATTTTGCCCTATTTTATACTCTCCCTTCATAATTTCATTATGTGTATGTGTATCTTAGTTATAAGGAATCAATTTGTTGAGTATGTGCCTATACAGGCTATGATGGATCCCATTTTTACAATACATGTACGTATAGGTTGAAGTGGATTGAGGTTATAGAACATACGTGAACTCTAGTTGTAGTGAATTTGGTCTCCTATAGGTGTACATACAATGGTTGTGCTGTCGATAGGTACAATTCCCATTACATGGGGGGTAGTGGATTTCAGACTTACTACTTGGTTATGGATGGGATGAGAAGGATAAGGATATGATGAGTTTTATAGGATCTGAATGATATTTATAATGTATATATGGATTACATGATGACTTATGGAAGGGATTTTAGCACTGGTAATTTTGAATTGGCATTTGAGAGCAACCAACTAGTGGGGAAATGGAAGTGGGATACCTTTCATATAAATATTCGTTGATATGGAAAGACATACTTGTATTAATTACTCAATGAGTGATCTATGGTAATTATGGGATATAGTTTAAATATTTAGGTAACAAAATGGTTTCATTTTTTTATTCAATGAGATTTATTATGCTTTTTTCAAATTTTTAGTATAGGCACCACAAAAGATCCTACTAAGTATGCCTATATGTTTACCCTATGTATATATGAACTATTTTTAGTTCTACAGGATCTGGTTGGTGATAAATCTTATAGTGAACCATAATTTTCATACATGGATTTTATATCTTTTTAAATGAATATTAATTACATTAAAAAAACATGTGTCTAAGGATCGTAATATTTTAGTGTCTTTAGAAACTTGAAAACACAAACAACTGGCCCATAAGTGAGTTACATCATTTCCCACAATGACTTTTATCTATAGAACCATTCTTATACATATCATATGTAATATATTTCTTTATAACTTGAAGAAAGGAAACATAATAAATGGTGAGAATAAATTTATAGTATGTCTAAAAAAGGGAGATATGTAAGAATAACATGAACATAAGGGTATGAGAACATGAGAATAACATTTGAAAACCCATGCCCGACATACAAAGAACATAATATTAAGTCATGTAATATGGATTGGTAGTTAATAAGACATGAATCATAATATAATCAAAGAACATGAGCCATTATAGAAATACATTTTCATAAAAGATATATTTTTGGCATACACATATGCATAAAAAAGAATTTACATATTAGTTAAGGATCATTTACAAGGCTATCATAGAGGAATATTTCCACTCTTAAAACCATCATAGTAGTCAAGGTTCACTCACAATATCATCAGAGTATAAAAATTACCTTACTAAACTCGGTTCACTCCCCATTCCACTCTTTTATATCTCATGAGATATAAACCTTTACCCAATGCATTGGAGGGAGATATAGGTCCCACAATTCTCATAATGAAAACCAAATTTATGTGTGCCACAAGATTATAAAAAAATAATCATATAATAAACCATGATATGAAATTGGTTTCATAAAAATTTCATCATATCATAAATTATAGAAAAGAGTTGGGTTCTATGATCATTTCATCATTTCATCATAGCATAACTTGTGTAATTATAAGCGAGTTTCATAAGAATTTTATCATGGTATAACCCGTGGAAGAGAAATGAATTTCATAAAAATCACTACATCATAAATATAAACCATTCATTTAAATGATAATAATGTTATCATTGTATCATATTCTCAATAAGGTATATTTAACATCAATGTATGTCATCTTAGATGGAAAATTATTTCAGTCGGTCATTTAAAACATTTCTTGAGGAAAATATACTTTATGATTTGAAAAAAAATTAAAAAACAAATCATTTTGAAAATATTTTTCTTTGAAAATAACCTTTAAATATTATTAATTAATATTAAATTAAAATATTTCTCATGATTATGGGAAGTTTTGTATATTCCATGCACATTAAAAAAATCTCTTTCATGTTTTTAGAAAAAAGAAAATGAGGATTGTTTAGAAAACGAAATATAGATTTCTTTCAAAAAAATGTAAAAACTAAAACATGGGTAAAATTCTATTTTAAAAATATTATTATAATAAAAAAAATTAAAACATTTTTAGTAAACAAGGTTTTGGAAGAAAATAGATTTTTGTCTAAAAAGACAAAAAAATTTAAAAACATTCAGTTCATAATTTTGAGTACATAAAGTGAGGAAAGTGAAGTCAAAACATGTATTATAATGACAAGACCATATTATAATAAAATTCACCAGTTTCTTTATTTATGGATCATAATATTCTATAATTAGAAACATTATCATAAACAATCCTGATAAGCGACAAGATTGTAACATAAAATCTTTACCACTTTGGTAACTTTGAAACATAAGAACCATGAAGGAATGTCATTAAATGAAAATTATAATATAATTAGGATTAACAATTTCATGATATTAAATGTCAATGTGGATGTATATACACATATTACAAGAATATAGGCGTATATAATAATCATATGTCTAAAAGAATGCAAATTGAGACAAAAGTCCCTTACCGATTTGGTAAATTTTGGACGGTAAACCCCAGGAAATAGAGATCCTAAAATGGATATATAAATATAAATAAAAATAATTTTAATTATAATAATAATAAAATAAATTAATGTGAATTATACATCCCACATAAAATAAATATGTGGTGAATATCGAATGCATCTCACATAAGTAAAAAGTGAGACGAAAATCCCTTACCTTAAGTCTCGACTTTCTTCACACTAGTTAGAAACGCCTATATATTAAATATAATTTTATTATACATATATTAAATGAAAATAAATACATATTTCATATCATATATTATTTACTTATGACCTTTTATTTCCCTTTTATTAACAATTCCATGTCAAAGTCGCATTTCGGGCAATAACTGCTTTTTTCAGGTAAGTTTTGATTTGTTAGTTTTTTTCCTATTAATTTGATCATGGTTATTCATATAATTAATTATAAAAATGTTATAAAAATAATATATATTCAATATATAAGTATTTAGAAAATTATAAAATACAAATATAGAAAATGAAAAACATCCTTTATAGAGAGGTATTCCCTACAAATACATGAACATTGTTTCCATTTTCTCAATGTATTGAAAGAAAGAATAATAAATGATATATTAAAATTATAAAATATTTTTTATTTAATTTATATTAAATATTTTCATTAAAATAATCTTTATTAACTTTCATGTAAAGAGTGAAAAAATCAAATCGCTTCGCGAGACAGTAATATGTCATACACATGAGAAACGTTATCATATTACCACAAAATGGAAAGAATGAAGGTATATGTGAGATAATAATTACTAAATGATAATTATAGCATAAATAATATATATATATATAATCCATTATTTTTGAAACCATGGGAGGTGGTAATAAAAAAACAAATGACATTAGTTCGCAAGGCGGTAATCCACTGTATACACTAACGATGGTTTTGTAACACATTTGATAGACATGTAGATGGTTGTAGGCCATTACCATAACATAACAACATCTATATATATTTAATATATTTATGTTATTATTTCATAATTTTATAATAAGAATTTAAGGTGTTGTATGAATAAATAAAACAGAAATGCTCATTGATGGATGTTACCTCTTCTTTGCGTATCCTCTTTAGGTTTGCACCAAAATCCTTCCTAGGTTTGATTTATATTTAAAATAAGGATTACAGGATTATAGGAGATAATTTTGAAATTTATTTGGGAAGGTATTGACTGAATCAAAATGGTTTTAATTTGTGAATAGGAGAGCAGATGGGGTGGCCTTTTATAAGTGAGGTGAGTGACACACTTGTAATTTTTTTGAAATAAAAAATTCCACCCATGTTCTTCTCATGTAAAGAGGATCCATTAATGGACCATTATAGATAATATAGGTTATAAGGTATAAATATTTCCACAAAATTTGTTTTTTACTTGTTTTGGGATATTTTTAACCCTTATCTTTATATTTACCCCCCCCCCCCGATAGACCCATTTTTACCTTAACTTTAGAAAATAAATTTTACTTTTTTCACTATTAATATTTGTAGAAAATTAATTTTATATTATTATATGATATAAATTATTATTATTCCAAATATTTAATCCATTTTTACAAATTAAATTCATTTATGTGTCAATATTTGATATAAATTAATCTCATAGATGGGATAAGAAAGCAGGTTATCAAAGGGAAAATATTCAAAAGAGTGAAAAGTTTTAATATGAATTTAAATATAAAATTGATTCCAATAACCGAGATTGGTTTAAATTATATATAATTTCTATAATTTTCATTTTAAAAAAATTAAAATAAAATTTAACTTTATAAATATTTTAAATGAAAAGGCGGTTTTTAATTGAAATTCAGTATTTGTAACTATTCATCAAAAAATTAATATTTTCCTAAAATTATAAAAAATAACCCACATATATTTTTGAAATTATGATTTAAAAAATGAAAATTATTTTTTCAAATAAATTTTATATAATATTCAAAAATTAAATTTTAAAGAAAACCCACAAACTTGATGAAAACACGGGTTTTTAAGAAGTGTATTTTCGAAGCACAAAATGATTTTATATTAAATATATGTATAATAATAATAATAATTTTAAGAATATAAATAAAAATTTATAGATATATAATATAAAATTTTAATTTAAACAATTCCTCATTATATATTATTTGAATTAATTAAAATGGAGAAACATTTTTCACATTAAAACAGTTTTCAGAAAAAATTCTTTTTTAAACCCTAAAATAAACTTATAATAAAATCCAATATAAATTTCACTAAAAAGTAATTAATTGGATTAAATATTAAAAAATAATACATATTTTAATTTTAAAAAAATATTTGGAATTTAAATAACTTAATTTATTGAAAATATATGATAGTTTTAAAAAATACGCAATTTTCTAAATTCATTGAAAAATCAATATTTTCTGAAAAATACAAAATATTTTACCATAAGATGTTTTTTTATATGATGATTCCAAAATTTAATTTCATTTTATAAAATTAATTTTAAAAAATATCTATCCACAAATTATAATTGTTTCTCATAATAATCAATAAAAATTATTTTTGAAGAAAAAATATTTTTATGAACATGGTAACTTTACAAAAAATTGATTCATTATTTACTAATAATTTATAATTATATTTATATTGAGAAAGAAATTTATATGTATATTTAATAATTTTTTTAATACTATTAAAATCGTTCTATTTAATGGAAATGTTGTAATGGTCATATTCAAAATAATATTATTTCATGGTTTGTTGATGCTCGGTGTTGTGTGTCATTCCTGATACCAAAGAAACATGTTGTTTTATGTAACACAATATATCTAAAAATATAAATTAATTTGGAAGAAAATATTTCACAAATTCATAGGGTGTTACATTCTTCCCCACTTAAATTGAATTTCACCCTCTAAATTCATCTCGATCCCAAATGTTTAACATTTGAAAATTCCTTCATAGAATCCCACATCATAAAAGGGTTGATAAAACATCATCATGAAAAAGACAAAGGGGTGTAATAAATTCATCTTTAATAACACATATTATGTTTCAAAATAATAGAACATAGGTGGGAAGTGAAAACATGGACACATAAGAGAAAACTAACATTCAAATACTGATGGAGAGTGATAGAGAACATGGTCATGATAAAGATAATGACCAAAAATACATTAACCAAAGAGGAATGAAAAATTATATTTATATCATAAAAATAATGATAATAAGAAAACTTTTTATATCGTTATCCTTTTACAAATGCTGATTAATTTTCCTGAGAATATATATTTACTTGATTTGATTCCATTTCATAAGAATAGTCTCATCCACTAGTTGTGCCTTGATCAATTTCCACTTAGTCTCTTACTCCAAGAAATTAAGGTGAATTATTTTTTCCTAAAGTACTAACAAAACATAATATACATAAATATAATGATAATTCATTCTATCTATCTTTATTTATCATCACAAAAAATGGTTTTCACACGATATCCAATGTGCATAAATTATTTTATGGTGAAATAATATATTAATATCTAAGGCCTTATCAAAATATCCATATAAAACATTTCATAAATGATTAGCCTTATGAACATTCAAAAATATTAAAATCCAAAATTTTATAAATAAGGTCACTAAATATATAAAAATTAACTTATCATTAATCTCCTATATATCATAAAGTGTCTCTTTATTTTCACATAATAAATATGTGAATACCTTCGTCATATATTCTCCTAAAACTAAATAATAACCATAGTACCCATAAAACCCCAATTAAAACATGAATTCTTCCTCATTTCCTGAATAAAACCAAATATTATTTAACATATTCCATATATATAATAATTTTTTAAATCCATCAATGTTAACCTAAGCACTTTTCCAACAAATCCTTTATCATTTATAAGGCCATCAATAATATCCAATTTAATTTATGTATATCAATCATATATTTATCATAACTAAAAACCATTTTCACAAAATTGGGAACATATTAAGGGTTACCTTCCCATAATCAAAATATCACCTTTCAATTAAATCACTTTTATTGTCCATTGGTACAATTTAACATATTTTTAAAAATCTATAATGAAAAACTTATATTGGAAAATCCTTATATGTTTTATGATTCATATAACATAATCCTTGAATTACAATATATAAATTCTTTAATCCTTCCACTTAAATTATTGAAATTTAATAGTTCATTCCTTGTTATAGAATTCAATTCTTGTGTGAGGGAATTGATTTGTCTTTTAAGGACCCTTGTTTTTCTTGGTATGAATTTTGAAAAGAAATTTGAAATTGTTTATCAGATTCTTATAAGGGGAAATATGGTCATTTTCCCTATAATATTATCTCATATATTTTTTATTACCACTATATTGGTCTCTGAATAGTGTTTTTTACCCTAGAATAGAAGTTTTTTGGAATTCTAATCTGTTCAAATTTTCATGGAATAATTAATTTATAATATTTAATTAATTAAATATTAATTTATTCTCATGTATTTTTTTGGCCATATATTTAAATTGGAGTCTCAGATTGAAATTATGTCTCTTTAGTTGAGTTCAAAATGGGGATATTTTCTTAAGAGAGGTATAAACTCATGTTAAACTCTGAGGTTGGGCCCGAACCCCTTTTTCTTTTTCTTTTTCTTTTCTTTTTCTTCCTTTTATTTTACTTTTTATTTTATTCTTTCTTCCTTTGGATTCTCACATAATCCCCCTATGGGATTACTTCTTTATGAGACCAAGATATAAAAGTTATAGGGAGAGATAAAGTTAGGGGGGAGAAGATAGGTACCACCAAGAATCTCAAGATGAGCCAAACCATCGTGAGATAATCGTGGACCATGAAAATGGGAAAACCATCAGCCGATTCTTCCCAAAGGTATATTTTTTTTTATGTTTTGTCATAAATCCCCATATATTTATCATTTTTAACTTTTTATTTATTATTATGACTTCTTAGGACCCCTTATGGGCCGATCAATAGCTTTGGAGGAAAAACGGGGGTTTCAGGTGATTTGAGGTATTTCCCATTTGGAAATATCGATCACACAACATTTAGTTTAAGAACACACACCATATTTTCATCTCATTCAGGGAAGATGATCTTTTTATATTTATACATCGTGTATGGGGTATGAATTCCATGTATTGGGAATCGACCGTGTATCTGAGTACCCGGAAAGCTAGCTCGTGTAGGGGAACATGGTCGTGAAGAGTACATGGAAAGACCCCGTGTGGGTTACATGCCATATAGACATACATGGATAATAGAAGTACATGGTGAGGACATATGACATACATGGGAGGGTACCTTATATTGGGTACACATAGTATACATTAAGATCACACCATGTACTTGGGTTATTACACACTATGTCCTGCTAGAGTACATGCCTAGATGGGGCTATTGGAGTGCACATCCTGTATTGAGTATACATACCATGTACAACCCCCTTTCTAACCTTTCTAGGTTTTTCATATCTTTATTCCCCAAAGTAAGAATTTGACACATCATTAGTTCATTTTAGTATATTTCTACATAGATCTCTATGGTAAAATCCATTATGTGATTTTAGGACTCCAAGGAGTTGTCCCATCCTTTTCCCAAATGGTGAGGTTCTTCGTCTAGTACATAAATCCAGTGATATCCTCATAATGATACCTTTATTTGAGATGGTCCATGATCCATATCCCATGAAAAATTATTTTGTATCTTTCCACTTGAGTAAATCTCCATTGTGAGATGTTCCCTTCTTTCCCAGGAGTCCATGAGGTTAGTTACTTCTTAGGATCCCTTATAGGATGTCTCTAATTATGTTTCAACCAAGAAGATCCCACATAAGATTCCTCTATCTTATCATTATTATCGAGGGTCTCTTATGGGATTCCTTCACTTATATAATGATATAGGGAATCCATTTAAGGATATCTCTACCTTCTTACTCTTTCTGAGCATCCCATGTATAATGCCTCTTCCTTCAGGTATAGTTAATGAGGGTACCATAGAGGATTTCCAATATTATGTACCATTTTGAGGATCCCATATCGGATTCCTCTGTTTACTTACCATCAAGGATCTCATGTATGATTCCTACCTTTACCTTCACTTCTGAGGATCTCACGTATGATTAATCTCTTATGTTATGACTTTGAGGAACCCAGTGGGTGCCTCTATAGTTGACTGACCCAACTCTAGTATGTTGGGTTTGGGTAGAGATGGTAGTAGGTGTCACCTTAGAACCCATACCAAAAATTTAAACCATAAGTATATGGAATTATTTGAGGCATTTGGCCACCCTTACTCTTTTTGTTTATTAATTCACATATTTACTAATGATGCAACGATGATTAATAGAGTTTTTTCTTGGTTTGTGGACAATGACCCTAGCACAATGTGAATTTATTTATCTTTGGGATTCCTATATTTACTTACCTGGATTCATCTTATTTTTTTTGGTATGCCCATATTTATTTCCTGGGATCTATCTTCTGAGCCCTTATTTTTTATTTTGGGGTTCCCATATGCGTTTCTTGAGATTCAGCTTCTGAGAACTTATTTTTATATTGGGATGCCCAAACGTATTCCCCAGGGTGTATATTTTTAGCCTATGTTTATGATATTTGTCCATTAATTCCCTATGGTTGTGATTTTTTTCATGACCACCCTATGTTTATGATATTGGGAATGTCATCCCTTAATTAAGTTACATAGTTATGGCATCCCTGCTGGTGATACTCATGCATTATTATGCTCTCTTGAACAATGGAGATAATTACACTATCCCTAATTGATTACTTGATCATGGTATTGTACGTAGAACTCCACATCATTGATATATACATGTGGATGATTACACTATCCCGGGTGATGGGGACAATTATTCTCTTCTTGATCAAAGATTTTGAGTGGTGGGAATGACATCTCATCATTGAGATCTCTTTATACATAGCCTATGGGTCATAGTCATAGAGATTATATGACTTGGAATGTTAAGAATTCATATAGACTAGTTTTTAGGGATCACACATTGGAATAGATTTACATGGAAAGCATGGCATGACATCCCACTCAGAACCATATATATATGAGTTTTTTTTTTCAGAATACACCATACTTCATTATAGTGATTGGAAGTGAGTATGGGTGAACCCAGGGCTAGGAAATGTATCCCCCCTATGGTGACGTAGCTTTCCAAAATACATTTCTACTACTGTCCAAAGTAGGTATTGTTGACTGGGATCATTTACCTAGATATTGACTAAATTATACATGGGTTGAGTTGTACAATATTCGGCTCAATTCCCTTTTCAAAGGATATCCAGACGACTAGGATTACAGACTTGAGGATCAACTATTGTTGATTTATGTTATTCTTTAACTTACTCATGTATATATATATATATATGAGAGTTTATATATATATATATAAATATATATATATACATATACATATAAATATATATTCATGATGAAACATTGCCTATTTTTCTTTAATTAAAGACCCATGGATCAACTATCCTCCTATTCAATTAGTGAATTTTATTAAAATCATGTATGGAGAGTACACAAGCCTTCACAATGGTCTGAAATAATGAAGTCTAAGTCCATCATCTATAAAAATGTTAGCACAAACTGGGGGAAGAGATCTTGGAGTGTAGAATTCTATAAGATGCGAGTCCAAGGATGATTGCGAGGCTAATAAGTCTACAACACGATTACCTACATTCCTTGTGTGGGGATGCTCAATATCAGTATAAATGTAGAACTTTATTATATTAATTATGTAATTATTCTGCCAAGGGGTAGTTGATAAATCATTAAGAAAGGTCCAAATGATCTTGGAATATGTCCACAATTGAGGTTAGGATTTGGCGGGAGTGGAAAACTTCAATCCCATTTAGTATGGCCTTTTACTCCACTACGAGAGAGTCACTGAGTTCATAAGAAACATGAAATTCATAAACCACTAAACTAGTGGAGTCACACACTATAAATCCTCTGTACATCACCCCCTATTTTTACGCACCATCAGTATTCATTTTAAGACCCTTCGAGGGAGGAGACCAGCACACCCATCGGACCCTCACTATTGGATTGGGCACCTCGGAGTTTCTGGAAGTGAAACATCTAAGGGATAGGGAAAAATATTGGGGATGTGGCAGGCTTTCAAGATTGACCACCAGGTAGAAGGACTTCACAAACTAGTCTATTTTGTATGATGGATGTCTATTATGCTGATAATGGTTTTGGGATTTCCAAATGGACCAACAACCAACCATAAATAGAATCTCCCATGCCTCATCCTCGTGATTATTCCTATTATATTCCTCAAACTATCCCTAAAGTAAGTCCTCTATATAATCCACCTAACCAAGTTGATCTATGAACTCTCCCAGGACACCCTAGGTCCTACTTTCCCATTCAACATGAAAGAAGAGGTGTGGCGCGGTCTCTTCACTAGGGGAAAAACAACAGGGGAACTTAGAGGTGAGGTTGATGCCTTTTCTCTTCACCACTGGTTCTGTGGGGATGACATACTTTAGAACATTCCAAAAGTAGAAAATTATAATTATTTGGGACAACGTTACACCATAATATTTTCCCCCAAGGGTCGATACTAGCCACCCTTTGCATCAAATTTCTATAAGTCTTGGCTATGAATATTCCTAAATGTAAGCCTGAGAAGATTCACTGATCAGGGCCCTACTTCAGCTTGATTTATTCAAAGGTTTTTAATTAGGTGTGGTTTAGTATCACCTAGATAAAATAAAGGTGAGAGCTGGCTTGTTTAAATGCTAGGTTTGTGGTAGGACAACCTGGATACCCCAGGGGCTCTCCATCCCATTTACTCTCCCCAGAAGCTGATATCACCCTCCCCAAGGATCCATCTGAAGTGATGTTATAGGATCATTATATGTTCCCCCAACTTGTTCAAAAGGGGGTATGGATCCAATATATTCTATCTAATTTCATAGTATTACTTACCTCTAATAAATTTACTCCATAGATACTTTCCCTCAGTAACCTCCCATGCCAACTTCCCCGGAAGAGATTAAATTTCTTCCCCCACATTCCTTTTGTTAATTCCCCCATTATCCACAAATTTTAAAAGTCTAAACTAAGAGGACCAATGGAACAATCCTTCCCCTTGTACATCCAAAATGAAGGAGTTAAGGATATTTTAAATGTCCTAATGAATTGATTTTTTTACCTTGACAACTAAAATAATGTGAATGGGATAGATGATAGTACGTAGAAGATAAGGGTAATTCTTTGACCAAATGAAATAATGTGGTGTTTCTAGTTGTTAATACAGTTGGTCATATTATGGGATATTCCTTCAAATTTTCTGGATCATATTATTCCAAGGGAAATAGGGGCACCCAGGTACTCCATATGGAATGTATTTCCTCTAATACCCACGGATCGACTATAGTTTCACATTATTGGTTTTATTTAACTCATCCAGTTGTTCCTTAGCTAGACTGGTCATATTTCATGAGTGTGAACTTATGATAGCAGACTTATAGTTACGTCGTTGCAGTGTCCTACTAATATTATTTCTCAATCTTGTATGTGCCCTTAGAGTGTATTAAAACCTTATGTCTTCCTTTCAAGTTGATAATAGATTCTTTGTGGATAGGGATGAGACCCATAGTTTCATCATTGAGAGGGGTCACTAATGTGGATTCTTTTGATCATACTGGAGTAGCTTGATGATGTCATGGAGGTCGGGTATGTGGTTTGGCTTAGAGTTTGTACTTGAGCCTTATTCTCATGTATTATTGGCACATTGGAAAGAGGCCAGGGATTCATTTTGAATCTTGGATCTAAAATCAAAGAGTCATATCATGCATCATATTTGGAACATAGGATTCACATGATAAAGGCCTGTTAGTGTGTAATTTTACTAAAAATAGAGACTAATTTTTTATAGATTCAATAAAAACTAAATGGTGTTTTGTAGTATAGGTTTTTGGTTCCATTATACTCAATTAGGATGACTTGAATATATTTTTAATTCTAATTTAAACTGATTTTCATCTATATTGATTTGTTTAATAGTGAGGTTGATGACTCAGTCCTTATAAACATGAGGTGTATTAACCCTCGAAGGTCAATAGGGAATATGATGCACATGTGATGAATTCCTTGTAGATTTTTTTTATTAGTTTTCATTATTTAAAGTGTCACTAATAAATTATATAGTGTTTTCATGAAAATATTTTAATGAAATTATACTTAACCGACCTTCTTTTGTGTTTATCTAGTTTGGTTATTTTGTATGATGTTGATAGATACTTGAATGTTTCAGGTGAAGGGGACCTTGAGGGAATATAACTGTATACGGATGCTTGGTGAGTTTCAGTTCATTATCTCTTCTATTTTTTGTATCATGATGTCCAAGTTTTATTTCCTTATAAGGATGCTCGGAGATGATCAGGGCCCTTTTAGGTTGGGTTGATGGTTTTAAACCTCATAAGTCAGTGTGATATTTATCTTCCTTAGAGAGGTTTTATCTCTTTGTCCAGGTAGTTAGACCATGTAACCTAGTTGCAAGACTTGATCAGTGGGAATAGGGGGTAGGGCTAGAGGACCTTAGTTTTTACTCAATCCTTTATAGGTATTTGTTTAGTTTGATCGAGGGAAACCTTTATAATAGGTTCACCCATGTTTTTGGAATCCTTTTAGGGTAATTAGATTGGTTATATGCTTGTTTGACTCTGATTCATAGAGAGTTCTTGAGTTTAGTGATGTAGGCATATTGTTGCATTTGGATTTTGATAAAGTGACTAGGGTGATTTGATATCTATACTGGTTTTGATAGGAAGGGATATTTGAGTGTCTATCCAAATTGACCAGGGTTTCCACTGTCGCTAATGTAGTCAGAGCACGAGTAGACACTCATGACTGGGACAATGCGACATGATGGGTGGTCGAGGTGTAAATAGTGTCACATGAGAGGTTCCATATTTTAATGGAAAGATCCAATGGACTTAGGGAGTGTTTGGAATTATGTTTCATGTAGCATGGTCATATTATCCTTGTGATAAATTAATCATAGTAGTGTGAGTCGGGATATAATGGTACACTCTGGTTCTCTGTGGTTCCATTTAAATCATAAATTAGTGGGTGGTCATATGCGATTCGAGGAAAATATTTTCAATGATTTACATGTGAATAGATTCATGAGAGTTGTGGTTAATTGATTAATATCCCTCCATGGTATTTGAGACATTGAAAATAAATTGGGTGTTTGTGAGACGGTTGACCTATGGCTATACCTAGACACACATTGTCAGGATATGTGGTGTTAGGTGTCGGTTAAAGGCATTTATAGGCTATTTTTATGTGACCATGGATTTAAGAGAGATATAAAAACCTATCAATGGATCCTTATTTTACTTCTAGTTAGATATGATCATGCTCTAACTTGAAATCATCTTGAGTATGGTGAGATAACATCAGCTCTATTCCAAGCTTCTTTTCATCTTAAATGTATTTCCTAGTATGATGATGGAACCTATTGAGGTTTCTCTTGAGGAGTGGTATAATGTAATAAATATGGTGGGGAGTACACCATTGGTCATTTGAGGGTGGTGAAACTCATTTTCAATTGAAGTTCAATGCTTTTCATGAGACTTTGGTCTTTTAGTTTGGTTTTAAGATAATGATAAGGATACTCCTATGGTGCAGGGTATTGGATCGGTCATAGTTAAACTTCTTCCTTGATGGGAGAGTTGTTGGTGCTATGTGACTAGTCATTGTACATTCAAGATAGTATGTTTTTAAAATATTCTCAGGTTGAGAATATGGATGCTATTTTATCCACCAAGGATTATAGAATATGATAAAGTTTATGATGGGGATATTGTAAGGACCCATGTTTTTTCTGACTGGAATTTTGAGCAAAAATTTAAATTTTCTCTATCGAATTATTATAATCGGTAAAATGGAAATTTAATCTATCACATGAGCTTTAATAATTTTTCTAAACACTATATTGGTCCTGGTATAGGGTTTTTACCCTAATATAAGAGTTTTGTCAAATTTTTAATGGTTTGAATTTTTATGGAATAATTAGTATTTAATTTTAATTTATTAAATATTAATTTATTTTCACATGTTCATTTGGTCAAATATTTTAAATGGAGTTTCATAATGAGATTTTGTATTAGAAATTAATTCAATAATGGGTATTTTTCCTAGGTGAGGCATAAACTCAGGTCAAGTTTTGGGGCCATTCTTGGGCCCCTTTTTCTTTTTCTGTTCATTTTCTTCCTTTTCTTTTCTTCTTTCTCCCTTTAGCTTCTTGAATACCCCCACCCCACATGGGGTCCCTTATTCATGAAACTAAGAGATAAAATAGATATAGAGAGATAAATATAGAGAGGGAAGAAGATAAGTACCATTGTGAAGCTTGGGAGGAACTAGATCATTGTGCGGTAGCCATGGATCGTGGAAATAGGTAAAGAATCGGTGAATTTTGAACAAAGGTAGGACATTTTTTATTTTTTCATTAAATTACCCTATATTGTCTATTTAAAAGTTTTAATATCTTATTATTATTTCTTAGGACCCCTCATGGGTCAATCTATATCTTTTGAGGAGAAAACAGGCGTTTTGAGTGATTTCAGTGGTTTCCCATTTGAAAATCCTGATCACACGGTGTGTAGTTCATGAACACACACCTTGTATTATTAACATTTAGAGAAGATGATTTTTTTTATAGTTACACACCATTTATGGGGAATACACTCCATGTACTTATACCTGGTCATGTAGTAAAGTACCCCTCCAGACAGCCTATGTAGGGGCCCATGGTCATGTAGAGAACATGGCCATACCCTGTGCGGGTTACATGTTGTGTAGAGGTACACGACCATGAAAAGTATATGGTTGGGACACATGAGGTAAAAATTGAGGTACCCCAGGTAGGTAACATTCCTTGTACATGAATAGAATTCCATGTACTTGGGTTTTTACAAGCCAAGTCCAGCAGAAGTACACACCCGGGTGGGGCTTTGGGATGCATTCCATGTACTGAGTATACACTCTGTGTACTTACCCTTCCTACCCTTTGATATTTCATATGTTTATACCCCAAGAATGGAATTGGATATTTTAGTATTAAATTTTTATTATCTTTCCAAATAGATCATAATGGGAAAACCCTTGAGGTAAATTTAGGAATCCTAGGTGGAGTTCCAATATTTTTCCCAAAAAGATAGATTATTCCTCCAGTAATTAAATCCAATAATATAGTAAGATTGATGCCTTGATATTATATGTTACATGAGACATATAAAATTAAAAATTATTTTGTATCTTTCCCCTTAAGGTAATCTCCCTTGTGAGATGTTCCCTTCTAGTCCAGGAGGTCGTGAGGTTAGTTGTTTTTTGAGGATCCCATGTAGGATACCTCTACTTTTGTTTGGTCCTAAAGGATCCCATGTAGAATGCCTCTATCATATCACTATTATTGAGGGTCCCCTGAGGGATTTATTCTCTTATATGATGAAATAGGTAATCCCTTATAGGATCCCTATACCTGCTTACTCTTTTAGAGGATCCCATGTAGGATGCATCTACCTTCAGGTACTGCTAATGAGGGTCCCATGTAGGATGACTGATCCTATGTATCGTTCTGAGGATCCCATATTGGATGCCTATGTTTAATTTACACCACGTATCCCATGTATTATTACCCATTTTACCTTCAATTTTTTATATTCCAAGTAAGATACCTCTCATGTGTTATGAATTGAGGGACCCAGTGGGTGCGCCGATGTTTGACAGACCCTGAGATTGTATCTCACGTTTGGGTATAGATGGTAATAGGTTTTACATTAAAACCCATTATGAACTTGTAATCCATGAGTTTTTGTAATTATTTGTGGGTTTAGGCATTCTTATACCCTCACTCTTTTATTTATTCATTCACCTATTTACGATTTATGTGGAGATGATTACTAGAGGTGATTATTAGTTTATGGTCATCAATCCTAGCACAATTCAAATTTATTTTTCTTTGGGATGACCATACATACTTATTAAGATCCATATAATTCATTTATTAGGTTTCCCAAATGTATTTTCAATGATCAATCTCTTTATCCATTATTTTTATATTGGTATTCTTAGATGTGTTTCCTAGGATTTGGCTTCTGATGCCTCCTTTTTATATTGGGATGCCCAAAATTATTCACTAGGGTCCAGATATTTAGCCTATATTTATGAAATTTGTGCATGATGACCCTATGTTTGTGATTTTGGTCATAGATTACCTATGATTATGATATTTTTTAATGATATTCCTTGATTAAGAAACATAATCATGTAATCCCTACTGATGATACTCATTGATGATTACGATCTCCCAATCAGCGGGGATGATTTTTCTTGCCCTGATTTATTACATGGTCATGCTATTGGATATGGAATTACGCATCATTGATATATACTCATGGATTATTACACTCTCTTTGGTGATGGGGGTTATTATTCTCTCTATAATTAGAGACCTTTAAGGGTGGGAATAATGTCTCAATGGTGTACTCTCCTTATACATCGCCAAAGGGTCTAGCCCAAATAGATTATACTAGCTGAAATTTCAGGATAGTTGAAGGACCAGGGTCTAGGGATTAAACATTAGACTATGTTTACAAGGAGATTGTGGCATGGATTCTAACTCAGTATTGTATTCACAAGATTGTGCTTTGTTATATCGAATCCCTCATTATCGTGATTGGAGACAAGTATGAGTGAACCCAGGGTTACAACATGTATCCCCTTATTGTGACATATCTTGATTATATATATTTCTATCACTGATAAAAGATGGTATTATTGATTAGGAATATGGAACCAAAGTTTGAATTAATTATACACTTCTTGATTGGTTTGATATCCATCTCAATTCCCTTTTCACAGGATTTCTAGATGATCGAGATTATGGACCCATGGAATAAATTATTTTTCACCTTCCACATGTATATAAATATTTATGTATATATATTTGAATATATATACACACATATATATATATACATGATGGAACATTGACCAATTTCTCAGGACTATGGACCTAGGATCAGCTATGGTATCACAATATTTGTTTTATTTATCTTTTTAAGTTGTGTCTCGTCTAGGCTGATTATATTTCATGATCATGCAATTATGACATCAGATTTATAGGTTCATCATTGGGGTTTCCTACTGAGATTATTTATCACCCCTATATGTGGTCCTTGGTGTGCGTGCATACCATATTTTTACTTTTCAAGTTGAGCACAAATGCATGGTTGATAGGGATGATGACCAGAGTTGCATGATCAAGCGAGGTCGCCTGTGTGGATTCTTTTGATCATTTTGGAGCCGCTCAGAAGTTTCATTTATACTAGGTATGTAGTATGGCTCAAATTTAGTAGTTGATCCATGTAATTTTATTTTATTTTTCTTTATATACTCTTACCAGTATGGTCAAACTAGTGGGTGACCAATGGTTTATGTATGACATGACTATTTTGGATTTTCTAGCATTTCATTTATTATTATAGAAAGTTCTATTTTATTTTATTTACTTCTTATGAACTTTGTGTATTTATTCTATGGTTGATATTTGGTTATTTATGTTGTTTTTACTTTGATATGTGGGTATAGTATCCCCACTATACCACCTTTATACCCTCTCTTTTGGTCAGTAGCCACTGGCGTATGGGGAGGCGTTCTTGAGGCCTTGTGGAAAACTGACTTGGGAAATGGTTTATTGGAACCTGGGTCAGCACATTACATGGATAATTCCCATATTACTCAAACATAATACATTGAAATCATTGACAATTTTTCATTCAATGACCCTTATTTCTACATAGATAACATCTTCCCCTCAATTTGAGATACTCTTCTAGTTTCTTCTTCCCACCTTCTAGACAAGTAGGAAGATAAATCTTCTTTCCTCTATGTTTATTTCCACATTAACATTCATAAAAGTTCATATTCCTCTTATTTGATACTTTAAGAATCTCACTAAAGTTCAATTTGTTAGTAATATATCATAAGAGTTGATTAGGCATAATCACAAAATCTATCCCTCTAGTCATCATCCAATTTGGTTTCCTATAGTCACCAAATTTTTCATCATATTCACTGTTAACATAATTTCTTTTGGTTGCATCTATTTACTAAAATAAAAAAGTGTAAGCAACACTAATAAAAATGGAAAACCACATGGTATGAAAAATAATTTAAATGGTCTCAATAATGACACATTATTTTAAATATATGACGCCTTAGGATTAGCCTAATTCATAAATGTTCATCATCTACTAAAATACATCATGATGGTTTGTAAAGATTTTTTAAATTTATGAAACATATCCCATGGGATTGTCAACTCAAGTGTACAAAAAGGAATATTTTCATGCACTGGGTGACAATCGATTCCTTGTTAATAAACCCTTTTCAGAGTTATTACCACAATGTGCCTCAGTGTGAGAGCCACATCCACTTATAGTATTTAGATAGGGATTTAATTTCATGAAAAACACTTGCTCAATTATTTAATAAAATTACAAGACATTTTATTATACTTTGAATTATCCTTATACTTATTCTTAAATACATCCCTAGACATATGCTTGGAAATATTCCTAGGGATCTCACTAAATATTTCTCATCCTGCTTTCAAAAGGTTAACAGAACCTATCCTCTAATACCAAATATAGAATCCTAGCCTTTTCATACATGTATATTACATCTTTTTAGATGAATATTCATTATATTACACTAGAACACACCTAATGGCCATAATAATTTAGTGTATCTGAATACATGTAAACAAAAACAACTTGTCCATAAGTGAGATACATCTTCACCCACTATGACCTTTATATCTAGAAACATTTATAGACATATCATACATAATACATTTCTTTATAAAGTGGGAAAAGGAAACATAAGAAAGGGTGAGATCAGATGATCGGTAAGGATAAAAAAGTTGATACATAAATATAACATGAAAATAAGAGTATGATAACATGAGAATAACATTTGAAAAAACATACCCAAAATATCAAATATCATAATTGTGATTCATGGAATAAATATTGGAAGTTCATAAGACAAGAATCATAATAGAATCAAAGAACATGATCCGTTAGAGCATAATATTAGATTACGACGTATATTTGTGGCATACACATAAGCATAGATACTCATTTTCATATTATCCTAGGATCATTTTCAAGGATATCATAGTGTAATGGGTTTACTCCCCACACCATCATAGTAGTCATGTTTCACCCTAAGACCATCATATCAGAAAAATTACCTTACTGAACTAGGTATATTCACTTTTCCAATCATGTCTATCTCATGAGATATAAATTTTTACCCAATGTATTGGAGGGAGATATAGGTCCCACCAATCTCATAATGAAAACCATATTTATATACTCTATAATATCATAAAACATTCATCACGTCATACATCATGAAATGAAATGGGTTTAAAAAACATTTCATCATATTATAACCTCTAAAAAATAGAAATATTTCATCATCATTTCATCATTTCATCATAGCATAACCTATTTAAATGGATGTGGGTTTTATAAAAATGTTATCATTGTATAACCTGAGGAAGAGAAATGGGATTCATAAACATCATGCCATCATAAACATAAACTATTCATAGGAAGAATAATAATGGTATCCTTGGATCATATCCCCAGTAAGGAATAACTAACATCAATGTAGGTCTTCTCTATAACACCATATGATTTTATTGTATGTATCTTTTAAAATTTAACATCTTTGATAATTTATGATTCATGCAACAATGAGTTTAAAACCATAATATACTATTAAATATGACCGTTGGAATAATAACGTGACTCTTAGGAATAGAAATACTACAATAGAATAATAACATCACCTATGAAAGTATAAATAAAATTTATTTTTATTATAAATAAAAATATTATATATTTATATCTTAGAAAAAGTAGATAAATTTTTCAAAAATGATAAATTTAGTGTTTATATTTTTGTGAAACAAAAATGTTTATTTACAATTTTATAATAAATATAATGATTTAAAAAAAATATTTTCATAAAATAGATTCACGAATTAATATTTTGTTGGTTTATTATTAGAAGATAATTTATTTATACATTAATTAAATTCTCAAAGATTTATAAAATCAATTATAATTTTAAAATGGGTATTTTTCAAATATATGATTATTTTAATTAAAAAAATAAATTTATAATATTTAGAAAATTATATTCAATAAATTAAGTCCATTTTTGAATTCTAAATGTGAAAAAATTGTTAGGGTGAATTTTTGGTATTTTTCTAAATTAGTTGAAATTTTGGTGAATAATGAAATACGGTAATTTATGGTATTTACATTGTATGTAAACAAATGAATTATTGAGTTTTTAATGATGTTTGGATGAGGTAATAACCCATTGACTCGAAATCACATACACTATTTTCTATATGTATTCACAATAACCAACAATATTCATAGTCTGGAGCCAAAATAATAAACAAATAAATTAAATAGTCAAAAAACACTCCTCTCCACCACTATAAATATCACCCCTCATCATCCCTTATCAACAAACCTCCATAGAATTGAATATTCCTTATATTCTTCCCATTTAATCTAAAAAAACTCTCCCCTGATTTTTTTATTTTTTTTTTCTTACCAAAACACCATTTCCAAGTCCCTTAAGGGGGTTTTCAAGGAGGTGACACTCAAGTGGTAAAACCTTCTCTCTCTCTCTCTCTCTCTCTCTCTCTGTCTCTTTCAATTTCATTTCATTTAATTTCTTATCCTTACCAAACCTCACATTCACAAAGTGTTATGATAAATCCAATATATTTTTATACTGTAATTTTATTATGTTAATGGTATATCAACCATTAATTCTCTTCTCTTCCCCTTTTTATTCTAAAAATGAAAACATTGTCTGTGTGATGGAGATTTGTCACATTCATGGATGAAGAGTTTCCATTTTTCAATTACACCTTAAATCCTGGTCATAAATACATTTTTATGGTTAAAATAAACTTAAATATATTTAATACAACTTATTTAATATTTCAAAACCAGTATATATACATAATATTAATTCATAAGATAGAACTAGTTTGTGATGATCGAAAAAATGCAAAAAATCTAAATTGTTATCATTAAATATTTTTCTAATGAATCATCCCCATATCAGAAAAAAATGATATATAATAAAATTAAATATCCTAAATGTTAATTAAGAACATATAACTTCAATTATATGTAATTATTTCCATTTTACAAGATCTTTCATACATGAATAGAGGTGAACCAATCATGAAATCCAAGGAAACAAACACTCCCAAAATGATGAAATAGAATCTTCTAACTCATAAAAAAGGCCATAAAATAACTTAATAAAAATATAAGAAATAAAATAAATGTTTATTAGGTTCTTAAATAAATTATTAAAAAAATATAATCTTGTTATCCATGAGATTATATACAAGTGCAAAACACTTTCAGACATAAGATATGGGGTTTCTTATCTCACTTTTATTTCTGTGAGATTTCCCTTATTCATCACTTATTTCATTTTTACGATGTATATATGCTTAAATTTGATATATAATATCCTTAATACATTTATCTTAATGGTATTAAATGTTTTTCTTGATTATTATTAATTTGTATTATATATGATTTGATTGATTACAAAGTTGTAAGGGATTCTCCCTTACCCCCATTTTTCCTTCAGGTTACACTTTCTCTCTCTTTTCCTCAATATAATTTTTATATATTTTTATATAATTATACCAATTTATTTTTTTATTTTAAAAAAATATTTACCTAGATCAATTCTTTTTTATTTTGTTGGAAAATACATGTTTTATAAGGTTCCCTTCACAATACCTCCCGACAAGAAAGCCTGATTTAAGGGAACTTCCCAATTTTTTACCCATTTTCAAGTAACATATATAATATATTTGAAGAAAACATTATTTTTCTAAAATAAATGTTTTTATCATTAAAAAAAATATTTTTTCATTTCTGGTGTTATACAAACAATTATTACTTTTCCCTTTTAAGGACTCTTTTATATTTTCTCTTAAACTGCACTGAAGTGGCCCATTTCTAAAGTTTCTTAAAACAATTACATGTTCTCTCTTAAGTTGGACATAATTTGTACTTAAAAAATAAATTCATTTTCCTTAAATTTTATTTTCTAGGATATACATATTTACAATATTATTTTATGAAAAATAAAAATAATTTTTCCCAAAGAACTATTCTTTACAAAGTAAAAATGATATTTCTCTTAAGAATCCCCCGATGATTTTATTAGAGTATTTTCATCTATTCAAATGACCTCTATTTAATATTATAATTAATTGGGATTGATATTTTACGATATCATCTTCCATATTTTATTAAATGGTTTATGACCAATTTGACTATGGATGTGCTATCTTAATACCATTCACCATATTACTCAGAATGGTTAGTGATTATGTTTGCTGATTGGGGAAAGTTATTTACATTTGATATATGTTGTTTATGATTTATCTCATTCATATGAGTAATAAATTGGACTTATTAAGTGAATGGTAGGGATGGCTATATCCCCTCGATGCATCGGTAGGTCTCCTAAGACAAACCAGATTGGGATTTGGCCGAGGGATTACACATTTATTTTCAGATGTCCTGGTTGAGGCCTCAATGGTATGTTTTAGATGTCCATCATTATTCATTCCATCATTATGATACTATTAATTGATTATCCATGCAATTATTATACTATTATAATATCCATGGTTAAGTCTCATCATCATATGATTATTTATATGGAATTATTTATTCATATTTTATTCCATACATATTATGCTCAATATTATGTTTTAATGGTATGTGTTTTTAGTTATTCATGTTTCTTTTTTGGTTATGTTTATTGATTTCAACTTCCAATTTATTTTTTACCCTTACTAAGCATCTGATATCACCCCTTTATTATGTTTTATTTTTTCCCAGGAAGCAATTATGTATATTATGAATGGTTTTCAAGGATAATCTTAGATTTTGTGGATTCTTTCAATGGAGTTGTTATGTCATTTTTTCTTTCTTTTTGTAATGTAAAACTTATGTTTGTATCTAGTTTTAACAAATATATGAAACTATTCAGTCCTTCAGGATATCACTTCCTTGTTTATTATACCATTTAATAAAGTAAATCACCAACTCTGAGCTACTGGGTTCAGGGTACTTATAGTTGGTATCAAAGTATTTTTAGTAGAAACATTGGAAAAAATATTTTGAAAACATAGATTTAGGAACATAACCCTAAGATAAACTATTAATATAAACATAAAATAAATCCTAGAATTTTGGAAAGGTATAGATTATGTGGGTATTCCTAGAAATATATCCTTTTCATAATACTACAAGTGGATGTGGTTGTATAACAGGTGTACCTAGGGGTAACAAATCTGATAAGGTTCCTAAGGCCTGACTCGACATAACTTGGTATAAAAAAATGGACCTTGTTGTGTACCTTCTTTTAAAATCCAGGGGTATATGATTATGATAATTCAAATTTTCTTTACAAAAGATTATCAAGGATTTAAAAAGTAATAACATCCCTAAAGAAACCATGTTTATGATTATGATATTAGTCATGCATAAATTTCTAATTTATGTTAAGTGTTCTTCTAGTTTGATATTAGGAATTACCATTCATAACCTAATTTAGGGTACTCCATTATTTAGAAATGAAACATAGTAAAAGTAATGGAAATTGAATCAATGCACATATTCCATATAGGGATTTCATTAATATAGAAGATAATGATATTAGATAAGAATCTTCAACTATAAATGAGAAATTTATAACTATATTGGGAAAATTGACTTAGTTTATAAGTAATAACCTAACTCGCATAGAGAATCATAATCTATAATGCAACATAATAATGTAAGACTACTTCATGTGAAAAAAAACTCAATTATTAAATGGGGATACAAATCCATTTATAGATGAGAAATGGATATGTTCTATAGAGAAGATATTTCTTGATTTGGGAAGTAATGAAATGGATAAGGTTATCATGAAAGTTTATCATCTCTCGGGATACTTGGATCAATGGTGGTCATTGATTCAAAACAATAAGGAAATAGAGGAAATTTTAAAATTGGAATTGAATAATTTTAATTAATTTTTTTTGAAAAATATTTTCTTAGAGAACAATAAGAGAATATAGAGAATTAATTCTTGATTTTGAGATAAAAAGAGGATGAAAATGTATCCAAGTATGAATCCAACCTTACAAGGTTATAGAGTCATGATATGGACTGCATTCATAATACAAGGAGAAAGATTGACAATTTTTGTGATGAAATTTATCCAATTCTATGAAGGGAAATAATCTCCCAAACATTATCATCATAGGAGGATATAGCAACTTATGCTATCAATATAGAGAAATAATTATTCAAGACATACGGTTCTAAAGGTAAACAAGATAAGAAAAGGATGGAAGATTAAAAAATGGATAAGGAGAATAAATTAAAGAAGGATTTCACCATGTGTGATACTGGTAGAAGAAAACACCCTGGTGCCTACTTAAAAGGAAAATTAGATAACCTCAAATGTGGTGAGAAAGGCCATCATTCTCATTATTTCAAGGGAGATGGGAAACTATGAAAATGATATTCTGAACCTTCAAGGAAAATCTCCTCAAAAAAGGCCATGGGAGAAAGGACAATTTGATTCAATCACACTAGTTGAGGTTGAAGTTCCTAATTATGTGGTAGTTGGTAAATTAATCCTATCTTCAAATATAGACAATTCTCTATTTTATTCTAAGTCATCACACTCTTTTATACCTACCCAACATTCCATGAAAATTATTTATTTTATTTTTGATTTAATAAGGGACTTGTTAGTCAAAACTTCTAAGATTATTCTCATTGCAACAAAAATGTGTTGGTCAGTCCCCATTTTAACCAATAAATGTTCTTTAGTTGTTGAACTTATCATCATATCTATAGTGGAATTTGATATAATCCTTAGTGTGGATTGTATTTTAAAATATTATGTGAAAATTTATTTCAAGATGAAGGAAAATATGTTTTTTGAGGAAGATGTAGAATCCCATATCTTTTTAGCAGAAACCTCATCACGTGATTCTTATCTAGATCTAACACAAGTATATCTACTGAATAAAATTACTAGGGAGAAATAGAAAACATCATCTATGTATGAGGAAATACATATTCAAATTTAGTATTTACCTATTTTACAAGAATAAATAGATTTATTTCTATAGGATTTACCTGAAAATCCTCCAGAGTGGGAAGTTGAGTTTTCTATTGATTTTATCCCTGAGAAATGTCTAATATCAAAGACTCTCTATATAATGGACACTTTGGAATTAGTGGTTCCAAATAAAAAAACTATAGGATTTGAGTAATAATGGATTTATTCTACCTATTTTTTCTCCAAGGGGAACCCTTGTTCTCTTTGTCAAGAAGAAAGATGAATCCATGAGTCTGTGCATTGACTATAAAGAAATCAATGATATTAAAATAAATAACTAGTATCATCCACCTCACATTGAAGATTTATTTGATCAACTTCACACAGATCAATATTTTTCAAAGATTGATCTTTTATCTAGATATCATAAATTTCATGTGAAGAAGGGAGATATTACAAAGACAATATTTCAAACATGGAATTGACATTATGAGTTTACATTAATGCCATTTGGATTGACTAATGAACCCTATACTTTTATGGATCTAATGAAAAGAGAGTTCAAGAAATATCTTGATGATTTTTTTGGGGTATTCATTGATGATATATTAATATATTCCAAAATATATGAGGATTATGTGAACCACTTAAGTATTTTTCTGAATACTCTTAGAAGAAAATAGTTATACGGGAAACATAGAAAGTGTGTATTTTGGGATTCAAACAGTTTATTTTTTTCACATTATCTCTAAGGATGGAATCTCAGTTTATCTTATGAATACAGAGTTAGGTCAGGAATTGCCTACTCCAATTAATATAACATAGGTATGTAGTTTCATTTGTTTAGCAGGTTACTATCAATATTTCAGTCAGACATTTTCCTGGTTATCAAACCTGTTAACCATGTTTACTTGAAATGGGGTTAATATTATTTGGACAAAATAATGTAAAGACTGATATGAATAATTGAAGACGAGATTAGTGTATTATTTGATATTGACTCTACCATCAGTAAATGGTGTATTTGTGATTTATAGTGATGCATCAAAGAAAGTACAGGGATATGTCCTTATGCATAAAAAAGAGTTATTTCATATTCATAAAGGAAGTTGAAAACTCATTAACAGAACTATCCAACTCATGATTTTGAGTAAGCTTCTAATCTTTTCTCTAAAAATATTTAGAAACTATCTCTATGATAAAATATTTGAGATATATATAGATTAAAAGTGTTTGAAATATATCTTCTCAAAAAAATAAATCAACATGAGGAAAATGTGATTGATTAAGCTACTCAAAGATTATGATTTTTAAAAAAACTATCTCTTAGGAAAAGAGAATAAGGTTTCATATTCTTTTAGAAATGAGGATCATGGATTTTTGAAAAAAATGAGGATTTAAAAGGATAATGTGTACATAGATCTAGTAAAGATGGATATTTTCACACCCAAGTTCGTCATTAAATGTACTTATATTTATTATATTTTTATCCAAACATCCCCCGTAAGTCCCCCCTAATCCCAAAAAAAAATTGGTGGCACTTGGAGAAGTTTTTAGGGGAGAAAGGAGGGTTCAAAGTTTAGGTGCATGGTTTGCAAAACTGTGCACGCAAACCGTGCACCCATGTCCATCTCATTAAAAATGAGTTAAATTACTTCTTTTACCTCTAGGTATTTGTCCTAATTCACCCCTGTCTTCCCCAATTCTAACTTAACAACAACAGAATCCCTCAAATTCTATCAAATCTTCATTGGAACTCCATTTTGAAGAGGGGTTTGTTGGAGGAACTTCACACAATCACAAGTAAGTGTTTCTCCCTCTTAGTTCCTCCCATTTTCATGAATTTTCTTCCATTTTCCTTGAATTCCAAAATTACTAGAGGGAAGGGTATCGAATATAGGGTTTAAATTTGTGTTTTATTGGTCCAATATTTTGATTTTAGGCTCGATCTACCTTCCTTGAGGTGCAATAGTGGTGTGATTGAATTTTCACACAAAGGATTCAATGTTTTAAAAATTTTGGTAGGTGATTCCATGAATATGAAATCCTTGTGACTTAGCTTGATGTGTTTATAATATTTTCATGTTTATCTCATTTTATTATTGGTGCGTAGATTGGTTTTAGTGGTATTTGTAAAGAAAGTGAAGTTTAAGTGCCGTTTTTATGAGAAAATGGGTTTTTTTTCATAGAAATATTTTATTGGTTCATTTGGGGATGTCATATAACTACTTAGTTGATTTTATTGAAATATATTATGTCTGAAAAGATTTTTTTGGATGTTTATCTCCTTTTGTTTTTTCTGCAAATTTTTTAATGGTGTTTGTGAAGCATATGAACTTTAAGTGCCATGTTTGAGTAAAAATGGAGGTTTTACAAAGATATCACTTATTTTTTTTGGTGACTTATAAGTGTACACATTATAAGGACCCAACCTTATTACATTACATAATCTTGATTATAGTCAAGAAATCAATTCCTTTTAAATCCAGGATCTTTTCAAGTTTAGAGATTTAGATAATTGGGACATAATAAATTCATAACATTACACATTGTTATAGAGTGGATACCATAAATATGGTTTCCATTTTTTTTCAAAATATAAAACATTAAAGATTAAAACATTATTTCTTATAAAATTCTTCAAACATTTGTCTTGGCTTCCTTATTTTTCTTAAACATCCTTATGACATGTAAAAATCATTAAGAAAACTTGGGATGATAACAAAAAGATCAGTAAGGGATGTAAAAGAATGAAAGAGCACATTAGTTCATGAATACTTGTAACGTATGAAAACATTTCCAAAAGACATATTCATCACTTATATATACTTACTTTGTGAAACATGAGATTTAAAAAATATTTAAAAGACACATCAGAACCTAAATATAACAACAAAGGCATCTTGGGGAATTACTTACATAATCTTGTAACCCTCTCGGCTACCTTATAATTTGTAACCCTCGCAGCTACCTTACAATTTGTGTAACCATCGCAGTTACATTTGGAGTAACCATTTGGACAACCTAAAAATTACACTTAACCAATGAATTGGAGGGAAATATTGATCTCACCCTTCATTATAAAAAATTTCCATAACCCTGAACACAATCATAAAATAGGAATAATTTCATAAAAATATTACCTTTGAAATTTTGTAAAACAAAATTTTTAAAAGAGGATTTTAAAAGATAATACCTTTACATAAATAATATATATTTAATAGAGTGGATAGAATATGTATAAACACTGTAAATACATATAATTAAACATAATATAAACAAAACCCATCACATAAATAATTTTAATACCACATAAATAACAAAGTAGAAGGTTAACCCAAAGAATGGAAATCGGGTTAATAATTCCCTTACCTCAGGTTTGTCCTACTTTAAACTTATTTAAACCTCCTGTATAATGGTTAAAAGAGGGTTATTAATATCTTATAGAAACATATACATATTTATAATACCTTATATGATCATATTACGTCATTTCACCCATTAATTGTTTGTATTTTGTTCCTTGCACTGTTTTTTGGTGAGTTCTTTAACTGATTTCCATGATTGGTTCATGATGGATGTTCTTGTCGATTGGAAGTGAGACTCCAAAATTAAAATGGAGTGGTATTTAAAATTATTATGAATCCATAAATTATAACATTTATCAATTTTTAATCTTAAATGATGATTATTCATAAGTTAAAACATTAATGATGTTTGTTTAGATCATTTTAGTGGTTCTTTGATAATAACGACCTCAATTTGTTTTATAAATTAAAACCATGTGTAAAAAAGAATTACATAACCATGTATGAGACATAATAAATATATTATAACATGGTTAAAACATAAAAATGTTTTCATGACCAGTATTTAAGGATTTAAAGAAAATTGAAATCACATCGTCCATGATGTTGGTAATTCGATACATCATGAATAATGTTTTTAATTACTTGAATAAGTGGGGGAGGAGAAGAATATTGATGAGGAATTTTCCATGAACATTAGAAAATACATAATATACATGATTTTTGAGCTTTCATTCCTCTTGGATAAGAGAAGGTGAGGAAAAAGAAGAAAGTAACTCAAAATAAAAGAAAATTTGAGAAATCTCTAATGAAAAATTGGCAGCCTAACGGCGTAGCTTAAAATTTCATAAAACAATTTGATAAGAGATAATGGGTCTCTCATACTTATTAAATAATATGGTAATTAAGTTGGATATTAAATGAAATATCCCAAAATAATCCAAAGTTAATGAAAAATAATAACATAAAATGGAAGGAAAGAAAGAAAATGAAAGAGGATGTTTACCTCTTGATCTCTTCTCCTTGAGATCCCTCTTAAAGACTTTGGTTTATGCCTTTTGGTGAGACCAGTAGCTCTAGAACATAGTAAAGAGCCTTGGGAGGAATATTTGGAAGAAATTAGGTAATTTTTAAGGCATTAGAGGTGTGGTAGGAAGATGGGAATGAGGTTTGTATTTATAGTGGAGGAGAGGGGGTATTTTTCATTATTTTAATCATTATTACAATATTTTTACTCAAGACTATGAATAATATTAATTCATGTGACCCCAAATAGTAATAATGGCATGTGAGTTTTAACCAAGTGGCCTTACATCACTTATGATGTCAAAAATAGTGTATTTTACTGATAATTTGAATATACGGTATTTTGTCGTATTTCACTATTCATAAAAAATTCATGAAATTCTGAAAAATACCAAAAAATAACCCTTACCATTTTTCAGCATGTAGAATTCAAAAATGAACTCAATTTTTGAAAATAATTTTATAAATATTATTAATTTAATTTTTAAATAAAATCATACTTAATTCAAAAATTAATAATTCAAAAACAATAACTACTTTTATCTCACATTAAAAAATTAACCAAGTTGTCATTATATTAAATCCTTAAGAAAATAAAATATTAATACAATTTACTATTCATTAGGGTCATATTAATATTCTTAAGGGTATGTTACTATTCATCAAAAAATATAAGTTGGTTTCATTAGACTCTAAATAACTTACTGAACACAATTATAGATGACCATTTTTTGAAATTCAAAACATCAAAGTGGAAAAATTATTTTTAAAAGATAGTTATAAATATCTACTTAAAACAGAGTTTCATGAATTTTCATTTACTTTTTTTAAAACCTAGGGGTGTTACATTATCCCCAACTTCTTGAAATTTTTTCCTCGTAATTTTATTTTATTCATTAAACAAGTGAGGGTACCTTTCTCTCATAGCATTTTTAGACTCCCATGTTGCCTCTTCTACCATGTGGTTTCTCCACAAAACCTTTTCCTGCTGGATTACCTTATTCCACAATACTTGTTCCCTTTGATGAAGGATCTAAACTAGTTTCTCTTCATAAGATAGGTTCTCTTCCAGCTGAACTACTTCGGGGCTCAAAACATGAGTTAAATCTAGCACATATTTCCTCTACATCGAAACCTGAAAAATATTGTGCACCTGAGACAAACTTGGAGGCAAAGCTTCTCATTATGCAACTCGTCCAAATTTCTCTAGGATTTCAACAGGACCGATGAACCACAGACATAGCTTCCCTTACTTACCGAAACATATCACACTTTTCCAAGGGTATATTTTACAGAAAACATGGTCACCTACCTCGAAAGAGGATTCCTTCCTTCTGTTATCTTCATAACTTTTCTGCCTGCTCTGATCTGTCCTCATGTGCTGCCAGATCATCTTCACTTTCTTAGACACTTCCTCTACTAATTCTGGCCCCATAAAATTTCTTTCACTGACTTCATCCCAAAATGATGGAGTCTGACACAGCTTTCTTTACAAAGCCTCAAAAGGTACCATCTGTATACTAGAATGAAAACTATTATTATAAGAAAAATCAACTAAAAAAAAGATACAGATCCCAACTTACCTAGTAGTCCATTGAACAAGCTCGAAGAATATCCTCCAATGTCTGAATCGTTTGTTCTGACTGGCCATCTGATTGAGGATGAAATATTGTATTGAAATTTAATTCTATGCCCAATGACATTTGAAGTCCCTTCCAAAAGTTAGAAGTGAACCTGGGATCCCAGTCAGATACAATGGAAAAAGGAACTCCATGTTTCCTGACAATCTCTTTGAGGTACATTGGAGAAAGATTATTCAAATACATTGTATCTCGAATAGAAAGAAAATATGAAGATTTTTTAATCCAGAAAACAATAACCTAAATCGAATTATTACCTTGATTAGTCTTTGGTAGTACCACCACAAAGTCCATGGATACATTATCACATTTCCACTCTAGCACTGGAAAAGGCTGAAGCATCCACTTCGGTAACTGTCACTCTGCTTTAACCTGTGAACATGTCAAACATTTCACAGTAAAATCAGAAATATCTATTTTCATTCCATCCCACCAATAATACTCTTGAAGGTATTTTTAAATCTCATTACTTCTAGGATGAACCGAAAATGGAGAACTATGAGCTTCACACAATAAATATTTATTCAACTAAGAATCACAAGGCACACACAACCTTTTTCCAAATCTTAAAATGCAATCTTTATCAAGGCTAAATTCTGGAGACTTACCCATTCTAACCAATTATACCTTTTCCTATAGCTCATAGTATTCCTTCCGTGCTTTGTTAATTCTGTCTGATAATGATGACTGCACTAAAACCTGAGACAAAATAGAGGTTTTTTCTACACCAACAACTTCTAAGCCAAAATTATTCAAATCATTAATCAAGGGATCATTTTCCAAGTGTAACAATGTTAATGATACATGATGTTTTTTACTCAAGGAATCTGTCACTTTTTTTTTCTTATTTGGGATGGTAATTGATCTTGAAATCACAATCCTTTATCAGTTCAAGCCATCTTTTATGCCTCATGTTTAATTCATTCTGAGTGAATATATAATTTAGACTTTTATGGTCAGTATATATTTGACATTTGGATCTGTATAAATGTTGTCTCCAAATTTTCAAAGAAAAAACCACATCTTCCAATTCCAAATAATGTGTGGGATAATTTAACTTATGAGGTTTTAGTTTTCTTGAAGCATAAGAAATTATCTAATCCTTCTACATCAAAAAACAATCAAGTACCTTCAAAGAAGCATCACAGTAGATGAAAAACTCACCATTTCGAGAAGGCAAGTCCAAAACTGGATCTTTCACCAATCTCTTATTTAGTTCTTGAAAACAAATATCACATTCTTCTATCCAAATAAATTTAACCCCTTTTAATGTTAACTTAGTTATCAGGCTAGATAACCATGAAAAGTTCATAAAAAACGTCAGTAATAACCTGCTAATTCAAGAAAACTATGAATCTCGGTAACATTTGTAGGTCTTGGACATTCATCAACCACTTTTGTTTTGGTATGATCAACTATTATTCCATCCTTATTTACAATGTTCCCAAGAAAAAAACATTGTTGCAACCAAAAATCACACTTTCTGAATTTTCCATACAATTTCTTTTCCATTAAGGTTTGTAAAACAACCCTTAGATGTTTTCCATACTCCTCTTTATTTTTAGAAATTAATAGAATGACACCAATAAACACAACCACAAACTTATCCAAGTACTCATGAAATATTCTATTCATAAGATCCATGAATACATCAGGTGCATTAGTTAATCCAAAAAGCATACCAAGAAATTCATAATGCCCATATCTTCTATGAAAGGCTATTTTCAGGATGTCATCCTCCTTCACCTTCAGATGATGGTATCCAGATCTCAAGTCAATATTGGAAAAGAACTGATCTCCCTGGAGCTGATCAAACAAGTCATCGATGTGAGGAAAAGGTTACTTTTTGTAATATTGATGTTATTCAAATCTCTATAATCAATGAAAAGTCTCATGGAACCATCTTAATTTTTAAGAAAAAAAAACAGGAGCTCTCCATAGTGAAGTGCTAGGATGAATAAAGCTTTTATCATGCAAATCCTACAACTGATTTTTCAATTTAAGAAGTTCTATTTGATCCATAAGAGATGGGGGTTTTGAAATTGGATTAGCATTAGGAACTATGTCAATTGTAAACATGACTTCTCGATCATGTATGACACTGGGTAACTAATCAAGAAAAACATCAAGGTATTCATTTACCATAGGCACATCATCAATCTAAACAATTCCATTGTTTTCAACAATATGATCAAGATAACTTTCATTTCCATATTTCAATAGTTTTTTAGCTTACTGATATGTTATCAATTTTATGGGTTCATTATTTTATACAAATTTAAACTCTTTCTAAAAACAACTTATTCAGCTCTACAGTTAATCGTAGCTTGATAAGCAGAAAGACAATTTATTCCCAGAATAATGTCAAACTCGACTAAGGGTAAGACAACAATTTTTTTAGGTAAATTATTTCCACAGACCACAATAGAACGATTCTTATAATTCCAATTTTCTATAATATTTAACCTTAGTATTTTAACAACAAGTTATGGTCTCATTTGTTGAGGTGATATTTCCAATTTACCAGAAAATTTCTCAGAGATGAAGGAATGTGTAGACCCCATATCAAACAAAACTTTAGAAAAATATGAGTAAACAAACAAATTACCTGATACAACTTCATTGGATGGCTTGATATCTGGTTACATAGTCGCAAAAGATCTCACTACACCTTTCTGATTATATTCTAACTTCTTTTCATCATTTGGATGCCTCTTTGGACAGACATTTTCATAGTGACCCATCTCACCACATTTAAAAAACTTTGTTGTTTTCTTATTAGGATTAGTCTTATGATAATTTTTTTTACAATCTCGGGCCATATGTCCAAACTTACCACATTTAAAACACTTCCCAATTTTCCTAAGACATTCCCTAGGGTTCTTCTTGTCACACTTTTCACAAACTGGAAGCTGTATTTTCTTACCATCATATTTATTTGGTGGATTATTACCCATCGCTTGCCATATATACCACATCTTCTCCTTGTTTCCAAAGTGAACGTGATCATCAACAAACTCCATCTCTACCATCTCAGCACATAGGACAAGTTTCTCATAACTTTTGAATTCACAGGAGGCCAATTCCCTTCGATACCTTGGATTTATTCTTGAGTAAAAGCTGGTGATTTTTCTATCAAGATCCAGAATAAGATTTAGATCATACCTTGCCAGTTAGGTGAAGTTCGCTTCATACACAGCCACTGAATCTTCCTTCTTTTATTTCAATTCAATTAATTGCTTCTCTATTCTAAGTCGCACCACCTTAGGAAAATATTTTCCAAGGAAAATACTTTTAAATTCATCCCACTCTAAGGCATCAATATCAACTATATCCCTAATATTATTTACGATTGACCACCACTGATCATATTCACATTCAAAATGATAGATGGAAAGTCTTAAATTTTTATTGTCTGAACATCTTATAACATCGAATATCTTTTCAAGGGATTTAATCCATCCTTCATCCGCTACTGGGTCAGCAGATCCATTGAATGTAGGAGGGTTTTATCTCATAAAATGTTTCACTATTTTCATGTTCCATAGTGGTACCTCCGGTTGTTCTCTTTCATGGATGTCGCCACCATTTATTGCTTGTGTCAGCTGGGACATTACTATCACAAACTGCTCGGTTCCAATCCCTACCATTCTGGGCTACATATTCAGAATGATGTCATTCGGTTGGTGCCTCTCCTCTTCATCTTCCCCATTTCTTCTATGGAAAACCATTCTGAACAAACATATCTTAGATGAAGAAACATGGTAATATTTAAATTCTATAACATTTCAAATTAATCATAGAGTAAAAATCATTTATGGTATTCTTTTAACATCATCCAAACCCCTAAAGTTATCTAAACCAACCTCTGACACCAACTACAAGGACCCAACCTTATTACATTAAATAATCTTGATTTTAGTCAAGAAATAACTTCCATTTACATTTAGGATCTTTTCATGTTTAGAGATTTAGAGAATTGGGACATAATATATTCATGACATTACACATTATTACAGAGTGGATACCATAAAAATAGTTTCCATTTTTTTGAAAATATAAAACATATAAGATTAAAACATGATTTCTTTGAAAATTATTCAAACATTTTACTTGGATTTATTCTTTGTCTTAAACATCTTTATGACCTGTGAAAATCATTAAAAAACTTGGGATAAGCACAAAAAGCTTAGTAAGGGATGTAAAAGAATTAAAGAGAACATTAGTCCATGAATGCTTGTAACTTATGAAAACATTTTCAAAAGAAATAATCATCACTCAAATATACTTACTTTGTGAAAAATGATATTTCCACAAGATTTACGCAATACATCATAACATAAATATAACAATAAATGCATCTTGGGCATTACTTACATAATCATGTAACCCTCTCAGCTACCTTATAATTTGTGTAACCATCACAGTTTCACTTGGAGTAACCATACGAACGACCTCCAACTTACATATACCCAATGCATTAGAGGGAAATATAGGTCCCACCCTTCATCATAAAAAATTCCCAAGAACTATAACACAATCATAAAACATGAATGCTTGCATAAAAATATTTCCTTTGAAATTTCATAAAACAGAATTTTTAAAAGAGGATTTTAAAAGAGAAGCCCCTTACATAAATAATATAGACTTAATATAGTTGATGTAATATGTATAAAAAATGTAAATACACATAATTAAATATTTTATAAATAGAACCCATCACACAAATATTTTCAATACCGCATAAATAACAAAGTAGAAGGTTAACCCAAAGAATGGAAATCGGGTTTAGAATTACCTTACCTCGGGTTTGTCTTACTTCAAACATGTTTAAACATCCTATATAATGGTTAAAAGAGTGATATTAATATGTTAAAAAAACATATAACTATTTATAATACCTTATATGATCATTTCATTACATTATTTTACCCTTTATTTGTTAGTATTTTGTTCCTTGCACTGTTTTTGGGTGAGTTCTTCACATGATTTCCATGATTGGTTCACGATGGATGTTCTTGTCGATTGGGAGTGAGACTATAGAATTGGAATGGAGTGGTATTTAAATATTTTCAGAATACTTAAATTATAACATTTATCAATTTTAATTCTGAAATTAATATGATTCATATGTTAAAACATTAATGATGTTCGTTTAGATCATTTTAGTGGTTCCTTGATAATAACGACCTCATTTTGTTTTATAAATTAAACCATGTGTAAAAAAGAAATCAAAAACCATGGATGAGACATAATATATATATATATTATAACCTGGTTCAACCATAAAAATGGTTTAATGACTAGTATTTAAGGAATCAAAGCAAATTGAAACCACATCATCCACGATGTCAGTAATTCGACACATCACAAACAATGTTTTTAATTCCTTGAATAAGTGGGGGAGGAGATAAAGATTGATGAAGAATTATCCATGAACTTGATAAAATATGAAATATAAATGATTATGGAGCTTTCATTCCTCTTGGATAAAATTATATTAGGAAAAATAATAAAGTAACTCAAAATAAAAGAAAAATTGAGAAATCTCTCACGAAAAATTGGCAACTTAACGGTGTCACTTAAAATTTCATAAAATAATTTGACGAGAGAAAATGGGTATCTCGTCATTATTACATAATATGGGAAGTTAGGGGGTATGAAATAAAATATACCAACATAATCTAAGGGGAAATAAAAATAATAACATAAAATGAAAGGAAATAAAGAAAATGAAAGAGGATGTTTACCTCTTGATCTCTTCTCCTTGAGATCCCTCTAAAGGCATTTGGTTTTGGCCTTTTGGGGGGACCAGCAGATCTAGGACGTGGGGACGAACCTTGGGAGGAGTATTGGGAAAAAACTAGGTAAGTCTCATGGCTTGATAGGTGTGGGAGGAAGAGGGGAATGAGGGTGGTATTTATAGTGGAGGAGAGGGGGTATTTTTCTTTATTTTAATCATTATTATGATATTTTTTCTCAAGACTATGAATAATATTAATTAATGTGACCCAAAATAGTAATAATGGCATTTGAGTTAAAACCAGGTGTCCTTATATAACTAATGATGTAAAAAATAGTGTATTTTACTAATAATTTGAATATACGGTATTTTACTGTATTTCACTATTCATCAAAAATTCAAGAATTTTAGAAAAATATCAAAAATTCACCCTTACAATTTCTCAACTTTCAGAATTCAAAAATGAACTCCATTTTTTCAAAATAATTTTCTAAATATTATTAATTTAATTTTTGAATAAAATAATACTTAATTCAAAAATTAATAATTTAAAAACTATAACTACTTTTATATCACATCGAAAAATTAACTAAGATGCCATTATCATAAATTCTTAAGAAAATAAAATATTAATACAATTTTTTATTCATTAGGGTAATATTACTATTCATATTACTATTCATAAGGATATGTTACTATTCATTAAAAATATAATTTGGTTTCATTAGACTCTAAATAACATACTGAACACAATTGTAAATGATCATTTTTCGAAATTGAAAACATAGAAGTGAAATAATTATTTTTTAAGGATGGTTATAAATATCTACTTAAAACAATGTTTCAGGAATTTCCATTTATTTTTTTAAAATCCTTGTGGTGTTACACACATACTGTGCAAAGTGAGGAATTCAGGGAGTTTTGGGTGTAAAAGAATGCGAGATTTTGAGAAGTTGTTTTATTGAAAATAATTTTTTTTGTTGTGTGTTTTAAGTTGTATAAGGTGTGTATAGATACTGTATTGTTTTTATGTTACCATTAGTATTTTTTTGTATGCAATGGTATGTATGTAGAACGCTGAAATTGTTTGAGCACAAAGGGGGGATCCCAGGTACCTAGGTGGGCGAATATGTACTAGTACGTTAGTGATTTGGAGTGGTTTTATCACTATTTTACTTAGAATTTTGGATAAAGACAGTTGTAAATAAACTATATGGATGATGTTTGAGGACCACTATGTTTGGGTATGTTTCCTACCAGTGGCTCGTAAATCGGAAAGGATTGTGACATTGATATTTTACACTGAGGTACGAGGTACATAGGGCCCGGGACTATCTAGTGTCTAGGGTTGTTCTTAGTTTTATTGCTCATTGGATTTGTGGTATTTACCCTTTTCTTAGGGTGTTTATGTATTTAAATTATAGTAGATAATATTTATTATTAAAATTTGTTAACATTATGAAAGTTTTATTTTGAAAACTGTTTACAATTGAAAGTTTCATTTCTTGGAATTTATCGCCATTTTTTCCTGGCATATTAAAACGGCTTGCTTTTTCACCTTATATTGAACAATATTTGGAATATTTGGGTGTTATACTATTAGGATTAGTCTAATACCCTACTTAAACCCCTTGGGTGTATGTAGACTTAATTGTGTTTGACACAGGTAAAGGAAAATCCTTAGGTGAAGGCGGTTCGAGTTGTTAGTCTCCTCATATGGTGCGGTGTTGTGGAGATGGCTCAGGAGTGATGACCCCTTATTGTGTAGAGTATTTGTGGCTGATTTGAAGATGTTTTTATTTATGTTTGGTCATATTTTAATTTATTTAAAACCATTTATTCAGATCTGGTTTCAGTTAAGTCTTGTTTGGCATGAAAATTTCAGATTCATATAATTGATTGTTTTAAATGTTTTATGCTTTCATACTCAGGTAAATCATTCCCAAAACAAATTTACTGATACCCGGGCAATTGTGCTAGCCTATGTGGATAGGGATCTCCCTTCGGGCCTTATCATGGTGTGGATTTGGTGTCGGTATTAGTGGCAACCAGATTCGGTACGTGACAAAATGGTATCAGAGGAGGCCATTGTCTTTGGGTTATATTACTATTTTGGTATGAGTCTAGATAGACATGATCTGGGACTATCAGGGATCAGGGTTTTTGTTACAATTAGGGTGCATGGTCTTCACCTCTCATGGAATACTTTGAGTCACCAGGGGACGTTGGAATTGTCTGATTGAATTCACTTCCAGGTGAGACGTGTGGGCTGCAGACCACACGTGGACATCGGGAGGGGGTGGATTAGTTGCTTCTTTTATTACTGTAATGTGTTTAGATTTTTTATATTTGATGTATTTGATTAAAATTTTAATAATTATGGAATTTAATTTTTTTGTGACTGTTTCATTTTGTTGAAACATGCCTCCCTGGAAAGCTCCCATATACCCATAGGAGGAAGCCAAAGAGAGTTCTCCCACACTGATTGATCAGAGGCTAGTAGAGGATGTGGTCCGGGAAGTCCAAGATCTCGGAAAGGCACCTATTCTTATTCCCATTCCTGTTAGGTAAGAATTTATGGGTCTTAGAAAAGATAAAGTTCAAGAGTTTCTGAAAAAATCCTCCAACTTTTCAAGGAAGCATAGACTCCTAGGAAGCAGAGGAATTGATCAATAATATAAAGGGCATGTTTGAGTTCCAGGAAACACCTGAGGAGGTAAGAGTAAAGTGTTACTATTTTCTATTAGAGGGTCCCAGACACAAGTGGTGGGATTCATTACTTTAGACTAGGAAGAATGATCAGATGCATTGGGGATATTTCAAGGCCATCATCAATGACTAGTACTAACCTGAAGTGTTGGATTATTCTAGATCATGAGAGTTCATGGAGCTTGTTTAGGGGAATCTTTCTATGATGGAGTACACTAAACATTTTGTTGAGATGGTTCGGTATTCCACTGAAATCGTCTCGAATGAACAAGAAAAGGTCAAGAGGTTTGAGAAAGGATTATGATAGAGATATACTCCCAGGTTTTCTTGATTAACCTATGAACCTATGCTGAGGTGGTCGATCAGGCGTGAATGGTGGAGATTGACCAAAAAGGGAAGGTTGGTTTCTCTAGGAAAGTACCAGTAGTGGGAAGTTATATCTCTTCATAGAAGAAAATCAAGCGGGAGGAACAGGTGAAGAAGGGAGGTGGTAGTTCCGGCCACTCTTCTAGGCATTTTTCATATGTGGATTCTGATGCGAGATTGGTCAAGTGCCACCAGTGAGAGAGACCATGGAACATCCGAAAATAATTCTTACTTCCTCTGAATCCATGTTATCAATGTGAAGTTATGGGTCACTTTAAGTGCTTTTTCAGGGTGGAACATCCACTTCAGCGTGGGGCAGGGTTAGTGGATTTAAGAGGAGTGTCAACCAATCAGAGCTGTCAAGGATATGGGGTCTCAATTTGGTTGTTATAGGGGTAGGGCTAGGTAAACCTTTGAGTAGATCTAGTTTAGGGAACAACCACAGACTATCAATCATCCTCAGGTAGAGACCGGACATCTCCATGTGGGGGATTAGGCACCAGCAGGATCAGAGGCGGGACTGTTGACAGTTTGAGGATCCGTTTTGATCACATCTTATATAGATACTTCTATTTTGATATTGGTGCCTCTATTTCATTAATTTCTACCCATTTTGTGGAAATTATGAAATTTCCAACTGATTTTCTATCTTTTTCGATGGAGTTGGTGACGTCGCTGGGAAAGAAGAATGAGCATGGTCTTAGGGGCCCAACGTGTGCACTCTCCGTGTCAGGGATTGAGATGGAGTGGGACCTCTTGGTCTTAAATATGTATATTTTTGACATGATATTTGGCATGGATTGGATAGTACACTTCCATTACACACATCGATTGCTATAGGTGGTGAGTGAGTTTCCCGGCACCTAATGGGAATCGTCAGGGTTTTTTTGTGGAGAATGTGATCCTCGGTCGGGTCACGCAGGACCTCCACTCCTAGATTTAAAAAATCTTATCATCCAGTTATCATCTCTCACACTATAGGGACAATGGTATTTCCTTATAAGGTGCACTAACTCATGTAATGAATGAGTTTCTGGAGGTATTCCCAGATGATTTTTTAGGTTTCCCCCCGGAGTGGGATGTGGAGTTCTCGATTGATCTGGCACTAGGAACACAACTGATATCTCTTCCCTCATATATTATACCCCCCAATGATCTAATGGAATTAAATATACAACTGGAAGACTTATAATACAAAAGATTCATTCACCCAAGAGTCTCTCTTTCAGCTACTCTTATGTTATTCATGAAAAAGACTGATGGATCCCTCCAGTTGTGCATTGACTATCGGAAGCTAAATAAGATAACAATTAAGAACAAATACCCTTTTCATAGAATATATTATTTGTTCGATCAGTTTTATGGGGGAAAGTGGTTCTCAAAAATATACTTGGGTTTGGGATACCAACAACTCAAGTTGAAATAGGTAGATATACTAAAGACATCCTTCTGAAGCAGGTACGACCACTTTGAATATTTGGTCATGCCCTTCAGATTGACCAATTCTCCAATATTATTTATGGCACTCATGAATAGGGTGTTCCTCCAGTATCTAGATTACTTCATTGTGGTTTTTGTAAAAGACATTTTAGTATACTCTAAATTTGAGGAGGAACATGAACATCACTTGAGGATCGTTTTGGCAACTTTGCGGGATCACCGCCTCTATGAAAAGTTGTCAAAGTGAAGTTTCTGGATCAAGGAGGTGAAATTTCTGGGGCATGTGATCTCAGATTAGGGGGGTTTAGTTGACCTCGAGAAGATTAGTGTAGTCATGTCATGGGAGAAACTGAAGAATGTGTTTGGGATCAGAAGTTTCATTGGTATGGAAAGTTATTACAAGTGATTCGTTTGGGATTTCTCTCATCTTGCTTCATTGATGACCGCACTCACCTAGAAAGGGGTAAAGTTTGTATGGCCCCCAGAATTTCCGGAATCCTTCGAGGAGCTGAATATGTGGTTGAATACCACCCCATGATGATTTTTCTAAGGTCGAGAAGTGGTATGTGGTCTATTGCAACACTTCAGGTATGGGTATTGGGTGCGTGCTTATGCAGGATGATCGCATGGTAGTGTATGGATCTCAAAAACTCCAACAACATGAAAAGAATTACATGACCCATAACTTGGAGTCAGTAGCGGGGATTCATGATTTGAAGACCTGGCATTACTACCTCTTTGGAGAGAATTTTTGGTCCACTCTGATCACAAAATATTGGCCTATATCTTCTCGCAGAAGGATCTAAATCTGAGGAAATTCCATTAGATAGAGTACTTGGATGGGTTTGACTTGTACATTGTTTATACCACAAGAAAGGGAAATGTAGTGGTGGATTAATTGAGCATAAAGGTACCAGTTCAAGCCTTGAGGAAGTCTATTGACAAGTGGACACTGATGTGCCTCTTTTCTCAGATGCATATGGAGACTAGGGAGCACAGTGAAGGTGCATTAATGGTGCGATTTTAGTTGACTCCTTCTCTGTTGGAGTTGATTCAGTGAGAACATCACAGTGATGAGCTTTTTCAGTGGTCGAGGTAGTTTTTTCATGGTGGGGAGATGTCCCATGATAGGTCGTCATCTCCAAAGGGCATTTTATGCTTCAAAGGTCACTCAGTAGTACCACCGTCTCTATGGAAGGAAATGATGGGGGATAGCCACCAGTGTTTGTGGGATATCCATACAGGTGCAACTAAGATGTATTATTCTGTTTGATGATAGTTTTGGTGGCTAGGTATGCGACGATACATAACATACTTTGTATCGAGATGTTACACATGTTAGTAGGTGAAGGCAGAGCACAAAAGGCCATCATGTTTTCTCTAACCAATACCCATTCCTACCTGTAAGTGGGATAAGGTTTCCATGGACATCATTTTTGGTTTTCCACGTACACCTCTAGGTAATATTTCCATTTGGGTGGTGATCGACCATCTAACTAAATCATCCCACTTCATACCAATCAATGATGCAGCTAAAGTGGATGAGTTGGGTCATTTGTATCTTCATGGGGTGGTGAGACTCCATGGAATTACATTAGAATTTGTCTCATATATAGATCCCCGTTTCACATCTAGGTTTTGGGAAGGCCTACAGAAGGCCTTGGGGTCACAAATCAAAATGAATATGGTGTATCATCCTCAAACGGATGGTCAGGAAGAACAAATGAACCAGATTCTGGAGGACATGCTCTGTGCATGTGTTTTGGACTTTGGAGGTTCTTGGGATGTCCATTTTGGATTGGTTGAATTTTCATATTATAAAAGTTAACAATCCTCAATTCAAATTGATTCTTTTGAGGTGCTCTATGGTTGGCCATGTTGGTCCCCCCTATATTGGGCCGAGGTAGGTGAGAATTCTCCATTGGGGCCGAGCCTTGTGCATGAGAATTCTGAGAAGGTCAAATTGATCAAGAAGTGATTGTTTATAGAACAGAGTTGTCATATATATTATTCTAACTGAAGGAGTCTATACCTAGAGTTTTTTTTGGGTGACAGGGTATTCTTGAAAAAGGCCCCTCGTTTGGGCCATCATCGATTGGGGAAGCAAGGGAAGCTGATGCTGCGATATGTCGGCCCTTTTGAGATCACCGAGAATGTTGTCAATGTGGATTATAGGCTGGACTTACCTTCTCATTTGTAATATATCCATGATATCTTCCGTGTCTCCCAGTTGAATAAATACAACCCAGATTTGTCCCATGTGCTGAGTTGGGAAGAACTGGATATAGAGCCCGACTTGTCAGTTTTTGAGCGGCCAGTGCAAATATGTAATCCCAAGAGAAGGTTCTTTGGGGGAAGTCTATTCCATAGATATTAGTTCATTGGTAGTATGGTAGTGATACACATGAGACCTGGGAGTGGAAGTCCTGGGTTGAGGACAATTACCCATTCTTGTTTTCTGATCAAGCCTCTAGTCGACTTTCTGGGACATAAACTTTTCACGATGTGGAGAATTGTCACACACAAGTTCTTCATAAAAGGTACTTGTATTTATTATATTTTTATCCTAAAATCCCACATAAGTCCCCCATAATCTCCTAGAAATTTTTGTGTCATTTGGAGATGTTTTGAGGGGAGAAATGAGGGTGCACTATTTAGGTGAAAGTTTTGTCAAACTGTGCACAAAAACCGTGCGCCCATGTCCAGCTCATTAAAAATGAGTTAAATTACTTCTCTTACATCCCGGTATTTATCTTAATTATCCCCTTTTTTCCCCAATTCAATCCTAATAGCCATGGAAGCCCTCAAAGCCTCTCAAACCCTCATTAGAACTCAATTTTGAAGGGGGATTTGGTGGAGGAACTTCACACAATATCAAGTAAGTGTTTATCCCTCTTAGTTCCTCCCATTTTCATGAATTTTCTTACATTTTATTTGAATTCAAAAATGACCAAAGGGTATGGTTTCAAAAATCGAGTTTAAATTTGGGTTTTCTTTGTCCAATATTTTTATTTTTGGCTCGATCTACCCTCCTTGCAGTGCGACGGTGGTGCGATTGAATTTTCGCACAAAGGATTCAACGTTTTAACAATTTTGGTAGGTGATTACATGTGTATGCAATCCTTGTGACTCATATTTCTATTTTTATAATATTTTAATGTTTATCTCATTTGATTATTGGTGCAGAAATTGGTTTTAGTGGTATTTTAATGCAAATGAAGTTTAAGTGTCATTTTTATGTGAAATTGGGGGTTTTCATAAAAATATCTTATTGGTTAATTTGGGGATGACCTATAACTACTTAGTTGGTTTTATTGAAATTTATTAGGGATAAAAATTATGTTTTATATGTTTATCTCCTTTGTTTGTTTCTGCAAAAAAAATTAATGGTGTTTCTGAAGCATATGAACTTTAAGTGTCATGTTTGAGTGAAAATGGAGGTTTTATAAGGATATCACTTCTTGGATCATATGGGGATGCCCTATAAATGAGTTTTTAGTTTCATTGAAAGGTATTAGGCTGAAATATTTGTTTTCATGACTTATAAGTGTTCACATAGTGTGAAAAGTGGGGATTTCATGGAGTTTAGGGAGCAAAAATGTGAGATTTTGAGAAGTTGTTTTATTGAAAATCATAATGTTTTGTTGTGTGTTTTAAGAGGTATAAAGTGTGTATAGCTGCTGTATTTTTTTATGCGATAATTAGTGGTGTTTTTATATGAAATAGGATGTATGTATCTCACTGAAATTGATTGATTACGAAGGGGGAATCCTGGGTACCTAGGTGGGCGGATATGTACTAGTACGCTAGTGATCTGGAGCAGTTTTATCCTGTTTGACTTAGCATTTTGGATAACAAACACTCTAAATAAACTATATTTATGATGTTAGGGAACCACTAGGTTATTTTTATGTTCCCTACTAGTGTATATTGCATGTGAAAGTATTGTGACATGGATATTTTACACTAAGGTATGAGGTACATAGTGCCCGAGAATATCTAGTTCCTAGGGGTGTTCCTGGTTTTGGTGCAAATTGAATTTGTTGTATCTACCCTTGTCTTAGGGTTTTTTTGGATGTAAATTATAGTAGATAACATGTCTTATTAAAATGTTTTAACATAATAAAAGTTTTATTTTGAAAACTGTTTACAATTGAAAGTTGAATTTCTTGGAATTTATCATCGTTTTTCCTTACATATTAAAACTGTGTGTGTTTTCACCTTGTAATGAATAATATTTGGAATATTTGGGTGTTATCCTATTTTTCATAGGATAAAAACATACATAAAACACTTGGGTTTAAGTGGACTTGATTTTGATTGAAAAAGGTAAAGGAAAATCCTCTGGTGAAGGTGGTTCGGGTTGTTAGTCCCCTCCTATGGTGTGGTGTTGTGCAGACAGCTCGGGGGTGATGACCTCTTGTCATGTAGAGTCTTTGTGGATGATTTGATGCTATTTTTATTTATGTTTGGACCTCTTTTAATTTATTTAAAACCATATATTCATATCTGGTTTCAGTTAAGGCTTGTTTTTCTTGAAAATTTCATATTCATATTATTGATCGTTTTTAATGTTTTATGCTTTCATACTCGAGTAAATCATTCCCAAACCAAATTTATTGATAGTAAGTCACTTGTTCCAGCCCATGGGGATAGGGAATTACCTTTAGGCCTTGTAATGAGATGGATTTGGTGCCTGTATTAGTAGAGACCAGATTCAGTTTGTGACAGATATGAGAATTATCAAGGGTTGTGAAACATCACTAATTTTTCAAATGGTTTCCAACCCATATTTTTTGGAAAGGATTAAAAGTTCTCAGTATGATGATGCTAATTTTCAAAAGAAAATTAAGGATATGAATTATGGTAAATTAGTAGGCTTTATATATGAAGATTTAATTTTGAAATTTGGGAAGAGGCTTTTTTTCCCTCTATACCCAAGCTAAGAAGGTAATTATTGGATAAGGCTCATAGCTTGAATTTTTATCTACACCCTAGTGGCACTAAGATGTAAAAATATTCGAAGTAACATTTCTAGTGGGATAATATAAAGTAGGAAACTGATGATTATGTATCAACATGTTTAGTTTTTTAACAGGTGAAGGATGAAAGACAATATCCTAGAGTATTCATTCAACCTATGCCTATTCTTACATGGAAACAGAATGACATTTATATGGATTTTTTCGTTATATTTCCAAAGACACCAAGAAATAATGATTCAATATGATTAATTATTGAAACACTTAACAAATTTTTATATTCCCTCACTATAAGGGATGATTTTCCACCGGATCACCTTGAAAGAATCTATACTAATGAATTTGTAATACTTCATGGAGCACCTCTTTCAATTTTTTCTAATCTTGATCCATGATTTATATCAAAATTCTAGAAAATTCACAAGAAATATTAGGAAATAGAGTTTCATTTGAGCACTTCTTATCACCTGCAAACTGATGGGAAGTTTAAAAGGACTATTCAAACATTAGATGACATTTTTAGATCATGTTCACTTGACTTTAAAGGTATGTGGGATCAATATTTAAGTTTTTATAGTTTTCCTACAATAATAGTTTCCATTAAAGTATTCAAAAGGAAGCATATGAAGAATTGTATGGAAATAGATGTTGTACTCCAACTTTTTGGGATGAAGTGGGTGAGAGGAAGCTCGTAGGACCACAAATTGTGGAGGAAACATCAACAAAGGTAAATACTATTCAAACCCATATCAAAGTAGTCCAAAGTAGACAAGAAAAACTATACTGATAATTAAAGAAATTATTTGTAGTTTCAAGTTGGAGATAATGTTTTAAAAAATATATCTTCATGGAAGGGTGTCATATGGTTCAATAAGAAATGGAAATTGATCCCCAAGCACGTCAAAGATTTTGGAATTTTTGAGAGAATTGGACTTTTGGCTTATCATTTCATGATGCCACAAATCTTTTCTAAAGTACACAATATGTTCCAAATCTCTTTGTTAAAGAAGTACATGATAGACCCAACACATGTCCTCACTTATTAAGGAATAGAATTGGAACCAAATTATTCTTAATTTGAAGATACTATCTATATTCTAGATGCTAAAGAATAGGAATTGAGGAATCAGATGACTCATATAGTAAATGACCATTGGAAAAATCATAAAATTAAAGAGGTGATGTGGGAACCAGAGGAAATTGTGATGAAGAACTACCCAAATCATTCTATGAGGTTACATTCTGGAAATTTCAAGGAAAAGTTTTTGAAGGAGGGGAGAATTTAACACCCTAAGATTTTATGGTATATTTATTTTTGAATATAACCTATTTGATAGTTTATGTTTCATGTAAGACTAAGTTTAAAACCATAATATACTATTAAATATTACCATTGAAATGGTAATATGACCCTTAGGAATAGTAATCCAGCCAATAGAATAGCAACCTAACCTATGAAAGTATAAATAAAATTTAAGATTCTTATAAATGAAAATATGATATCTTTATATCTTGGAAAAAGTAGATAAATGTTTTAAAAAGGATAAATTAAGTGTTGGTATTTTTGTGAAATAAACATGTTATTTTTATAATTGTATAACTTCTATAATGATTTAAAAGAAAATTTATTTTTTAAAAATATATTTATGAATTAATTTTTTGTTGTATTATGATTATAAGATAATTTTATGTGGCCATAATTAATTTTACAAAATGTTATAAAATCAGTTATAATTTCAATATAGGTTTTTTTGAATAAATGATTATTTTAATGAAAAATTAAATTTATCAAATTTAGAAAATTATTTTTATAAAATGGATTACATTTATTAATTCAACATATTCAAATTTTTTTAGGCTTAATTTATGGTATTTTTATAAAATAGTTGAAAGTTTGGTGAATAGTGAAATACTATAATTTACGGCATTTAACGTTATAAGTAAATAAATGAATTATTGAGTCATTGATGATGTATGGATGAGGTAAGAACCCATTTACTCAAACTCACATGAACTATTTACTATATTGGTCATGATATCCAAAAATATTCATAGTCTTGAGCCAAAATAATAAACAAATTATTTAAATAATCAAAAAACACATCTCTCCTTCACTATAAATACCACACCTTCTACTCACACTCCAAATCCTTTAAGGTTGAATATTTTCTGACCATTTCATTTCCCAAACATTTCCCCCATGTTTTGATCTTTTTTTTCTTACCAAAATACCATTCCCATGTCCATTAAGGAGGTTCTCAAGGAGGCGACACTCAAGAGGTAAAATCTTCTCTCTCTCTCTCTTTCAATTTTATTTATTTATTATCCTACTTTAATATCCCCAATCCAAAGGGACATGATAACTCTAGTATACTTATATATTGGAATTTTATTATGTTGATGGTATATCAATCATAATTTCTTATATCATCCATTTTTTTTCTGAAAATGAAAACATCATCCGTGAGGTGTTGATTTGCTGCCTTCCGGATGATGAGTTTTCATTTTTCAATTATACCTTAAAGGTTGTTCATAACACCATTTTTATGGTTAAAAAATAAATTAATATATGTAATGAAACTAATTTAATGTTTTATAACTGGTATATATACTTAATATTAATTCATAATAAAAAACTAGTTTGTGATTATCGAAAAAACGACAAAATAATATAAATGATTATCATTAACTATTTATCTAATGAATCATCCAAATATCTAGAAAAAATGATATATAAGACCATTAAATATCATTATGTTCATCGATAACATATAATTTTAATTCTGGGTAACTATTTCTATTTTACATGATCTTTCATACATGTATACAAGTGAACCAATCATGAAAACAAAGGAAATGAACACTCCTGGAATAACAAAATTAAATCTTATAACTTATCAAAAAGGCCATAAATGAACTAAATAAAATTACAATAAATAAAATAAATGATTAATAGGTTCTAAATTAAATTATTAATGAATTTAATTTCAATATATAGGATATTAATTATAAGTTCAAAACACTTTTGGACATAAGGTAAGGGATATCTCATCTCACTTTTATTTCTTTGAGATTTCCCTTATTATCCACTTATTTATTATTTGTGGTGTGTATATACTCATATTTGATATATAATATCAGGAATATATTTATATTCATGGTATTCAATGTTTCAATTTATTATTATTAATTTTTGGAATATACGATTCGATTGATTACATAGTGGTAAGAGATTCTCCCCGAACCACCATTTTTCTTTCGGGTTATGCTTTCTATCTCTTTACCCTAATATAATTATTCTTTATTTTTATATAATTCTTATATTTTATATGTGTATGTTACAAACATATTTACCTATCTCAATTATTCTGTATTTTATGGGGAAATATATGTTTTATAAGTTTCCATTCTCAATTCCTCCCAATAAGCAAGCCCGATTTAAGGGAACTTCCCAATTTCTTACCGTTTTCAAGTGCCATACATCACTATAGAAAACCAATAATTTGTGATGAGTTATTTGGGATGGGAAATGGTCCCATTTAAAATATTCCTTTTGGAGTGACATTTTGCGATGAGACTCTCTTCACATCGTAAAATAGTTAATTATTTGTGATGGGAAGAGGGTATCCTGTCGCAAATGGTTTGGCGCGCACTACACACCAAACTGTGAAAAGGGTATTTGTGATAGGTGGTCTTCAACTATCACAAATATCATTTGGAGGATTTTAATATTTGTGATGGGTCCCATCACAAATACACATTCGTGGTTTTTGTAAATTTTTATGGGTCCCATCGTAAATAACCTTTTTGATTGTCACCCCATAATTAATGGTGATAATCATTTGTGACAGGACTCATCAGAAATAATATTATTTCTGAAATGATTTATCACCTGTCGCAAATTCTATGTCGGAAGGTAGCTATTAGAGATGGGTCTCATCGCAAATACCTTTTTAACTGCCACCACCTAATTAATAAAGTTTAGTATTTGCGACGGGTCCTGTCGCAAATAATCAAACATATATATGGATTCATCCGTTTTTTTGTCATTCACATCTCTCTCAATTCCACTCTCTCTCTAAACTCTCATATTTCTTTCTAAAATTTTTCCAAATTTTAAAATTTCATATCGGAGCGACAACCCCTGCTCGATCTTTTGATGATTTCTGGGAGAACCTTAGATCTGTAGCCCATAAAATCACAAATATGGGTGAAACTACCTTTCTTGAGGCCAGTCAAGGCATCATTGCAGAAAATCTTAGGGATTGTAAGAATTCTATCATTGTGCATTTTTCATTTCAAGGAAAATAAAATCACTGGAGTCTGTATACACTTAAGAAAAGGATTATTGATATATGGGGTTTTGATGGTTGGAAGAAGACATTGTTGTGAATGTTTTTTCATATTGTCTTTCTAGGTGCAGTTATGAAATCCAGGTAATGGGGGTTTTGTCTTGTGAATATGAATCCTGGTTTCCTCAGGATACAACATTGCGATCCCTCTTTCAATCCACTGAATACGAAAAATTTTCTTACTCAGATGTGGCTGCGAATTCATGGTTTGATCTTGTTTATATGGCATCCCCAGATATTGTGGGAAATTGATTTGGCTTGTGGTGTCCCAATTAAGATGGGAAAGGAGACGGAAAAGACAATATTGGTCATTTTTCACATTTTCTTATAGACGCTTATCTTTCTTCTCCCTTGATCAAATTAGTGGTTCTTTTGACTGATGATTTTTAGTTTGATGTGATGATTGATTATGAAAAAGTGCCTGATTTTTCTACGGGTTATTACGACATTGAACATACTTTTGATAAATGAAGAAGAAGACTTGTTTGCATCTCATGTGGGGTGAAAGGTCATTCATATAATACTTGCAAGCGTGCTCAAGTCAAGGGATCATCTGATAATAATCCCAATGATGATGAAAGGCAATAGTGTAACCTAGATCCTATCATTCAGGATCAAGATACTCACATGGTGGATGCTGAGCAGGCTCCTGCTCATATCTTGGAAAAGGACTTGATTGACAAGGTGAATGAATAAGGATATCTGATAGATCACAATCCTACTGCTAAGGGTGAACAATCTGATCACCATAATCTTTTGGTTCGGGTGGTGATAGGGGTTACTGATGACATTTTACAGTGCACTGGTAAAAAGAAATAATGGTTATATATTGTTGATGGGAGTTAGAAGATTGTAGGGAAAGCCAGTTTGGTTAATCAAGTTTCTCAAATATCCACTGAGACTGGTAACAGGCATACGATTGATAAGAATTTATCACCATTCATGGATAGAATAGAGCTAGTTGAATGTGATATTGCGGTGCAAGCTACACCAAATGATGCTTCAAGAGTCATTAAATACTTTATGGACCAGCCTCATAACATATCTGAACCAGAAGGGGATTATTAGAAAATTAATACTTAGAAACGAGGTCGGCATCCAAAAATTTGTGGACGAGGATGTGGTGACTGGGCTGAACGTGGGTGTGGCTGGTCTGTCAGGTCTTCTTCTAAGGGTCTTACTCTAGAGCAGGTCAAACTCAAAGAAAAGTACGTTGTTCTTTTTAATTAGCTAAATTCACAGTCTGAATGAGAGTCTGCTGATGACTCTGCTGATCAGGACTATGGGGATGATCTTGGTTCTACCCTTTTGTAGTTTTCTTTTATGAATGAAGACTTTTCCTTTATTGTTCATGTCCTCTCTCCCCTTTATTTACTGTCTATTATTTTTCTATAAATTTTGGTAGGAGCGAGTTTTCCTGGCTCTTGAACCTTTTGGGTAGTAAGAATTTTTAATAAATAGGTATAATTAGTAATAATTAGTAATAATTAGTAATAAATAGTAATAAATTGTAATAAATAGTAATAAATAGTAATAAATCGGTATAATTAGTAATAATTAGAAATAAATAGGTATAATTAGTAATAATTGGTAATAATTAGTAATAAATATGTATAATTAGTAATAATAATAATAAATATGTATAATTAGTAATAATTAGTAGCAAATAGGTATAATTACTAATAATTTGTACTAAATAGGTATAACTAGTAATAGTTAGTAATAATTAGTAATAAATAGGTATTATCAGTAATAAATATGTATAATTAGTAATAATTAGGTATAATTAGTTATAACTAGGTAGAATTGGTAATAATTAGTAATAAATAGGTATAATTAGTAATAATTAGTAATAATAAGTAATAAATAGGTATAAATAGGTATAAGTATTAATAATTAGTGATAATTAGGTATAATTAGTAATAATTAGTAATAAATAGGTATAATTAGTAATGATTAGTAATAATTAGTAATAATTAGTAATAATTAGTAATAAATAGTAATACATATGTGTAATTAGTAATAATAAGATATAATGAGTCATAATCAGGTACAATGAGTAATATTTAGCTATAATTAGTAATAATTAGCTATAATTAGTAATAATTAGGTATAATTAGTAATAATTAGTAATAAATAGGTATAATTTGTAATAATTAGTAATAATTAGTAATAATTTGTAATAAATAGGTATAAATGGTTTTAATTAGTAATAATTAGAGATAAATAGGTATAATTAGTAATAATTAGCAATAAATAGGTATAAGTAATAATAATTAGTAATAATTAGTAATAAATAGTACTAAATAGGTATAATTAGTAATAATTAGTAATAAATAGGTATAATTAGTAGTAATTATTAATACTTAGTAATAAATAGGTATAATTAGTAATAAATAGCATCAAATAGGTATAATTAGTAATAATTAGTAATAAATATGTATAATTAGTAATAATTAGTAATAATTAGAAATAATTAGTAATAATTAGTAATAAATAATTATAATTAGGAATAATTAGTAATAAATATCTAAAATTATTAATAATTAGAAAAAGATCAGTATAATTAGTAATAATTATTATTGAATAGGTATAATTAGTAATAATTAGTATTAAATATGTATAATTAGTAATAATTGGTAACAAATAGGTATAATTTGTAATAATTAGTAATAAATAGGTATTAATAGGTATAATTAGTAATAAATGGGTATAAATTGGTATAATTAGTAATAAATATATATAAATAGATATAAATAGTAATAAATAGTACTAAAAATAATTATAAGTAATTATAATTAATTAATTATAATTTGGAATAATTAGAAGTAAATATCATAAATTATTAGTAATTAGTATTAATTAGAAATAATTAGTAATAAATAGTAATAAATTTTAATAAATTTACATAATTAGTACTAATTAGTAATAATTTGAAATAATTAGTAATAATTAGTAATAATTGGTAATAATTAGTAATAAAAACTAATTAGTAGTAATTTATAGTATTTAGTAATAATTTTTAGCAATTAGTAGCAATTAAAATTAATTAGTAATAAATAGTAATAAATAGTAATAAACAGCTGCAATTAGTAGTAATTGGTAAAAAAATAGTGGTAATTTGTGGTAATTAGGAATAATTAACATTTTTTTTCTTTTTTTGAATTTTGTTTTTCTTATATCAACTTATTCATAAAAAATATAATTATTTTATTTTTTTAGAGAAATATAGAACAAGGAAGTAAAAAATAGTCATTATTAGATGTTTATGCTTGGATAAATCAATGCTGGAATCCAAATGATTTTGGTATAAATTTGTTATATATTGAGGGTGTTGAATCTTTCTTATCATTTACATCATCAAAAACAAAATTTATTTTAGAAGGTACAATTAAGTGTCCATGTAAAAAAATGTGGTATGAGTACATTTTACACATTTGAAAATGTTGGGGGTCATCTATTGTGTTTTGGTTTTCAAACAGATTGTATTTTTTATATCAACATGGTGAATGTAATTCTAGAGAAGATATTAATAATTTGGTTCCAGATTCATCATGGTTTCAAAATTTAGTACATAATGTGGTAGGTATGTCTTTTTAGAAAACTGAAACTTGGGATGATATTGATTTAACTCTTGAGTTGGAATCATCTCAATTTTATGGGTTGTTGAGGCCCACTAAGGATTCTTTATATCCTAGTTTCAATATAAGAAAATTTGAAGTGGTTGAAAAATTTATATCTATTAAATCAGATAAAGGAATGTAAAATAGTTGTTTTGATTAGATATTATCTTTGTTTAAAATACTGGTACCTAATGGAAACGTGTTGCCTACAAATTTCTATAATATCAAGAGATGAGTTTGTAATCTGAGTCTTGGTTATCATAAGATTCCAGCATGTTCAAATGATTCCATCTTATATTATGGTTAAAATGAGTCATTTGATAGATGTATGATATGTAGAAAATTGTGGTATAAAGAGTCTCAACTAGAGAATTCTAGATTGATTCCTGCAAAAAAACTAATTTATTTCTCGCTTACACCTGTATTTCAGCATTTATTTATGTCTCTGAACACATCGACATTGATGTCCTACAAAAAAACAATATTTCAACCATTAAAAGATAAAATGATCCCTCTGATGGTGATTCAAAGAAACATTATGACCAAGTACATCATTATTTTTCTTATAAGCCCGAAACATGTGATTGTGTCTTTCTACAGATGGTTTCTGTCCATTTGGTTCTTATGGAAGCCAGTATTCATGTTAGCCCGTCTTTATAACTTCTCACAATTTACCTCCTTAGATGCTGATGAAGGAGCCATATATCTTTTTGACTATATTAATTCTAGGAAATCCAAAAAATAATATTGATGTTTATTTGAAACCATTGATTGAGGAGTTAATTTTATTGGGGAGAAATGGGGTCAGCACATATGATCTTGCTATGAAAAAACTCCTACTGAATACTTTATTGATGTTGACAATTAGTGACTTTCTAGAATATGAAATGTTATGTGGCTTGAGTACACATGGTCCAAAATCAGTTTTGTACTATATGAGAGAGAACAAAGTGTTTATTCTTGTCAATAGAAGAAAACCTTGTTTTCTCAACTGTAATTACAGATTCCTTTAGATCGATCATCCTTTTTTGAGGAACAAATATCATTTCCAAAAAGAAATAATTGAAATAGATGGACCTCTAACAGTGATCTCAGGTATGGAGTTAAAATAATTTTTCTCTTCATTACCTCCCATTAAATTCGTACCATCTATAAACTAACATAAAATTGATGGATTTGGGAAAGAACACAATTGGATAAAATGGATAATTTTGTGGGATCTTCCATATTGGTATGATTTGTTGGTATGTCACATTTTGGATGTCATGTATATTGAGAAGAAATATTTTGATAATATATTTTATACAGTTTTGGATACACCAGGGAAGATCAATGATAATGTAAAGGCTTTATTAGATCTTGACCAAATTTGCAGGCGACGAGAACTTGAACTATTTGAAAATTTCAGATCATAGAAGTTAATGAAGATAAAAGTAGATTACACACTTTCCAAAGAAAACTAATTTTTATTTTTTATTGGGTTGTAGATTTGAGACTTCTTGATGTTTACATTTCCAATTTGGTAATATATGTCAGAAATGGTCATATTACCGGATTAAAAAGGCATGAATTTCATGTTATAATAGAAAAACTAATGTCGATTGTATTAATAGTTTTGTTGAATTCAATGATTTAGGATGCACTAATAGACATATCATATTTTTTCTGAGGCATTTTTGCTCTAATAACATACTATGATGCATGAAGAAGACTATAAGAAGATATTGTGTTAATTTTATGTAAACTAGAAAAAATATTCATGCCATCTTTCTTTGACTCAATAGAATAATTGATATTACATTGTACACATGAATAAAAAATTTTATGTATGATACAGTTCTGATTGATGTACCCATTCAAGAGATGCATTCAGAAATTGAAGAAAAAAGTACATAACAAAGCATTGGTTGAAGGTTATATTGAAGAAGCTTATTTTTAGGAGGAAATTTCTTTTTTCAACTCTCATTATTTTCAATATTAATATAACTCAAAACATAACCACTTGGTATTTAATGAGGAAAATTTTGACGATGAAATGAGAAATCAATTATCTATTTTTAATCATCCATAACTTGGATTTGGTGGAGTTCATGAACGATGGTTTTCAGATGATAGACATCACAAAGCTCATACATATGTTCTGCTCAACAGTGAATAAATAGAACCATTTGTACTATGAGTGATTCTATCACTTGTTATATAATTTTTGTTATAGTAAATTAATTTTATTTTATTTTTAGGTTATATGATAATCATATCAAGAAATAGCTTCCAAAAATTACAGTAGATTCTTTTGAATAACATCATAAAAATAATTTTTCATGCTGGTTTCAAAAACTAATAACATAAAATTTGTTATAGTTTATCATATAAAATCAATTTATTACTTGTTATATTGATTTTTTTTATAAATTTTCAGGTATCTCAACACGCTGATAAAATTGATAATAGATTGTGTGTATTGAGTAACCCACCATCCAAAGTGGTAAAATATTATAATGGATATATGGTGAATGGTTTTAGATTTCATACATGTGCATATGGGGAATAAAAAAACAATGTATTGTGATGTTTTTTTTGAGAGTATCCCATCATAGATAAATTAAAGTTTTCTTTTACGACATGCTAGAAGAAATTATTGAATTATGTTATCTGGGAATGAATTACATAATGATATTTAAATGTCAGTGGTTGGATATTTAGAGAGGATTTCATGTTCATCTAAGTCTTGGAATCAACGATATTAAATATAAAAATATTTATATAGTAAATGAACCATTTTTATTGGCTCATTAGGAACATAAAATTTATTATGCAAATTAATATGCTAATTCAAGAGAGTTGGGTGATTGGTGGAGCATAATAAAAATGAAATATCAGGAAAATAAATTTATTCAAAGTGAATGTGGTTCCCCTAAAGTGCAAGAAATTGAATTTTTTTCAAGAGACTAATCCAAATCCATATTTTTCATAAAGAGACATGAATATCAATGATGACACCCCATAGTTAAGGGTGGATGGTGAAAATGATGTTAATGATGTAACAAATGAGTTTGAAATGACAAGAGATAATGAAACTAAAACTCATATGGAAATTGATGATGCTAAGGAGGAATATAAAGATATTGACATCTTCAGATATGAAGATGAATATTGAAATAGTTAAATTCTAGTTATAATCATATATAATATATTTCTATATATAATTTTTTCCCCTTTTCTACTAACAACAATCATTTTGTGTTTTAGATGGACTCAAAACTATTTTTTGAGTTCGAGAAGGGTGGTCTACCTGATGACGAGCAAGATGTTGGATCATCTAAACCTTAGACTATTGGCAGTTCACAGAGGAATCATAGGGGTGTAGTCTTGCATGATTGATGATTCTTGATCCTATCCCCAAGCAATGTCCATTTCTTGGATTTGATCCACACATGCTGAAGTTTTTTTACTCATGTGTTTTAGTTAGGTTTCATTAATTATCATTAATTTATTGATATACTAATTTTTTGATTATTGGTTATTTTTTCATAGATTTTTACATATAGATATTGGACTGGAGAGTGCTATATTGCGTAGTTATTTGTTTTGGATCATGGGTCACATGGGATCAAATTTCTATTGATATTTATTACCGAATGTTAAATCATTAGCTGGTATGTAAATATATAATATTTATTTTGAAATTTATTTAATTGATTACTTGATATTATTAATTATTTGTAGAGTTTATGGTATCCCATTAATAAGAGCATGTGCAATGCTAAGTGGGAGGCATGTGAGGGGATTATGCATGAGCATTGTTTCCATTTTTTGCATAATTTGAGAAGGAAAGCAATGATGAAATCAGGAGTAATAGAGTTCAACGAGTCTTGTCACGCCAACCGACCTGATTAATTTTCTTTCAAATTTGGGATAGATTATGTTCATACTAGATGGGTGGTCATTTTCAGAGGAGATCATTAGTTGGTCGATAAAATTGAGGAAGATAGGAGGTGACACATTTAGTCGATAATCATACATTCAGTATACATACAGAACATATGGTAATTATCTTTTTAATTAATTTATATAACTTTAATGTAAATTTTTTAATTTATATTAATATAGGTAGTCGAACAACCTGATATTATGGAGTTTGACATTTATAGGAGGATGTACAGTGTTCCAGTCCCTGGAGAGATTAGAGGTGATTGCCGACATCAGATTTTGATCAATGTAATTTCTTTTTGAGTTTTAAAATAAACTAAAAATAATATTTTAAATATTTTAATTTAAAATTATAATTTAAGGAGTCATATCAGGTCATGACGTCTCAAACGAAGACTAAAAGTCAGGATGAGACCAAGGATCAGACCAGTGCCCGCCGATTTCATGAGACGGGATGGATGCAGGTGACCTAGTATGCCTTCGAGAAAGACCGAGTTGTTGGTATCAGATTTTGATTGATGCATGTTTGTTATTATGGGACCGCTGCAATGTCGGTGTGCAACTCAAGAGGAGCTCATAGAGAGTCATCATCAGTTTCACATTATTAGGAGCAGCTGTGAGCTTATGATGATCTTATAGAGAGTATGCGTATGGAGCAGGAAGAGCTTTTTCGATAATAGTAACAGTATGAGAAGATGTGTCGATGGAAGTAATAATAACAACACGAGCATGCGATGGAGTTTTAGCATCGTCTGACTCATGGTTTAGGGATTGAGTTCTCTCCACAGTCTCCTCCAATGCCTCCAACTCCTCTAGAAGACCCCCAGTGATGTATTTACATTTTATGTGAAAACATTTGAATGTAGTTTTTTTTCAATAATATATATTTACATTTCTACATAGTGTGTTTTTTTATATTGTTGCAAATATTGTTTTTTTAATTAATTTTTTTATTTTTAATTATTTTATTACTTTATTATTATTATTTTTAAATATTTTATTATTTATTTATTATTTTATTAAAATTATTATTTAATATTATTTTATTATTATTATTATTTTATTATTATTATTATTATTTAATATTTTTTTAATATTGAGGTTTTCATTATTTTATACTTTATTATAATTTTTTTTATTATTAATTTTATTAATATTATTTATTATTATTAATAATATTATTCATATAATTAATATTATTATTTTATTTTTATTATTATTATATTTTTATTATTATTATTTAATATTATTTTATTATTAGTAATACAATTTTATTACTTTTTATTAATATTATTTTTTAAGTTTATTGTGATGGGTCCGTCGCGTCGTAAATATGTACTTGTGATGGGCCCATCCCCAATTTTTTTTTAAATAACACGAGTAAACTAATTGCGACACAATTTTCTGCAACGGATCCTTTGCGACGGGATCCCGTCGCAATTGATCCATCGTATATAACAAAATTTTCAGTAGTACATAATCTATTTTAAGACCCCATTATTATATTTAAATAAATATTTTTATCATGAAAAATGATTTTTTTTTCATTTATGGTTTTATTCAAACAGTTTTGACTTTTCCATTTTAAATATTCTTTTATATTTTCTCTTAAACCGCCCTGAAGTTGCCAATTTATAAAGTTTTTTAAAAACACTTTTTACATGTTTTCACTTCATTTGGACACCACTTATGTCTCAAACATAATTTCATTTTCCTTCCCTTTTCTTTTCTGTTATATTAAGGTTTAAAATCTTATTTTATGAAAAAGAGAAATGATTTTTTCCAAAATAACTCTTCTTTGTAAACTAAAAATGGTATTTATCTCAATAATTCCTTAACGATTTTATTATATTATTTTCATATATTTAAACAACCTCTTTTGAATCTTATGCTTCATTGGGATTTTTCTTTTATGACATCATTGATCATATTTCATTATATGGTTTATGATCAGTTTTACTGTTCATGTACTATCTTGATACCATTCACCATATTACTCAAAATGGTGAGTGATTATGTTTATATATTTGGGAAAGTTATTTACATTGCTTATATGTTGTTTATGTTTTAGTACATTCATATGAGGAATCCATTGGACTTAGTAAGTGAAGGGTGTGGCCTGTTATAGCTCCACAATGCATCGATATGTCTCTTGAGATAAACCAGATTAGGATTTTGCCAAGGCCTTACCAATTTATTTTTTATATGTCCTCACCAAGGTCTCAATGGTATGTTTCATATTCCCAACATTATTCATTCCATCATTATTATATTAATAATTGATAAAACATGTGATTATTCGACGAGTATAATATACATGGTTATGTTTCATTCTCATATGATCATTTATATGAAATTATTTATTCATCTTTTATTCCTACCATATTTTTCTCAAGATCATGTTTTAGTGGCATGTGTATATAGTTATACACCTTTCCTTTTTTTCTTATTTTTATGTAATATTCCAATTTATTTTTTACCCTTTATGATATTATGATCTCACTCATTTCTTATGTTTTATTTTTCCCCAAGATACAAATATGTATATTATGAATGACTTGTAGGGAAAATTTAGAAGTTTGTGGATGTTTCCAATGGAGTCTTTATGTTGTTTTCCATTTCAAGTTATAAAAAACATAGGTTTGTATCTAGTTTTTTTTAATGATACAAAACTATTCAGTCCTTAAATATGTAACTTACCTGTTTATTATACCAATCTAATAATTTAAGGCTCTAGCTTTGGGATACTGGGGTTTGGGTCATTACAATCTAAAATGGAAAATGATTTTGATAGATCATTAAAAACATTTCTTAAGGAAAATATACATTTCTCTTTGAAAAAAATTATAAAATAAAACATTTTGAAATGTTTTTATTTTAAAATAGTCATGATAACTTATCAAGGAATCATCAATGAAGATAATGGTCAATATGATAAGATTATTTGTTTTAACATCCCATGTTTTGGACCTGGTAAAATTTACAAGGGAATTTGAATTTCCCAGTTTGGTTAGTGGGCCATTGTTTAATTTAATAATTATAATATAAATATGATATTTGTAACACTCAGATGTGTTTTTTAGACTTGGTATAAGGTCCAAGAGGTGTCTCAGGTGTTCTGTGTAGTTTTGGGAGTATTTGGATCTGAAACCTCAAAACAAGAGAAGTTGGAAAGGGAAAAAAGTTTGTCTAAAACCATGTGGCACACCAGGTAAAACCATATAGTTGATCTAGTGAAGATAGAGGTATCACATAGTTTTTCTAACTATGATATTGGAGTTTCATGGTTGTGTGGCTAATTGCAAGTTCTTTACTAAGGAGAAATGCATGTTTTGCGCATGGTTTCTCAAATTTTTCATATAGACTATGTGAGACCCCTTCATGGGTAGTGTCTAAAGTATGATTAGTGAATATTTGTCCAACCATGAATCCAAACTTCATGCCTCATTTAAAGGGGGAAATTTTCATTTCCCCCTCTATCATTTTATTTTTATTCTCCTTATTTTCTTCTCCTCCTCCACAGGTAATACCCACTAAGGGTTCCCTGATCCTCTTCCCCTTCCATGGGGAGACCTCCTCCATACAATGTTAGTTTCAAGTGCCATCAGGTGCCTTGTATAACCCTTACTATTTATTTTAACCCTCTTGTTTCCTCTATTTTTTTATCTCACCATATTAAATTCAATTTTGGTGAGAGCTAATTCACCCAATTTTCAAGGTGTTCGTATATTTATTCAATTTATCTCAAATTGGACCAAATCAATACTCAATATTGGATGAGTGAAGCTTCCTTGGTTTAAGGTAGGTGTTCTATATATTTACCCTCAATATTTTAGTGATTTTTATAGTATTTTGTTGTGCCACGTGCCGGTATTTCCATGTGATTCCCCTTGAATGTGAAATTAAATTTTTAGAACCAAACACACTAATTATAGTAACCCATTTATATAAAATTGGAATTTTTTAAGGTCATGAAACTTAAGTTTTAAAAACCCTTAAGGTGGTGTCCCTTTAATTACATTAATTAATTAGTTGTTTTCTAAAAATACCCATCATTGAGGTTCATTTTCTTATAAAATGTAAGTGAGAACATAAATTGGAATGTGGTAGGATGTGGCACTCTATAATGTTATTACTTAGTAACCAAAACACTTCCTAAGTGGTTTTTATGGGATCATGTTAAATTATTAACTAGAATTAAATGTATAGTGAATGGTAATACAATGTCATGTGGAATTTTCTAATTATGAATTAATACTTGGGTGAGTAAATGAATTCAACTTATCATGGATGGCATGCTTAGTGGATGGAATTTTGTTTTTTTATAATTTAATAATGAATGGGATAATCCCTCTATTTACGTATTTGTGACATGTAATGTTTCATGATCAAGAACTTAACCATCTTTGTTTAATTTAGTTATGATATGGATTTTTTACTAACATGGCCTCCTTGAAATTGGATGTAAAAACTTAAATGAATTTTTAATACCTTGAGAAATACAAAGGTTCCACTTTATGGAATGCCTTGGATAGTATAATAGGTTGTTAATACTATATTATACAATAGTAGATACTTGGGTCTCTTTATTTTCAATGTCATGGATGGGATCATCAGTTACTTGTTTTGTATTATGCCAGGAGAAATAATTAGTATGCCTTGGATGGTATTGTCATGCAGATTCTCTACCTCCTTATGAGTGAAACTGGTTCCCTAGGGAAGTCACCATGGAGAGGCTCAGTGGAATGATCATTATATCATTCCATGAGTGATACACTATCCCTTATGTGAGATATCAGGGAAGAACTCAGAGTTTTTTTTTCTTGTCTTCACACCATATTGGGAGTGACACTTGGGATTCCATTTATGGATCACCTTGGATGGACTCTTATGGTGTTGGGTAATTATAATTCCCCTAGATTGATTCTTGGGATTCCTGTTTGGATTACCTCGGATTAGCTCAGGGTTCCTCCTTCTAAATTCTAATGATGCCCTTTATATTAAAGACTAAGAATCTATAACTATTTCCTAGGGATGTGTCCACAAATCCAAATAACATGTTTGGATTCGGTCCATTATTGATGCTTGGTATATGATGACCCAATATTATACCTACATAATCTTTATATAGTTTTACCTATGTTCAGAGGGATTCAGGCTTAGGATGAAGTAAGTATGGTCGGTCAATTTTCCTTTTAGGAACCTGATCTTATTTTTTTACTATTATTTATTTACTACTTTCTCAAAATACCTGCACACTGCTATATTTTATATTCACATACTGGATTATGATTTATACACCTTCATTTTTTTCCTAATACTTATAAATCACACCCTAATTAGGCTTCCACTATACTGGGGCACCTAATAGAATCTCATGTTTGTTGGTCCTTGGATCATTTCTTATGATTAACATTGTACTTGGGAACTTAGGACCATAAGAATGGGATAGTAATCACGATTCTCATAGAGATATCCCTTGGAGATTTTTATTATTTTTCTTGTTCATGTATTGTATCGTATCTACCGGTTGTATGTTTCATTTTTTAGATTTTATAGAACCACATGGACATGAATGCATGGTTGTGTTTGGTGTTGGGATTTTTATATTATTTCCCTCAACTAATATTATTCTTCCAAAAATCTATCTATATTTCATTCTAATTTCATTGTTTATTGGTTGATTTATTATCTCTTATAACACTATGATACTCTGATCATGAGGGTATAGTCTCCCCACCGTACCATCATTAGACCCTCTATACTAGTCAGCAGCCTCTGGAATATGGGGAGGTGCATTTTAGGCCATGTGGCAACCAGTCCTACTACAAGTTTCATAGTTAGTCAGGTCTAGATGTTACAAATTGTTATCAGATATTTCTTTTCCATTGTCTTACTATTTTGGGTTGGTCAACAAAATACTAGGAATGTTTCAGTTCTTGGTAAATAGTCATGTCTGGGAGTGATTACCCCACACATGGGGAAATGTCCAAGTGGTCTATGATGTGATTTTTTATTCATAATTTTCATTATTATAGTTGATTTTGATTTCAATTTAAGTGATTAATGTATATTCCACTACTTACAGATTTATGAGATTTATGGTGTTTTACACTTGGTCCAGTATGGAATGGATGTACCATTACATGTATCATTACAGGTATGTAGATAGTCACATCCCATGCATATTCCATGCCATGTATATTAAATTTCAAGGATGTCGATATTTATTGATGTTCACTATGTGTATATTAGTATACCTGTTATATAAAATTTTAGTTAATTTATTAACATGCTTAGTTTTATACCTACTATGGTATTTGATTAGTATACTTATTGTATAACATGATGGGTGATTTATTTAATATGTTTTAAATCCAGTATTCTTACTTTATTTTAGTGTTATTATTAGCTTTTTTATCTGTATACCATGATTGGTCGTTTCCCTACATATGTAGTAGGATTCCATGTTTAATTTACATGATATATTATTTTGTAGTATGTTTTAGCCACTGCTTATGATAGCATACATAGTTATAATTTTAATATACAATTGGTTATTAAAGTTTCAACATTAACCTAAATGGTATTTTCCCTAATAGATTGACGGTGACAGTGTAACTAACCAATTATGACATGTTTGATCCATGTACCATTGGTTTCACGGGATGAAACATATTGTTTTCAAGTAAATTGGTCCCATTTTTCAATTTATAAAGTGCATGAGTGATTTATAAATTGGGAAATAGAAACTTGTATAGTAGAACCATTATATAAGAGCATGACATACCTTGAGGTCGTTTTAAATATAAAAGATGATAAATTTTGATATGAAATGAATTGGTTTCTTATGAAAGATTTACATGACTCAACCCAAGTAGGTTGGCCTTGAACAATTTTTGTTTATGAGATAGACTTCACTTTGTCCTAGTATATCGGTCATGGTTCTTGTTCTTATGAGATAACCCACTATGGTTCTTTTTAAAAATTTAATAATTAAAACAATTTTTGTGGTTTATGGCACTAGATTCGATGTAATGGGACCCTTATAGGTTGCCTTTATTATGTTTTCCATAATACTTAACACCCATGGGGATATGTTTAAATTATATGGGTTGGTGATTTACAGTGTATGCAACAACCTATATGGATTCACATATAGATGTATGGTGACATATTACTCAACCATTTCCCTTTCTAAATTATAATAAACCTATAATATTCTTTTGAGTTTTATTATTTATGTGGATACTGTTAAATAAAATGTTGGTTACAACCTAAAGGGTGTTTTCCTCTATAGATTAGAATTTACATTTTATTTAACTAATCTCAATTGTGATAACTTTAGGGACAAATAAAACTGGTAAAAGGAATTTATAAGATAAATTGCCTAAATATGACAGGATCTCAGTTAAAGAAATTATGTTTAAATAAAAGTTTGATATAAATTTCTTATGTTACCTTGTGTATTTAGATAAATAAAGTACCAAATCATGTTTTCCTTATGACTGGTACAAGGTTTTGAAATTGATATTTTAAATTTCTAGAAACAAAATGTAAATAAATTTATTAGCTTAAATAAAACTTTAAGGATGAGTTATTAGCATTTCCCCTCATGTAGTGGTATTTTAATAGTTTCACTCAGTTTATCAATGAAATGGGAATGAGATAATTTCTTATAGGATTCTCTTAACCTAAGTGACAAGTAGTCAAGCCTAGTGACCTCTTTAGTGTGACCTAGCTAATGGTTTAATGCTTCCTGATTTTTTAGGGGCTAGGATAATGTAGGTAGTTCCCTTAGAACATTAAAACCTTGATAACTTCTTGTGAGCAGTTTTAGATGTGTGGTGTAATTTGTGCACCATTTATCCCTATTAAGACTCTTAGTTTTTAAAATGACACATTTTCTAGAAAGGTGTTCATTCATTAGTTTTCCCTTTTTACGAGTGTGATTGTTTTATAATTTTTAGTTTTAGTGGGATAAAAATTCCAAGGGAATGGTTCACTTCTTAGTAGGTCGTATGACCCTTCTATTCTTCCTCTTCAGTGTGGGATGACATGGGAGGTAAACATCCCATTTTACAGTCGCATGTGATAGTACGAATCTACACTAATTATTTTTTACAGAAAATTAGACACTGTGATGCATAGGGCCTATAATCTTATGGATAGTATCAAGGATGTTTCAGTTTTCTTGTGAAATCATGGGGTGGTATGCGTTTACAAGTGGTGCCCACCAAGTTTCTAAATGGTATATAAAATTGTATGAGTTTGTTAGAAATAATTAAGGACTTTAGTTTTTACGGTTTTTCATTAGGTCATCTCTGAGGAAGAGTGACTCGAGAGTTAAATAAAATATGATTTGACCCAAGCTTAGGATGATGTCCCTAAGAAAATCTGGTGTTTTCACATGTTGGTCAGATTTTTTTGGATTTTACACCTGATACTATAGTTTGTGTGGACATATATTAGGATTATCACACATACCTAATGTGTAGATCAAGTCGATCACACTTGTAAGAGGCTATCCTATCTCTCTTTTTGGTTTAACTCTTGCTAGAATCATGTTGACCACATCCAAGACCAACGATTAATGGTCAATGGGGCGTGTTCAATGGTTTGAGTTTCCATTTTTAGTGATGTAATGATAAGGACACTCATAAGGTGGGAATTATCATGTCAGAGAAGTTTATAATGTCCCTCTTAGTAGAAGGAACACAACTGTGAAAGGTCTATTTAGAAATGTTCAGTGCTGCTTTTGAATTTCATAAAGTCGATGAGCCTTCAAATGCATCAATGCTTGCGAGGTAGCCTAATGATGATATGGTTAGTAGTAAAAGAAACCTTCATAAACATTTTTTGTCATAGATGGAATCTTGTGTTTGTGCTTGACTAATATTGTGGTGCCACATGTGGTATGGGCATCATAGTTGGGTAATGATAATGCATCGGTCGGTATAGCTGAGCTTCTTCAAAAAGAGTCAACCGGAGGTGGTTTGAATGTTCTTCCCTTTAATTATTAGGGTTCTGGTTCAAAATTGTACTGAGCACTTCATCCTTGAGGTAACAAGAGTGTCTCCGGTACTTTTCACAAAAAATTCAGACCACTTAGTGTACTCTCATCTTAATGATGATCATGTCCCTTAGATTTACATTGTCTGGGTACACTGAGATAGCGTCAGTTATATGCCAAACTAAATTTAAAAATTATTGTTCACGGTAAGTGAACTATGTAGGAGTTACACTTCTGAAGTGTGATTGTAGAAGAATGGTTAGTCCAAAGTGATACTTGGGTTCCCAAGTAGGAACATCTTGGATAGACTCAAGGACACCAACTGTTTCCTTTTGACTTGATTGCCAGAAAGATGTTTTCTTGGGATTAGTTAGTGTTTATGATGTGTGGAAATTCCAGTTGCATAACAATGTCTCACTTGTAAATGCTGGAGTATGGGTTACCTTGGATTATTTCATGGAATCCAATTAATGATTTCAGGGTTACCTTAGCCTTCACTAGAGCTCAGTAGAGAGGTTCTAAGGGTGTCGATCCATGTGTGATTTATTGATTATTCACCCATGTCCATTTTAGGGAACAACCTCATAAATTAATTTCTTTTATAGATACATCATCAGAAGCCAATTATAGGACTCAGTGAATGTGCTTAGAGCAATCTTTAGGTTCCTCTATTTTGAGGCATCGAGAACTATTTTTTGAAATTATCTAAACATTTAAGATGATATTTAATTAAAATATTCATCAAAATGTAGATTGAATTATTTTCCCATTTTTCATTAAATGCATATGATAAAGAATAAATTTTGGAAAATTGTTGTTTTGAGGTGAGAATAGTGTGATTCATTTAATGTTTTTTCATGAAAATATGAATCATCCTAGTTAGATGATGTCAATTTGGAATAGACCATCCATTATACTCCGAATTATGATAAGAGAATTTTTATAACTCTAAGGGAATACTAAATTGGTAAATTTTTATAGTGGGGGTTTCATTACTTATTTTTTAATGTTAAATGGTAAAACCTATGGTGGGGAGTTCCATAGGCTAGATGATTTATGATATGAGTAATTGATCATGTCTTGAGTAAGATAGGATCAAGTAAACTCTATCTTAATGTTTCAGTTTAGAACACAACCTTTTGATTTAGTTTTAACTGACCATGTACCGTACTCTTAAAGTGATTTTTGGAAGTGCATTGGTCATTTCAAAATGAAACATGACTATTTGGAAGAAACTTAAAAACTAGATAATTTAAGTTTTTGTTTTAAATGTTTCCCCAAAGGCTTTGGGGGATGAGAAGTTCTAAGGTGGGGAGGTTTTCACATCCAGTGTTTTTGACCAAGTAAAATTTATAAGGGAAATTGAATTTTACCATTTTGTGGACGGGATGTTCTTTATAACAAGATTAAGAATGTAAATAAAAGACTTTGAACACTCAAATATGTTTTTTAGACTTGGTATAAGGTATTATAGGTGCATCACGTGTTCCTTTACGTTTTAGGAGCATCAGTCTTCAAAACCTCAAAATGGGAGAAGATGGAAGGGGCGCACGGTTTCTCTGAAATCGTCCATCCCAACAAATGAAACCATGTTGTTGATCTAGTGGAATTTGAGGTCTCACATATTTTGGTCTAACCATGTGAAAGGATACACATGGATATTCTCTTAATTAAAGGATATTAGAATAAGGGAAACACATGGTTTGCATATGGTTTCTCAAATCGTATGCATGGACAGTGCGAGTCACCTTCTTGGGATGTGGATAAAGTATGGTTGGTGCACATTTTGGCCAACTATGTATCAAAATTATGGACCTCATTTAATGGTGTAAATTTAACCATTTACCCTCCATCATTTTATTTTATTTATCCAGTGTTTTCTTCTCCTCCTCCATGTATAGTTTCCATGGGGGTTCCCTCCTTCTGTTCTCCTTCTATGGAGAGAACTCTACTAAATGGTGTTGATTTTGATCACCTTCAGGTGTGATGGATAGCCTGTTAAGTCTTAAACTCACCTCATTTCCTTCCACTATTTATCTCCCCATCATAAATTCTATTTTGGTGAGTGATAATTCTCCCTTTTTAGGGTGTTTTTCCATTTCATCGATTTCTCTCAAACCAGACCAAATCAAGCCTCATTATTGGATGAGTATATCATCCTTGGTATAAGGTAGGTGGTATAAATATTTTACCTCAAATTTTCAATGATTTATAAATTACACCATTGTTTCACACGCTGATATTTCCATGTGATTCCCCTAGAATGTGAAATTAAATTTCTAGAAACTAACACAATAATCTTAGTAGTCCTTGTATGTTAAATTTGAATTGTTTATGGTTATGGAACTCATTTTTTACCACCCTTAATGGGGTGTTACATAAATTAATTAAATTAATTATTTATTCTATAATAAAATACCTCATTGAGGTTCATTTTTTATATAAATTAAAAACGGGTTGATTAATTTGAATGTGGTATGATGTGACACTCAACTGTGTTATTCCTATGTGACCGAACCACCTTCTAAGTGGTTATACCTTGCTCATATTAAATTATTAAAATGAATTAAATGTAAATTGAATGGTAATACCATATCATATAGATATTTCTAATTGTGAATTAATCCTTGGGTGAGTAAATGAATTTGAATTTTAATGAATGAAATTATTAATACATGGACCTTTATTTTTTATAATTGAAATATGAATATGATAGGACCTCTGTTTTAAATATTTATGACCTCTATTGTGGCATGATCATTCAATTGAAACTATTTGTATTATTAAGTAATGATATGAAATATTTACTAACATGACCTCTATTCGATTTCACATAAATACTTAAATTAATTATGAATGCCTTGAGTGATACATGGGTTTATCATTATAGAATCCCTTGGTTAGGCTCATATGATATTAAGATAGTATTATGACTTGAGTGATATGTGGGTTTATATTTTTGTCAATGCCAAGGATAAGCTCTTGGTTACTCATTTTTTATTTCACCAGGGGAAATACATATAATTCCTTATATAGGCTCACCATAAGGATTAACTATCTGCTTGTGAGAGATACTATCTCCCTAGGGGAGCCACCATGGATGTGATTGGAGAAAATATAGTTATATCTTTATATAAAGGATACTTTGACCCTATGTGATATACCAAGGAGAGACTGGGAGGTTTATTCTTATCTTCACACCATGTTGAGAGTGATACTTGGGATTACATTTATAGAACTCCATAGATGTACTCTTATGGTGTTGGGTAATTGTAGTTCCCCTATGGTGATACTTGGGATTCCTTTTTGAATTTCCTTGAACAGGATTAGGGTTCCACCTAATATATTCTAAAGATGACCATTATATTAAAGATTGAAAATGCATAATTTTTTCCCAAAGATACATCCACTCGGCCAAATAACATGCCTGGGTTTGGTCCATTGTTGATGCTTGGTTTATGATGACCCATTATTACACCTACATCATATCAATATAGGTTCTCTAATGTTTAGAGGTGTTTCGGCTAAGGCTGAAGTAGGTATGGACAACCATTTTTCATTTTAGAAAAATGAGATAACCTATTTACTTTTATTTATTTACTGATTTGTCAATATACTTGCACACTACTATATTTCTATATTCATAGACTAGATTATTATTTATACACCATTCGTGGTGGCCTACTAAGTATAACTCACACCCTGATCGTACTGCCATTATACTCATATACCCCAGAAGATCTCATGTTTATAGGTCCTTAGATCATTTCATGTGTTGTGCATTGTACATTGGGTCTTTAGAGCACATGACTAATCTAGTACTCAAGATGCTCATGGAGATCTCCATTGGGGATTTTTATTTTTTTATTTTTCAGGTATTGTATCATGTCTACCTGTTGTATGTTTCCTGCTTTAGATTTTGGAGAACCACATGGACTTGAATGCATGGTTTTGTTTGTTGTTGGCCTTTTATAGTTTTATTTAGCTATTATTATTCTTCCACTACTCAGTCTATATTTCAAACTACTTATGTTTTTAATTTATTGATTTATTATCTCTTATACTATTGTCTTACTCTAATCATGAGGGTATAATCTCCCCACCATACCATCATTAGACACTTGCTACTAGTCAGCAGCATCTGACATATGGGGAGGCTCACTTGAGGCCATGTGGAAACAATTGTGGATACTGGTTTAAATGTCATCCAGTCCAGGATGTTATATTCTTTCATTCTGAACACATTAAAACAAATATCACTTTTATATTTTTGGTAATAGATGAAAAGGAATTGTTTGGAAAACTACATAAAGATTCATTTCAAAACATGTTTTAAAAAATTTCAAAAATGGGTAAAATTTTATTTTAAAAATATTAAGAGAATAATAAAACATTTTTGAATTTTTTTAGAAACATGGTTTTGGAAGAAAATGGATTTTCATCCAAAAAGTTAATTTTTATTTAAGAAATATATTTTCAAACTCTTGAGTACATAAAAAGAGAATAATGAAGGGAAAACATGTATTATCATGAATTAACCATATGAGAATAAAATTCATGAGTTTCATGAGAGTATAATCATAATATTATATCATTAGAAACATAATCATAAAAAATCCTAATAAACGATGAGATTGAAACAAAAAATCTTTACCACTTTTGGTAACTTTTATAAATGATCCTCATTAAAAATATCATTTAATGAAACTAAAAATTTGACAAGGATAAATGAATTCATGATATTTCATGTAAAAGGGGCTGTATATACACCTCTTATAATAAGATAAGTATATAACATAATCATAAGTCTTGAAGAAGGAAAATTAGGACAAAAATCTATTACTGATTTGATGACATTTTGACCGTAAACCCCATGAAATAGAGATAAAAATAAGGATTTTTAAATAAAAATAATTTTAATTATAATAATAATAATAAAAAATTCTTGGGAAGTATATACACAACATAAAAGAAATAGGTGGTTAATATGGAATGTGTCTCACAGGAGTAAAAATTGATAAGGAAATCTCTTACCATAAGTCTCAACTTTCTTCACAGTCATTCAAACCTCATGTATAATAAATATAAGTTTATTATAAATCTATTATAGAACCATAATTATATATAAAATACTATATATAATTTACATTAAACCTTTTATTACCTTTTTCTATACAATTCTATGTTAAAGTCACATTTTGGGAAATGATTGATTTTTTCATGTAAGTTTTGATTTTTTATTTTTGATCCTCTTAATTTGAACATGGTTAATTAAAATATATAATGTTAACTATGATATAAATATAATTTATATTTATTATAAATGTATTTATTAATTTTCAGAATATAATGATTGAAACTAAAATGCATCGTTCATGGAGACAGTAGGTCGTACCTACGCATAAACGTTGTTTCCATTTTCCTAATGTATTGAAATATAGAAAGGTAAGTGATATATAATTATTAAAAGATAATTATTATCTCATATATATCACATATTTTCATTAAACCCATATTTATTACCTTCCATATAAATCATGAATAAATCACATTGCTTAATGAAACAGTAGTCTGTTGAACACATGAGCGACGTTATCTTATTTCTATAAAATGGAAAGCATGAATGTTTGTGTGATATAATAATTTAAAAATAATTATAATATAATTAATATAATATATAAAAATAAATTAATTACCATATACAGTTGTGATAGTCGGTAATGGAAAAACAAAAGATATTGGTTCGCGAGGCGATAGTTCGCTATATATATGAATGAGGATTTTTAACCCATTTGATGGAAGTAGAGATGGTTGTAAGTGATTAAATTAACATGAAAAAATCTATGTGTATGTGATATAATTATTTTTTTATATCTACATGGTATAATAATAATTAAATGAGGTGGAGGAGGAAATAATATAAAAACGCTCATTAATGAACGTTACCTCTTCTGTGGGTATCCTCCTTAGGTTTTCAACAAAATCCTTCCTAGGTTTGATTTATGTCCAAAATAAGGAGTTTAGGATGATATGAGGAAATTTAGAAAGTGAGTTTTTTAGGTTTTGGATGAAACAAAATAGTTTTAATGTGTGAATAAAAGAGTATAAGGGGTGGTGTTTTATAGGTGATGTGAGTGGCACTCTTGTAATTTTTTTATAGAAAGAATTCCAACCATGTTTTTTTCATGTCAAAAGGAAAAAATAATGGAAAATCATAAATAATTAAAAGGTAAATTTCTAAATATTTCTATCCAATTGGTGCTCTAAATATTTTTGGTTATTTTCAACCCTTATCCTTTTAGATTAACCCCCCCCCCCCCCGATAAACCAAATTTTACCTCAACCGCGGTAAATAATTTTTACAATTTTAACAATTAATTTTGGTAAAAAATTAAGTTGATCATATTATGTAATACAAAATATTCTTATTCCAAATATATAATCCATTTTTCTGGACTAAATTCACATAATTTTAAAATTTTTGTTTAAAATTAATCTCGTATACTCAACGCGAAAGCGATTTTCAAAAAAAAAATGTTCAAAAGTTTGTAATGTTTTTATATCCAATTTTAATATTAAATTGATTAAATGACCCAAATTGGATTAATATATATATTATTGAGCTATTTTTTACTTTAAAACCAATATAAAATATTATTTAACTTTATAAAAGAATTAAATGACAATCCGGTTTTCAATTAAAATTCACTATTCATCAAAAAAATAAACTTTTCTGAAAATTATTAAATATTCACCCAAAAATAATTATGAAATGATTATTTAAAATATTAAAATTATTTTTTATAATTAATTTTATATAAGTGTAAAATATGAAATTTAAAACAAAACTCAAAGAGGTGATGAATAACTAATTTTCAAGAAGTGAATTTTTCAAGCACAATATGATTTTATATTAAAAATATGTATAACAATGATAATTGTATGAATATAAAGTAAATTTTATTTATATATAAGATAAAAATTTATTTTAAAACATTCATCATTATTTTTTATTTTAATTAATTAAAATTTTTAAACATTATGCACTTTAAAACAGTTTACAGAAGAGCACTTTTTAAAACCCTAAAATAAACTTATCCTAAAAAACTGTATAAAGTTGATTAAAAAAATTAAGTGGATAAAACATTATTAAATAATAATTATTTTACTTTAAAACATAATTGGGCATTTAAATTACTTAATTTATTGAAAATAAATGATTGTTTTATAAAAATCTACATTTTTCACTATTAATTGAAAACTCAATATTTTTAGAAAAATCCAAAAGAAATTACAATAAGTTAAATTCAATATGATTATTATAAAATATAAGTTCATCTTACACAATAAATTTTCTAAAATATAAATAAATAAATTATAATATTTTCTCAAACAAGCAATAAAAATTATTTTTGATGAAAACATATTTTTTATGAATATAATTACTTTACAAAAAAATTGATTGATTATTTCCTAAGAATTTATAAACAAATTTATATTTATTAGGACATATATATATATATTTCATAAAGTGGTTATTACTATTAATAGCCACCTATTTAACAGCTAGGTTATAAAGGTCCTATTTTAAATAATATTATTTCATGGTTTGTTGAAGATCGATGTTGGTGTTATGCCTGCTATCAAAGAAAATAGTTTCCTCATTTAACATAAGATATATAAAATTTTAGATTAATTTGGAAAAAAATCAAAAAATATTGGGATGCCCAAAATCTAGGAAATATTTTCTTGGAGTGGTTTTTGAAAGTTTTTAGTGTTTTTGATCACTTAGTAGGCTTTGCTTTTTGGTTTTTTAGTTGTTTATTCTTGTGTAAAATTATATTCATGTATTGGGGTTACTTATTTATTTATAAAGGTTGTTGATTTGTGGATAAAATATTATATATTATCCTTAACTTTATAAAAATTGGTAAATTTATTCCATTATATTTATTACATACCCTTAGTGCTAGTCTTCAACCCATGGTTTATTAGAGACGTGCTTTGGGGGCTATCTTTGTCTTCACTACCAGCCCAGAAGGGGTATCGAAACCAATGAAAAAAACACAATCTATACATTTATAGTTTTGATAGCGATAAAAATGAACCAATTTTATCCATTCAAATCTTATAACATCAAACTAAAATACTCTATCACTTACATACCCAAGGACCATTTAGGTTTAAAGTTTTATGGAATTAAGAAATACTCTTTCAAGGTTGAAACTATAACATAGTATCATTTTTTTTCAAAAAATAAGTTCTTTATAGATATAAGATTACTTATTTAAAGTTATCTTCCATATTTGGAACTCTGAATTCATTAACTTTTCTACTCATCCTTAATCTATACAAAAAAATTGAAAATGTGGGATGAGAAAAACAAAAAGCTTAGTAAGGGACATAAAAGAAAGAAATTTATTAGACTAGTGAAAAACATGAAAACCCATAAAATGTTTACCTTTATAAAAATATTATTTGATATTATTAAATGAATCATAACCACATAAAACACACTTTTTCTCATGAAAACCTTTAAAACCCACATAATGAAAATTGAAACAATTATAAAAAACATAGAGCAATGTATTCATAAATCATGTCAGAAATAACTAGAGCCTAGTAAAATCCATAGGTAAAACCTCCTTGAGTAACTCCATCATTTTTTCTATGAAGATATGGAATATTATATAATGCATTGGATATCTATATCTATTGCGCTTGTTGTATAAGTTGTATTTTACTCACCCATTATATAAGTTGTATCGGGATCACCCTTCATAAAATCCATATCAACCTCACTCATCATCATATATAATTATCAAGTTTAATATCATAAATAAAATATTTTAATATTTCACCTTTTCATTATAAAACCTCTAAAAGACTCATTGGAACCCATATACAAAACATTTTTCCGATATTAAAATACGCTTTACTTTAAGAAAGCCCATTTTCAAAACTAAAATACCCAAAACAAAGGGAATAATGTTTTTTATTCGAATAAATAATGTAATATTGTAAATTAATTAAAAAAATAAAATAATTTTTGTGGTGGCATAAAAATTAATTGACACTTTATATGATAAAATAGAACATTCCTTTTTTCCTTTTGTAAAGAAATTCAAAATGTTCTATATAAAACATATAAACTGATTTCATTTTAAAACCTTTGAAAAAAATTCAAAATAGAAATAAAATGACCTTTATAATTCATTATTTGTATATAAATACTTCCATAAAAATAATTTCAATAATATGGACATGGAATAAATATATTTAAAAAAAATATTTAAAATATCTAAAATGTCATTTTATGTTAAAGTATCTCTTATCTTGAGTCCAACTCATCAGGTACGTTCATTGCCTTTATTAATTAAAAACATGTGATAATTATTTACTAGATTAATATAATTTTTAATGTGTGTTCCATTTCTATAATACATTTTATATCATTTATGTCAATGTTTTATTTAGTTACTTCATCAGTTAAGTTTAGGTCACACATTTTGTGGACGTCCATAATCCCAAAATAACATTAGTAGGATGAACATGTTCAAAGAGTTAATTATTGAATTATATATAGAATAATAATCATGATATAATTATTATTTTTATAATATAATTTTTCTTTAAAAACAATTCATTAAATATGGTCATGAAAAATGAATTACGTTACAATCATGGAGAAGGTAGGTCATAAGTATGCATGAACATTTCCCTTTTTCAAAAAAAAATGACAGAAATAAGTTAAGTATTATTATATATTTATATAATGATTATTATATCATAAATATCATATTATATATTTAAATAATTTATATATACAAGCCATATCATGTGGTGATGAAAAATGAATCACAAATCTTTGTGGAGGTGGTAATTCAAATGTACGTACGGACGATGTAATATTTTTTTAATGGATGGAAAGATAAGAAAATTAATGATATATATTCTTTAAAGATTTATAATTACATAATTAATATCATATATATATATATATATATATATATATTAAATGAATAATTATAACTATCTAAGATAGATGGTGATGGAAAAAAAATTACATTGGTTCGTGAGGCGGTAGTCTTTCATACACATGAATGATGGTTTCATTTACCATTTGACAGAACGTGATATGGATATAGGTTAATTCATTAAAATTAATATTAATTAAATGTAATATATTGAAGTAATTATTTCATCATGGTTGAATAATTTTTAAGTAGGTATAAGAAGATATAAAACTACACCATTCAGTTACAAGCAATACATTTTTTTAGACAATCTCATTTGTTTTACACATTAATCCCTTTAAGGTCGGAAATTTTACAAAAATAAGACATCTATAATGTGTTCATGGATATTATAATGGTATTTGGGAATGTATTTGGTAAGATATAGTACTAAAAATGTTTGAGGAATAGAGTTAAGAATGTTTCCTTTTAAATGAAGGGAGGGGCACTCTTGGAATTATTTATATTATTAAATTAACATAAATTAATATTCATGAACAAATGGAACCATAATGATATATTTAAAATATAGGATTAGTATGAGACTAATCCCCTAAACAATAAAATTTGGACAATTTTAGGTGATTCTTTAACCCATATATTTTTGTTTTAACCCCCCCCCCCATTAACCATTCTAACAATTATTGTGATATTAAGGGTTTTTACTCTATAGGGATCAATAAAGTTACTATAAAAGGAAAATTGACCCATAAATAGTTCATGATTGATATTTTCAAAATATAAAATTCAATCTATTGAATATATTATTTTTATGAATTTAAAAACTTTTAATAAATTATTTTTTTATTATAAAATATCATTAATGTCATATCTGGAACTATTCATTTACTTTTACTTTAAATTCAACATAATAACAATGAAATCTGAATAGATACTTTAAACACTTCCATAATATGTCATTTATTTCTATAAAATTCATGGGACACTATAACTCACCAGAAAAATATTACTTTTAGAGTTTTTAAAGTCATTTACTTGATTTTTCTACTGCTAGCACAAGCACTATGTCAATATCACATAAGAATGTCTGGTCGTTATTTAATCAATAATAAATAAAAATAAATTAACATGATAAAAAGAAAATATCATTAAAATAACCATTTTTTAATATCTCACTACCATATTTAATTTACTAATCACCCGTTGTTTTGATCATCCATTCTTTGGATCTTATTCAAGGACGTTTTCAAGGACTTTTAGATTTTTTGAAATATATAGGGTTGTACATTATTTTGTAAAACCATCTGATTCAACCCAAAAAAGTATATTCCCTATCTTGAGGCACTGGGGTACACAATTTTAGAGAAAATAATTTATCCTCCCCTCCAAAGCATTAAGCCTTATAAAATGGATGTTGCATGGTTGGCACAGGGTTAGTATAATCGTGAGTCCAAACCATGCGCCTTTTACAGAAGCCCACTGAGGGAACACTATTAGGCACGTGGTTAATAAAAATATGTGGCTCGACCAAAAACCATTTTTAAGGGTTTTTAATGCCACAATTGTTTTAATTATAATCTCAAGACCCTAATTTTTAACCTTAAACACCACCCCTATAACCTAAACAAATCATTTAAATTTTAGAGGATCTCTAGAGGAATTATTAGATCGTTCAAAATATTCTATTATGGAACAAATTTCTGGTGTAAGAGATAGATCCCTCTATTTTAATTGAAATATCTATTGACTTTAGAATCATATTATATTTCTTTCTCACAATCTTGGGAGCGATGAATCCTCATGTTGTTGGTAAATTGAATCCTTATTTTGATAGATATTTATTTTTGGAATTATTATTTGATTTTCCATTACTTCAATTATTTGTTGGTTATTCTCATTGTAGGTGATTGATCCTTGTATCATGTGATAAAAGGTAGTAAGTTTCTTAAGGAATTTCCCAAAAATTAAAACCTAAATGGATTTCATTAATTTAATTTTATTTAAAATTATTTTATAAAACTATAATTGTAATTATTTTAGGATTGATTTAAAAGGCATGTGATTTGTGAAAAAACCTATTTGAAGGGCTTTTAAAATATGTTGTAATCATAGAAAATATATCTTGAAATGAGAAATTGTTTTATGAAATTATTTAATGTTGATTCTTGAGGAAAATGGATTTAAATGGAAGATGATTTTGAAAGGCATGAATTTGATGAAAACTCTATGATTTGGTTTTGGAAATTTGAATGGAAAATAAACTTGAAATTTGGGAATTGAAACTGTGAATGATGAATTAATTTGAAATAATTTATTTTTCCCATGATTTATTGATTTATTGATTGAATAACATGTGGACCTGAGTAGTTAGTGAGTGATTAGGATATGCACACAAGGACTCTGACCCCATAAAAATGGACTGATGAAGAAAATTATAACTAAACCATGTTTGGAATGTTTTCCCTATCTAGGGTGTTGATATACTATCTTATTGGTTGGATCCATTGGTACATATGAACATATATTGATCTGTGATTATTAATTGAGTAGTGTGAGGATCCTATTGTCAGGAATTAACTTATCTTAGGGATTAAGAACATGTTTCTTAGTTTTGGCATGATTATTGCATGCCAGTGGCTATAGAACTATTTTATTTGTGCCCTTAGTTTTTGAAAATGTTCATTTAAGATAGTTTTTAAATATACATCTAGTATATTTAAAAACATGTTTTGATAGAAAGTGTGAAATTATTTTCCATTCCATGTAATTTTTTAAACTGAATCATAAATGTTTTATTTGTATTGGAACTTCTTATGGTAAATTTGGTGGAATTCTACTAGGATCTTTGTCACACACCCTAACTTTTTATTTGGGATGTTGTAGAGTATGTTATGATAAGTCTAGGAACAGATAATTTTATACTTAGAGGTGACATGTGTTCTATATTCATGGGACCCTGGATTGATGTTAGTGACCAATGGAGCTAAGGTCCACTTGTTACATGGGAATTTTGAGACCTTGTCTTGTTGGATGTTTTTTTATCTTTTGGATAATGTATTTCTTTTGGATATTTATCTATTTTATTATGTTACTTTTCTCATTGAGGAGTTCTTGGACTATCGACTGATTATTTATTTCTATTATACTATATTATCTTGTTGGTTTGTGTTTGTGTAAAAACCGAACACTTTTGATCTTTGAAATTATGTCAGGTGCTAGTATCCAACCTATGGGGATCATGAATTCCTTTAAGGCTATATTAGATATGACTTGGGTCTCAATGTGCCTAGTTTTCCGGGGTTGTTCATGACAAATTTCTATCTGAGGTTTATGTCGAACTTATTTCTTTTATTTCAATATGCAGTATGGGATGTCCTGATAGAGAGGAGGTAGGATTTTCAGGACTTTTTTGGTAGTAATGAGTGAGACCTAGGATAGAACCCACTATATAGAGCCTTGTTAGAAGTGTCCTTAAGAAATAAATTGATATGATTCTAGTATTTTCTAAATTTTATCTGATCTTTTTGAAATCCCAAGAATTTAAATCTTGTTTGGTGGAATTGATATTCATATATCCCTTAATTTATTTCATAATATGGGTATTATTTATGAATTTTTTAGTGTTTTATGTTGATTTTATTTAGTACCATGCCCCAAATAAGACGTTTAAACAAACCTCGGGTGGGATATTCTGATGAATATTAGAAATCAAACAATCTTTTTGATCATAATTTGGATCAGATTATGGTGTGTGTTTTCTTATCTCTTGGATAGGTACCTGAACCAATTCTTTTTCCAGATCCAGTAATGGTACCTTGAAGGTATGAATCCATATATCATGATCATGATTTTTTTCCAAAATCCACCATATTTATATCTCTCGAACGATCCAAAAGGGGAGGAGGACTGGTTAAAAAATATTGATTAACATTTTGAGTTCTTATAAATTCTAGAATCTATAATAGTTAAGTGTTCTACCTTTAAGATTGAAGTACCAATAAAGAGGTGGTGGGATTATATGGTTATAAAGAAGAATCATGAAGGATTTGAGTGGAAAGTATTTAGATCCCACTTTAACAAATGGTTATATCTAGATTTAATAGTCTTAGGAAATTATATGGAGTTCATTAGCCTCCAAAAAGGTGATAGGACCATGAATCATTATGTAAACCACTTTACTAAACTCATTTAATTTTCTCTTGAGTTATTGATGAATGAGATGATTAATGCCTAGAGATTTTATATGGGTCCCTAATTTGATATATGATATTAGGTTTTCATTCTAAAACTCAATTCTTATACAAACATGTTGGATAGATCATTAATGGATGAGCTTGACCTCGCTGGTAAGTTAGGGTTGATGGGAGTTCTTATTTCTCCAAGTGGTAGTTCTTTTGCTTCATTTAATGAAAAAAAATGAAACATGATGAGACTTTTGGTGTATAATAATAGAATAAATCATCTAGAACATATGTGGTGTCTGATATAGGTCCTTTTTACTTATTTTTTGTGTATTAAAGTTGGAAATTTGAAGTGAGTTTGTACTAAGTCACTAAATATCTAATGTTTTTGCAGTCATTTAGGCCACGTGTAAAAGTTATGACATGTCTTTTCTACCCCACACAATGTAATGGTATCATCAGTACCTAAAATTATTATTTTTAAATAATATTCTTCTAGAATTGAGGTGTTTTAGCCCTGAAAAACAGAATAAATATTATTTACAATGTGAAAGACATTCTAGAGGAAGAATATGTGGGTCCAGTTATAGTGAAAGGTACCATCACAATAGAACCATCTTTAGTTGCTGCATTATTTGATATTGGTGCACCTCACTTATTCATATCAACTCATTTTGTGAATTTTTAAAAACTTCCTATATAGATTATATCTTATGTGATGGATATTTCTATGGGCTTCAGAATAAAAAGAGAACATGGTCTTTGATTCTCTTCCCATGCTTTCTTTTTATTGAGATTGAATTCACATGGGATTTTCAAGTTATCACCATGAAACCTCTTGATTTCATTCTTGATATGGATTAATTGATTGAATATTTTCTGTGTTGGTTCTCCTTTACTTCCCCCGATGGGGTGTTCCATGTTTTCCAAGGTGAATAGTATATGTGATTGAGTATAACCACATCTCCTGTTAAAGAGTTGGGAAGGGTGATATTTGTGTTTTATTTTTATCTAGAGCAAGAATATTTGGATGGTTATTTTCCTCCAATAATCATCTAGTTCCATGATGTGTTTTCATCTGACTTATATGTTTTTTCACCAATAATGGAGGTAGAGTTTTATATTGACTTGGTGCCAGGTAACCAATATATCTCTATCTATACTTACCATATGTCACTAGCTAAATTGAAAGAGTTTAAGACTTCATTGGATGATTTGATGGATAAAGTAATTATATTCCTGACTCTGTCACCTTGGGAGGTGTCAGTTATATTTTAAAAGAAATTCAATGGAATACTTAACCTTTGTATTTATTAATGAAAACTCAATCAACTTATAGTAAATAAAAATTATTTATCACCTCATATTGAATATTTTTTTATCAGTTTAAAGGGGTGAAATGGATCAAGAAAATTGATCTTTGTTCTAGTTACCACCATTTGATAATTAATGAATCCAATATCTCGAATACTGCCTTTCAAATTAGTTATGAAAATTATTATTATATTTGTATTACTTTTTTCCTTAACGATTATCTTGATGTTTTTATGAAAATTATTTGTAGTATATTCCTTGAGTATCTTGACTTATTAATAGTTGAATTTTTGGATGGAATCTTTGTTTACTCTAAAATAGAGGATCTTGTGAGTCATCTTGGAGTGGTTCTAGAAATTTTGATAGATAAAAAAATTTATACCAATATAAATAACTGTAATTTCAAGATTTTGGAAGTTAAGGTCTTGGGACACGTGGTCTCAAAACATGGTATTTTATCCAGTCTTGAGAAGGTGATTATTGTGATGACATGGGAAGAACCATGAAATGTCTTCAAGATTTGGAGCATCTTTGGATTTGTGGGGTATTACCATTGGTTCATTAAATATTTCATGAAGTTGGATTCTCTAATGACATTTATCACTTATAAGGGAGTAATGTTCTTATTGGAATTGAAATTTTAATGTTCCTTTGATGAGTTGAAATGATTACTAAAATTTGTGCCAGTGTGGAATCTTCTAGGGGTTGGGAAGGGCCGTGTTTTCTTTTTGATTCATCACGCTCAGGCTTGGGTTGTGTTCTCCTATAGGTTGATCATGTGGTATCAAATGGTTTCATAAATTTTAGGCTACATGAGAAGAACTATCTGACCCATTTCATAGAAATTGAAGGTGTAATGAGTCCTCTCAAGAATTGGTGGCATTAACTTTTCATAGAAATGTTTACCATCCATTCTAATAAAAAAAGTTTGAGTTATATATTCTCCTGAAAATATTTGAATATCTAAAAGATTCATTGGGTGGAGTACCTATAGTTTTTTGATTTTTACATTTCCAACACCCATGGTATGGGGAATTCTTTGTTCATTATTTTAGAATGAAACTTCCAACACAGAACATGAAAGAATCATTGGAAGTGTGGAAATTGATGGATCTATTTACTTGTATTCATTTGTGAGTCTAGGAAAAATGGGAATGAAATTTTTTTAACAAGTGTTCATGTGACCTTCTATCTTCTCAATATGATTCTTTAGGATCAACAACTTGATTTTGAGTTTCATAGCATTAGGTAATTTCTTTATAGTGGGGAGATAATCAGTGAGTGTTCATTCTCTTTTAATGGTATCCTATGTTTTTAAAAATGGAATGTTGTACCTTATCCTGTAATAAAATTAATGATGGAGGGTTGTTATAGTTCCCAGTGGGTGGTGCACCATAACACCAAGAATATGTCCTATGACATGTGTCAATGATTCTGGTGGATAGGTATGAGATGAGACATTATTGACTTTTAATCTAATTGTTATACCTTCCATTAGGTTAAGGTTGAGCACCAAAAACCTTTAGGTTTCCTTCAGCCCCTTCCTTTGTTGAATTGGAATTGGGACAAGATTGTTATGGACTTTTTGATTGGGTTCCATGTACCCCACAAGGGAAGAATGTGACATGGGATGTGATAGATTGGATGAAAAAATAATATCACTTTATACCCATTCTTGATACAACCAAATTTTAGGACATGGGAATCCTATATGTGCATGTGATCATCATATTTCATGGAGGTCTATCTATTATAGTTTTTAATAGGGATACCAATTTCACATCTCATTTTTGAAGATCCCTCTAGGAGGCAATGGGATCAAAGGTTAGTTTCAGCATTCCATATCATCCACAGATGAATTTACAGAAATAATAATATATACAGATCCTTGAAGACATGTTTCATGCTTGAGTTTTTGATTTTGGTGAAGCTTGGGATAGCCACTTGGGACTAATTGAATTTTCTTATAAATGCAATTATAGTCATTTGTCAGGATTGAATCATTTATGTCTATGTGTGGACACCTAATAAATTATCTACTATTCTATACTAGTATTGGTGAATCTTCTCTGGTTGGGCCTAGTTTGGTTCAGGATATGGAGACTAAGATCTAGTTGAATTGTTAGATAATGGAGCCAAATAAAATCCAATATAAATATTATGTTGATCATTGTCTATCCCCTTTGGAATTTTTAGTTGGGATTGGGTTTTTTTACAATTTCACCTAGGTTGGGTCGTCAAAGGCTAAGAAAATTGGAAAATATTTCACCAAGATATGTGGGACCATTTGAGGTTATTGATCATATTTTCAAGGTGAATTACCATTAGGATTTTACACCTCAGTTTATGTCAATTCATGATGTGTTTCACGTATCACAGCTCAAAAATTATCTCTATGAACCATCTCATGTCTTGAGATGGGAGTACCTTTATGTGAAACCTAATATATCTTTGGATGAGTATCCAATGCATATTATTTATTCTGAGATGTAGTTTCTTTGTGAGGCACTGATGAGGGATCAGTGTCCTTATCACTTATATAAGGGGTCTTTTTGACAGCCTTTATGGGGGTAGAAAGTTTTTATAGAGGGGATTTTGTAGCATTTCATTACTAGTTTTCAGTTATTACTCATACCTTAATTTGATCATAATTTTTTGGGATCTTGTTCTATGTCATTTTTAGGGACTTATTTACTTTTTTGGAATTCCATGGGGTCATTCTTATTTGGTGCATGGTTAGTGAAAACCATGTGGGTTAGCCCATAAAATTGTGCACCCTTTATTAAGTAACTTGAGGGTGGTACATAGTTAGTGAAACCACTACAACAAAAAAACCACATTTAGTGGTATTTATTTTCAATTAGCAACATTTTAAAACATCACTAAATGAGGTGTCTCTAATTTTGGTACATTTATAAACATATCTAAATTAGCGATGTTTATAAACATTTCTAATTACCAAGGATTATAAGAATCACTAAATTAGTGATGTTTATAAGCATCACTATTTAGAGACACCTCAGTTATCGAAATTTTTATGAAATGTCAGTAAAGAAATGTCGCTAATTTTTCAACATTTAGCAACATTTTTAAATATCGCTAATTTAGTGACACCTCATTTATAGACAGTTTTTAGAATCGCTTTACCAATGTTTTGAAAAAGTGTTGGTATTTGTTTTTTGAATTTTTTTATCTTTTGGGATATCAGCCCCCCAAAAAATTACTTTTTTTAAGACCCTCCCTTTCCTTTTATCGCTTTCTCTAGTACCTTGCCTCCTATCCCTTACCCTGCTTCCCCCTCACTTTCCCTTTACCGATTGCTACCATGCCACATCTCCATTACCCCGCTTCCCCCTCCCTTTCCAGCTGTCGATCCAATACCTCGCCCCTCCTACCCACTCTCTCCCTTTCCCACTCCAGTATCCAGCCCCCTCTTCTCCCTTTCTCACTTCTTTCCCCCCTCCCTTCTCTGTATTCACTACCGATCCAATACCCCGCCCCACCTACCCCCTCTCTCCCTTTCCCACTCCAGTACCCAACCCCTTCTTCTCCGGTAAAGAAATGTCACTAATTTTGAAACCTTTAGTAATATTTTTAAACTTCGCTAATTTAGTGACACCTCATTTGTAGATAGTTTTTTTAATCTCTTTACCAATGTTTTGAAAAAGTGTTGGTAATTGTTTTTTGAATTGTTTTTATCTTTTTGGATATCAGCCCCCAAAAAATTACTTTTTAAAGACCCTCCCTTTTCCTTTACAGCCTTCTCTAGTACCTTGACTCCTCTCCAGTACCCCACTTCTCCCTCACTTTCCCTTTACCGACTGCTGCCCTGCCCCATCTCCAATACCCTGATTCCCCCTCCCTTTCTAGCTGCTGATCCAATACCCTACCCCTCCTTCCCACTATATCCCTTTCCCACTCCAGTACCCAGCCCCCTCTTCTCCATTTCTCACTTCTTTCCCCCCTCCGTTATCTGTATTCGCTACCGATCCAATACCCCACCCCTCCTACCCCTCTCTCCCTTTCTCACTCCAATACCCAGCCCCCTCTTCTCCGGTAAATAAATGTCGCTAATTTTGAAACATTTAGCAATTTTTTTAAACATCGCTAATTTAGTGACACCTCATTTATAGATAATTTTTTTGAATCGCTTTACCAATGTTTTGAAAAAGTGTTGGTAATTGTTTTATGATTTTTTTTATCTTTTTTGGATATCAGCCCCCAAAAAAATTCTTTTTTTAAGACCCTCAATTTCGCTTTACCGCCCTCTCTAATACCTTGCCTCCTCTCCAGTACCCCGCTTCCCCCTCACTTTCCCTTTACCGACTGCTACCCTACCCCATCTCCAATACCCTGCTTCCCCCTCCCTTTCCAGCTGCCAATCCAATACCCTGCCCCTCCTACCCACTCTCTCCCTTTCCCACTCCAGTACCCAGACCCCTGTTCTCCCTTTCTCACTTCTCTCCCCCCATTCCTTCTCTGTATTCGCTACTGATCCAATACCTCACCCCTCCTACCCCCTCTCTCCCTTTCTCGCTCCAATACCCATCCCCCTCTTCTCCCTTTCTCACATCTTTCCCCCCTCCCTTCACTGTATTTACTACCCTCCAGTACCCCGCTCCCCAATCTCTCATGTACCCACATGCTTCTATTAAAAATTAATACCTAATGAGAATTGAACTACGAACCTCCCATAACACAACAAGAAACTCGGACCAACCCGCCTACCATTTTCACTATTTGGTAAATGTATTACAGTATGTATATATATATATCAGTATTTAAAAAATTAATATATTATATATATAAATTAATATACATATATTAATATATAAATATAAGAATATATATATATATATATATTAGTTTTAAATACATATATATATATATATATATGTTTATATTATATTTCATATGTTTATACTTTATATTATATATATGTGTGTGTGTGTGTTTTTTATATGTTTATATTTTATGTTTATATAAATGTGTGTGTTTATATATATATATATGTGTGTGTGTGTGTGTGTGTGTGTGTCTATATGATTATATGTTTATATATATATATATATGTTTATATTTTATGTTTATATTATATATATGGGTGTGTGTAAATATATTTTTGTACATATAAATAATTATAATTATAAATTTACGTGCGTTCACACACACTCACACACACACATATAAATATTAATATATTAATATATTAATATATAAATATATATATGATTATATTTTATATTTATATTTTATGTTTAAATACATATGTGTGTGTGTGTGTTTCATATGTTTATATTTTATGTTTATATATATGTGTGTGTGTTTTTATATTATATATGTATATATATGTATATATATGTATATATTTTATATTATATATATATATATGTTTATATTTTATGTTTATTTATATATTTATATTATGTATGTGTGTGTGTGTAAATATATATGTGTACATATATATAATTATAATTATAAATTTACACACACACACACACACACACACACACATATATATACAATTAGCCACATTTTAAAACACTGGTAAAAATATCACTAAAAAAACATGATTTGTAAAAAATGTGACTAAATTTGAAATATATGTGCATTTTTATATATTAATATAAGTATATATATACTTATATATTAGTGTGTGTGTTTATATATATATATAAATATATATATTTATATATATACATATATGTTTATATATATGTGTCTGTGTTTATACATATTAATTTATATATATATATATATATATATCTAAATATATATTTTCATATCGATGCAGGGAAAGGAGCTATATATAAATCTATATATTTTTATATATATGTCTCTGTTTATAGATATTAATATATATATATATATATCTAAAAATATATTTACATCGATTAGGGGAAATGATCTATATAAATATATATATTTTTAGCAATTTTTCTTGAAAACGTTGCTAATTTAGTGACGCTAATGAGGAAATGTCACTAATTTAGCTACACTTCTGAGAAAACATCGCTAAATTAGCGACACTTATGAGAAAACACCACTAAATGAGGGACTCTTTTGAGTAAATGTCACTAAATTAGTTATTCTAATGAGAAAATATTGCTAATTTAAAAACACATCTGAGGAAACATTGCTAAATTAGGGACGCTTATAATGAAACATTACTAAATTAGAGATGACTCTGAGAAAACGTCGCTAATTTAGTGATGCTTCTAAGGAAACATCGCTAAATTAGTGACGATTCTGAGGAAATTTCAATAAATTAGATACATTTCCTAAAAAATCAGTAAATTAGCGACATTTCTTAAAAAACTCCACAAAAATTTAAAATTAGCAATGGTTTTTAAAAAAATCGCAAAAAAGAGTCACTAAATTACAGTTTTTTTAGTGACCATGCATCCTCCCCTCCAAACTATGTATCCTTGGATAGTGGGGGTTGTATAGTTGGTTTACTATTAGTCTATCTGTGTGGTTAAACCATGAAATCTTTCCAAAAGCATGGTGAGGATGCATGGTTAGGTGAACTATTAGTAATAAATGTGTGGAAAAAATAGAAAACTTTGTATATGGATTCTTAATCCCATGATTTTTTTATTTAAAATCTTAGGACCCTAATTTTTAACACTAAACACCTCCCAACCTAGTCTAATCCATTGTATTTTAGAGGCTCTCTAGAGTCATTATCATCTCCTATAACCTCATCTCTTTCAAATCGATGAGTTAGTGGAAGATATTGATCCCTATTTGGGGAGTGAAATATAATATTCCCATTATTTATCTCCTTGATAGAGATTAATCCTTATGTTATTGATGTATTTAATCCTTGTTTTATTGAATCCTGATTCTATGAATTCTTATTTGATCTTATATGCCTTCAATTCTACTTTGGTGATTCCAGTTGGGGGTGATAGATTATTGGATCATGTGATAAAAGGTAGGTGGTTTTATAATGAATTTCCTATAATTGAAACATAAATTGATTACTTCAGTTGAATTATATTTTCAACTGTTTTCTAAACCTTGAAATATGATTATTTGATGATGGATTTCAAAGGCATGCGATTTATAACACCCTAATATTTTAAAAGAAGAACATCATATTTGATAGCATATATGACATAAAACAAAAATATTAGAAGAGAATGTAACACCCTGAGATTTTATGATATATTTATTTTTAAATATATTCAATCTCATCAATATCTTGTGATTCAATAAAAACTATGTTTAAATGAAATGTTGTACTCAATTAAAAAATTATTATTTAAACATGAGAATTATAACCTATAATTTAATTATGTGGGTATGAATAGGGATAACTACATTATTCAAATTATATAGTTTACACATGTATAAAATAAACCCAATAGTTATTTATTTATTATAAATAAAATAATAACCATTTCAATAAAAAATAAATGTTTTCTAAAAAATTGTTAGGTAGTTTAGTTATGTTTTTCACAAATAGTTTAAAATTATTTTTTACATGATTCAGAAAAATTATTTGAAAAAATAAAATTCATTTTATAAATCAACATTTCAAAATTATCTTTTGAGGATGTTTTTATAATTTTTTTTAAAATATTGATTTTTTTTATGAATGGTGAAAAGTATTGATTTTTATTAAAAAATACCTTTTCATTTAAATCAATATAATGTTAAATTATATTTTAAATTGATTTTAAAGTAAAATTAGTTCATTTATACTACAATTTAACTAATTTAGGCCATTATAATCAATTTTATATTGAATTATGATGTAAAAAGTTTTTTATCTTTTGAATGTTTTTCTTTGGAAAGATTGTTTTTTCAATGCATATATACGCTTAATATAAATTGAATAATTCCACTTATCTTAGTTGATTTTTTGAAAAATGGATTCCAGATCTGGAATCTATATAATTTAAATTATATAATAATTTTAACTTATTTTTTTGTCATAATGAATAGTAAGAATTTTAATGATTAATTATCACGGTTAGGGTTAAAAAGGGGCTATTTGCGGTTAAAATAAAAGATAAGGGTTAAAAATGACCAAAAACTTATATTAAACCTATTTAATATCCATAATTAGACCTCATCTCTTACATGATTCTATAATTACCCATTTTTAAGGCTTTTGTAATGACCAAAACATAGGTATCACTTTTTAAAAAAAAATTCTAAGTGTGTCCTCTCCACCACATATAAAAGGCCACCCCCCTATGATCTCTTATTAACACTCCAAATTCTATTTGGTTCAGCCAATACCTACCCAAATATATTCCTTATATCCCTCATAAAGTTCTAATGGACTTTATTTTTGTAATAAGTCCAACCTAGTAAGGCTTTTTGTGCAACCCAAAATAAGTTTTCTGAAGAAGATGTAACTTTCTTAAACGATCATTTTTATTCTATTTCTACCTCCACCTCATTAAAATGTTATTCAACCAGGATTATATGATAAAATAGGTATATTAAATATAATAATATGTTTTTATGTTAGTTTCATGACTTATATCTATCTACTCTTCCATCAAATGGGAAACTAAATTATTGATCATATATACATCGGACTACCACCTCACAAACTGATGTAATTTTTTCCCTGCACTGCCTACCATAATTAGATAGAATGGTGGATTTAAAATATTTATAAAATATTTATAAAATTAATATACTTATTTAATTATAATATCTTACCTACCTTATTACCTTACAACCCATTGGAATACAATAACATCGCTCGTGTGTACGGAGGACTACCGCCTCAAGAACCAATATGATATTTTCTTCCCATTTCTATTTTACGTGGATGGAAATAAGGATATATTAAAATGCATATATATCATATTTTTCACATAATTATAAATTTATAATTGGTATATCAAATATATCTTCTTACATTCCATTTCGTAGGCAATACAAGAATGTCGGTCAACTTTACAGTGGACTATCGCCTCACGAAGCGATGCAACTCATTTTTCACTAACGCTTTACATAAAAGGTAATAATATATTTTTGTTAAATATTACACCATAAATAATCTTAAAACTTTTATATATTATTTATCTTCATTTCATTCCATCCAACAATAAAAATATAAACCACATTCATGAGTACGTATGACCTACCATCTCCATGAACTATGTAATCCATTTTTTATCTCTAACTTTTATATATTTCTCTAAATATATATATATGCTGAATATATAAGATATTTATATAATGGTTAAAAAAATTTATATTATTAAACCTTTATCAAATAAAAATTATCTAAAAAATGAATCCAAAGTATAAATGAAAAAGAGAACAAGTATCACCCGAAACAATGATTTTAACAAATAATTGTGAATAAAATAGTGATAAAAACTTTACATAAATAATATATGGTATGAAATATATTATTATGGTCCTATAATATATAAATAATAAACCTATATTTATTATATATTATTTTTGGATAGATATTAAGGAATTCTAACCTAAGGTAATGGTTTCTCGTCTCACTTTTACTTCCATGAGACATATGCCATATTCACCATTTATTGCATTATGTGGTCTATATACTTCCCATTTTGATATTTTATATCATGAATATATTTCAATTTGTGATATTTAAATTTAAATTTTATATTATTTATTTCATGGAGATTATTATTCAAAAGTTACCAAAGTTTTAAGGGTTAATTTTACAATCTCATCATTATTTGGGGTTGTCTATGTTTAAGTATCCCTTAGGAGAATTATTTTTTATTTATATCTTAAAACCAATATGTTTCCTTATCCTAATGTTATTAAGGAAATTTTAAAGTAGTATTACCATTTTTATCTCTTTGGTACTTAAAATTATTCATATTTTGTTTTAATAAAACCTAACTTTACTTCTCTCTTCTGTCAAAAATATTTTTTCTTCCAAAACAATTTCTTATAAAAAAGTTTTCAATTTTATTTAAAAAATATATGATTTATTAAGTAAATGTTTAACCATGTTTGAATTTTTACTAATTTTTTTAAAGGAATATTCTTATTATTTTCTAAATTAGGGTCCTTTCACGCTTTTTAAAACGTGAATTTCAAATTGAAAATTGTTATTTTCATCAAGAATTTTTTAAGGATATTTTCATGGAATTTCTCTTCATCAAAAATGAAAACCATTATTCTACTTATGACCGCCTATTGATATTTTTTAATGAAAAGAAATAATTATTATTTCTCTGGATGGTTTTTGGTAATTTTTTTGGGTGTACTATTTTTTTTTATCATTCACCATATTATTCTAGATGATTTATGATTATTGATTAGGGTAATTATTAACATTTTGTATGTTAGTTTTTCAATAATAATTTTTATGTTAATTATGATTCACCCATTCAATATGAGGAATTAATTTGAATTATTAAGTGATGGGTGGGGTCTAGAATTATATATTCCCTCGATGCATCTTTAGGTCTCATGGGAAAATCATTTAGACAAATTAAATGGGGTTTTACACAGAGTTTTAAATTTTCTTATGAGAGGTATTGATAATATGTTTATGATGTTTTTCATTATGAATTTTCTCATTATAATATAATTTATTGATGTCTATATGATTATTTGATTATTTAAAATATACAAGGATATGTTTCAATATCATGTGATTATTTATATAAATTTATTTGATTATCCTATATTCGGGTTATATTATTCTCAAGTTACTATTTAAATGGAATGTGTTTTAGTTATTTATATTTCTATATTGATTAGGATTATTTATTCATGATATTTTTTATTATACACATATTGTTTCTAGGAATATGAGCTCACCCATTTCTTATTTTTTATTTTCCCTAGGATATTGGGAAGTGTTTTGTAATTGATATATTTGTAGGGATATGCTAAAGGGAATAATGGTGTTCTAAAATAAAAAACTTTTTTGTGTTTTATTTTTTAAAATTTAATATAAATTTCAAGTACATGTCTTGTTTAAAAATACCACTAAACTATTTGGTACTTTGGGATGCGATCGATTTTATCAAGTTCCAATATAATATAGTAACCACTGGATCTAGGAAACTAGGGCTGTGTTCTTTACATTTTGTATGAGAGAATTTTTAGAAGAAACCTAGGGAACTAGATTAAGGAAAACCTAGATTATGGAATATAACCTTATGAATTAGTTTAAAGATAAGACTAGGTATAAGATAAAATCCTAAAGTTTTGGTAACATAGATATTATGTGTTTTTCCTAGAAATACATCCAAATATAGATACTATAAGTGGACATGGATCGAGAATAGAAGTACCTAAGGGTAATAACTATGAAAAAGGAGAATTGGTATTGAATTGAGAATTACCTATTACACAACAACAGACCTTAATACGCACCTAGTTTGACACTATAGGGGGATATTCTTAGTTTAATTCACATTTTTTTATAATCTATTTTGAAGGATTTTAAATTACTTTTATGATTTTAAGACTTTCCCAAAGAACCATGTTTATAATTATGAGATTAGCCATGAAAAAAAATCAATTTATGTAAAGTGTTTCACTAGTTTTCATATTATACATTATGTTTCATAATTTTAAAACCAAATCTAGTACATTCCATTCTTTAGAAATAGAACCAACTGAATTTAATGGAAACCATATCAATTCACACATCCCGTGTTGGGTTTTCCCTCTTGGGAAAGACAATAAAGATGGAGCTGGAGATACAACTAGAAAGGATCAAATTATAACTCTATTGGGGTAGTTTTCTCAGGTTATGAGCAATAACCATACCCTTATGACATAACCTGTAGATCCACTATATAGTTTAATAATTTTGGATTAGTTTATTCATCATAAACCTCTACTATTATAAGGGAAAACCCCATTTTTAGTTGATAAATATATATATTCCATAGAGATGATTTTTCTTGTTTTGGGAGGTAATAAATGGGAAAAAATAATCCTAGTTTATCATCACTCAAGAGATATAGATCAATAGTGGAAATAGATTCAAAACACTAAAGATAAAGAATAAATATAAAAAATGATATGGAAATATTTTAAGGTACCCTTCATGGAAAATAATTTTCCTCCCATGAAACAAGTGGATATAGAGAGACAATTATTGTGTTTAAGAAAAAAGTAATATAAAAATGTTGTTAATTATGTATCCAAATATACAAGGTTCATAATGAATTCTATGGACTACGTACATAATATAAAGAGTAATATTGAATGTTTCTTTGATGAGATTAGGCTAATTATTCAAAGGTCACTAGAATCCAAAAAATTATCATCATATAAAGATATTGTATCACGTTGCAACAAGATAGAGAAAAAATTCACAAATCCTTGTAGAATTAAAGGAAAATAATATACGAAGGTGATAAAAGATTAAAAAATAGATAAATGGAATAAGGGAAAGAAGAATTTTCCCCACGTGATAATGGTATAAATAATCACCCTTGTACTTTATTGAAGGGGATATGAGTTTGATACAAGTGTGGAGATAAAGGATACAATGATCGTTATATCAAGGGTATGAAAGAGGTTATCTATGTTCAATACTTTGGCTGCATGGATATTGGGTTCTACTCAAATTAATGTCTCAAGAATCAAGGGAATATACCCTAGATGAATCTATGGGATCAATGTCAAGATTATTCTATTACTACATCCAAAGTGCAATAGTTAAAGTTCTTGTGTATTTAGATTCAATAATTATGTTGTATAAGTATTTTATCAAAAATATTCTTGTTATAAAAATACTAAAATATACAATGATTGTACTTCATTCATTTTTCAGTAAGGATTGAAGACATATGTTGAATGGATCAGATGACCAACAAAAGAGATATAGTGGAATGTTGATCTTTTTAGAAAACACAAGTTTGAGGGTGGATAACCCTTAGTATATTTTTGGTGTGGATATAATAATGATAATTATATGTTTATGGTATAGAATTGGTGTCCTTTAAAATAGTAATTTATTTGATGGTTTATGCTATATTTTCTGGAGTTTAATGCATTTTTGGAATTATGGAATAAATTTGATAATATGATATTTTATTTAAGGATTAAGGAAAACAATAATTTTTGGAATCATGTATGTTTTCATTAAGGTTTTAATGTGATCAAGGTATTCACATATTTGGTATGTGAAATTAATAGCTACATTATTTTGTTGTTAAATCTAATGTTAAGTTGATTTTATAAATTTAGTGACCATCCTTCTAAATTTTTTGACTTTGAATTTGGAAATACATATTTTGGATGAGTCTTAAGGATAAATATTTATGAAATGGGTTGAGTTTAGATTTGGGGTTATTTTTTAGGTTTTATAAATTAAAATATTATTATATAACTAATTCTAACCATTTTGGACTTGGAATATATCTAGAGACATGAGGAATGACCTTTCATTCATTTTATGATCCATTATGATTCAATTGTAGTGAATCGGCCATAAAAATTAATCTTTTATATTCATTTATAAAAGTAATAAATGAATTTGGAATTGATCTAAGCACAACCAAAGGATGAAATTTAGCCTATGAAATTTAAATACATCAATTTAGTATATTTTATTATGTTCTCATTCTAGATGGGAAAGGAATTCCTCGATACTGGGAAAAGGATCTTAAAACAAAAATGTTGTCCTAGTACCTTAATTTCAAATGAATCAAATGTTATTTTAAATAATTTCATATTTATTTATTTTTGTCATTAAATTTTCTAGTTATTCACTTTCTTGTGATCAGTGATCGAAATCACTCTTTATAATTATTTAATCTTTTTTCCATGACCATATCTTTACTTCTCACCAATGCTTCATTACTTAGAAACGAAGTAATGTTTTATTATTGATTTATAAATATAAATTTTAATTAATAAATTTTTATGTGAGTTTCCAAAAAATGTACTTTTTAATTTCAAACCCTTGATTAGTGATATCAAGACTAAATTATGAGAACACAATTTATTAGGCAGCGTAGAATGTAACACTCTATGATTTTAAAAGAGGAACATCTTGTTCAATAGTGTATATGACACACAACAAAAATCTTAGAAGATAATATAGCACCCTGATACTTTATGATATATTTCTTTTTAAATAAATTCAATCTTTTCAATATCCTGCGATGCACACAACATCGGCTTTAAACGAAACGTGATACTCTATTAAAATGATATTTTTAAACTTGACCAATATATCCTATCTGTTAAGTTGGTATGTATGAATTGCACTAACTAGTGAAAATTATATAGTTCACACATGAATGAAATTAGTTCAATGGTTATAAAATTATTATAAACAAAATATGAACTATTTGAAAGAAAAAGAAATGTTTTTTGAAAAACTTTAAGGAAGTTTAGTGGGGATTTGCACACATAATTTAAAATAAAAATTTACCATATTTTTAAAATTTATTTTAAAAAATAAAATTCATTTTTTATATCTAAATGTCTAAATTTTATTTTGTTAATCTTTTTATAATTTTCTAAAAAGATTAATTTTTTATGAATAATGAAGAATAATGTTTTTTATTGAAAACTGTATTTTAATTTAAATTGTTTAGAAAGATAAATTATATTTTAAATTTGTTTTAAAGTAAAAAATAGTTTAATTATATTAAAATTTAACTAATTTAGGTTATTTTAATCAATTTAATATTGAATTATAATATAAATTTTTTAAACATTTGAAAGTTTTCTTTTGAAAACCCGTTTCCTTCAACACGTCCATGGGTATAATAATAAATTGAATTCTACCACTTATGTAAATTTAATTTGAAAAAATTTATTCTAAATTTTTAAAAAACATAACTTATATTATAAAATAATTTAAACTCATTTTTTGTTATTAATGAATAGAAAAAATAGTAAAAATTATTTATCACGGTTGGCTTTAAAATGGGTTTATCAGGAGTTAAACTAATATATAAGGATTAAAATGAAAAAAATCTTTTATAAATCATATTTTTTTATATATATGGACCTTATATATTTTATGTTTTTATAATGACCCATTTTGGAGGCCTTTAGCATGATAAAATTATGGGTTTCACTTTTTCTTTTCAAAAATTCTAAGTATTCCTTCTCCCCCACTTATAAAAGGTCGCACCCTTTTCTCTCCTATTAACACTCCCAAAGAACTTTTGTTATTCCAATGACAACCCAAATATATTTATTAAATCCTTTAAAACATCCTAGAGGCCTTTTTTTATCAGAAATCCAGCCTAGGAAGTCTTGTGGTATAACCCTAAAGAAGTCGTTTGAAGAAGAGGTAACTTTCTTAAACGAGTGTTGTTATTTTGTTTCTTTTTATACATACTTAAAATATTATTAAAACAAGATTTTATAATAATATAAATATTTTCCATAAAATAATATTTTGTTATGTTAATTCCAGGACCTTTATTCATCTATTATTCTATCAAATGGGAAATGAAATTGATTATTGTGTATACAATAGACTACCTCATAGCGAATCGATGTAATTATTTTTCCACCACCACCTCTCACAGTTGGATATAATGATAGATTTAACAAATTCATAAAAAAATTTCACATTAATATATTTTTATAATTATAATATCACATCTACATTCTTACTTTCCAACTTGTTGTAAATTAATAATGTTGCTTGTGTCTACGGTGGACTACCACCTCACTTACTGATGCATGTGTTTTTCCATTTCCATTTTACATGGATGGTGAAAAGGATAGATTTAATGAATATATAATATATTTTTAACATAATTATACATCTGGAACTATTATATCACATATACCTTTAGACTTTCAATTTTGTGGGGGATATGATAACGTCGCTCGTGTGTACGGTAGACTACCACCTTGCGAAGTGATGTGCCTCATTTTTCACTAATGCTTTATATCAAAGGCAATGAGGATAAATTTAATTAATATATGTGATATATAAGAAATAATAAATAATCTATAAAATTATATATATTATTTACCTTTTTCTCATCTATCGAGAAAAATAGAAACAATATTCATGTGTACATACGACCTACCGTATCCATGAACGATGTAATCCCTTTTCTATCTATAAATTTTATAGATTTATCTAAATAATTATATAATGACTATATAGGATATTTAAATCATGTTTAAATTTATTCATATGATTTATCCATGATCAATGTAAAAGGAATAAAATTACAAAAAAAAAACATACAAGAAAAAAGCAAATATCACCCGAAATAGAGATTTTAACAAAAAAAATGTTAATAAATAGGTGATAAAAAATAATTAAATAATATATAATATGATATATATGATTATTTTTATGTAATATATTAATAATAAACATATATTCATTATACATGAGGTTTATACACATACAAAGGAAACTAAATCTGAGTTAAGAATTTCTCATCTAACTTTTACTTTCAAGAAACGTATTCCATATTCTCCACTTATTTATTTACGTGGTGTATATACTACCCATTTTGATATGTTATATCTTGAATATATTTTTATTCATGGTATTTAATGTTTTATTTTAATTTTTTTCTTTCATTGTAATTATGATTCAATATATACCAAAGTGGTAAGGTTTTACTTCACAATCTCATCATTATTCGGGATTGTTTATGTTTAAGTCTCTCTTGAGAGAATTATTTTGTATTAATATCATAGAACCAATATATTTTATTATAATATGGTTATTAATGTTGTTTTCAATTAATATTTACATTTTACTCTCTTTAGTACTTAAATTTTTGATAAAATGTTTTTAAGAAAAGCTAACTTCATTTCTCTCTTTGGTCGAAAATCATTTTTCATCCCAAACAATGTTTTCTAAAATTGTTTTGAAAAATTATTTTAACGTTATAAAAATTATTTATTAAATACATTTTTATCCATGTTTTACATTTCACAAAAAATTTTATATTAATATTCTTTTCATTTTCCAAACAATTTACTTTTTAACCTTTTTACAATAGTGTGAAAGGAATGTTTTTTAAATTATATGGCATGTATAAAATTTACCACTGTCATGAATACTCAATGTTTTAAATATTATTTTAAATTTTTTTAAGTTTATTTCCAAATTATACTATTTTAAAAATATTTTTTCAACTTTAAGTTTTAAAAGGTTATTTTCAAAGTTCAAAGGTTATTTTCCTCATGAATTATTTAAGGACCATTTCATGGAATTTATACTCATCAATGAGAAAAACCTTTATGATATTTATGATCCACTAGAGATATATTGTAATTAAACCACCATTATTATATCTCTATATTTTTCAGGATAATTGTTTTTGGGGATGTACTATTTTTTTACAATTCACTATATCACTCTATATGGTTAATGATTATTGATTGGGGTATGTATTAATATTTCATATGTTAGTATTTCAATATAAATATCTGAATTGAATGTGTTTTAACCATATTATAGGAGGAATTTATTTTACTTATAAAGTGATTGGATATTCCTAGATTTACATATCCCATTGATGCATCATAGGCGTCCTGATAAAAATTTAATTTTTTAATTAAATGGATTTTTACCCGTAGTTTTAAACTATATTGTAAAAGGTCTTAAAAATATATTTATGATGTCTTTAATTATGTATTCCCTAATTATAAGATTATTTACTTATGTATATTTTATTATTATATTATTTATAATGTCCATGGGTATGTTTAAAGATCACATGATTATTTATATGGATTAATTTGATCATCTTTTATTCCCACCGCATCATTCTCAATTTATTGTTTAAATGTCATGTGTTTCAGTTATTTAACTTTATATATTGATTATTATTATTTTTTCATGATAGATTATATTATACGCATTAACTTACTAAGAATATCAATTCAAACCTTATGTTTTATTTTCCTCAAGATACTAGAAAGTGTTTTGTAATTGATATTTAAATATATGCAATGAGGAATAATGGAATTATCAAAGAAAACACCTTGATTATTTTATGTTTTTTAAATTTAATGAGAATTTCAAGTATATATCTAGTTTATTGAGATTGTTATACTATTTAAATGGTGTGTGATTACTTGTATCTAGTGCTAATTTATTAAAGTAACCATCAGATTTGGGCTACTAGGGTTGAAGTCTTTACATGATTTTTGAAATAAAACCAATTTTGAAGAGCTTTGAAAATATGTTGTGATCTAAGAAAAGATGTCTTGAAATGTGAATTGATTTGATGAAATTATTTGATTTACATTCTTGAAAAGAAATGGATTTAAATGAGATATTATTTTTAAAGACATAAATTTGATAAAAACCCTATAATTTGGTTTTAGAAATTAGAATGGAATATTGAACTTAAAATCGGGTAATTAAATCTATGAATGATGAATTTCATTGAATTAATGATATTTCTCATGATTTATTGATTGATTGATTAAAGAACATGTGTTCTTATGTAGTTAGTGGGTAAATAGGATAATAATTATATGAAAGTAACTACCTAGCAATGGATTGAAGATGGAAACTCTAACTAAACCAATTTTAGCATGTTTTTTCCCAAATAGTGTGTTGATTTATTATCTCATTGGCCTGAGGAAAAGGGGTGTGTTCAAAAATATTGATTTGTGATGATTGAATGAGTAGTATGAGGATACTATTTCTAGAAACTATCTTATTTTAAGGATTATAAATATGTTTCTTAGTTTTGACATGATTATTACATGTCAGTTATTATAGAACTATTTTATTCATTCCCTTGATTTATAAAAATGTTCATTTAATTTAGTTTTGATATATATTATATCTACATGATTTAAAATCATATTTTTATTGAAAAAATGAAATGTTTTCCCATGCCTTTTATTTCCAAAATTGAAGAAAAAATGGTATATTTTTATTGGAAATTCTTAGTTAATATTTGGTGGAATCCTACTAGGTTATTTTAATCACACCATACCTTTACCTTTGGATATTTCTAGATTATTTTATGCCAGGTCTAGAAAAATGGACAGCGTAACTCAAAGGTGGCAATTTTTCTTGATTAATTGGACTCTATAGTGATAGTAGGGACCAGTGGAGCTATGGTCCACATATTACACTAGGATTTTGAGACCATTATTAGATTGATGTTTTATCATCATTTAGATGATTTATTTCTTTGGGATATTTATCTGCATTCTTGTGTTAAATTTCTCCTTGAGGGGTGTTTTTAATAACAATTTATTATCCATTTTTCATCCAATTTCATATCCTATTGGGTTTTACTTGTGAAAAAATAAGTCCATTTTGATATTTGAAATGATTTCAGGTTATAGTTTCCAAACCATAGGGATCGGGAAAACCATTCATGCAATATCAGAGTCAAATTAGGTGTTAGTGTATTGTGGTATCTAGGTTTTTTAATGACAATATAGAACTGAAAATCCATTTTTTTATCCATTTCAAAAAATATTATAATTATTTAATCCAATATGGTGATGATTTTCAATTTATCCTTTACTTAAAAAAATATAAATGGTAGAATCAAAGTAAAGTGGAGAGAAATTGCCACATTTCGAATATTAGATGCACATGGTCTAAAAAAACTTATCCAATAAAATTAATACAATTTTAGGGAGATTTTTAGGTCATATCCCATAGTTTTAACCATGTTTTACCCATTTTACCCTTATCGAGGTGATTAATATTTACTATGGTGACTATTAAAAATGAATAAAAATAAAAGTGACCTATTTAAAAAATTCAGACCAATAATTAAAAATATAGAATCCATTTTTTCATTTAATTTATAAAAGTGGTAGAAATTAATTTTAATATAAATGTGTAAATGGTAATAAAAATAGTTTTTAAAAAAATGTTGTTTTAAGCCTAAAAATGAAATTATAGAAAAATAAAGTATAAATCTAAATCATATGTAATTAATTAGAATATTTCTAACTAATTTATACTTTTCTTTATTGAATATAAAATTCAAATAATAATAGGACCTTTCAATTAAAATAAATGACACTTTTACAAAAAATAATATTTTTCACTATTCGCCAAAAAACCAATATTTTTAGAAAAAAACCCAAAATTTTACCCTAAGATAATTTTTATATGATAATTTAAAAAATTATATATTTCTTATCCAATAAAATTTCTAAAAGTTCTAGAAATTAATAATAATATTCTATAACAAAAAGAAATAAAAATCATTCTTGAATAAAACCTATTTATGATAAAATAATGACATTAAAAAAATTGAGTGATTATTTACAAATAAATAATCAATATTTTTTATTGAGTAATACCCTTATGTATATATATATATATATCAAAAAAAATAACTTCTATTAATATCTTTCAATTTAATGGCTAGGTTATAAATGTAATAATTAAATAATAATATATCATGGTTTGTTTAAGCTTGGTGTTTCTTGTTGTATATGTTACTTAATATAGTGTTACTTTAAAATATTAGGTTTCTACATTATATCCCCCCCCCCATTAATAAATTACATCCTAACAATTTAAACTTGATCTTGGTAATCAATGGTTTGACATTTGAAAATACCTTTTTTGAAAAATTAAATCATAAAAAATGTTAATAACTATTCTTTATAAAAATAGGGAATGGGAAATATGAATATTTTTTAGAATAACACATAACTTGATTTCCAAATATGATAAAATTAGTGGGAAGTGAAAATATGGTCATGGAGGAGAATGTTAATGTCCAAATGATGGAAATTTATAGATAATGCAGTCGTGAGAAAGTTAAGGACCACAAAACCATGAATCAATATGGAATTAATAATACCATCAATTCAATATAAATGAAGGTAATACGATAACTCTTTTTTCAAAAATCCTTTTCCAATAGTTGAGTAATTAATTTACCATTTATACTAATAATATATGAAAATATACTTACTTTATTTTCTTCCAATCCATAAACGTAATTACTTATTTTAGTTGTGCGTTTCAATTAGTTTCCACCATTATATCATATTTTACTATAAATTATGAGTATAAATATTTGAGGCCTGAAGCCCTATAATCAACTTCTAATGGTCCATGAGTTATATAAAATGATGAAAATTTATTCTTCATGTCTTTATTTATTAACCATAACCAGAAATTGGTTAGCATAAGATAATAAAATATTCAATATTAATCAATCTATAAAATATAAATAATAATACCAAAGGTTTAACATAGATCATTCCATAATTTAATGACCTTAAAACTCTTCAAAATATTCAAGTCCAAGTTTATAACCCAAAATTATAAGAATTTTATCATTTATTATTATAAGTTCAATTTAATATTTATCACCAAACAAAATTTGTTAGTCATAGATTCATATACCTAGAAATATTTTCATCTTAATCATATAATCTCCAAAAATATACTAATATTTTCCATAAATAACAAGAATCATAATAAATACTCAATAAAATAATATATTGTTCCAAAATATTGATTGACCATTACTCATTAAATAAAATCCCATCATATCTTAAAAAAATATTTTCATTTACCTTAATCAAAAAAGGTTAAAAAATAGTGTACTTATAAAAAAATAAAATTAACCATTTAGTCCCCAAATCACATTTTAATATCCTGTTTATCTATATGGTAAATCAAATGTTCCCAAAATGTGATAACCATTTTATCATAAATTACCTCAATAACCTCAGTATTAAAGAATGTTTTGACCTCAAAGGTCATATATTACCATTCAACTTACATTCCTAAAAATGAACTAGAATTATTCGCAAATAATCCTTCACATTAAATATATGGGTTACATTTAATTCAACCCAATAAAATGTATTTCAAAATATAATTTATCAATATAAAATATCATCACTTAAAACCTCAAAAGGGGTGTCTAAGCCTGTAAACTTATGATAAACCTTAAACTTATAAACCCATTATGGTATCCATAACACTTATGTTAAACTCACTTGAAAACATACTAATCTATAAATTTATATAAACCGTGATCAGATACCAACTATAAATACCACAAACCCATACTCCCAGATCTGAAACTATAAAGATAATCATTACATTTCTATAAATGATATTAATAAACATGAAATAATTTGATCCATACAAACGTTATAACATCAAACTGAAATTTTTTATCACTTACATAATTGTCACACCACTTTCAAGGGTTGTGATAAAAGGAAATTTCTTAAAAAAATCATAATGCAGCATAGTGACTGATTTGGGTAATCTCATTTGAGTATCTTCACAATTATTCACCTAATTTTTCTAATTCACAAAAGACTACTTATTTTTTTTGTTTTTATTTATTACATTAAAGTAATGAAAAATTCTTGGGTTTTGTTTATTTTTTAAAATAATGAAAAGACATGCAAAATAAAAAAATTAAATAACCTAACATTAAATGCTAAACGGGATGTGATTAGAAATAAATAAATTTTTCCTCAGTTCAATTTTGAGTTCTGTCATTATTATTTTTAAATTTTTTATTTTTTGTCTGGTAATCCAATCATGAAATATCATGCATGAATTATTACCCTTTATTTGGAAGTTATGAAATCTAGAATTCCTAGGAAATATTAATTCTACCTCTTCCTATAATCAAGGTCAATGGAACACCTCAATTGAGATTAGGACATATTCCAGGACCCGACTCTATTGTATGTTGTCTTGTCTATTGATCAGTTCAACTCCATCGTGTGAATATATTTTTAATAGAAGAGTGGGAAAAGAAATAAATAAAATAATATAAGTATATTTGAGTTTCATGTTGTGGGGGGAAATCACCACACCCATTCATGTCACTTGAATTTACCACAGACATAAAATAAACATTAAGAAAGAATTTTACAACACTTACCCTCCTCTAGGACAAGCCTTAGGTTAGCCTTTCATTATCAAGGGTAAGAGGTCACAATAGAGGAAAGAAAGAGATAAGAGGAATAAAATAATAAAAATAATAAATAAATAATAGAAAAACATAAAATAATAGATAAATTGAAAGAAGAATAGAGAGTGGGGGAAGAATAAAAAAATAAAATGGAAATAAATAAAGATAATAAAAATTTACTACAGAAGCAAAGAAGAGAAAGATGAAGTAGAAAGAGAATAATAAGGATAAGAATAAGAAGAAGATGTCTATAACTTAAAATAAAAATGAACGTATGGATTTATTTATTAAAAAAATAAATTAAAATTACATTAAAAATTAAACTAGAAATAAAATAAAACGAAAATAATAAATGAATGAAATAAAATAAAAATGGAAAAAAGGTGGTGTAGCATAATCTACTGAGAAGTAGGCCTCTCCTACAAATGTGGGTATCGAAATTACCCTTAAAGTGGTGAAGGAAGTTATTTTATATGCCAAAAGATACATAATCCTTAATTTTTAAATCCAGAGAGTTTCCATCGTTTTAAAGTTTCTTCGAATCTCCCCCGAGATACTCGGGAAACATTGTGGAAACACTTGAATAAATTAACAGTTTTAAAATCATGAAATATGGACTAGGGACTGTGAAGGGAATTGAGTTTGGAAATAATGGTAATTTGGGATTATGTTCATTCATTTTGGATGAGTAAATAGTGAAACTGTGGTGAATAAGAATGGTATAATGAAAGTGATTTTAATCCAATCTTATATTCATCACAGTAGCTAGAAGAAGATTTAAAATATAGTCATGGTGGTTGGATGAGGTTTCATAGGTGATCCTTGGTTGTGGTAGTTGTTGTTGAGCCTGAGATAGAGCTTTCATGTGGCTGATATGGTAGTCTCTGGTGAAAACAATAGAGGTAGTCCTAGGACAAAGATAGGGGAGGTGTCTTCAAGCAGCATGGGAAGATCAGGCGAGACTACTTCTAATTTTCAAATGATTGAAAAATAACTTAGTTTAGTTGTCTCACATTGGGATCACAATAGGATGTTGTTATGATTTATGAGAAGATATATGGATTCTTCTTAGTAGAATCCCACATCAGGGTGGGCACTAAAATACACACACAAATACATGGGCCACGCCACACCTGCATGGCCCGAGCGTGCTTCATCCATCCCTAAACCCATGGATCCTTTGATATCCATGCATCCTCACCAAACCATGTGGGATATCTTAATAACAATCCTTTTTCTGGTCGATCCTATTCAGGTCTGGCTAAGTGTTTTGTTAGATATGGTTGAGGGTCTTATAGGATTGGATCCCTCTTTTTATAAACATATTGATATAAACCATTTCAAAAACATAAATAAAATTTAACATTAGACATACAATTCAACTCCAAAACTAAAAATTAAACATTTTAATTTATTTTAAACCCATTTTCATTCTTTATTTTTAATTTACAATTTTTAAATAAAAAATTGAAATTCTTGGTAATTTTCAATAAAATCTAGTTAAAATACTTAAATTTTTTAATAAATTTTCCTAAAAATTTCAGTGTGTCAAATACCCCCACACATAAACCATGATTTTCCTCAAGAATACAATCTCAACATGAAATTTAGAGGGCACATAAATTACCATTATTATAATTTCAAAACAACTAAATAAAATGACTATCAATGTTAAATAAATATTTCATAATTTCATATAAAATATAAATTTAATTTCTTATTTTTAAAATAAATGATCAATTAATTTATTTTAATATTTCCCTTTGAAAATGATGTAACTTCTTCTCTTATTCATTCCAGATCCTCAATTCATTATTATAAACATGCCAAGTCATAATTTTCCCCACTTGAATCTTTTCTCTAATCCCACATGATGTTAATTCAAGTATATTTTTTCATATCATGAGAACATGATCCTTATACATAGTCTTGTAAAGTAACTAATTTCTCCAAGTTGAAAAGAAAAAAGACACATGAAATCATGAATACATTTCAATTAAGGTTTTAATGACTCTGAGTCTTAAGGTGGGTATTAATTTATGTTTAAAAATTTATACTTAAAGTATAGGTTTATCTATTAAAGTATAAAGAATGATATATAAAGTAAAAGATTAATTTCATTATCCCCTTAAAATTATTAACTCATAATTTCCCAAAACTCAAAGTAGAGGGTATGTTCAAAATAAAGTATAATGAATGAATTTCCCCTTTTATATTTTCTTTATTTTTATATTCTCTTTCTTTAAAGTATTTTTTTAATATTTTTTTACTTTTTAAAAAGTATTCCTTACAATTTTTATCAAATATATCACCTAACTACATATGAGAAAAATTATCATTCTGGTGATGGTGATTTTTGATATTACCAAGTCACAACCCACATTCGATTTCTATTTGTTTCCATTTTCATTTTTTTCAAGAAGGAAAAACTAAAAAAAAGTTCAATGTATGAATCAAAAAAAATATTAATACCAACATTATCACCCCCACACCTTTTCAATAAAATTAATTTAATCCCTTTCACCTTGAATTCTCTCACCCCCACACTTCAACCAAAAAATATCATGAAAATACTAATATTGGGGTAAGAATGGATAAAAAACATCTTCAATCATGGCTCATTCCAAACAAGGGAATTAATTGTCTCTATGGTATTACAAGGATTGAATTATTTTGTGGTATCAAGGATAATGACTTATGAATAAGACTACTCAATCATTTTAAATGTGGTTTTGTATGGTCATATATTTTACAAGTACAAAAGAAATTTCTGTTAGGTGAATTTCTATATGATTACTGAAAAATATGCCTAAGAATTAATAGGAATTAATTGATCTAGAAATCCACTCGGGAATGGAAATATGGTTTTATATAATAAAACATGGTTTTAATAATAATAAAAAATAAATTTACACATATTTCAGAAATTAAATTTGTGAAAAATATTAAGGAAATTTCATTTAAATGAATCAGTCAATTCCATAAAATCATGAATCCTCATTTTAATAACCATTCTTCACTTTGATAATTAAATTCTACATTTTACTAATTAAATATAATAAAAATTTTAATATAAAATAGGAATCATAGGATTCCTAAGTAACTCATTTCTCCTAGATAACTCAAGTAAAGAAATAATTAAAATGTGGGCACATAAATTCTTGTTCAAAGCTCAAAATAGGTTTTAGAAAAAAAATGCAGGGAGTTTAAAAATATTAAATGAAAGAATAAAATAAACAAACCATCAAGATTATTCCTTTTTCTCCACTATTCAGGGGATTATTTGTGCCATCATGAGACAATAAAAGATAATTTATCAATTAATAACATGGGATGTATCATTAATGTTCCAAATGATCGAGGGAGTGGGGATGCTTCTTAAAATAATTCCTAAGATTGAAATTGAAAGTAATAAAAAGAAATTAAAGATAAATCTTAGTATGATCCCCTAAGTGGGTCTTATATTTTTACTATCTCTAGAGGGAAGTACCAGCCGGTATCCATAATATGATGGTGGGTGGATATTCTAGGATTTGAACCAACACATGTTGATTTTCCTAGCTTGGAATTTTTCTTTGTTAGTGAGGAATAATCCATAGATTGAGTATACTAGTTCCATACCCTTCAAAATTAAGTATAGCATGAATGGTGGGAGTAGGATGAAGTGTGGATCATCCTCCTTCTTGGTTAATACTTGTAAAACCTCCTATTTATTTTTTAGTACGGGAGCAATTTTGGTTTCAAGGATTTAATGATCAAAGGGGAAGCAAGTAGGTAATTTCACTTGAACAAAAAATAAATTAAAATTAAAATAATCCCTTTAAAAGTGAGAGGTTTTTGTCTTATTTTCCTCAATATCAGATAATTTGACTTCATCATTGGGTTCCTACAATATGTTTTCATCAAAATTAAAAACATTAAAGTGTGATACTAAAATCAAATTGAATAAAATCATAAATGAAAGAGTTCAAAATAATATCACTTCCCTGAGTTATTTCTAGTTAAATCACTTCGTTATAGGTAAGTTCCTCTTGAAGTTGGATCGTAGTGGATATAAGCATGTAGTTGGTATCCTCTATCTTTTCTTAAAATTCCATCACATGAGTGGTGTATTCCACCATTTATAGTAATATATGAAATAGTATTGTATATTCTACTTTTTAAGGAATGGATAAATCAAGTTGTACCTCACACTCATTCAAGAAATAATCTATATCTTGTTGATATCCTATGTGTAGATTATAAGGAAATTCTTCCTCATCATTAATCCATTCTAGATCATCATTTCTATTTTGGATTTGGTTCTTCAAATGCATTGGTTTTTGATGGTCCTCAAGTTGGGCCTCAACTTCTTGGATATCTTAAACAAAAGTGGGGTCCTTCAATGGTACCTCCCTCTTGGCTTTGAGTCTATTCATGTTAGTTTAGAGTTGATCTGCCATGATAATCAAATATTGAGGTTATAGGCCAATCTTTATGCATTTTCCTTTTCTTTAATGGTATCATAAGAGAATCATTCCTTCATTGGAGGGCCTCCTTAATATAGATTGGTTCTTATTATTGAACCTATTAGTAGAGGTTCCTTGAATTCATTAAATAATAATTTAAAAACATCATGAAAAACATAATTTTATTATGGGTTTTTTAAATAAATAATAACTATCTACTATGTGTGAAAAATAAAAAGTATAAAAAATATAATTATCTACTTGGAAATAGTGCAATATTTTGACACACACTATCACCAGGAATGGTAAAATAAAATTCCAAAATTGTTTTCCTAGTGCAACACTTTGGATGAACATGGTCTTCTCACTTGAGGAGCTTCAGAATTGTTCATCTACTTATTATAATTCACCTAATCCTACATGATTTTTTATTATATGAAATAAATTATAAATATTTGGGTTTTGTTTATTTTATAAAACATTAAAATGACATAGAGAATAAAAATTTAACTAAACTAACATGCAATGATAAACATAATGTGTTTAGAAATAAATTACTTGGTCCTAGGTTCAGTTTTTAGTTCTATCATTATTTTTATTTATTTATTTTAAATTTATTTTGATAATCCATTCATCAAATCACATGTATGAATTACTATTCTTTTATTTAGAAGTTATAAAATATTGATTGCCTAGGTAATATTAAATCCTCCTCCTCATGTAATCAAGGTCGATGACACACCTCAATTAAGAGTGTGGAATATTCTAGGAAACAACTCCATCATATTTTTTCATCCATTGATCATATGAACTCCATCGTGGGAAGAGATGGTCAGCGGAAGGGAGAGAAAATAAATTAATAAAATAATATAAGGAAATTTTAGTTTTATGTTGTGGGGTACAATCATCACACCCATAAATATTATTCACATCCACCAAAAATATAAAATAAACTTTAATAAATAATTTAAGATCACCTAACCTCCCCTTGGATGAGCCTCAGGTCAACCTCCCATTTTCAAGGGTAAGAGGTGAACAATGGTAGAAAGAAAGAAATAGAAGAATAAAATAATAAATAATAATAATAATAAAACATAAAATAGTATTAAAATTGAAGAGGAAGAGAGTGAGAGAGATAATAAAAAAATAAAATCAAATAGAAATAAATAATGAAAATAAAAACGGATAGAATAAATAAAGAAGAGAACAAATAAAAAGAATAATAATGAGAAGAAGGAGAAGAAGAATTTGGATGGAACACAATATAAAAATGTATGCATGGAATAATTTATTAATAAGACAAATTAAAATTACATTAATAAATAAACTAAAAAAACAAAAACAAAATAATAAATGAAAGATATAAAATAAAACCAAAACAACAAAATGTGCTACATCGTCACCAGTTGAGTAGTAAGCCTCTCCTCTCATCATGGGCGTACAAACTCCCCTGGTAGTGGTTAAGGGACTTATTTTATAGGTTGATGGATACATGATACTTAGTATTAAAATATATTGGTTATCTCTCTATTTAATTTTTCTTTGAATCTCCCCCGAAAGACTCAGAACACATATGGAAACACCTTAATGAATTGGGTGTTTTAAAATCATCAAGTGTGGACTCTGAACTACATGGGGAAGCAGGTGTGGACAACATGGAAGTGGGGGGTATTAGAAATTCATGGAGGGGTGTTTGTAGTGGTGAAACAACATTGAAGAAGCATGGTGTCATGACAGTGATCTTCCTCTAATCCTTCAGCCATCACAGTTGATGAAGGGAGCTTTGAAATGTTCTCATGGTGGTCGTTCAAGGATTTGGAGGTGATCTATGGTGGTGTAAAAGGTTGATGATATTGGGACCAATAATTTAAGTGGAATAGATGGTGGTATCTAGTTATTGTAGGATCGAAATAATGATGTAGATTCTCAATATACAAGAGGGGGGGTGAATTCTATACTTTGAAAATTCCTTTTGGAACCTTTAATGTTAGTTACGAACAACTGTGTTTTCCTTAAGCAAAGGAAAGGGATAAGTTTAACAAAGTGAAACTAAGAAAATTCACAACACCTCTAACACCAATTGAGAACTTTTATAAACTTTAAGTTCTATGCACTTGCTAAAAACTGGAAAGAGATTTTGAAAGTAGGTTCCAGAAATATGGATTTGGAAATTAAAACTTAACTAAAGATTACAATATGAGATTCTACCCTAAAGCGTATATAATCTAAGTGGAACATAGTACAAGTAAGGAAGTATAAGAAAGTTATACTTTCCTTACAATACAATATGTAGCGGAAACAGACAAGTAGTAAAACTACAACTAACAAGATATAAGTCTTTTAACCCAAAGAGAAGGGTATCCAACAACCTTGGATAAAGGTCCCTTGATTTATACTTTCAAGCAAGTATATCTTACCCACACCAGGGTAATCCCTTGATACAAATATCGGAATCTCTGTCTTGTTATCCCCGCAAGTCCTCAACTTCAAGGTAGTTGGCAACCTCTTTCTTCCTCAGTAAGTAAGCCCTCGAACTTTAAGGTATTCGGAACCTCTGTCTTCCTATCCCCGGAAGTCCTCAAACTTTAAGGTAGTCGGCACCTCTGTCTTCCTATACCCGGAAGTCCTCAAATGTAATCACCAACATTCGAAGTCGCACGAAGCAAAAACTGAACGACCTGTTCAGTACGCACAAAGCATGAAAAGATTTCTCTCTCTAGAAATCACCTTAGAAGTGTGTGGTCTCTAGATCGATAAACTTTATTATAATATGAGCTCTTTCAAATGATATCCTATTTATAGGAAAATTTCCAACGGTCGGCTCCCTCCACCAACAGTCATATTTTCCATGACACTCGGAGGGACCTGTACACGTGTAACTCAACCAACGGTTAATTAGAAACAAAAAATACGACATCGTTTTAAAAACAAACCATTTAAAACTGAATTTATGACATCGTTTTGAAACAAAGCACATGTAAGTAAAAGATAATCAATAGTTCTGAGTGTAAGCAAAATAATAAGGTCGGAGTCTAACCAAAAATAAGTTCATAGTCTATGTTAGGAAATCTTCAGATTTTGTTTTATAGGAATTCGGAGTCTGATTTCACCAGAGATCGGATTCTAAATTGGCATAGTTCGGAGCCAAACCACTTAAAGAGTTCGGAGTCGAACTATTAAAGAGTTCGGAGTTGAACTACATGTGAGTTCGGAGTCGAACTTCTTCAGAGTTCGTAGTTGAACTTCTTAAGAGTTCAGAGTTAAACTTATTAAGAGTTCGGAGTCGAACTTATTCAGAGTTCGGAGGCGAACTATTAACGAGTTCAGATTCGAACTACATGTGAGTTCAGAGTCAAACTTCTTTAGAGTTCGGAGTCGAACTGCTTCAGAGTTCGGAGTCAAACTATTAAAGAGTTCGGAGTCAAACTACATGTGAGTTTGGAGTCGACCTTTTTTAGAGTTCGGAGTCGAACTGCTTAAGAGTTCGGAGTTCAGAATTCAGATTAAGACTTCATTACACATCACATCCAGAATTCGGATCCTAAAAACAAAATGCTCCAAACCTTTACATTATATGACTCTGAATATTTTAGTTATGAATCTGGTTTTTGGTTTTAAGAAAAATATTTCTATGTATAAGAAAATCTAGTTTAAGGTAAATTTCCTTAAAGAAGTAAACTTTCTTTATGGGGGTAAATATAATATTTGCTTAAGTATAAGGTGTTTGTGATTTTCAAAAAAAGAAGGAATGGAGAAGTCATAAGGAAGATCTTATTGACTCAATAATCTCCCCCTTTTTAGAAATCACAAACATCCTTACGAAAAAAGAACATAAGGATCTTGAAAAATTTTATTATACTTTGAAACATAAAACTTATCTCCCTTTGTTCATGGATAGAAATGAATACAACTAACTCCCCCTTAGGCATTGAAACTCTAAGGATTGTATTCTGAGTTTCCGGAGTGGAGTTTTCAATAATATAAGAATGAAAAACTTCGTAGTGGAAAACTCCACCTTTCATTAAGGATATTTCTCTTAGAAAATTTTCCCATTCTCCTCCTTAGGAGTAGTTCTTTTTCCTTCTCCCCCTTTGTGATTTTCAAAAAGAATTGAAGGGAATGGAAAACAATGTATGGTACATGAAACATTAGTATATAACAATATACAAACCAACTAGATAACCATTTAATTAGAGTTGAGGGAACAAAAATTTACAAGGAAAGACAATTATAACAAAATATCGGAGTGGGTTCATTTGTCTTCCTTTTCCTTTGGAATGAGCTACTTTAACAAGGCTTTGAGTTTCTTCAAGTCTCTTTGATCTTCCTCTCGTTGCCTCTCCAAGACTTTTACTTTTTCTTCTTGAACTTTTAAAGCCTCTTCCTGAGCCTCAAAAGCTTCTTTCTACAACTTCAACAACTCATCTTGCTTTTCCATCTTCTACTGAAACTCAATCCGGAAATCTCTTTCAGTTTTCCAATTTTGAGATACTGAGTTAAGTTTCCCATTCAGATCCCTGACCTGTTGATTCCATAGATTTTTTTCCTGGGACAATTTCTCAGAAATCTCATTAACCTTTTTATCCTCTATTTGAAAGGCATTTTGAACTTCAGCCTTAAAGTTTTCAAAGTGAACTAAATCTTCTTCAACTCTCTTTGACCACTTGGTTACCTTGCTGCAAGATTTCCTATGCACATCATAATAAATAAGAAAACTCTTCTTTTCCACTTCTACCTTCACACACTTTTCCATTAACAAGGATAATGTCTCTGATTTTTTATTTTGATTTTGCTGAAGCATTTGAAATCTGGAGTCAATGGTGGGAAAAATCGAAATGACGTCCACCAACTTCTTCAAAGACTGAACAACAAAATCATTCCCGTGAGATGATGATTCTGAATCAGAAACTTCTTTTTGAGGTCCCTCTTCTTCATCTGACACCAGCTTCCTTCTAGAGGTACCAACAACCTCTTTCCTCTTGATGACATCTTTAATGGGTGTCTCCATTAGAGTTTGCTTCTCTTTATCAGATTTCGGAATGGATTGAACATTAGGAGATACTTCCTCAGATTCAGAAACTTGAACAATCTGATCTTCATCTGGTTTCTGTCTTTCTTGTCCTTCCTCAAGAAAGTTCCTTTCATAGGTTTCTTCTTCATCAAACAGCTCATTCTATTCTTCTTCTTCTTGATGTTGCTTGCTGGCTTCCTTATATCCCTTCCATGGAGATACTATTTTTGCGGATTCAGCCTTATCTTTAAAATTCTGAACTTGCTTGATCAAGGTATCCAGATCTTCACTCTCCTCTTCTTCTTCTTCTTCTTCAACTTCTTCCTCAACTTCTTTAGCAACCTCCTTCTCAACTTCTTCTACAAGTTCTTTACCCTTGTCCTTTTCCAGAGTGACATAGTTTTTTGCTGGAGTTTCTGGTAAAGAAGGTTCAGCACCAAAAGTTCCCGGAACTAGAAGCCTTTCAGAAGCCAACTCTGTATCTTTTAGCAAAGATTGCACTAGTTCAGTTTCAGACATCTTATTTCTCAACTTCTTTTCCTTCGCTTGTCTTTCTATCTCCTCAGCAGCTTTTTTTTAATACATTAGCCTCAGTAGGGTCCAGTCCGAATTGAGGATCCCCTTCCTTCCTCATTTCTTTATCTTTCCTCCACTTTGCCGCTACTTCATCTGTATAGGTTTTCTGCTTCTTCGACTTGGGAGGTGCGGATTCAGTTTCCTTAGGTTGAGGAACTTCTTCATCAGTAACTACTTCCTTAGTCTTTCTCTTCTTCCTTTGACTTTTTGAAGGTTCCGAAGATTTTATTTCTTTTTCAGCTACTTCAAATTCCTCCACAGATAGGGGTCAAAATTCTCCGGATTCACTAGAAAATCTCATCTTCATTCTCTTAAGCGTATCATCACTGAAAAGCATGAGCTTGTAATTCCAAATATTTGTTTTGTAGGAAACCTTGAAAGATTCTAAGCATCGAGCTATCAACTTAGACAATAAGGCAGGAAACATAATAATCTGAGCTCTCAGATTTCCTTCTTTGATATTCTTGATTGTAACCAAGACATGCCTTATCAAATTTATCTTTCTTAGATTTACCAAAAAATCTAAAACATAGATATCACTCTTCTTCAGATTTTCTTTATCTCCTATTCTCGGAACCAGAAAACCTTTCACCCATAGTTGAAGTATTCTATTATTCGGAGTGAGACGAGCAATTTTAGTTGTTGAATCATCCTTAAGCTGAAGACACTTTAGTTCCTTCTCCTTATTGAAACTCCCTTGCACATCGGGAAGTTTGTGAGAACAGAATTCAGCTTCTCCGTCATATGCTAAACCAACCAGGCCTGCTGCCTTAGTGTAAGAAAGTTTATAAGTCTTCCCATAAGGCTTGAAAGAAAACCTTTCTCTGTCGTCTTCCACCAGGAAGTAAACAGACTCATAAAACTCTATCAACAAGTCAGTATAAACCGGATCCTGTTTATCTGGTTTTTCTATGCATACATCTTCCCATCCATTCACTCTAATATTCTTCAAAATAATAGAATCAAGCTTATAAAAATCCAGATGAACTAACCTTTCCCTGTAAACTAACCACTTTGAAATTGGTTTGATAGTTGAAATATCTTGAGAGGTTGCTTCAACAGACATTCAGAATGAAGTAAACTCCAAAATTCGGATTAGCTTCACAAAGTTCGGAACCGACCTTAAGAAGAGAAGCAGAGCTTCGAGACACAAAAACATTGAAAAACCGATGTGGGAAGAGTCTCGAGATCCTATTTTTATAAGCAAAGAATTTGACCATTGGTCTTCCAAAAACCGTCCAACGGTTGAAAATACTTTGATCTGATCTGACGGTTAAGAACAATCCCGCAAAGAAAAAATTTGACTCTGATCTTTTGGGGTTTTTTTTAAAAGAAAATAATCGGATTTGAGGTAAAACTAGATTCCGAATTTTTTAAAAAAAGGAACATACCAGTAAGAAAAATTTGATTACAATACTATAAGTAAGAAAATCATAACTTACAGATTAGCAAGAAATATTATTCGTAATTGGTAATATTCTTCCAAAAACATGAGTCCGAAAATCTTGTTACAAAAACTTGAATATGAAATTTTTGTTACAAAAAAAAATATTATTACGAAAAATCCATTCCGGAAGTTTTCAGTACGAAGACTTCTATTCCGGAGGTTTTCAAAACGAAAATTTCCATTCCGGAAAATTTCAGTTCTGGAAATCCCCATTCCGGAATTTTAGTTCCGAAAAGTTTGAAAAAAAACTTTGAAAAAACTTAGTTACTCTAATAATCAAATGTACTCCCCCAATGAAAAGGAGTTTATTACTGTTAGGATAATTGTTCAACAAGAAGTAAATAAAGAATTATTACCTTATGGATATCATTCCTAACTTTTGTTTAATATATTCAAATCTATCGGAGGGTAAAGATTTTGTGAAAATATCAGCAAGTTGATCTTGCATTCCGATAAACTGAAGAATAATACCTCCTTTTTGTGTGTGATCCCTGAGAAAGTGATGCCTAATATCTATGTGTTTTGCACGAGAGTGATGTGTATGGTTCTTACTTAAGGCAATGGCACTTGCGTTATCACACAAAATTTGAGTTTTAGTAAAACTCAAGCCATAGTGTGTGAGTGTGTGTTGCATCCACAACACATGAGCACAAAAACTTCCAGCTGCTACATATTCAAATTCAGCAGTGGAAAGTGCTACAGAATGTTGCTTCTTGCAGGACCAATAAACTAATGAATCTCCTAAGAAATGACAAGTTCTGGATGTACTATTTCTATCCATTCTACATCCACCAAAGTCAGCATCAGAAAAGCTTTTTAGAACAAAATCATTTCTAGAAGTATAAAATAATCCTAGATCCATGGTTCCCTTAAGGTAGCGAAAATTATTTTTTACTTCCTTTAAGTGAGATTCAATAGGATTGGATTGATATCTTGCACATAAGCATACTGAGAACATTAAGTCTGGTTGACTAGCTTTCAAGTAAAGTAAACTTCCTATCATACCTCTAAAAGATGTTTGATCTACTGTTTTCCCAGCTTCATCAAGATCTAAAGAATTTGAGGTACCAATGGGAGTACTTGTACTTTTAGTATTGTCATAACCATACTTTTTGAGAAGATATTTAATATACTTATGTTGAGATATATAGGTTCCTTCTGGTTTTTGAGAAATTTGAAAACCAAGGAAAAAAGTTAACTCACCCATCATACTCATTTCAAACTTAGATTTCATTAGACTTGCAAAAGAGTCAGTTAAGGATTGCTGAGTTGAACCAAATATGATGTCATCAACATAAATTTGAACAATCAAAACATTTTTCTTATCTTTCTTTATAAAAAGGGTTGGATCTGCATTTCCCTTAACATAGTTATTTTGAAGCAAAAAACTTGTGATTCTATCATACCATGCTCGTGGGGCTTGTTTAAGACCATACAAAGCTTTGGTAAGTCTAAAAACATGATCAGGATGTTTTGTATCTTCAAATCCAGGAAGTTGTTCAACAAAATCTTCCTCTTGAACATAACCGTTAAGAAAACCACATTTCACATCCATTTGAAAAAGTTTAAAATTAAAGAATGCTGCAAAGGAAAGTAGAATATGGATACATTCAAGTCTAGATACTGGAGCATAGGTTTCTTCGTAGTCTATTCCCCCTTGCTGATTATAGCCTTTAGTAACAAATCTAGCTTTATTTCTTACTGTGAATCCATTTTCATCACATTTATTCCTGAAAACCCACTTTAATACAATAATCGAAGTTTCCTTAGGTCTTTCAACCAAGATCCATACTTTGTTCCTTTCAAATTCATTTAGTTCATCTTGCATAGCTTTGATCCAATCATTATCACCTAAAGCTTCATCAGAGATTTTTTGTTCTAATTGGGAAAGAAATTCTAGATGTTCTACTTCATTTCTCAAGGAACTCCTAGTCCTTACAGGTTGATTTATATCACCAATGATACTATCACTGGGATGATTCTTAAGAAACATCTGATTTGGGTTTTGAAAAACCTGTTCATCAACATAGGGTAGAAAATCTTCTGGGGTAAATAATTCAAAAGTATCTTCTTAAACATTTTCCTTATCAGAAGGATCTTCTATCAAGGGTTGACAATCAGTTTTTGAAAACTCATCCGAGGATGTAGGTTGAGATGGTTTAAAAGAAAAAGGATCAGACTCATCAAATTTTACATGCATTGTTTCTTCAACAGTACAAGTATTTTTATTAAAACCTCTATAAGACTTAGAAGTTGTAGAGTAACCTAAGAAAATTCCTTCATCAGATTTTGGTGTGAATTTATGTAAGTTATCTTTAGTATTCAGAATGAATACCTTGAAACCAAAAACCTTGAAGTAAGATAGTCTTATTTTTCTACCATTCCATAACTCATAAGGAGTTTTATTAAGAAAAGGTCTAATCAAAACTCAATTTATAGTATAACAAGCAGTACTTACAGCTTCATCCCAGAAATGTCTAGCTATAGAATATTCACTCAACATGGTTCTAGTAATCTCTTGAAGAATTCTATTTCTTCTCTCAACTACACCATTTTGTTGAGGAGTTATAGGTGCTGAAAAATTGTGAGTAATACCTTTCCTACTACAAAAAGTTTCAAAATCAGAATTTTGAAATTCTCCTCTATGATCACTATGAATAGTTTTCAATGGAAGGTTTTTCTAATTTTTAACTTGATCTCTAAAACTTTTAAAATAAGAAAAAGCTTCAGATTTCTTTGATAGAAAATAAACCCAAGTAAATATAGTGTAATCATCAACTAGAACAAACAGAAAATATTTGCCTCCAATACTTACAGTTTGTGTTGGACCAAAAAGATCCATGTGCACTAACTGTAATGCATTAGTTGTTGAGACTTCACTGATTGATTTAAAACTATATTTATGTTGCTTCCCATATTGACAAGGATCACAAACTTTAGATGAATCAAATCTAAGCTCTGGTAGATCCTTAACTAGTTTTTTTTTCTAGAGAGTTTACATAAGTTCCTAAGGTTACAGTGTCCTAGTCTTCTATGTCATAACCAGGAATGATCTTCCATTGCACTTAGGCAAGGTAAATCTTGGCTCCTGAGGTCTTATAAATTTAAGGTGTAAACATTCTCTTGCCTATTGGATGAGAGAATAAATTCTTCCTTGGAATTGTGAACTAAGCACTTATCATTCCTAAAATTCACAAGGTAACCTTCATCACATAACTGACTTATTCTAATGAGGTTGTGTTTAAGACCCTTAACAAAAAGAACATTTGAAATCAAAGTTTTACCTAAAAGAACAATATTACCAATAACAACAATCTCTCCCATAGCATTATCTCTGAAGGTTACCTTTCCTCCTTTCGTTTTGATAATCTTCTCAAAATATATTTTGTTACCATTCATGTGCCGGGAACTTCCACTATCCATGTACCATGTGTTGCTGCTGGTACTCTCTTTATTTTCCTAAAAATAAGAAAAGAATTAGACTTTCAGAATCCAAACTTGTTTGGATCGGAGATTTCCAGATAACAAAACTTTAGGTACCCACATTTTCTTAGAAAAATAAGATTTATAAAATCCTAGAGATTGGGTTTTGTTTAAGGAAAAATTCCTTGCCCAGTGACCACCACATTGACACTTGGTACAAAATGGGGCACTTTGAGGAATAAATTAATTGTTACTAAAAGTTGGTTTTTCATGGGTATAACCAAATCTGGATTTATTTCTTAAAGTTCGTATTTGAGAATACATTTTATCAAAATTTTCTTTACCATGGGTAAAGTTTGACAAACACTTATTTAAGGAAAAAATTTCGAACTTGAGTTTTATAACCAAGTTTTTATCCTCAAAATCATTAGTTTTAGAACTAGAGCTAGGCTCGAAAACACTTTTCTTAGAAATTAATTTTCCTAACTCTTTAGCAAGTTTGTTCTTCTCAGAACTTACTTCCTCAAGATTTTTTGAAATACTTATAAAATATGCATTTATCTTATCAATATCTTTAGAAAGATATGATATCTCTTTTGTAAGAATATTATTCCTAGAGTTTGCCTTATCAAGTTTCTTATTGAGTTTGGAATTCTCAATTTCAAGAAGTTCAGCAAACCTAGAAACTTCTTCATAAGTAGGTAAAGTATTTTCTTCATCAGAAGAGGATTCTTCATCTGAAGAGTTATAATACTTACTATCATTATAATTTAAAGATACATTGGTCAATGATTCATCATTTCTTACCTTAGCCATGAAACAATGATTATCAATAGGTAATCTGGCTATAAGACCAGGATTCTTCTATCCTGAAGATTTATAATCAGAAGATCCATCTGAAGAGTCACCACCACTGACACTCCAGGTGTCATTAGCTTTCAAAACTTTCTTAGCTTTGACTTTATAATACTTCTTTCTATTCCTGTCTAAATTCCTTTCTTTCCTTTCTTTCTTTTTTAGCAAAGGGCAATCGGGTCTAATATGTCCAGCTCTCTTGCATTCATAACAAGTGACTTCTCCATCTTTCCTATCTTTCCTTTCTTTCTTCTTATATTTGGATTGGAAACTTATTTGTCCAGATATCTTGTTCATCCTTCGAGAAAGATTTGCTAACTCATTTTCAGAGACTTCACTCTCACTAGATTCGGATTGGAAATAACTTTCATAGACTTGGATTTGGTTACTCTCTCAGGAGTCTTATCTTTCATCTGATTTGATGTTGTTGTAAAAGCAACAGTGCCATTTCCATTTTTCTTCTTTATGTTGTCAGCATCTCTCTTCATTCTTATTTCATGTTGGAGAAGAGTTCCAAATAGATCATCAAGAGAAATTTGAGTGACTTTCCTGTTCTCATCTATAGCAGTTCTTTTGGATTCCTACTCATTGGGCATAATATCAATTATCTTGTCCACAAGTGCTTCATTATCTAACCCTTTCACTCCCATAGACTGTAAACTGTTAACAATAGTCATAAATCTCTGTTGAACTTTACAGATTTGTTCACCATAAGGAAAATTGAAGCCATGATATTCAGCTCTAAGCATAGCTCTCCTAGTTTCGATCGCTGTAGAAGTTCCAAAGTGTGTAACCTATAACTTCTTCCAGATACAATTATCTGCTTCACAAGAAGAAATTTGGCTATATATATTTCTAGTCATTGAACAAAGTAAGGTATTGTGCACCTTATAATTGACTTGATACACTTTCTTTTCCTTGTTAGTGAAAGTTTTAACTTCCTTATCAAGAATTTTATAATCACCAGTAAGCATAACAACGCTGTTCACTCCATTATTGATAACAAAAGTCTTCATTCGATCTCTCCAGTACTCATAGTCATTACCATCAAATATTGGTGGTCTTGTAGGATTTAGATTATCAATAGAACCAACATTGACTCCTTCCATACTAAAAAAAACTTGGTCAACCAAACTTTTTAGTAGAAAAAGTTTGTAATCACAAAGTTTGGAATTACAAAGTTCGGAATGAAAAATTTCAAAGTTCGGAATGATAAAGTTCAAAGTTCGGAATGATAAAGTGAGCAAGAAAAACTTATTCATGAGAATAAGTATTTCAGAGACATGCTCTGATACCAATTGTAGGATTGAAATAATGATGTATATGCTCAATATACAAGAGGGGGGTGAATTGTATACTTTAAAAATTCTTTTTGGAACCTTTAAAGTTAGTTACGAACAACTATGTTTCCTTAAGAAAAGGAAAGGGTTAATTTTAACAAAGTTAAACTAAGAAAATTCACAACACCTCTAACACCAATTGAGAACTTTTATAAACTTTAAGTTCTATGCACTTTCTAAAAACTAGAAAGAGATTCTGAAAGTAGGTTCCGGAAATATGGATCTAGAAATTAAAACTTAACTAAAGATTACAAGATAAGATTCTACACTAAAGAATATAGAATCTAAATGGAATAGAGTATAAGTAAGGAAGTATAAGAAAGTTATACTTTCCTTACAATACAATATGCAGCGGAAACAAACAAGTAGTAAAACTACAAGTAACAAGATATAAGTCTTTTAACCCAAAGAGAAGGATATCCAACAACCTTGGATAAAGGTCCCTTGATTTATACTTTCAAGAAAGTCTGTCTTACCCACACCAGGGTAAGCCCTCAATACGAAGATCAGAATCTCTGTCTTGCTATCCCCGCAAGTCCTCAACTTCAAGGTAGTTGGAAACCTCTGTCTTCCTTAGCAAGGAAGCCCTTGAACTTTAAGGTAGTCAGCACCTCTATCTTCCTATCCCTGGAAGTCCTAGAACTTTAAGGTAGTCGGCACCTCTGTGATCCTATCCTCGGAAGTCATCGAATGTAATCACCAACATTCGGAGTCGCACGATGAAAAAACTGAACGAGTGGTTCAGTACGCACAAAGCACGAAAATCTTTCTCTCTCTAGAAATCACCTTAGCAGCATGTGGTCTCTAGATCGATCAACTTTATTATAATATGAGCTCTTTCAAATTAGCTCCTATTTATAAGAAAATTTCCAACGGTCAGCTCCCTCCACCAACGGTCATATTTTCCATGAAACTTGGAAGGACATGTACACGTGTAACTCAACCAACGGTTAATTAGAAACAGAAAAGACGACATCATTTTAAAAAATACCATATAAAACTGAATGCACGACATCGTTTTGAAACAAAGCACATGTAAGTAAAAGATAATCAATAGTTCAGAGTGTAAGTAAAATAATAAGTTCGAAGTCTAACCAAAAAGAAGTTCAGAGTCTATGTTAAGAAATATTCAGATTCTATTTTATAGGAATTCAGAGTCTGATTTCACCAGAGATCGGATTCTGAACTTGCAGAGTTCAGAGCTGAACCACTTAAGAAGTTCGTAGTCGAACTATTAAAGAGTTCGGATTTGAACTACATGTGAGTTTGGAGTCTAACTTCTTTAGAGTTCAGAGTCGAACATCTTAAGAGTTCGGAGTTGAACTTCTTAAGAGTTCGGAGTCGAACTTCTTTAGAGTTCGGAGTCGAACTACATGTGAGTTCGGAGTCAAACTTCTTTAGAGTTCGGAGTCGAACTTCTTCAGAGTTCGGAGTCGAACTATTAAAGAGTTCGGAGTTGAAATACACGTGAGTTCGGAGTCGGACTTCTTTAGAGTTCGGAGTCGAACTGCTTAAGAGTTCGAGGTTCAGAATTCGGATTAAGACTTCATTACAGATCACATCCAGAATTCGGATCCTAAAAATAGAATGCTCCAAACCTTTACATTATATGACTCCGGATATTTTAGTTATGAATCCGGTTTTTGGTTTTAAGAAAAATATTGCTATGAATAAGAAAATATAGTTTAAGGTAAATTTCCTTAAAGAAGTAAACTTTCCTTATGGGGGTAAAAATAGTATTTTCTTAAGTATAAGGTGTTTGTGATTTTAAAAACAAGAAGGAATGGAGAAGTCATAAGGAAGACCTTATTGACTCAATAGTTATAATAGTGATGGTGGGATGAGGACAAAGTTGGTGAGTGATAGTTTCGAGCAAAGAAGGAAAATTAGGTGGGGAGGCTTTGGATTTTTAAAGCAATGAATAATAAATTAGTTTAGCCATCCCACATCAGAATCACAGCAGGAGACATAATGGTTTATAATACAATCCATCTTTGATGTTTGGATGATGCCTGAACCAGGGTGGGCACCCAAATATGCACACACATACATGGGCCACACTTAACCCATGTGGCCCAAGCATGCTTCAGCCTAGACATATACCTGTATCTCCTCCATTAGCCATGAACCCTCTCTAGCCCATACAGGCTATCTCATGTTATATTCTTGGCCGATCAGACCTATTCAGACCTATATAAGAGTATTTCTAGCCATGGATGAGAGCCTTCTTGTATTGTCACCTTCATTTTATAAACCTAAAGATATAAATCATCCCACAAACATAAATAAAATTCAAAAGAAGATATAATTAAAGTACAAAACAAAAAATTAAACATTTTCATTTATTTTTAACCTATTTTCATTATTTATTTTTAGTTTACCCTTTTTAAATAAAACATTGGTATACATTGTAATTTTCATTAAAATCCAGTTAAAATTACTAAAAAATGTTTACAAATTTGCATATAAATATCATTGTGTCAATAAACAAGGACATTTTAGGTTTAGAGTTTTAGATAATTTTGAAAAAAATTATTTAAAGGTGGAAATGTCCACACGCTATCCATTTTTTCACAATAAAAAATCTTTATAATGACATACTGGCCTTGTTCAAGCTAACTTCCAAATCTGGAACTGTTACTTTATTAAATTTAATAGTCATCCTTAATCCTAGTGAAAATTAATTTGAAAGCATGGGATGATAAAAAAATATCAGTAAGGAACATAAAGTAAGAAATCTATTAGTCCAATAAAAAATTCAAAAACACATAAATTATTTACCTTTATCAAAATATTCTTTAAGGGTATGAAATAAATAGGAATAACATTAAAAACATACTTTTTTCTTGATAAATCCTTTAAAATCCATGAAAATAGAATAGAAACCATTTTAGGTAACTTGAAAAATTATATTCATAACTCATGTCAGAAATAACTTGATCACTGTTGAATCTATTTGAGAAATCTCCTCGATCAACTCCCTCCCTCTGGCCTTTTAATATAAGGAATATTTCCTAATGCATTGGAGACATATATCAGTATCACATGTTATATAATATATACTGGTTTCACCCATCGTATAATTTATATTGGGATAGCCCTTCATAATATATAATTATAAAGTATAATATCATAAATAAAATATTTTAAGATTTCACCTTTTCATCAAAAAACCTCATGAAATAATCTTTTCAACCTATAAGAAAAAAAAAATTAGTATCGAAATAAAATTTTATTCTAAAAAAACCCATTTTCAAAACTAAAATACCTATAATAGAGGTAATAGGTAATGAACCATCCCAGGTCAACATGAAATGTCAGCTAGTCTAGCTCGTTACAAGGCCTCAAGTGTGCCACCCCAAATCCTAGAGGATGATGACTAGTGGTGAGGGTATGAAAGATATACTATGGAAACTACACCCTCTTTTCAAAGTGCAATAAAAGTGGAAATAATTAAAACATACTTAAGGATAAACATCAAATTACACATAGTAAACAATATAATGTAATAAAATGCTATAATAAATGGAATGCAACATGAAATCATATAGACTCAATTTATGTAAAGCATACAATTGTCGGTATCCCACTAGATCGAACACATGTAAAAAATAAATAAAATGAAAATAAATATAATAAGATCCACTACCAACATTGGTCTTAAACACATAACCAATCTCCAAGATGCTCGATCTACTCCAGCCCAATAATGAGAATCCAAATGAGTGTATCTACTTGACCAATAAATATGAGCCCTCATCCCTATACATCACACAACCTATGATCCATCCTAATAGAAAGAATTAGGTCTTCACTCACACCATGGTTCTCATACATGGGGTGAGAAATAAATCCGAGTAGGCCACCCCCAAAGGTGAACCTATAATTTTCCATTGTAAAAATTACATACACATATGATATGCCCAACATAGCTAAAAATAACTACATCTGGAATAAAGAAATAACATTATAAAAAGGGTTAATTTTTTTAAAAAACAATTTAATGTTCTATCCTAACACTTGAGGTAAATCTACCCCCACTCTGGCCCACACTAGATGATTTAAAACACATGGATCACCTCACCTTACAACAACTTCCACATCTGCTATTTCTACATATGATCTTTGAGAAATATAAATTTCAAGGGAATGAATGTTAGAACCCAGGACATAACCATAGGAATCCACATGAAATGAACATCTTCTAGGATCTAAGACTCCAATAGCATTATTTAAACTTGCGATATGACCATATAAGATGAAATAACTAGATAATTTGTAGTATTGATGGTCTTTCATGACAAATAGATCACCATCTATGGTCCCAACAATAGGTGGGATCCATACATAACCCTTGAAGAACCACTATATCTATAGACCCTAGGTTCATAACAACATCCATTGTATACTAAACCCACATTGTTAGTTCCCCAACACCTCAAGAGCCCGAATCCACTCTAATAAGAGTGAATAATCAATTAGAATGGGGTTAAACTCATCCAAATAATCCATTAGATATCTAATCTCTTCTAACCATAGACAGCCAATGGAGGAGAGAAATATATCAAAGCATAGTGCCAAAACTTAATCTAGGATACCCCAAGGACCTCCCCCTCAAACCAAATTCTTGAGTGAAGCTTCCTCAACAACATGGGAAACATCCTTCTAAATGTGAGATAATCCAACTCCCAAACGCACCATCCAAATAGATGAACTAGCAACACCGATCAACTCTTAGATAACAAATAATAGGGCACCTCTTAGAACTTTGGATCTCAAATTCCAAAAATAACCATTGCGGGCTATCAAAATCCCACCATAGGTTCAAACTAAAAATTGAGGCTCCCACGGTCCCTAGGGTCATAGAACAGAGGTTATTTCCTACTAGGGACTCCAATGAAGAACCCAATTTCCAAATATATGCTCATATAAATATCCTCAAACATTTACAAAGCTATAAAAATAGTATGACACCCTATGGGACTTGTAAGGGTTCCACCTCACCCCTTGAAATGAGGATTATCAAAAATAAATAAAAAATGAAGGCCTTAGGGGCATTGGAGACACCCTAAGAGGTGTTACTATAACTCATACAAAATAATAGGACACAGCTAGTGTAAAAACATATCAAACAGATCTCAACATCCTCCAACTGATTCTCAATCAATAAATCCGAAAGGGGGATCCAAAATAAAATCACACCTAAAAGGGCATTCATAATGGTCCTCATTACCACTTAAAAATCGGGACCCTAAAAGGGCTTCTTATCATAATCAATCCTTCAGAAAAATACCAAGAAAAAAAATCTCAAACTTCCTTCCCAAAAAACAACCCATCCATATGTACCAACTCTCCCAAGAGAAAATTCAAACAAACTCCATGCTGCACAGGCATTCTTATCTACCAATTATGGAAACCACTAATTTCTTGATCAATAACCAGCCCACTATATAACCTCAAGGGTCCCTCACAATTATATAAATAGCACAATGGTACCTAGTAGTAACTAAAATACCATGGTTTCAACCCATCCCAAAGGCTCCAATATCTCTAGTCCTCAAACCCAGGTGTTAACCTCAATGTTCTGACATTGAGAAACCAGTACTAATATGTAGGGATAAACTATGATATCCTCAGGTATACTACATGATCCTGTATTTTGTAATTTATATAAGAAAACCTCAAATAGGTTGTCATGGAACATTTGAGATATGCTAATCACTGAGCTCCAAACCCTCACTTGGGCCTCACAGTTCGCAACCCAACCCCCAGGAGGATTCTAAAACCAAAACTCAAAGAAATACTCATGAAAAATCTCTCCCATACAAAAAACCACATAAATGGACTCTAAACTCTAAAAGGAACCCACCATCATGATCTAAATGGAAATAAATTTGAAATCGACTACTTTCAAGTCCAATTCTCAATCTAGTGTGAAAATATAAAAAATAAGACAAGGCAAGAAATAGTACATGGCGTGTACTTTCGGTACAAAAAATGTACCCATAGAGGTCCTCCCTAATCGAGTGACATATGTCACTCAGTATGTACTTTCCCAATGTATAGTGTGTGTGCCTCTTAGTACATGGTGTAACCCCATATGGGTACATGCCCAAGTCCCTCAGCCCAACTAAACATAAACACTACCGGACTACATGGACTTTACTACTCATACATGATGTATACCCAACATGGGGTTCCCCATATATATACCTATTAATGTACCCCCCACATGGGTCCTATCCATAATCAATACACTACCACTAGCCATATACCTCACATGGGTTCTGTCCATGTACCTTACACCACAATGTTCCCCTAGCACACCCCAAGGCACCACTATATAGCGTGTACCCCCAGTATAAGGTGTGTGGTCCCAAAAACCCATCTTCCCCAAATATTAAGAACACATGGTATGTGTTCTCTAAACTAAATTTCATGTTCATAGGTTTTCCTAAATGAAAAAACCCAAAAAAATATTGAAATGTATGATTTATCCCCAAAAGCCACAGATTGACCCATAAGGTGTCCCCAACAACCGAATTAAGGCTATAAATACTAAAAAAACATTTAAATTATGGTGATTGAAAATGAAAATAGAAAAATAGTCCTACATATAGCTGGAAACCACCAATGATTCATGCCAAATCTGCCACCCACAGCCACCACAATCTGATTTCAGCCTCAGACAAACCCCTGGTGGAACCTCCTCCCTCTCCCTCTCCCTCTTCTCTCTCTCTCTCTCCCTCTCTTGATCATAAGATTCCAAAGGGTACAAAAGGGAAAACAAAAGGGGAAATAGAAAAAATAGAAGAAGAAAAAAATGTAAATGAAAAAGAAAAGAAAATGGGAATGGTCTTAGACCCAGCAATGATTTTATGACTCACCTTGGAAAAAACCCTTATTTTTGAATGAATAGTAGATATAGAATAACTATTTGATGCACTTTTTGAAATATATCACTGAATGAACATGAATGAATAAAATATTTTTTAATTAATTTAATATTAAATATTCTATGAAAATTAGAATGTCTCGTATTTCAACTAAACTCCTATCCAGGGTAAAAAACCATTTTATTAGACCAAAAAAGTGGTCAAAAAAATTATTTGTTATTATACTATTGGATAAAATACCATTTTTCCCCTAAAACACTTTCGGGAACCAAAAATAAAATTTCCCCTGGTTTTCAAAACCTATGATGATGTTGGTCATCACAAAAGAAGGGGTTTTATTTAAAGGAAACATAGAATATTATAAAAGAAGAAAAACATAAAATAATTGTTGTGATGGTGGGAAATATGTTTACTTTTATACATTAAAATAGAACATTCCTTTTCCCTTTTAAAAAGAAATTCATAACATTAGGTATAAAATACATAAAAATATTCCTTCTACAAACCTTTGGAAGAAAGTAAAAAGGGATATAAAATGACCTCTATAATTTATTTATGACCATATAAATATATCTAGAAAATAATTTTATGAAAATGGATGTGGAAGAGAATGATTTATAAAAATAAATCTTTAAAACATTTTAAATGAGGTTTTAAGATAAAGTGTATCTTTTCTAATGTTTGACTTATCACATACATTCTTTGTATTCTAGAATAGAAAACACATGCTAATTATTTAATTTCATAAGAATACTTTTCATGTTCATTACTTTATCATTATCCCTTTTATATCATTTATGACCATGTTTTATTTAGTAACATCATCAGTTAAGTTTATGTCATACTTTTTGAGGATGTTCGGTTTATAATCCCAAAACTACTTTGGTAGGATGAACATGGTCAAAGAGGTCATTATTCCATCATAAGAAAATAATAATAAATAATTATCATGTTTATAAATTAATTATATCTTTAAAACCAAATATTAAATATGATTATGAAAAATGAATTATGTTACAATCATGGAGACGGTAGGTCATATGTATGCATGAGTAACATTTCTATTTTTTCAAAAACATGAGAGAAATAAGTTAAGTATTATTATATATTTATATATTTTTTATATCATAAACACCATATTAACTCTTTAAATACATTATATATACCAAAAATCTGAGTCGGTGATAAAAAATTAATCACATCACTTCGTGAAAGAGGTAATACACATATCAGACGAATGACATTTTCATTATCTAATGGATGGAAGGGTAAGAAAATAGATGATATATAGTACTTATATAATGATAATTAATTAGTGAATATAAAATATATTTACATTAAATCCTTAATGAAATCCATCATTGAGTGGTGGTGATAGAAAATGAATTACATCAATTTATGATGTGGTAGTCTACTATACACACGAACGATGGTTTCTTTTCCCATTTGATGAAAGAGGAAAAGGATATAGGTTTTTACATTAAATTAATAATATTTTATTATATTAAATATACTAATGATATTATTTCACCATGTTTAAATAATATTTGAATATTTATAATAAGAAATAAAACTAAAATTTCCAATTAAAAGTTTTACGTCTTCTTCTAACAACCTCTTTATTTACACCTTAATCCATCTAAGGTTGGTATTCTACCAAAAAAAGGATCTATAAAATTTGGGAATAGATTTTAAAATGTTATTTGGGTAAATATTGTATTAGATAGAGTGCTCAATATGTGTGAGTAATAGGGGACAAGTGGTTCCCTTTTATAAGTGAGGGGAGGGGCAGTCTTGGAATTACTTAAATTATTTAATTAATATAAATTGTTTTTCAATGAAAAATGAGACCAAATTGATACATTTAAAGTGTATGATTATTATGATTCAAATTAATCTTATCAAATAAAATTTATACAATTTTATGTGATGTTTTCAGACTTAAATCTTTGTTCTAACACCACCCCTCGTTAACCCTTTTGACGATTACCGTGATATCAAAAATATTTACTCTTTAGGGGTAACGAGAATTGATATAAAATAAAAAGTGACTCATAAATGGTAAATGGTTGATATTTATAACAATATATCATTAATTTTCATGAATATAGTATTTTAGGAGTTTTAAATCATTTAATAAAAAATTGTTATTACAAAATATCATTTATATCATTTTTTAGACTATTCATTTACTTTGACATTAAAGAAATCATGATGATAATAAAATTAGTATATATACTATTAAAAAATATTTATTATAATATATCTATCTATACAATTATTTTAAAACTATGACTTATCCAAACAATATTACTTTAGAGTTTTTTAAATCACTTACTTGATTTTTCTACTGTTTGCACAGGTACTGTGTCAGTATTGCATAAACAATTAAGTTAATTAATTAATAACTAAAAAATAAAAATAAATCACCATGATAAAAAACATATCATTAAAATAATTATTTATAATCAAATATAATTTATTTTTTCCCATTTCAAAAGAAATTATAAATATTAAAACCAAGAGAGAGACATTTTTTACTTTATCTTTTACTTAAAATAATATAAATATTATAATCAAAGTAATGTGGAATTTGTTTTTAAAATTTAAATTAGTTGATTTTAATGGTCAAATAAATCTTATAAAATAAAATTAAGAAAGTTTTTAGGGATATTTTTAGGCCTTGTTGAGTCAATAAGGTTTTCCTTATGACTTTTTCCATTCCGTCTTGTTTCGAAAATCAAAAACACCCTATACTTAAGAAAATCTATATTTTACCTATATAAGGAAAATTACCTTCTCAAAGGAATTTACTCCTATCATGTTTTCATTATACATATCAATATTTTTCTTAATTATTATAATTGGATTCATTTAAAAAAACTCGGAATCATATAATGTTAAGGTATGAAGAATTCTGTTTAGGATCCGAATTCTGGGTACGAACTTTAATAAAGTAAAACTATGAATTCTGGACTCCGAACTTTTATAAAGTTCAACTCCGAACTCTTATTTAGTTCAAATCCAAACTCTTATTTAGTTTGAATCCGAACTCTTATTTAGTTTGACTCAGAACTCTTATTTAGTTCGACTTCGAACTTTTATAAAGTTCGACTCCGAACTCTTATTTAGTTCGACTCCAAAATCTTATTTAGTTTGACTCCGAACTTTTATAAAGTTTGACTCTGAACTCTTATTTAGTTTGACTCCGAAATTTTATAAAGTTTGACTCTGAATTCTCATTTAGTTCGACTCTGAACCTTTAACTATTTCGACTCCGAACTTCTAAAAGCTTGACTCCGAACTATGTAAGTTCAGATTCTGAACTCTGACGAAACCTGACACCGAATTTCCTTAGAAATTTAGACTCCGGTTTACAACAGAATTCAGGTTCTGAATTCCCTAAAACAGAATCCGAATATAATTTTTATAATAGGCTCCGAATTTTGTTTTTGTTAGACTCCTAATTTTATTTGCCTGCATTCTGAACCTTAACATTGTTTTTGCTTATACTTGTTTATTACAAAACGATGTTGTGCTTTCAGTTGCACAAAACTATGTCATCCATTCTGTTACTAATTAACCGTTGGTTGAGTGACATGTGTACAGGTCCCTCCAAATTTTAAGGAAAATATGACCGTTAGAGAGGGAGCCGATCAAGCCTATAAATATGAGCTCATTTGAAAGAGCTCAAAAACAAGTTGATCGATCTAGAGACCACACGTTGTTAAGGTGATTTATAGAGAGAGAAGATTTTCATTCCTTGTGCGTACTAAACTGCTTGTTTATATTTCTTCATGTGAATCTGAATGTTTGTGATTACATTTGAGGGCTTTCGGGGATAGGAAGATAGAGGTTCCAAAACCTTGAAGTTGAGGACTTCCTTTCTAAGGAAGACAGAGGTTCCAACTACCTTGAAGTTGAGGGTTTGCGGGGATAGCAAGACAGAGACACTGATATTCATATTGAGAGATTAACCTAGTGTGGGTAAGACAGACTTTCTTGAAAGTATAAATCAATGGACCTTTATCCAAGGTTTTTGGATACCCTTCTCTTTGGGTTAAAAGACTTATACCTTGTTACTTGTAGTTTTACTACTTGTTTTTCCGCTGCTTTGTGTATAGTAAGGAAAGTATAATCTTCCTATATTTCCTTACACTTGTACTCTGACTTAATTAGATTCTATACACTTTAAGGTAGAATCTCATATTGTTAACTTTGGTTATTTTTCCCAATATTTCTTTGGTGTTAGAGGTGTTGTGAATTTTCTTAAGTTTAAATTTGTTAAACTTAGATCTTTCCTTGTTTATGGAATTTTTTAAAGTATACAATTCACCCCCTCTCTTGTATATTGAGCATCTATATCATTATTTCGATCCTAAAATTGTTATTAAAGGAGGTATCTAAAATACTTATACTCACATATAAGTTCTTCTTGCTCATTTTTTCATTAATCTTTATCCTTGATTAGAAAGACTTTTTCATTCCAAACTTTGTCATTCCAAATTGTCATTCCGAATTGTTCATTCCGAACTTTGTGGTTATAAACTTTTCCTACTAACAAGTTTGGTTGCCCAAGTTTTTTTAAGAATGGCAGGAATCAGTGTTGGTTCTATTGACAATATAAACCCTACAAGACCACCAATCTTTGATGGTAATTACTATGAGTATTGGAGAGATAGAATGAAAACTTTAGTTATCAATACTACAGTGGATAATTTCGTTATGCTTACTGGTGATTATAAAATTCCTGATAAGGATGTTAGAACTTTCACTAACCAAGAAAAGAAAGAATATCAACTCAATTATAAGGTACGCAATACTTTACTATGTTCAATGACTAGAAATATATATAGCCAAATATCTTCTTGTAAAGAAGCTAATTGTATCTGGGAGAAGTTAGAGGTTACACACTTTTTAACTTCTAAAGTGATTGAAACTAGGAGATCTATGCTTAGAGCTGAATACCATGGATTCAATTTTCCATATGGAGAACCAATCTGTAAAGTTCAATAGAGATTTATGACTATAGTGAATAGTCTTCAGTCTATGGGAGAAAAAGGGATAGATGATGAAGCTCTTTTTGACAAGATTATTGATATTATGCCTAATGAGTGGGAATCAAAGAGAATAGAAATTGATGAGAACCGTAAGGTAACTCAAATTTCCTTAGATGAGCTGTTTGGAACTCTTATTCAGCATGAAACGAGAATGAAGAGAGATGCTGACAACATCAAGAAGAAGAATGGGAATGGTGGAGTTTCCTTTACTATAGCTACAACCCATATTAAAGTCAAGACTCCAGAAAGAGTTACTAGATCTAAGTCTAAGAAAGTTGTTATCCATTCCGAATCTAGTGAGAGTGAAGCATCAGAAAATGAGTTAGAAAATCTTGCTCGAAGGATGAACAAGATATGTGGTCAAAGAAATTTCAAATCCAAATATAAGAAAAAAGAAAGGAAAGATAGGAAAGATTCTGAAGTTACATGTTATGAATGTAAAAGAGCTGGACATATCAGACCTGATTACCCTTTTCTTAAGAAGAAAGAAAGGAAAGAAATGCATTCTAAAAAGAACAGGAAGAATTTCTATAAAGCCAAATCTTAGAAAAGTATGAAATCTAATACAACATGGAGTGCTAGTTGTGGAGACTCTTCAGATAGTGAATCTTCTCAATATGATTCATTAGCCCAGAAGAATCAGGGATTCATTGCTAATACTTCTTTTCCACAGACATGTCTTATGGAAAAGGTACGCTCTGCTGAGTCTTTAAAAAATTTATCTCTTGTTAAGAATTACTATTCCGAAAATAGTACTTCTAATGAAGATACTTCATCCTCAGAAAATAAAGAACCTTCATATGAAAAAGTATCTAGATTTTCCAAGCTACTTGAAGAAAAAAATTGTAAAATTTCTAAAAAGTTAGACAAGGAAAATACTAGGGAGGAAATTATTACTAAAGAGATCTGAGATCTTTTTAAAGATCTTAGGAATAAAGAAGAGATTTTAGAAAAAAATTCTAAAGACCTTGAGAAAGCAAATTCTGATAAGGACGATCTTTCAAAAGATCTTAAGATTTCTATTTCAAAATTGAAAGTTTTTGAAGAAAAACCTAACTCTAAGGAAATGATTCATGAGGATAGGAATTTAGTCATTAGACTAAAATCTGAAATTTTTTCCCTTAAGAAGCTTCTTGAGAAATTTACCTATGGGAAGGAAAATTTTGACAAGATGTATTCTCAAATCAAACCTCAAGTAAACACTACTAGAGTAGGTTATACTCACCAAAAACCAGTTTTCAAAAATAAATATTTTGTTCCTTCTAAATCTCCTTTTTTCACTAAGTGTCAAAGTGGTGGGAATTGGAAGAAAAATTGTTCTTTGAGTAGAGTTCAATCTCTTGGGTTTCATAAAGCCTATTTCTCTAAACAAATGTGTATAACCAAAATTTTGTTATCTGAAAATCTCAGATCTAAAAACTTTTGGATTCAGAAAGTCTAATTCATTTTTTATTCTCATAAAAATAGATGAAGTACCAACAACAATACATGGTACATGGATAGTGGATGTTCCTGGCACATGACTGGTAACAAAAGCTATTTTGAAAATATTATCAAGACAAAAGGAGGAAAGGTAACTTTCGGAGATAATGCTCAGGGAGAAATTGTTGGTATAGGTAATATTGTTCTTCTTGGTAAAACTTTGATTTCAAATGTTTTATTTGTTAAGGGTCTTAAGCACAAAATTATTAGCATAAGTCAATTATGTGATGAAGGATACCTTGTGAATTTTAGGAATGACAAATCACTAGTAAAAAATTCCAAGGGGGAATTTATTCTTTCTGCCAATAGGCAAGATAATGTTTACACATTAAACTTAGAAGACCTTAGAAGCCAAGACTTACCTTGCCTTAGTGAAATAGAAGATCATTCTTGGTTATGGCATAGAAGACTAGGTCGTTGTAATATTAGGAACTTATGTAAACTTTCTAAGAAAGGTTTAATTAAGGATCTACCGGAGCTTAGATTTGATTCTTCTAAAGTTTGTGATCCTTGTAAATATGGAAAGAAACATAAATATATTTTTAAATCAATCGGTGAAGTCTCAAAAACTGATGCATTACAGTTGGTGCACATTGATCTTTTTTGTCCAACACAAACTGGAAGCATTGGGGGAAAGTACTATGTATTTATTCTTGTTGATGATTACACCAGATTTACATGGGTCTATTTTCTAGAAAAGAAGTTTAAATATTTTTATTATTTAAAAAGTTTTAGAGCCCAAGTTAAAAATGAGAAAAATATTCCACTGAAAACTATTCATAGAGATCATAGAGGAGAATTTCAAAATTCTGATTTTGAAACTCTTTTTAGTAGAAAAGGTATTACTCACAACTTTTCAGCACCTAGAACTCCTCAAAAAAATGGTGTAGTTGAAAGAAGAAATATAATTCTTCAAGAGATAACTAGAACCATGTTGAGTGAATATTCTATAGATAGACATTTCTGGGCTGAAGCTGTAAGTACTTCTTGTTATACAATAAATCGAGTTTTGATTAGACCTTTTCTTAATAAAACTCCTTATAAGTTATGGAATAGTAGAAAACCTAGACTTTCCTACTTCAAGGATTTTGGTTGCAAGGTATTTATCCTGAATACTAAAGATAATATTCACAAATTCACACCAAAATCTAATGAAGGAATTTTCTTAGGGTACTCCATAACTTCTAAGGCTTATAGAGTTTTCAATAAAAAATACTTGTACTGTTGAAGAAACAGTGCATGTAAAATTTGATGAATCTCATCCTTTGGTTTTTAAACCATCCCAACCTACATCCTCAGATGTGTTTTCAAAAACTGATTATCAACCTTTGATAGAAGATCCTTCTGATAAGGAAAATGTTCAAGAAGATACTTCTGAAACATTTACCCCAGAAGACTTTCTACCCTATATTGATGAACATGTTTTACAAAACCCAAAACAGGTATTTCTTAAGAATCATCCTAGTGATAGTATCATTGGTGATGTGAATCAACCTATAAATACTAGAAGTTCCTAAAGAAATAAAGTAGAACATTTAGCATTTCTTTCCCAATTAGAACCAAAAAGTACTGATGAAGCTTTAGGTGATGATGATTGGATTAAATCCATGCAAGAGGAACTAAATGAATTCGAAAGGAATAAAGTCTGGACCTTGGTTGAAAGACCTAAGGAAAATTCTATAATTGGAGTAAATTGGGTCTTCAGAAACAAGTGTGATGAAAATGGAGTCATTATAAGAAATAAAGCTAGACTAGTTGCTAAAGTCTATAGTAAGAAAGAGGGAATAGACTATGAATAAACCTATGATCTAATATCTAGACTTGAATCTATCCGTATTTTACTTGCCTTTGCAGCATTCTTCAATTTTAAAATTTTTCAAATGGATGTGAAATGTGCTTTCCTTAATTGTTATGTTCAAGAGGAAGTTTTTGTTGAACAACCTCCTGGATTTGAAGACACAAAACATCCTGATCATGTTTTTAGACTTACCAAAGCTTTGTATGGACTTAAACAAGCCCCACGAGCCTGGTATGATAGACTTATAGGATTTTTGCTTCAAAATAACTATGTAATTGGAAATTCAGATCCAACCCTTTTTATAAAGAAAGATAAGAAAAATGTTTTGATTGTTCAAATTTATGTTGATGAAATCATATTTGGTTCAACTCAGCAATCTTTAACTGATTCTTTTTCAAGTCTAATGAAATCTGAGTTTGAAATGAGTATGATGGGTGAGTTAACATTTTTCCTTGGATTTCAAATTTCACAAAGACTAGAAGGAACCTATATATCTCAACATAATTATATTAAATATCTTCTTAAAAAGTATGGTTATGACAACACTAAGATTATAAGTACTCCCATCAGTACCTCAAACTCTTTAGATCTTGATAAAGCTGGGAAAATAGTAGATCAAACATATTTTAGAGGTATGATAAGAAGTCTACTTTACTTAACATCTAGTCGACCAGATTTAATGTTTTCAGTATGATTATGTGCCAGATATCAATCCAATCCTAAGGAATCTCACTTATAGGCGGTAAAAAAAAAATTTCACTACTTAAAGGGAACCATGTATCTAGGATTATTTTATACTTCTGTAAATGATTTTATTTTAAAAATATTTTCGGATTCTGACTTTGGTGGATGTAGAATGGATAGAAATAGTAAATTCGGAACTTGTCATTTCTTAGGAGATTCATTAGTTTCTTGGTCATGCAAGAAGCAACAATCAGTAGCACTTTCCACTGCTGAAGCTGAATATGTAACAGTTGGAAGTTATTGTGCTCAAGTGTTGTGGATGCAACACACACTCACAGATTATGGCCTGAGTTTTACTAAGACTCAAATTTTGTGTGATAACACAAGTGCCATTGCCCTCAGTAAAAACCATGCACATCACTCTCGTGTAAAACACATAGATATTAGGCATCACTTTTTTAGGGATCACACACTTAAAAGAGATATCATTCTTCAGTTTATCAGAATGCAAGATCAACTTGATGATATTTTCACAAATTCATTACCCTCTGATATATTTGAATACATTAAACAGAAGTTAGGAATGATAATCGTAAGGTAATCCTTCTACTTTAACTTCTTGTTTAATAATTATCCCTACCGTAATAAACTCCTTCTCATAGGGGGAGTATATTTACATGTTAGCTTAATAATTTTTTTTCCCTTGACAGTTTTTCTTTTCAAACTTATGTAACTAATTTTTTCTTAACAAATTTTTGAAAAATTCTAGGAATGGAAATTTCGGAACTAAAATTCTCAGAATGAAAACTTTCAGAATAAAAAATTTTGGAACTGAATTTTTTTATTGAAAATTCACGGAACCGAAGCTTTCATAATGAGGATTTTCCATAATGAAGATTTTCCGTAATGAGGATTTTCCATAATGAGGATTTTCCGTAATGAGGATTTTTCGTAATGAGGATTTTTCGTAATTAGTTTTCCGTATTGAAGTTTTTTTTTCGTAATGTTTTTTCCCATTTTTAAATTCATTTCTTCAAGAAGAATATTACCAATTACGAACAATATTTCTAGCCAATCCGAAAGGTATACTTAAATTTTCGTAATCATATTTTTCTTGCTGGTATTTTCCTAAGTTTTAAAATAATTCGGATTCTAGTTTTTCCTTGAATCCAAATATTTTTCTTAAAACCTCAAAATATCAGAGTCAAGTTTTCCTAGTGGGAATGTTCTCAACCATCAGATCAGATAAAAAAGTGTTTCAACCATTAGATGGCTTTTAGAAGACCAAAGGTCACCTCCATCGCCTATATAAAGGGGACCCCAAGACACATCCCACATCGGTTATTCAAAGCTTTCGCGCCTCGAAGCCCTGCTGCTCTTCTTAAGACCAGTTTCAATCTTTGCAAAGTCATTCTGAATTCTTCAGATCTCTCTGTTCCGAATGTCTGTTGAAGAAACATCTCAAGATATGTCAACTTCAAAACCAATCTCAAAATGGTTAGTATTTAGGGAAAGGTTGGTGCATCCAGATTTCTATAATTTTGATTCCCTATATCAAAGAATATTATATTGAATGGATGGGAGGTTGTTTTCTTAGAAAAGTTAGATAAACAGGATCCAGTTTACACTGATTTTCTGATTGAGTTCTACGAGTCTGTTTCCTTCCAGTTGGAAGATAGAAGATAGTGGTCTTCATTTAAGTCTTATGGGAAGACTTACAAGTTATCTTACATCAATTATCCAAGCTTTGTTGGCTTATCCTATAAAGGGGGAGCTGAGTTTTTCTCATATAATCTTCCAGATGAGCAGGGTAATTTCAACAAGGTGAAGGAATTGAAATGTATTGGACTTAAGGATGCTACAACCGCCAAGATTTCCCATCTCACTCCGAAAAATAGGATTCTTTAGCTTTGGGTGCAAGGCTTTCTGGTTCCAAGAAAGGGTGACAAGGATAATCTGAAGAAGAGTGATATTTATGTCTTAGATTTCTTGGTAAATCTAAGGAAAATAAATTTGATGAGGCAGGTCTTGATTACGATCAAGAACATCAAAGAAGGGAACTTGAGAGATCAAATAATTATGTACTCTGCCATATTATCTAAGATGATAGTTCGGTGTTTAGAATCATTCAAGGTTGCATGAAAATAAAAAGTCTGGAATTGTAAGCTTATGCTAATAAGTGATGATACTATGAAGAGGATAAAGATGGGTTTTTCTAGTGAATCCAAAGAATTTTACCCTCTATCTATGGAAGAGGCTGAGGAAGCTCAGAAAGATGCACAGACTCTGGAACCATCTAAAAAGTCAAGGAAGAAGAGAAAGCTTAATAAAGTGGTTGCTGATGAAGAAAATCCCAAGTCTAAGGAAACTCAGTCTTCTCCCCCCAAACCAAAGAAACAAAAAACTTATCCTGATGAAGTTGCTACGAAGTGGAGGGAAGACAAGGAGAAGAGGAAAGAAGGGGATCCACATTTCGTATTGGACCCTGCAGAAGTTAAGGCCTTAAAAGAGAGAGCTGCGGATGTGTTATAAAAGCAGGAAAAAGAAAAGAATATGAAAAAGAAGTTGTCTGAAGCTGAACTAGTGCAATCTCATTTGAGAGCTTCTGAGTAGATTACGGTTCCAGAAACCTTCCTTACTAAACCATTACCAGAGACTCCTGGTAAAAACTATTTCACTATGGAAAAATCTAAGGGTAAAGAGATGGTTGTTGAAGAAGAAATAGCATCTGGAGAAGAAGTAGGGGAAGAAGTTAAAAAAGAAGAAGAAGAAGAGGAAAGTGAAGATTTGGATGCCTTGATCAAGAAAGTTGAAGATTATAAAGAGAAGGTATAATCCGAAAAAATAGCCACTCTAGGAAAGGGAGAAGAAGCTAAGAAAGATGAGGTTGAGGAAGAACAACAATAAAATGTTTTGTTTGATGAGGAAAATTCCTATGAGAAGTATTTTCAAGAGGAAGGAAAAGAAAAGGAGAAAATTGATGAAGACCAAATTATACATGTTTCTGAATCCGAGGAAGTATCTCTTAGTGAGGAACCCATTACGAAGAATGATAAAGGGAAGAAAGTGTTATTGGAAACACCAATAAAAGATATTATCATAAAGAAAGAGGTTGGTGGTACCTCTAAAAGGAAGTTGGTGTAGGATGAAGAAGATCAATCTCCAAGAAAAGTTTCGGATTCAGAGTCATCAACACATGGTCATGATTTTGTGGTTGAATCTCTGAAAAAGGTAGTGGACACCATTCTGATTTTTCCAATAATAGACTCTACATGACAGATGCTGCAGTAGAGTATGAATCAGAAATCATATTTCTTATCCATGCTGATAGATAAGTATGTAAAGATTGAAGCTGAACAAAAAAGTTTTCTTATGGATTATGATGTGCATAGAAAGTCCTGCAGAAAGGTAACAAAGTAGTCTAAGAGAGTTGATGAAGACTTAGTACAGTATGAAAATTTTCAGAATGAAGTTCAAAATTCTTTTGACACGGAGGATAAAAAGTTTAAAGATCTTCATGAAAAGCTGACCCAAGAACAAAATTCTCGCAATCAAAAAGACAGGGACCTGGATGGGAAGCTTAACTCAGTTTCTTAGAATTGGAAAAGTGAAAGAGACTTCCGGATTGAGTTTCAGGAAAAGCTTCAGAAGCAGGAGGAAATTCTTAAGGCTCGGGAAGAAGCCTTGAAAGCACAAGAAGAGAAGATCTTAGATTTGGAGAAGCAACCCGAGGAAGATCAAAAAGACTTGAAGAAACTGAAAACCATGTTGAAAAAGTTGATCCTGAAAGAAAAGGAAGACAAATAGTTACAATTTGATCTTTTGTTGTAATTGTCTTTCCTTATTTTTTTGACAAGTCTAATGAAATTTTGATTGATTGGTTGTATCATTCTTTGTTATCTACTAATCATTCAGGTACTTTATTACTTTTCCATTCCCTAATTTCTTTTTGAAAATCACAAAGGGGGAGAAGGAAAAAGAATTATCTCTCAAGGGGAGAAGGAAATCTCTCTAGGGAAAAAGACTTAAAATGGAGAAGGAAAGATTTCTAAGTGAAATAATCTTAAAGTAAGGGGGAGTTTCCCATTACAAAGTTTTTCATTACCATGACTATGAAAACTCTATTCCAGAATTTCAGAATACAATCCTTAGAGTTTCAATGCCTAAGGGGGAGATAAGTTTTATTTTTAATGTCTAATGAATTTTTTTTTCAAAGTCCCTATTCTCTTTTTCGTAAGGTTGTTTATCATTTCCAAAAAGGGGGAGATTGTTGAGTCAATAAGGTTTTCCTTATGACTTTTTCCATTCCGTCTTGTTTCAAAAATCACAAAAACCCTATACTTAAGAAAATATATATTTTACCTATATAAGGAAAATTACCTTCTCAAAGGAATTTACTCCTACCATGTTTTCATTATACATATCAATATTTTTCTTAAGTATTATAATTGGATTCATTTAAAAAAACTTAGAATCATATAACGTTAAGATATGAAGAATTCTGTTTAGGATCTGAATTCTGGATATGAACTTTAATAAAGTTCAACTCCGAATTCTGGACTCCGAACTTTTATAAAGTTCGACTCCAAACTATTATTTAGTTCGACTACAAACTCTTATTTAGTTCGACTCCAAACTCTTATTTAGTTCAACTCCGAACTCTTATTTAGTTAGACTTCGAACTCTTATTTTGTTCCACTCTAAACTTTTATAAAGTTCGACTCTGAACTCTTATTTAGATCGACTCCGAACTTTTATAAAGTTCAACTCTGAATTCTCATTTAGTTCGACTCTAAACCTTTAACTAGTTCGACTCCGAACTTCTAAAAGCTCGACTCTAAACTATGTAAGTTCAGATTTTGAACTCTGATGAAACCAGACTCCAAATTTCCTTAGAAATTCAGACTCCGGTTTAAAACAGAATTCAGCTTCCGAATTCCCTAAAACAGAATTTGAATATCATTTTTATAATAGGATCTGAATTTTGTTTTGGTTAGACTCTGAACTTTTATTTGCCTACATTCCGAACCTTAACATTGTTTTTGCATACACTTGTTTATTACAAAACGATGTTGTGCTTTCAGTTGCACAAAACGATGTCGTCCATTCTGTTACTAATTAACCGTTGGTTGAGTGACATGTGTACATGTCCCTCCGAATTTTAAGGAAAATATGACCGTTAGAGAGGGAGCCGATCGAGCCTATAAATAGGAGATCATTTGAAAGAGCTCAAAAAAAAGTTGATCAATCTAGAGACCACATGCTGTTAAGGTGATTTCTAGAGAGAGAATCTTTTCATGCCTTGTGCATTCTGAACTGATCGTTCAGATTTCTTCGTGCGACTCCGAATGTTGGTGATTACATTCGAGGGCTTCCGGGGATAGGAAGACAGAGGTTCCAACACCTTGAAGTTGAGGACTTCCTAGCTAAGGAAGATAGAGTTTCCAACTACCTTGAAGTTGAGGGATTGCAGGGATAGCAAGACAGAGACACCGATCATCATATCGAGGTCTTACCCTGATGTGGGTAAGACAGACTTGCTTGAAAGTATAAATCAAGGGACCTTTATCCAAGGTTGTTGGATACCCTTCTCTTTGGGTTAAAAGACTTATACCTTGTTATTTGTAGTGTTACTACTTGTTTTTCCGCTGCTTTGTGTATTTTAAGGAAAGTATAATCTTCCTATATTTCCTTACACTTGTACTCTACCTTAATTAGATTTTATACGCTTTAAGGTAGAATCTCATATTGTTAACTTTGGTTATTTGTCCCAGTCTTTCTTTGGTGTTAGAGGTGTTGTGAATTTGCTTAAGTTTAACTTTGTTAAACTTAGATCTTTCCTTGTTTAAGGAATTTTCTAAAGTATACAATTCACCCCTCTTATATATTAAGCATCTACATCATTATTTCGATCCTGCAGGCCTTATCTCATAGTTTTAACTATGTTTTACCCGTTTTACCCTAACCAATGTAAGAAATAGTTACTTATGACCAAAAATAAAATGGAGATACTTAATTTTTTTTAATTAGGATTAAAAATATATAATTAATTATTTATGATTCAATTTATAAAAGTGTAAAAAAATTAATTTTAATATAAATGCATAAAATGCAAGGAAAAATAATTTTTTGAAAAATGTGTATTTTAGTCAAAAGAAAAACTTATACCAAAATCAAGTATAAAATGATTCATATGTAATTAATTAGATTATTTATAAATAAATTATACTTATAATAATTTAATATAAAATTAAAATCATAATGTAAATTTTCAATGAAAATAAATGATAGTTTTACAAATTCTGTATTTTTCACTTTTCTCTGAAAAATCAATCTTTGCAGAAAAATCCGAAAATTTCACCATAATGTAATTTTAATATTATAATTTAAAAAACGATATATTTTTTATCAAAAAAATTTATATAATTTCTAGAAATTAATTATAATATTCACCCACAATAAGAAATAAAAATCTGTTTGGATGAAAATGTATTTTTAATGAATAAAATGACTTTACTAAACAATAATATAGTGTGGTTTGTTTAAGCTCGGTGTTGTGTGTTGTATACGTTATCGAACATAATGTTCTTTTAAAATATCTTGGTATTACGTTACCAATTTAGGTTTTCATGAAGATATTTATGTATATAATCTCATATACTAAGGATATATTTTATTCATAAAGATCATAGGATCTCTAGATTAAGTTGAGAAATCATGATGAGAATATCCTTTGTAAAATCTGTGATGTAGTTCTGTAAGAAGAGACTGAATTGCATGCATTGTTACTGAAGAGTTAAAGTAATTTTAAGATTATATTGAGAAGAATGATATCAAATCATATATATGTTGTGAAATCTTGAGCTTATTAAAGATATAATTTAAAGGTATAAAAAGAAAAATCTTTTCCATATACAGTGGGAAGTTGAGGAACTATTGTGACTCTAGGTATGAAAGGATATTACAGTGTGACTGTATGATACTAATTGGAAGCTAGATATATTATAAACATGATGATAAGTAGTGTCAGTGTGTGAAAAAATATTGGTTTATTAATACCCAATGCCTTTGCTTGGGTTTATAGTGGATAATATAATTCATGATAAGGGAAAATAACTAATAATGGAAAGGAGTAGGTTTCCCGCATGAGGGAAAAACCTTGAAATACATATTATTCCCCATAATTTACATGATTTAATATATTACATGTGGCATATTTCATTAGTTAATACTTATATAATCCACTATTATACTTATATATAACATAGGTACAAAATTTAAAGGGTAAATACTTAAAATAGAAATAGAAATTTGGTAAAAAAGAATAAAAAACAATTGATTCACCCCTAGGTTTTTACACCATATCTAATGAACATATCATTCAGAAAATTTAAACTTTTCACTAAGTGACCCAATTTTATGTTAGTATGATATTTTTTTCATAACATTCATTATACAATTTTAAATTAAAAAATCCATTATTTTTTTAGGATTTTTTTTCATTCGTATGAAATTCATTCAAGCAAAGAAGCTGCTATATCAAATTTGATGAGGCCCAAATAGAGATTATAATATGAATAAATTTGAGACCATTATAATTTAACCGACCATTTTATTTGAACAATAATGTGAAATAATAGGATCCAAATCAGTTGATTCCAATTTCATTAGAAAGACAAATTGAATTCCAAAAATCTCAAGAAGTTTCAAGTTAATTTTTGATCACTAAGTTGGTTTTTCTTGTGGATAAATAAGAGGGGAAGGATTAAAGAGGATGGATTAGCTACCGAAAATATACCCTTAAATTTTATTGTTTCCAAATTACATGGAATATCTTTAAAAATAACTCACTTCCTAATTGGAAAGGGTCACATATCTATCATATTGGGAGATACTGAGAGGAAAACATTTCTTATTAAATTTTTTCTCCATCTTCCCAATATATTGTTGGACTCTTAAGGATAAACCTATGGTTTGGAACTTATTATAATACCAAACTCCTTGGGTATAATCATGGGTAAGATAATTGAATTCTAAGTATATTTTTATATTATTATTCAATTCCCCCTCTTATTTTTATGTTTATGTTTGTATTACAATGCATGGATCAAGTGTATGAAAATACTCATTCTTTCACACATAAATCGTATTATGTAATGATTTCAGGTTTTTATCTTTTTGTATCACCCATAATATTTCATTAATACACTTATTCATTTGATTGGTTGATCGAATAAAGTATTTTATACACATAATAATCCATGTTTTGTTTCATGTGATCATGATAAATAAATATCAAACTCTATTCATCACATCACATTCCCAATTTAATACCATGATGAATTTAGATCTTATATCAGACAAATTTGTATTTATGTAAAGAATTCCCAAGAAATTAATATTTATTAATCAATAAAATCCATTTAATTAACCTCATAGGAACTCATATACCATTTTAGTTCTATGTGGTGAAAATCAATAAATCAATGATCTATAGTACATCCATTAAGAGTGATGATAATTAAACGTCATGGGATACTACCCAAAGATAATCATTCTTCTCTAAAATTACATTTATTTTAATAAGATAATTTTATCACTTATCTCTAAACCCAAAACAACTATTGTATTTACTTTATTTTTTAATTTTAAAATGTTAAAAAATTATAGTTGATTGGTCTTTAGCCTCTTTAAGAAAACAACATAGATTAAACTATACTAAAACCTAGTAAACTAAATTTAATCTTGATGTGTTCAATAATGCAATTAGATACATGAAAGATCTATCTCATATTACTGATTTTAAATTAGTGAAATTGGAATCTAACATGAATTTCTTTTAAATATAATTGTTGATTTTAGACTGAAGAGAAAATATTTTAAAGAATTAATTTTTTTAGTTCGAGTGTCTTTGAAATATAATAATATATATGAATAAACATGGGATGTGGAATCTCACATATAGAAGAAATGTATGGAGTTTTTTAAGGAAATAGAGTAACATTCAATAGATGGAATGTATTTATCGTAGAGAGAATTATAACATCAATATTTTTAATTTTATTTTCTGTATGTAAATAATAACTTGAATTAATGTATTAAAGTGTTATTGTTATAAAAAATGTGAAATTATAGATATACTTTAAGCTCTTAATTATGGGATAATTTTTATTGAAATGAGATAATTAGGGGATTGTTTTATTAATTAATTGTGTGGACTATATTAGAGAACTCCTTGTTGGTAATATTGACATAGAAAATTATCATGGTCAAATATGAAATTAGATAATTTGAAATAATATTTTACCTTGTACATTAGAACTATACACCAAAAAATTAATAGATAGGGATAAATTCATTACATAGGATAGAGGTAAATAATGGAATTATGGTGAGAAATAGAGTGTTGACTCCACTAATAAGGGGATTTATCACGGAAAATTAATTATAGAGTATGATATATGATCTATTTTAATGACATTTGTTATGAGGTGTTGGTATATTCGGAGGAAGGACGAAATCTAGTGGAATTGAATCCAAGATGAATTTTTAATTTTGAAATTATATTGAGAATGTGAATTTTTTTGTGTGTTTTAAATGATTAAAATGATTTTTTGGAGGTGTATTTTTTGGGTAAAAATATCCCAAAGGAAATTTATGGGTGATAACTAATTCAAAGTATTTTAGGTGGTTATTGAAGTAGCCACTAGGTAACTGGTATGGTAGAAAAGTGTAACATCTTGATGAAAAGGAATGGTCTATTTTGATGTTTAAGTGTTCATTTCATAAGATCATAAGGCATAAAAGGTGTTTTGTGGGTTTTTTTTCTGATGAGAGGATTTTGGGGTAGATATTTGAAGTATAGAACATATGTTGTGTGGGTCACATGACGCCAAAAGGAAGTTCAAAATGATGGTTGGTGGTGTATAGTAGTTTAATGAGATTCATTTTTGTTACAATGTTTGGTTGGGGTGGGGTACTTGTTAATTTCCTCGATACCCATATGTGATATAGGACCTTGAGAGGTACATGTGTGTCATAATGGATTCTAATAACCCTTAGTTCCCAAAATTATTATATTTGAGTTTTGTGATTCTAATGAGACTCGAGGAATGATTAAACTTGGGGTTTGAAGAATTATGAGATAACACATGAAATGGTGTGAAATACCTTGATCAGAAAAGAAAAATAATAATGGAGTTATCCCATATGACCAGATGTCAAGTGTGAGGTTGATCAAGAGAAACTCCAAGAGCGGTCAGGTACAGATTGACCAATGGGGAACATTGGACTTAGTATAACCAATGAAAAATATGGGGTCTCTATAATGTTATGGTAAAATGAAAAATGGGTTATAGAGATAATTATCAATCTAAAATTTCAATATCATATGAGGGATGATTTTTAGCATTTAATAAATGTGAAATGAAGTGATATAACAAGTGGATTCTTGGGAATAATGATAGTTGGTGAGGCATAGCTTGATTAATGATGGGCCTAAAGAGTTCCTCAACTAAGTATAGTTAAGAATTAAGGAGATTTTTTAATCCATATAGGGAATATATATATACAACAATGAGTTTTAATATTATATTAATGTGTAATAAAAATAGGTCGCTAGTTTTCAAAGGCATTTTTCAGGAATCGGGTTCTATGGAAATTAGTTTTTAATGAAATTGATCTACAGTCGCGTAAAGTGTAATAATGATTATAAACCCCAGTATGAGGTTTATGGGATGGGTATAATGGGTTATAATGACTAGGTATCTTTCTTATAAAGTTTTATATGATTATAGAATATGGGAAGTTTGGTTCTTATTGAATAATTATATTGAAAATCCTATATTGGGGAGAACAACATTAAATTCTTACTAGTGTGATATCCGTTTCTGGTAGAATTTTGGTGAACCTCGAAGATAACATGTATGGAAAACTCAAACCATGTTAGTTGATTTTACTTTTTAGTTCATTGATAAATGTGTCCAAGATAGATCTGGTTAGTTGAGGAATTAAATAATTGAGTATTTAATTGTGATAATCAAATAGTTTAATGCATTTAGTAACTAATAGGGTGTGGAATTAAATGAATAGAGTAGATTAGTGAAAATGGTTAGTAATATTTGGTACTTATAGAGATTAAAATGATCAATTTAATATATTGATAAGTTGGTAAATAGATATATTCTCAATAAGGGGATTGTGAATTATAGGGTAGATGATTTAGAGGCTCTCAACTGAAAATATGAGTGAGAACTGGTTTGGAAATACCATTAATGTCATCCATTGGATCCTAAACATGGAAATTAATGTGAAGCCATAATACCATTTAAGTATATTATATTATATATTTTTTTTGTTTTAAATTTTTGGGAGTTTTCATGAATTGTAATTGCATGTGATGTTTTCTTTTCCTAATTCTACAACTGCCTACAATGTGTCGCATCATGATGTAGGAGATTAAAGTCACAATGAGCCTTTTGGGTGAACTAAAGATATAAAATATTGGTGGTCTCACTGTTATGGGTGGTAAATTTCATGATAGGTTATTTTAAGTTGTTTATTTTCATGTGAAAGGGGGGCATGTCGTGACAGGAGAGGTCATGTTTCCACCAAACCAAGGGAGTGAGTTCAATTTCTAAGGAGGTGGTGTAGTTGGGTATCACGTTGCAAGGGGTTACCAACATAGGGGTCACCAAAATATTAATCAAGGGTCACCCCATTATGTGAAAATAGGTAATGAGTCCATGGTTCCACCTAGTAGGAATTCCACACTTTGACAGGTGGGCCACGTCGCAACATACCAATCCCTAGTTTTTATTTCTTATTTTTTTAATTTCCAAATTTACCTATATTCAATTTTAGGGATTCCATCCCTCTTTTCTCTCCCTCACAATCATCCAAACCTGGAATTAATTCTAGATATCTTTACAATCCTTACTCCTTGTATTTTGGATCCCCCTCTTTTATTTTCAATCTATTTTGGGAGGTGAGTTCCACCTTCATTTATCTCATCTTCTCCCTTCCTCCATCTCCTATGATATTCCTTTCTCTTGAAAACCCTAACCACTATATGGGTTGAAATTAGTGTTTAGTATAGATCTAATAATGGGAATTTTATTTTTTTAAATAATTCAGAGGTATTTCCCTTTCCTAGTATTTCTTCTTCTATTGAATACGTCATTTTACATATTGTTTTCACTTGATTGAGGTATTTTTTTGTACCATTTCATTGTTTAAAAATTTATCAAAGTTATTGGGATTCTAAATACTTTCTTTTATTAATATATATCTATTTATGAGAAACTTCATGGGGTTATAAAAGGTTTTCATGATTTTTTAGTCTTAGCATAGGGAATTTTTTATTGGATTTGTAGTGATTCATTTTGAACAAAAATGTTTATATGTCAAATGTTTATGAAAATTCTCAGAAGGCACTTTGGAAATGGTTTTAATGATAAATATTGGTTCTTATCCCTATTTTGATTTCTCAATGAATTAAACCCCTTTTTAAATGGGTTTTTAAATAGAAGGGGTATTGTTTTCTTTTAAGTGACTCCTAAGGGTGAAAAATTGTGTTTTTAAAGTGATGGATCCTTGGTTGATTTTAAAAGGGATTTTTTAAAATAATTTGGCCTCATTTTCTACGTTTTTTTTTAAGTTATGGTTGGAATTTTTTAAAATTATTTTTTTAGGATAGTATTACCCTAGTTGTAATCCCCTTGTTATTATGTTTTTTCTACGCTCATGCCGCTTTTATGGGATATTGGTCTATTATTATTATCTGATGCTTGATTATTAAAAAGGGGTTGTTTCATGAGAGGGTGTTTGAGGTGATATGAGATTTATATTTTCTGGTTATTTTCTAATACATGTGATGATCATGTGTTTATTTATTTCTCACATCCTTTTGTTAAATGTCATGGAAACCCGAGTAGATAAGTGAGGGATTCGATCTAGCCCATACTAACTTCATTTGATCTTTTTCTAATGAATCGTAGTGTTAGTTGTGTCCTTTTTAGGGATAGTGACCCAGTTAGACTATGAGAGATAATAATATAGTGACCTTCTCTGACTGATAGATCTTACTAATCTCTCAAAATTCACTTTTTTTATTATAAAAAATAATTCCTTTTTTGGTTGAATGAAAACTCGTATAATTACAACCATTGACTAAATGCTTACACTAAGATAAAAAACTATGAAAAGTACCAAAAAACATAAGAGAGGTATAAACAAGGTCTGTTAGGAGACACTAATCAAGGATAATTGTTTCCCATTCAGTCTCTTCTCAGATAAGGTGTTCAAAAAAAGTTATCATCCTTTCCTAAATCTTTATTTACTCCTCCAATTTGATATTAAATTTATTGAAACCATGTAAAAGAATTAATTTTTTAGTTCCAATCCACATCGATTATAAATCATTTAATATTCTTTGAATGGGTATTTCAAAAATACTATAATCCTATAATTTTTATTATTAAATTGTAAATTCATCTTCCACCATCGCCATAGAGTGTATTATAAATTATATTAAATATATATGGTCATTTTCTCCCCTTCTCTTGCTTTCATCATCAGTTTCACTCACTAGCTTCCCTTGTACTCTTTTATCCCCATAAACAACTATTTTTTTCATCTCCTAGAAATATAAGGTAATTAATTTTTCCTAGTATTGGATATTTAATATTTAACATAGGTTCATTACATGCTTCATACATCCTCGCTAATCTTGTTTTCATGAGTTTGGGTAGGTTAGAGTAATGTTTACAATTTTTAACTTCCATCCTCTTAATCACTATGGAATATTACCAATGTATTATTTTTTTTGATTATGTATGAAAAAATATCACATTAATACCTAGGGATTTTCCCATGACACGTATCTATTTGATGATAGTACTATCATTAAGATTCCAAATGCAAAATTTATATGATTCCCCCAGTGTTAATTTGGTTTAGTATCACTTTTGGAGTTATTTTAGTTTATTTTTATCTTCCTTCCCCGATATGATGTTCCTCTTTAGGTTATGTTTCTTTTTTATTAAATGGTTTTCTTTTCAGCTTTTTTTAAAGATGATTTTTTAAATCATTTTAATGAATGGAAAGTTGTTTTATTTTATATTTTTTACTTGGATGTCTAAATTTTTAAAGGTTTTACAATGAAACATTTTTTAAATAGTGGATTCCACCTCTCTAGATAGAAATGGATTTTACAAGATATTTCTAAAGGTAATAGTTACTTATGTTCTTGGGTTTTAAATTTTATTTTTCAAACTAGGTAGTGATTTGTTTTCCAAAAAGTTTTTTACCTACGGTATTTAGGGAAAATGTCGGATGTATGATATTTTTTCCACATGATTTACATTTAGAAAACCAACTTTATAATATATTCCAAATAGTATTTTTGAAAAGTTTTATATAATGAATTTCATAAACTCCTTGGTGAAATATTATAGGTCCCATTTACCTCAATTATTTTATAAAAATTTGTGATTGTGTATACAGTTCTTAGGTTTTATACGAGTGCCCAAATTTTGGTATTGGTTTGGAAATAATTTAGATAGTACATTGATGGACGTTGTGGATATAGTGAGTGACTTAGGGTCACATGGGTGTGTTTGAGTGGTGGGTCAAGTTTCTTCTTTATTTTTCGAGTGTTTACATATCATCCGATTAATTTAGGATTATTTTTTATTTTTCTTCAGTTGTGAATTATAAATCATGTTGGTTCTTTATTATTGTGGATATTTCTAGAAAAGAGTAATAAATCTTATTTATTGAGAATAATTTGGATGTTGTTATTTTTATTCCATGTTTTTATTGGTAATTTATTTAAAATTGATTATTTCTTATGTGTGGAAGCCCAATGTATGGATATACCTTTCCAAATTCATGGAATATTCCACTATTTTATAATTATTTTTATCTAAGGGTGAAATCATCCAAAAAAATATTTATGTTGTTTCCCTATAACTACTTTTTGGTCCATGGTGATTAGGAAGGCACTTTAATCCTTGTTATGGATCTTTTCAAATATTAGTTTAGTGGTATCTCAAGTCGGTTTGTTACAAAATAGTGTCAAAGATCCCTCTCATTATTATGGCATGCCTTGGTAGCATGGGGATTATGGTTTTTGGAACTCAGAAGGTGTATCATGAGAATATGACTAATCACCACCTTCCCAGACAAGACATGAGTTTCTTTGGGTAATCTATTTTTGAGTCTTGAATTTGATTTTGTTTTTACTATTTTATGGTTCTTTTATCCCCACTAAGTTTCTCTTATACCTTGGGGTTTAATTGTTTTTTGGGATGAAGGTAGAATAGAACAAAACACCATTACAAAATAAATTTAAGATGACACATTTTTCATGTTGATTATTTATAAATGACATTATAAATAATTTTTGACATTCGTTATTTTATTAACAGGTGTAAAAATTTTGAGATGTAACTTTTCAACGTCAAATATTTAATAACCAGTGTCAGAACCCATTTTTCACATTTATTGTTAAAAAATGATGTGAAAAAGAGTTAAAAATTTTATAAAATTTTTGGATAAGTCATTTTGAGTTCATTCATGTGGATTCCATCAGTGTTATCTCACATAGATAACACTAACCCTTCATTTGTCGATTTTGTGGCCTTGAATTTAATAGGGAATTATCCACCGTCATCCACCCTCATCCGTCATTGACTACCAATTTTTCTCTATTTACACTATTTTCCCCTTGTAATCACCTTCTCATTCATCCACCTTCTATAATCAATTTTCATTTTGTGTTTATTATTTTTGATTTTTAGTGCATCTAAGGTCAGTTTTAATTGATGAATGTTGTTTTCAGAATGTTTATATGAATGATATCTATCACTTCTTCTATTATATATATATTCACTATTTTTATTTGAAAAATACAATTATCTTTACATATAAGGTATTTTTTAATTTATGAATTATATTTTGAGATTAAGGTTTGATTAAATGATTATTTAATGATTTGGTTTTTTAAATAATGTTGATTTATTAATTAATGTGTTTATAATGTTTGTTTTTTGGTCTGCATTGTGAACATGTATTTTAAAGGTATAGTGGATTATGGAGTTTGAATATGAATTATTTATTATATATATTTTTATGATCATGTTGATTTCATGATAATTTTTTATTTTTTATGAAATAATGATAATTAAATATGTTCAAACTTATAATTTTTTTATTAAATGTTATTTACTTATTTTATTTCTTTAAATCTTTGTGGTATTTTTTATTTTTATTTATAAAAGTAAATTTTAAATTAAATATTATAATATAATAACTTATTTTCAATTTCTCATATTTTTTATAGATAATAATGAGTCAAAGTTGGATTACTACACTTCTAACAAGTGATGAATATGAGGAATGTGTTGATGCTTTTTTTCGAGTTTTCTAAAAGAAATGTTCTAAACAATGACATTTTCTTATTCATGTTTGACATGTTTAAATACAAAAAAATTAAAAATCAGATAAATCAAATATCATTTAATTATTCATGGTTTTAATATGAGTTACATCCCTTGGATTTAGTATGAAAAAACTGGGAATTATTTTGGAAAAACTGGGTATGAATTCAACATCTATTGATGATGATGATTATCATGATGATAAATCTTATCAAATTTAATAAATGATTCATGATATTGAAGTATAGGAATTTGGGAAAGAACAAATAATTGAGTGTTTTTTGGTGATGATGAAAAAACATTATATCCAGATTGTATATTATTTATAGTTTTTTTAATAGTGTTAATATTTATTAACATAAAGGTGAAAAAGGATGAAGTGAAAATATTTTTACAGAGTTTCTATAGCTATTTAAAGTCATACTTCTTAAATATTTTGATATTCAAAATTTACATTATAATGTGAAGAAAATATTATGCCTAATGGGTTTGGGGTAAAAGAAGATACATGCCTACCCAAATGAATTTTATCTATATAGGAAGGAATATGGAGTTATATTATATTATCCTAAATGTTAGACATCATGGTATAAGTTGAAATAATAATTGTAAGTTGATTTAGTAGTTATAAAGACTCCTACCATAATAATTTGGTATCTTCCAATTATTTGTTGTTTGAAATATTTATTTGGAAATTCAAATAATGCCAAAAGGATAGGATGGCATGTAGATGAGTTGATATATTGTAGAAAATTATGTCATCCAGCTGATTTTCTACATTGGAATAAAACTGTTCAATGGATTCCAACATTAAAAAATGAAGTTAGAAATCTAATACTTGGACTGTGTACAGATAGAATGAATCTGTATCAAATAATTAGTAGAAAACATTGTTCATGGCCTGTTTTAGTATAAATTTACAAATTATCTCTAAAATTTTGAATGAATCTAAAAAATATCATATTATGTTTAATGATTTTTGGACCAAAAAACCTCTAATGGATATTCATTTTTTCTTTTGAACATTATTTGATGATTTTAAACTTTTATAAAAGGAATTAGAGTATATGTTTCTTATAAAATGTTGTACATCCCCACCCCCTAGAGAGCACCCCTCTTAGGCCCATAATGAGAGAATGGAGATGTGGAAATCCATGTCCCACCTCTTGTAGGCCTCGGCTTGGAATATATAACCAAGGGTATAATAAGCACACAAATTGGATATATTACCATATAAGAGAGCATATATAAGAGAGATATATAAGATATATACACCAATCAATACATACTCAGATATATAAAAGGAAACCCAAGTTCATACATGTTATTTCATACAAGATTAAATCCACTGAAAATAAAATCACAAGAACCAAAAAGGTATCTTGATAGCGACCATGAATCCAAAACAGGTCTTGCAAAACCACGAGTTAGTAATATCCAACATTATCCCCAACTTTATCCTGCCGACCTGAAAAAGTTTATATATGTGTGTGTGTGTACATTGGGTGATCAAAATATTATACACAGTAGGATCCTCCTTGGATCCTCTCATGCAAAAGATAATGAAAGCATACAAAAGCCTGGTGAATAACAAGTGAAACTAACTCCTCACCTAAATTGGTATACCAAGTTCCTAGCCTCACCCTGGCTATCTCTCCCCATGTAACATATATAAGAGATCATATATTATAGTGATAATTAAAAAGGGTGCCTTTCTATCAATTCTCTACTTATTTTCCACTCTTCACTAACATCACACATCCTAATCCATATCTCAATATAAGTAATACATCTTGAAAACACCTATTCTAAGTATAATAACATGAACCTCATGTATCACATCATCACATAATTCCATATCACAACTCCATATAGTAACCAATCCGTTTCCAAGAGCCACTTCAACCCATATGACATGTATTATACATTTAGTATTATACATCCAGCCATCACAACCAATACACCATGTAAGGTACCTTAAGCAATCACAACCTATACATGTCCTACCAATCATAATTCTTTGGATATTATATCCAGAGATACATGTGTGTTAAAAAACCACAATACATCCTATTTCTAAACACACATATGGGAAAAACTAACCACTATGCATACCAACACATAATAATACCTAGATAAGAGAGGGGCCAGAGGGGTAGTCATCCATCCATCCCCCAACCGAGATGTTAGGGAAAACACCCTCCCATAGTCCACTTGGTGTCAATAACCATAATTGATATGGGTAAGGTTGCAAATGAAATCATAGAAAATATAGGATATAATATAGCTCACAACCACACTATGGGAATAACCTAGTCCTAGACTCAACTATAACTAACATCTCTCATACTTCTTGTTTCCACTACTAAGAACTAGATATCCTATATTCACACAAGTATTAAAGAGATACATTAATTACTTCTCTCATTTTTATTATTTAATACCATTAATTATTTCATTAACCATTAATTAACCATAAAAATTATTCCACATTACACATTTCTTTAACTATAAAAGTGAATTCTATGCCCTCTAAGAATAATTCAACCAAGTCCATAGTTCTCAATATCATCTATTTTTTATTCCAACAACACCATCCCCACGGGTTAATTCATTTATTAAACATTATTAAACTTTAAATAATTCTAGATACTCTATGAAAACATGCTAAGATACCATAAAGAGAGATGTAACAAAGAACATCAAACTACCTCAAGTATTGGGGAAAAGGAAAGTAGTTAAACGAGAATCTTGGCCATTTTTCATTAAATAGATTCATATCAAGTAAAAATATAGCTTTATCACACAAATTGGTAAGCTTGTGTTCAACCCATTCTAACCATTTTGGTACCATCCCTGACACCCACATACATATCCCCATGCATCTCACCATCACAGACATCAACTTCTTCCATAACCTTGGGGCTCCTCACCCATATCCCATCAGTTATCCCATGTTCAGACATACAAAGATCATATCACATCATAATACTCGTATCTATATCACATAAAAATATATCAATAAACAATATATTAAATAAAGAAAACTAGTCCCTAAAATAATTCATTCGTCCTTCACAAGTAAACATGCACTCTCTTCCCCCAACTCAAGGCATCCAGCCTTTATAGAAAAATGGGCACTCTCAACCCCAATTATTTATCTTTATAAAAAAAATCCATCTTGAGGTAACTAATTCAGTTATTTAGAGGTTAAAACTATAGTAAACCTAAGGCATTGAATATAACAATCTATCAAGTGTATTAAACATTATCTCCAATATAAAACAAGTTTCATCAAACATTAAGAAGAAAAAATCTAAATTAACACAAATTTTTAGTATTATTTTTCAATAAGAATTTACGTGATTCAAATTATTTATCAATTCAAATAAAAAATGTAAGAGTAACTAAAATAAAACATGTGATTAGAATCATTTTGATTACCATCAAACTATAAGAAACACCCGATTACTAAACATTCCCCTTTAAGTTCTAGGAAAATTAATTAATTAATTAAATATTTATATTTTTTATATAGTTCATAAAAAATGATAATTATTAGACTCACAAATATGATCAACAAGTATAACATAGATTGGTAACTACCTAGTAAAAAAATTAAAACCCATATCATGTTATAAAATATCGACATGTGATCACTATGCAGTTTCATTATTCGTATTATTCAATATTTATTAGGTTAATAACACTACCATGAAAATGGAAAACCCATGGACAATTTAAAATTTTATGTAAGTAAAAGTGAAGAAACGAATCCCCAAACATAAATCTTCCAATGTTCTTGAAACAAAATATAATTCCAACATGGATCCTGATCACCCTTCTTGAAAGAAGTATGAATCCCTCCAAGGACATTGTGCAACACTCACACTAACAATAAAAAACTACATTATAAAATAGAGAAGAGAACACCATCCCATGGAAAGAAAAAAGTAAGAGGAAATGAGATCAAATAACAACAAAAGAAGAGGTAGGATATACCTTGTATCATCGTGGATCAAAGACAGAAAGATGTGATTGATCCCCTTCAAAGGGCTCTCAAAAACCCTCAAAAAACTATCATTGGATGCCTGGAACTTTGGTAGAAATGTTTTTGAATTTGATAAAGTAGAGGGTGTTGTAGGTTTTATAACACGTTTCTAGGAATGAGTTTATGACATGAATTGATCATTTATGTCATAAATGGACAACATTTTAAGTTCCCTTAAAAATTACATCACCTCAAACCACACAACCAGAATTTAATTCACGAAATAAATTTCACAATTATGGCATGGTTTTATCATGACCATATTTTTTAAGTTCAAGACTCGTCCTATTCAATATTTAAATATTTATGTTACATTTTAAATTTCTATTCCTTGAAATTCTCTACACAATTCATAAAACCCTTTTAGGTCATAAAACTCACTTGTGATTTAAAATCAATATTTACAACTGAAATTCTTCCACCTTCTATAATTTTATAGCCAAAAACCTCTGGAATACATCTAACCCTCCCTTCAGCACAACAGGACTTATAAACACACATAGGGTTGGACTAGAAGGATCTGATCCCTAACAAAATAGATCATTTTCTACTAAATTCAATGATTATACTCACTTTAAATTACTTCCAAGAATATAAAGATCTTTAAGGATACGATGTTAAGGGGAATAAATCTTGTCCAATTTTTGAACAACAAACTTCATATTATCAACTACAATAAGGGAGAAAAAACAATATACATGATTCATCAGAGGTTTTTATCTATAGATCACTCTAATAAAAGATTAGAAAAGGAATTCAATGGCTTATAATAATTTTATGAGTCTCTAAAACCTTAATCCATTGATCAATATTTTGATAGGGTGAAAAAAACTGATGTCACATTCATGAAGACACAAAAATCAGGTAATGATAGAAATATTTAGAAGAAACAATCAATATTTTTTGATATTCTATATTGGATATATCGTGAGGTTAAACATTAAATTGATTTCATTCATGTGGTGAATAATATATATGATAGTTTGATTAGAACGTTGTTAGATAATAAACAAAATACTAAATATGTGTTAAATGTAAGATTGGACTTATTCTCAATGGCAATATTTTTTGAGTTATCTCTCAGTATTAATGGAATAGGAACACACCTACCTGTGGCTGCTCATAAATTATCCAAGATGGGGAAAATTAGTATTTTCCAGTGTCTCCATGGTATTAAAGTCTCATAGGCTAATTCTTTAAATATAAAAAAATATGTCCTTAAAATATTTGATGTTGATAGGCCTAAAATATCATGATTGTCACATCATGATACAATATTTCCTATGAATTTCATTATAAAGAATATTTCTCATATATGTCAGAATGACTATCATGAATGTGTGTTATTCTTTGAATTCATTTTTTTACGAAGTGATTGATCTGAATAAGTTGAAAATTTGGAGAATGATGTAGCTTTTATACGTTTTCAAGTGGTAGTGTATTTTCATCCATATTTTTCGGATATCATCGTGCATTTAATGGTTCATTTCGTGTGATAAATAATGAATCTTAGACCTACATATCTATATGGAATGTATCTTTTTGAAAGGTATATGATTATATTAAAGGTATATGTTAGGAATCCATATAGACCTAAAGGATCCAATTTTGAGAAGTATATTTTAGGGGATGTTTTAGATATTTTTACAGGTTACTTGTTTGTAGTGGAACCCATAGATTTTCCTACATCTCACCATGAAGGATTCAATTATTATGGAAAGGGCATGGATTGAAAGTATAATCATTGACATTTAAAAAACTAAAAGAGGTACATTTATATAACTTGAATAATAAAGATGATTCTCATCCATATATAACATTGAATATTAATGTAATAAAACAATGTTATCCAAAGTAGAAAGATATGTGGATTTTGAATTAGAATAAAAAAAACTTTTATTAATGGTTTAAAGAGATCATTAATGGTAGATTAGATACATTAGAAACATTGATATGGTTAACAGGTGGTCAAAGTTTAAATTTTATAACATGGTCCAAGGATGAAATTAATTTCCATACATTTAACACAAAAGAGCAGGACTACATAAGTGTAGTTCAGGATAGTAGTGAATCGGTGTTCATAGAAGCAATGCATTTTTCAAGTGTCAAAGACAAAAACATAATCTATGTATCAAGGGAATATTATAGAGTTGTTGAATAAATATGGGAGGTTTATTATATTAAATATAAAGTTATTGTGTTTAAAAAAATGGGTTATTGGTAAAAAAAGTGTTAGATACGATTTTGAATTTTAAATGAAACTAGTTAATATTAATAGATTAGAATAAAAAACTAATATTTTTATCATTGAAACACATGAAAAAAATTCTTTGTTCCTAATTCATCAAATATGAAGCAGTCTATCATTTTACAAGGGAAAAAAATATTATTTTGGTGATGAAAAACTTGATAAAGATTCGTATTTATATGAGATCCCCATATCAATTGAAATATTAATAGAGAATGTTGTTACCACATTATAGACATGGTTTATTCCATAGTAAATGATCATGAGGAAGGAATGTGGGAAAAGAATCCTTTAATAATTTCTTAATATTAGAGGTAACATATATTTATTTCTAGTTTATTTTTTAAAATTCCATAAAATAATGATATATTAGTTTTATTTTTGAAATAAAACACATATTGTAATTAATATATTAAATTGTTTGTTTGGATTAGTTTAGTTTTATTTGTTTCATTTTTCAATTATACATCTTTATAAGTATCCTTTTGATTTTTATTAATTTTTACTTAAGCTTTGTTTTATTTTTTCAATATCATTTAATGCTTCATATATACTGTCAGTATTTTTTTAACATTGTTAACTACTAATTAATGAGATAAAGAATATTATCATTATTATTTTTAACATTGTTGTTAACTAATCTAAGAATACATCCAGCCCGTTCCATTTTGGAATGAAAAAACCATTTTTTCATGGAATTTAACTCCAACATGTGCATCCCCAGCACTAATTTGGTATTTTTCTGTAGTGGAACATCACATTTGGGGTTTCATAATAGCAACATCATTTTTCTTCTTATTATTTTTTCATTTTTTTAACTCTGGTATTAATTGTAAACATAATTTAACATATTTTTATTTTTATTTATTTGTTATATTTTACTATTGATATGTTAATATTATGGGAATCTATTGTAGTTTACACTTACATAACTTTAGTTTACCATTAAAAAACTTTTATTAACCATAATTAACTTTTTTACCCTTACATTACTTTAGTTTACCCTTAACTTTTTTTACACTAACACAACATTATTTTACCTGTACTTAACTTGTAAAAGTTTCTATTTACCGTTAAATAATTTTTTACCCATTTTTAACTTTATTTTATCCTTACATATCTCTACTTTTCTCTTACATAACTATTTTTACCCTTACATAACTCTTTTCTTACCCTTACATAACTTTAGTTTACCATTCCATACCTTTTTTACCCTTAATTAACTTTTTTTTACCTTTAAATAATTTTAATTGAACCTTAATTAACTTTGTTTTAACCTAACTTAATTTTAGTATACCCATACTTAATCTATGCAAGTTTATCTCTACCCTAACATAACTTTGTTTTATATGTACCTAAATTCTTTTTAACCTTAAATAACTTTAGTTTACCATTACGTAACATTGTTTTACCCTTAACTTTTTTTACCCTTATATAACTTTAGTTTACACTTATTAAAATATTTTTTTAATATATGAAAATTAAATATTATCTAAATAATTTTTCTTATTTTTTTACTTAATTAAAAAAATATTATAATCATGTTTATTTTAATTTATTCATATATGTGTGCGTTCTTGTGGAATTTACTTCATTCATTTTTTCCATATCTTTTTATGTAATTAACCATGCATTTAATATCAAAATAATGATTTTAACTAATTAAATTGAAATTGTTGATAATACTTTGTTTAATTATTATTACTATGTTATTATGTTTAATTCTTTATTGATTTGTTTATTTTATTTATGTTGGAAATTTTTAGTAAATAAATAAATTGTTTGTAATGATTTTTTCTTGTATAATTGTTTAAATTATACTTTATCATTTCATTTTTCTTTTAATTCATTTATTTATTATTTTCATTTTTTGTAATCACTTATAATAATATTTTTTATTGAATGAAATTCTTAAATTTTAATTTAAGTAAATAGGTTCTATTAATTGTTTCGGTAGTTAAATAATTTAATTCTATTTTAATTATGTTAATATAATTTATATACTCAAATATTTAATTTAATTTTTATTTCAAAGGAATAATTTTAAATGTTTTTAATTCAAATAAATTTACTCTTTCATTGATTATTTTTTGTAATTAATTAATTTTGTTGTATTAATATTTTTACTTAATATAATACATGATTAATTTATTAATTATTTGATTTTTTAAGTTAACATAAACTATTATTGTTTTAATTTAACTTTTTTAAATTATTATTTTTTAAATTTTTCTATTTTATTTAATTTATTGCTATTCAGGTGATTCTGTGACTGTCAGGCAGCAACAGCAGCACACTGCTTCCTTTGCCCACTTTGGCACCACAAACAATCCACCAAAAGCAGTAGAGAATCCACATTTAGAACAAAAAATCAATAAATCACCTACTACCATTGACTATGCCACAAGTCGCTCCTGCTATCATCATCCCCAACACAATGGTAGCACCTACGACCACCCCAGTGACACCAAAACTGATGACACCAAACCAAATCTGAACCCAAAAAAGTACTGATTTTTCTAGATCTAAAAACTAGGAACCAAGCCTGGAACTTGCACCACTCATCGTCGTCACGACCCGAGGAAGAAAATTTGTGGCCACTCTTGCTGGATGGGGTAGCGCCACTGTGCCGGTCCACCACTATTTAATTTGTGAAGGATAATCCATGTATCACATTCCATTCCCCTGGTCAAATCCCTAGCTATTGAGAAGAGCCAAGCTCCCCGATCCGAACACACCTGAGCCAAACTACCCTGGCAGATGCTGGAAGATAAGAAAATAATAATAATAATAATACTAAATAAGTATAAGTAAATATAATAATATATAGATGTATATATCTAATAATAATATTAGCTATATGTACATAAAAATATAAATATTATTAATTAGTATGTATTTTTGTTTATAGATTCACATTTATATAATAATAGTAACAAAAATAATAATAATAATAAATATAATATGTTTATAAATATACTTATATATTTACTAATAAATATATAATTAAGTAATATATATATATATATACATAAATTTTTATACTCTAAGTGGTCGAGGCCCAAATTGGAGCTCCAGTGTGTGACATTTTTTTATTTGTTTGGGTGGAACAAGTAAGAATCTTGCGAGGTAATAATATAGTGGGTTGTGATCAAAGGTGGTGATCATGGGAACTCCATTGGAAATGAAATGGGAAGTGGGGGTCATTGCAAGAGGTTAGTTATTTTCACTAGCAGTTCACTGAAGAGCTGGGAACGAGCATGTCAAAGCACACCACATGGAATATTCTACCAGTCAGTTAGACTATGATTGATTTTATGTTTTCATTTTTTGAATAAATGAGATCGTCATCCTCTATTTTCGTCAACCCCCAAACATGAGAACCATCTCTATTTCTAGATATGGGGACCTTCTTGCTTATTCTCCTCGATTTTCATTTTTTTGTTTTCTTCTATTTCAATAAATATCATTGTGTTATTTTTGTTTTTTAAATACTTTGTGATGTTTTTCTATAAATTTACACTCATTTTGAGTTCTGATCTCCAATTTCCATAAATGGGGAACTAATTTAGTATTTTTGTGTTACGACTTTCCTTCTTCAAGACGAGGGAAGGGATAACAATTTGTTGAGACCTTCCTTCCTCAAGATGAAGGAGAGATAATGACCCCTGATTCTTGTTGAGTCAATAAGTATTCTTATGAATTTTCCATTCCTCTATGTTTTTAAAATCAAAAACACATTTTCTTAAGGTAAATTATCTTTCTCTAAGAAATATTTTCTATGGAAAATTTTCTTTCTCTAAGAATATTTTTTACCTTACTTATGATCTTAAATACCTTATCTAATATTTTTCTTAAACCAAGTCTAACCATATTTTTCTTAAAAAAAATTAGATACTTATATAACATATAACCATAGAGTTACTTAGACTCTAACTTCTCTTGAAATCAAACTATGATTTCTTCTGAAATCTAACTTCGATTTCTTCTAAAATCTGACTCTGATTTCATATGAAATCAGATTTTTATTTCGCCTGAAATCATACTTTGATTTCTTCATAAATCAGACTTCAATTTCTTCTAAAATCAGACTCTAAATTCTTTTGAAACCAGTGTCTCATTTCTTCTAAAACTAGACTCTGATTTCTCCTAAAATCAGACTCTGGTCTCTTCAGAAATCAGATTCTAAATTCCTCAAAACTCATACTTTAATTCCCAATTTTCTTAGAATCTGATTGTTAATATATTTATTCACCTATTTTCATTACCCTGGTATGGTTAATATATACATTCTTGAAATTATAAATCAAGGGACCATTATCCAATGTTTTTGGATACCCTTATCTTTGGGATAAAATATTTATTATACCTGTTTACTTGTTTTTGTTACGAGTTTTAATTCTGCTGAATTTTGTTAGAGATAGGAAGTGTAACTTTCTTACACTTTCTTATACTTGTATACTCTGATATAAATAAAATTATATATTCTTTAAGGTATAATATTTACCTAAGTAAACTTTTCTTAAGTTTCTTTATCAGATCCATCTTATTGGATACTAAGAAAGTTAGTTTGTCTGTTAAGAACTAAATAGGGTTTGTGAATCCATCTTGGTTAACTTTGTTTAAAATATATTTTCTTTAAGGATTAAAACAAAAGTTTTTAAAACTATAATTCACCCAACCTTATGTAATTGAGTAATGTACATATAAATTTCGATCCTACAATTTGTATCAGTAGAGGTATAAAAAAATACTTATACTTGGATATAAGTTTTCTTTCTCAAAATTTTCTTTCTCAACTTTACTTATTTATCTTTTACTTAAATATTATATTTGTTTATAAACTTTTACTAATAATCCTTTTTGTGGAAAATATCCTTTTTATTTTTATATAGAAATACATGAATGGACATTAGATGAATAGATAATCTAAATCTTACCAGACCCCCAATCTTTGATGGAAATGACTATAAATACTGGAGAGATAGGATGAATAATTTTATTATCAATACTAGTGTTAATAAATTTGTTATGTAAACTAGATACTACAAGATTCTCGAAAAGTAAATTAGACAATTCACTAATCAATAAAAGAAATATTATTAGCTTAACTTTAAGGTACACAATACTTTATTATGTTCTATAACTGGAAATATTTATATCCAAATTTCATCTTATGATTTTGCTAATAGCATCTGGATGAAATTAGAAGTTACAAATTTTGGCACGTCCAAGGTCATTGAAATAAGAAGAGATATACTTATAGATGAATATCATGGTTTTATGTTTCCTTATAGAGAACATTTATGCAAATTTCTATAATGTTTTATGACTGTTGTCAATATCCTTCATTATATGGGTGATAACGGACTTGATGATGAGATTCTTGTGGATAATATAATAGATATTAATCCTAATGAGTGAGAATCTAAAAGAACAATTATTGACAAGAAAAGTAAAGTTTCAAACATTACTATTGATGAGTTTTTTGGGACACTTCTACTGCATGAAACTAGAATAAAGAGAGATGTAAAGATCAATAAGAAAAAGAATGTTAATGGTAGTGTTTCTTTCACTACTACATCAAATCATATAAAAGCCAAGGCTTATAAAAGGGTTACTAGACCTAAATCCAAGAAAGCTACTTTTATATCTAAATAAAGTGATAGTGATCATTTTGAGAATGAACTTTCCATTCTTACTCAAACGATGAACAAGATCGTGAGAAATAAATATTTCCAATATAGATAAAAGAAGAAAGACAGAAAGTATAAGAATGATTTAGAGGTGACTTGTTATGAATGCAAGAGGGTAGGTCATATCAGACCAGATTTTTCTATGCTAAAAAGGAAAGAAAGAAATGATAGGAATTAATAAAAAAACAAGAATAATTACTACAAGTCTAAATAGGATAAAGTACTTAATGCTAATGAAACCTAGAGTGCTAGTGGTGGAGACTCTTCTGATGAATATTTGGATATTTAATCTTCTAGATAGAATAATATTAGTCTTATATCCAGAATTCCTACTAAAAATCAATGTCTAATGGCTAAGGTAAACACTACTGAATCTTTAACAAATATTTCTTTAAATGCTAATTATCTTAATGAATAATATTATTAATCTTCAGATGAATAATCTTCCTCATTAGAAGATAATACTTTACCTTATTTTGAATAAGTATCTAGATTTTCCAAGTTACTTGAAAACGAAAATAGTAAGATCAAAAAGCAACATGATAAAGAAAATTCTAGAATATCTATTTTAAAAAAAGAAGTATCAGATCTTTAAAAATATATTGATTAGAAAATTATTGATTTTGAAAACTTTCCAAAAACCATAATCAAGTTAATTCTAAGATGGATAAACTTTCTAAGGATCCTAAAAATATTATTTCCAAGAAATAATTTTAGAGACTAACTCAAATTCTAAGACTAATGAATATGAGGATAAGAATTTAGTCATCAGACTAAAGTCTCAAATATTTTCCTTAAATAAATTTTTTTCAGACTTTACTCATTGTTAGGAAGGTTTTGAAAAAATGTATTCACAAATTTTTCCTCTTAGAAATAGTACTGGATTTGGTTATTCTCATTCAAACCCTATTTTTAGTCACAAATATTTTGATCCCCAAGGTGATCCTTTTTTCACTAAGTGTCAATGTATTGGACATTGGGAGAAAAAAATATCTTTTAATAAAACCAAATCCTTATGTTTTTATATAACCCATTTTCTATGAAAATGTGGATAACTAAGATTTTACTTTATAACATTTCCTGATCCAAGAAATTTTGGATTCTGAAAGTATAATTATTTTATTTTTAGGAAAATAAAGGAAGCAACAACAACAATACATGGTACATGGATAGTGGATGTTCTTAGAACATGAATGGTAATAAAAACTTCTCTGAAAATATTATCAAGATGAAAGATAGAAAAGTAACTTTTGGAGACAATAGTCAAGGAAAACTTGTTGGTATAAGTAACATTGTTTTTCTTGGAAAATATTTAATTTCAAATGTTTTATTTATTAATGTTCTTAAGAACATACTTATAAGAATGAGACAATTATGTGAAGAAAGTTACCTTATGAATTTTGGGAATGATAAATTCAAAGAACACAATTCCAGGGGAGATTTTATTCTCTATACCCATAGTCATGAGAATGTTTATACACATAACTTAGAAGACCTTAGGAGCCAAGACCTACCTTGCCTTAGTTTAATGGAAGATCAATCTTGGTTATGTAATATAATACTAGGACACTATTACCATAGGAACCAACACAAACTCTCAAAGAAAATACCTGTTAAGGATCTACTGGAGCTTAGATTTGATTCTTCAAAAGTTTGTGATCCTTGTCAATAAGGAAAGAAACATAAGTCGAGATTTAAATCAATTAGTGAAGTCTCAACCTCTGATGAATTACAAATAGTACATATGGATCTTTTTGTTCCAACACAAATTGGAAGTATTGGAGTAAAATACTATGTATTTGTTTTAGATGATGATTATACTAGATTTACAAGGGTCAATTTTCTAGTAAAGAAATATAAATCCTTTTCTTATTTTAAATCTTTATTAGCTAAATTAAAAATGAGAAAAACCTTCCATTGATAACTATTGAAAGTGATCATGGTGGAGAATTTGAAAATTCATATTTTTAAACTTTTTGTAGAAAGAAATGCATTACTCATAACTTCTCAGTTCCATGAACTCCTCAACAAAATGGTGTTGTTGAAATAAGAAACAAAATTCTTCAAGAGATAAATAGAACCATGTTGAGTGAATACTCTATTTCTAAACACATTTGGATTAAAGTTGTTATTACTTCATTTTATACTATAAATGGAGTTTTAATAAGACCTTTTATTAATAAAACACCTTTTGAGTTATGTAATGGTCGAAAACCTAAAATTTCTTACTTCAAAGTATTTGGATAAAGGGTATTAATCTTGAATACTAAATATAACTTACGTAAATTCACACCCAAATCAGATGAAGGAATTTTCTTAGGCCGCTCTACTACTTCTAAGGCTTATATATTTTTTAACAAAAATTCTTGTACTGTTGAAGAAACAATACATGTTAAATTTGATGAAACTGATCCTTTTGTTTTTAAACAACTCGAAAAAACATCTTCGGATGTGTTTTCAAAAACTGATTATCAACCTTTGATGGATGATTCTTCAAATAAGGAAAATACTCAAGAAAATGTTTTTGAATTATTTTACCCAAAATATTTTTACCTCATGTTGATGAACAGGTTTTACAAAACCCAAATCAGTTGTTTCTTAAGAATCATCTCTATGATAGTATCAGTGGTGTTGTAAATCAACTTGTAAGGACTAGAATTTCATTAATAAATGAAGTAGAGCATCTAGAATTTATTTCCCTATTAGAACCTAAAATCACTAATTAATTTTTAGGTGATGATGATTGGATTAAATCTATGAAAGATGAAATGAATGAATTCTAAAGGAACAAATTTTGGACCTTATTTGAAAGACCTAAAGAAACCTCTATAATTGGAGTAAAGTTGGTCTTTAGAAATAAGTGTGATGAAAATGGAATCGTTGTAAGAAATAAGGAAAGATTATTTGATAAATTCTATAATCAACAAGAAGGAATAGAATATAAATAAACCTACTCTCTAGTATCTAGACTTGAATCTATTCATTTTCTACTAGCCTTTGCATCATTCTTTAATTTCAAAAAATTTCAAATGGGTGTGAAGTGAACTCTTCTTAACATATTTGTTCAATATGAGGTTTATATTGAGAAACCTCCTTGTTTTGAAGACAAAAAATATCATGAACATGTTTAAAAACATATAAAAGATTTAAATGGACTTAAAAAATCCCCTAGATCATTGTATGATAGAATTGCATGATTTTTGTTACAAAATGATTATGTTAAGGGAACTGCTAATCCAACCATTTTTATAAAGAAAGATAAGAAAAATGTTTTTATTTTTCAAATTTATATTGATGAAATTATATTTGGATCAACTCAGCAATCCTTAGATGATTCATTTGTGAAACTCATGAAATATGAGTTTGAAATGAGTATGATGGGTGAGTTAACATTTTTTCATAGTTTCCAAATTTTTCAAAAACCAGAAGGAACTTATATGTCTCAAAATAATTATATTAAATATGTTATCAAGAAGTGTGGATATGACAACACTAAAAGTACAAGTACTTCAATAAATTTTTCAAACACTCTTGATATTGATGAAGTTGGGAAACTAGTAAATCAAACATCTTTTAGAGGTACGATAGAAATTTTATTATACTTTATATCTAGCCATCTAGGATTAATGTTTTTAGTATTCTTATGTACAAGATATCAATCTAATCCAAAATAATACCATTTAAAAAAAGTGAAAATAATTTTTTGCTACTTAATGGGAACCATTGATTTAGGGATTTTCTATTCTTCTAGAAATGATTTTATTTTAAATATCTTTTCAGATGATAATTTTGGAGGTTATATAATAGATAAGAAAATTAAATCCAGAACTTTTTGATTCTTAGGAGATTAATTAGTTTCTTGTTCATGCAAGAAACAACACTCAGTATCACTTTTTACTACTGATGCGGAATGTGTAACAGTTATAAGTTGTTGTGCTCATGTATTGTGGATACAAAACACACTCATAGAATAAGGCATGAGTTTTACCAAAACAAAGATAATGTTTGATAATACAAGTGACATTTCTCTAATCAAAAACCCTACAAATCACTCTAGTGAAAAGCATATAGACATAAGGCTTCACTTTCTTAGGGATCACACACTTAAAGGAATTATTATTCATCAATTTATTAGAACGCAAGATCAACTTGCTGATATATTTACAAAATAAATACCCTTCAATAGATTTTAATACATTAAACAAAAGTTATGAATGATAAAGAATAATGGATGAGAATGTCTCTACATAACCAAGGAAAATAATCAAGATCTGGTATATGATGATATTTTTATAGAATTCTATGATACAGTTCAATTTTATGAACAAGGAGGAAGATAAATGTTTGCATTCAAAAGTTATGGAAAGACTTATTACTTGTCTTTCAACAAGGCTGCATGTATCTTAGATATTACTTGATATGGAGAAGAAAACTTTTACTCACATATATTTCCTAATAAGGAAGGTTAATTTGAGAAGGTTGAGGCTATTGAGTGACTTCGACTTAAAGGTTTAAAGACACCAAAGATCTCCCATCTTTAAACCAATCATAGATTTCTAGCTCTTTGATTCCGAGGAAGGGAGACAAGGATTCTCTTAAGTTATGTGATATCTTTATGATGGATTTTTTGGTGAATGTAAGGAAGTCGAACCTCATCAACTATATTTTTTTGACCATCAACAATATTAATAATGACACAATCAAGTCTCAAATCATTATGTACCCTGCGATCTTATCCCAGATCATTGTCTTGTGTTTAGAATCCTTCAAAATCCTTTCCATATCAAAGGAAAAGGGCTAAAAGATAATTTTGTTAAGTGATGATACCCTAACAAGAATGAAGATTTGTTTCAGAGTTAAGAAAGGACTGATCTTTGAACTTTTTGAAAAGGATGATCAAGCTGCCAAAAAGAAAGGTGAAGTTGGATAATGATCCAAGAAAACTACAACGAAAAGAAAAGGTAAAGAGTTAGAACAGAAAGAACAAACACCAACACCAGAGTCAGTATCTTCTCCACCCAATCCGAAGAAGAAAAATAATTTTTCTGATGAAGTTGTTGCTAAATGGAGAGAGTAGAAAAATAAGAAGAAGGAAGAAGATGTATTTTTTTGGGTTAGACCCTAATGAGGATAACGCCTTAAAGATTCAAGTAACTGAAGATCTTGAGAGGCAAGAAAAAGATAAAAAGTTTAAAAAGAAAAATATGAAGGCTAAAATTATCCAATACCTACTTAGAGATACCGATAAGGCATTTAAACAAGTTCCAGTACCATAATATTTCTTTAAAGAATCTGTTCCAATTGAAACTCCGGTTGCAGATAAGATAGAAAAATATATTTCAATTCTTGAACCCAAAGTTGATGAATAATAAGTCCTACAAGAATAAGAATAATAATAGGAAGAGGAAATTAAATATGTAATAATAATGGTGGAAGAACATCAAGAGAATGATAGCCCTTCTAAAAAGATATCTATAAGAACTTCCCAAGACAAATCCACCAAGATCATTTCAGAAGGACAATATTTTTAGAAATATGATGATTATCAGGATGAGGTCATTAAATATCCCTCATATGATGAGATTAATAATGATGATATTGTTCAATATGTTGATGATAAGGCTGATAAAAGAGTTGATGTTTATAATGATATAATTATTCAAGTTTCTGATGGTGAGCATGAAACTCAGAAAGTTGAAAAGGAAATATATAAGGTTGATAAGGGTAAGAAAGTGGTTATTGATTTTCCAAAGAAATTTGTTGTTGAAAAAGGGAAGAAGGGTGTTTATAGAACATCAAATAGGAAATAAGATTACCATGATAAAGTTCCCTCACCAACAAAATAATCTACTTCAGAATCTTCATCTTTCTTAGGACATGATTTAGTGGTTCATTCCTTGAAAAATCTTGTGAATACCATTCCTTTATTTCCAAGCATTGATTCCAGATGTCAGCTGGTTCAAGAAACAGTCAAACCAAAGTTAGTTTCAACTAATCTTCTTACGGAAAATTTATCAAACTTGAAGCTTAATTTAATAATTATTAAATCGGTTATGATGATTATATGATATCTTATAAAGAGATAATTAATTGGTCTAATTCAGTGATAGATGATCTTAAAATCTTTGATGATTTCACGGATTCAGTCAAGGATGATTTTGATAAGTCCGACGATAGAATAAAAAACTTTTTAATAAGTATTTCAGAAATGATAAATGAAGAGAAATGCAGCCATAAACAGGAAAATAATGATCTAAATAGGAATATGAATTCAGTTTCTCTCTACTTTAAAAGAGAAAGGGAACTCATGGAAGAGTTGGATGAAAAACTTAAAGATTGGGAAGAAGTGATAAAGTCTCAAGGATAAATTCTTAAGTCATAGGAAGAAAGAATCAAAGATATCAAAAAGAAAAATTGGGATCAGGATCAATTAATCAAGAAGTTTGAAGACAATCATAAATAATTGAATAAGCTGAAAGCTACCTTGAAAAATATGATTCCAAAGGAGAAAAAAAGGATGAATTATTTTCTCTTAAACTCTGATCCTTTGTTGTATTTTTCTTTGTAAAAAAAATTTCCATCTTAATGAAATTTTTTATCTCTCCATTTTTTTATTTTGTATATTCCTAACCTTTCAGGTATATTTTTTTCTTTCCCTCCATTCCTCTATGAAATCACAATGGGGGAGAAAATAATGATAAAAAAGAATATTAAGTTAAAGTAAGAGAATGAATAAGTAAGGGGGAGATTACTTAAATACGAAATTATTAAGTAAGGTAGAGATATTCTCTAATAAATTAAAGAATATGATCCTTAGGGATTTCAAAACCTAAGGGGGTCAGTTTTATTCATCATGGGACATAAATAAAAATGGAGATAAGTATTTCATTTAAGCTTAAAAATGAAAACTTTAGTACTTATATTATTTTATGAAAAGTTTTTTGTGATTTCTAAAAAGGGGGAGATTCTTGAGTTAATAAGTCTCCTTATTACTTTTCCATTCCATTATGTTTTTAAAATCACAAACAATTTTTCTTAAGGTAAATTATCATTCTCTAAGAAATATTTTATTCAGGAAAATTTTCTTTCTCTATAAATATTTTTAACTTACTTATGATATTCAATACCTTGTCTAATATTTTTCTTAAACCAAGTCTAACCATATTTTTCTTAAACCAAAAATTGGATCCTTATCTAACTTAGAACCTTATAGTTCCTTAGACTCCGATTTATCCTGAAATCAGACTCTGATTTCTTCTGAAATTAGACTCGGATTTCTTTTAAAATTTGACTCTGATTTGTTCTAAAATCAGACTCTTTTTTCTTCTAAAATCAGACTCTTATTTCTTCTAAAAACATACTCTGATTTCTTCTGAAATTAGACTCTCATTTCTACTGATATCAGACTCTGATTTCTCCTGAAATCAGACTCTCATTTCTCCTGAAATCAAACCCTCATTTATTCTGAAATTAGACTCTGATTTCTCCTAAAATCAGACTCTAATTTCTCCTAAAAATAGACTTTGATTTCTACTAAAATAAGACTCCAATTTCTCCTGAAATCAGACACTGATTTCTTCTAAATTTAGACTTTGATATCTTTAGAAATCAAATTCTAAATTCATCAAATCTCAGACTCTGATTCTTAGTTTTCATAGAATCCGATTGTTAATATTTTTAGGCTCCGATTTAAATTATCCTTAGAATCTAATTATTTATATTTGTTGAAGTTACATTTTTTCCATAACATATTGTTACAATTTTTATCAGATCCTATTATGATTATGTTTCTTAAATTGTTTCTCTTACATATTATTGTTTCTTACACATGATAATGATTCCCATTTTTTCTTACATGAAATGATGTTGAATAATATATTTTTAAATAAATTTTGTCTGAGAGACAAATGTACGGGTCCCTCAGAAATATAAGGAAAAATATTTCTATTGGAGGAGGAAGTAAACCATTGGTATTTTTGACTATAAATACCCAGTCATTTAAACACTCGAAAAATAATGTTCGTGTGGAAATCCTATATGTTGTGAGATCTCTACCCGATCTACCTTGTGCATTTTCTATAAACATATTATTCAATATGCGAACATCTTGTTCAACCTCCCTAGTGTGAATTTGATTTTTTTTATCAATTGAGGGCTTCCTGGGATAGGAAGACAGAGGTGCCGATCACCTTAGAGATCAAGGGCTTGCGGGGATAGTAAGATAGATTCTGATCTTCATATCAAGGACTTAAAATAGTTTAGGTAAGACAAAACATCATGAAAGTATAAATCAATGGACCTTTATCCAAGGTTGTTGGATACCCTTCTCTTTGGGTTATAAGATTTCTTAAACTTGTTTACTTGTTTTTGTTACAAGTTTTAGTTTTACTATATTTTGTTAAAGATAGGAAGTGTAACATTATTACACTTTCTTATACTTGTATACTTTTATATAAATAAGATTCTATATGCTTTAAGGTAGAATTTTTCCCTAAGTAAACTTTCCTTATGTTTCTTTATCGGATTTATCTTATTGGATCCTAAGAAAGTTATTTTGTTTGTTAAGAACTAAAGAGGGTTTGTAAATCCATCTTGTTTAACTTTGTTTAACATATATTTTATTGTGGATAAAAATGAAAGTTTTTAAACCTATAATTCACCCCCCTTGTAATTAATAAAACTACACATACATTTCGATCCTACAAGTCCCACCTCTAATAGGACCTAGGGTGGTGACCAGAATAAGGGTATATAAATCTCACAAAATAGTAGGAATTACCCTTTTTATAGTAACCAAGATTGAGAGAAAAGATGGATCAAACTCAAACAACTCTAAGACAGATGTATATAAATAATCCAAAATCCATACCACATGCATATTTAAAGTAAAACTGCTAGAAATACAAAGAATACTCTAAAGTAGTACCAAAGATGAACTAAATAGTGACACAACAACCTTCCTCAACGTCCAAGCTAGTAGGGTCCAGCATGGTTCATGTAATCTCAATGGAAACCTAAAAAGAGTTATATATATGTAGGGTGATTATACAAGTATACTCAATAGGGAAAAACCAAATTCACTTATTGAAAAATAGGAGAATCATACTAATTCCCCTCTGAGAAAACAGTGGAAACTCAAAAGTACCTAACAAGGTATACTATCCATCCCAATCTCATCAAGTCACACTCACCAAATAACTCAATTCAAGTAAAGTAAAGTAGTAAACACATCGATATTATTGTACCCCAAACCACTTCCCACAAGTTAACTGCACATCCCTAATGGAGAACATCCTGACTCTACCATGCTCTTCCACAAGCCCCACTGTCACAACCTGCCCACACACACCTAGGACACATACCACATCCCTCCCACAAACACCCAAGCCACAACCACATCACATCCTGAAGACACCTGGGAAAGTACAACATATCTCGTCCTGAAGACACTTGGGTAGAACACCTCGCCCGCAGAAACCTAGGCCTCACAACCACACCACCACCTACAAGAAGTGTCTAGAGTCACCAATGCCTAGAAGAGGGAGAAAAGAATAGACAATAACCATCCATACATCCTCCCACAGGGATGTTGGGAATGGAAACCCTCCCCTATAACAATGGGGGTGTTCGGCGCGTAGTGGTCAACATGGGTGGGGTGCATATAGAAAACAAAATGAACTACATGTATATATATAGGTACCAAACACTCATCCCAATATATGAGTTTTCAAAAAAAACTACCATCCCAGACAAACTACCCTTATTTCCACCTATACAATCATTTATCAACACAAATATTAGTCACTTCATAAGTCAATAAATGAATGTTTCTCCACTACAAGTCACAACTCAAAGCGTACCTCTAGCCAGTTCATTTAAACAATTTTCATTCTGCATTATGAATTTATTTATTTATTTATTCCATCCCTATCTAGGCAACTGCCAAGCACAGAAACATTAATATGGTGAAGAAACCATACCAACCGCTGCCAAATCCAAACAGTTAATGAAGGGGAAAGGTAAAATAATCTATTCTAACACTCATCCATGTAATAAAGGTCTATAGAAACTCCAGGTGAAAGTCCCACACAAGATAACACCATCCTTATTCAAAATCATCCCCCCTAAAACATCCTTGGTAGCCCCACTGCTCAAAAATAACCACATTCATCAAAAAAAATTCACCCAGCTTATAGTACCACTACACAATCCCCTCTCTTAAACACTCATTCAACACTGACACCATCATTCTCTAAAGTCATGATGCCATATCCTTCCTCTTAACTAGAAAACCCCCCAACACACCTCATTGTTGTTGAACTCATTAGCTCGGTTGTACAACAACACCATGACCAGCACACCCATAAACATGAACATTACACAACTCATTCATGTATCCCCATTGCCCAACCACAATCCATATGCAGTCCCACTGCATAAAAAGTTCATCCATTCCACAATCAACCAATCTATCTTTTTGAGATAATGTTACGCCACCCATACAATACCATACTCACAACCACACTCTCTCTCACAACAATGCATGAACATCACAGACACAAGGCTAAATAGAACCACACACAGCACACAACAACACCAATAAGGCAGGGTTTATTTAGATTTAGCAGCACTAATTCTTTAATTCCACTTGATAAAATAGGGTTTATCACAGGGCAAGTTCGATCATGGGGAATACATTTATTTAACTGAATATACATGATTAAACAAATTCCAATTCTTACAGTAGTGATTCATGAATTATACTGGTTCACTAACAGAGACTACCATCGACCATGTTTTTTATAATAATACAACCCATAAAATTCACAACATGGATAAAGGATAACATGTACAATAAGTGATCATCATAATCATACTCCTAGCCCCTTATTTATTACTTCTTGTTTTCTTTATTAAATTTTGGTCCAACCACATTCAAAAAGGGACATAACTACACCCACCCCACATGATGCACAGAAGAAAGAGTGATGAAGGAATACATATTTTGAAATCAACATAAGATCAAAAAAATTTCCTTACATAAAAAAAGGGGGTCGCGCGAGTAGCCAGAATGACTCTAGGGGAAAACCAAATAGTATATCATAGCACAGGCACATAAATCCTCTGGAAAGAAAGGTTCTCGGTCCACCAAATGAAAATGGAAGGGTCTGAAAGAAGAGATTATTTCGGCTTTAGAAAGGCCAAATCCAAAATCTATGGGGAAAACTTTTTAAAGGCCATTAAAGTCGTATCACGATCAAGACCACACGGTTTTGGAGTTAAAGGAAGATTAAGGTTTTTAGAAGATAAATACCATTTGAAAAGAACCAAAAACACATTAAATATGGAATTTAACTCATTTAACATAAAAGGAAATTTTTAAGGGTTGAAACTAGAAAAACGGGGGAAAATTGGAAATGACTCACCGATGGGTGAGTCACCAGTGCAACTCACTGACATGAGTGAGCCACCGACGGATAAACCACCAACGCTGAGCCACTGACATGACTAACTAATAGTGAGTCACCGAAAAGTCTCACCAACATGAGTGAGCCACCGATGGATGAGTCACCGATGTTGAGCCACCGACGCAACTCGCCAGCATCGAATCACCAACGTGACTCACCGACGTGACTAACCGATACCACTCACTGACAAAACTCATGGATTCCACTTACTGATTCCACTCACCAACACCACTCAACAATGCCCGACCTATCGACGCCCATCCTACCAACACCTCGAGTCACAGACACCCTGAATCACCAATGAAAAAACTATAAATTTGAAAAACTCTTGAAAAAATCATCTGTTAATTCCTAGAACACCCCAAACACTGAATTTTGATAGAGTGATGGACCATAGAGGTCCATACCATTACATCAGATACCACTCAAATTATTCTCTCCCTCATGAATTCAAAACCAAACCCATAATAAAGAGGTGTCCAAACAACAACCCTATAATATACCTCTCAATGATAAACCACCTTATGTTGTTTGAAATGTGGAGTGAGAACTCAACATCCAAGAACACCTACTACCACATCTGCTACTCCAAACATCCAAAAGATACTACACACAACCACCAATTTATCTGAACATAATAATTAAGGAATTCCTTCCTCCATGTCAAAATATTACCTGCTCTGGGCGACACTGACTCACCCACACAAGTTTAATTGCATCTCAATTAATGCATCTCGATTAGTAATTAGGTCTCCCCATTTTCATATGTTAGGACTTTTTCACACACTACGGAACAAGGAAGAAACCGATCTTATAACAAAAAAGGTTCAAGAACCACATCAGAGATCAAAACATACAATAAAAATTAAAAAAACTCTGGGTATTGGAAACACATTTGCATCTCTTACTCCTAAGTACTCTCCTCCAGGCCTCCATGCCACCATGATACATGAACCAAAGGAATGGTACGTCCATGCATTACCTTATCCCAACAATCCTAGATCTCTAATGGCCACTCCATAAACATTATGTCGTCCTCTATATCCAACTCTCCCCAATCAATGACATGGGAGTCATCGTGAAGATACCGATGAAGTTGGGAGACATGAAAGATGTCGTGTATTATTCTCAATTGTGGTGGTAACACCAACTGTTATGCCTCCTCACCAACTTTCCCCAAAACCTCCAAGGGTCTGATGAACCTAGAAGAAAGATTACACCCTCTGTTGAACCTCCACTGCCCACGTCGTGGGGAAACCTTCAAGAACTCAAGGTCCCCAACCTCGAACTCCAGGGACCTTATCCTATGACTGGAATACGATTTATGCCAGTCATGTGCTGCCTTCATCCTCTCATGGACACGATATACCTTCTTCATTATACATTTCACCACATCCAGACCAAGAACTTGTTCCTCCCCAACTTCCATATAGCACAAGGGTGAACGAAATGGTCTTCCATATAAAGCTTAAAAAAGAGCCATTACAATGGAAGAGTGATATATATTATTGTAAGAAAACTCTACTAGGGGAAAATAATGCACCCAAGACCCACTAAATTCTAAAACACATTCCTGCAACATATCCTCCAATGTATGAATGGTCCTCTCTATCTACCCATCTTCCTGAGGGTGGAAAGCAATGTTGAGGTGTAACTGAGCACCAAAAGCATACTGAAATCTCCTCTAGACTCATGAGGTAAAATGCATATCCCGATATAATATTATGGATCTTGTAACTTTATATATCTGCACCACCTCATCCACATACCTTTTTACTAAGGAATCCACTGCGCTCGACTCCTTGATCGCTAAGATGTGAGATAATTTCAACATCCAATCCACCACTACCCAGATTACATTACATATCCTCCCTCATCCCTAGGTAATCCAGTGACGAAATCCATTGATATGTCATCCCACTTCCACTTAGGGATATCTAAGGGCTGCAACATTATTCCGAGAACATAGTTGTCAACCTTATCTTGCTGACACACCAAGCACTTTTCGACAAACTCTGCCACCGCTTGCTTCATCCCGAACCACCAGAACTGTTCCCTTAAGCCATGTTACATCATGGAAACTCCATGGTGCGCCACTAGGGGTAATATTTGAAACTCGTGGAGAACACCCTCATGAATCTTCGCTGGAAAAAATATCCTATCACAGAATATCATCTGATTATGACCATCCTCTAACCATCCCTTTGGAGCATCACCCTGGTCAAAGAAATCACACATTACCTCTACCTCCGAGTCTCCGCACTAAGACTCCCCCACCTATTACCTTAGAGATGAATGCCCCACCATCTGAAATATAAATCCTTTACCACTATTCATTCATGTATCTAATTTAAAGGCATCCAAATCCTCCATTTTTTCTCAAAGAGACTGTAGATTCCTGAACTACTTCCTTTTGCAGCTTCCTTCTCAAAGTATCAGCCACCAAATTCCCCTTTCCTGAGGTGTAGTAGATCTCAAAATCATAATCCTGTAGAAGCAACATTGACCACCACCGCCGCAAGTTTAGATATCACTAGGAAAATATGCCCCTCAATGTTTTGTGATCCATGAAGACCACAAAGTGCTCCCTAATGAGGTAATGTCACCAAATATTTATCACAAACACGACTGTTGTTAGCTCCAGATCATGGGTGGCACAGTTACGTTCAAGGGGGCGTAACTTCCTAGACCCATAGGATATTTCTCCCAATTGTTGCATTTTCACACACCCCAAACCCAGACGGGAAGCAACACAGAACACCTTGACCATCACCCCTTCCTCTGGTAGTCTTAGCACTGGGGTACTGAATAACTTCCCCTTTATATAGACGAACACTCCCTAAAACTGCTCGCTTCACCTAAAAGCCAGTATTTTCCTAGTGAGATTTGTCAACAGAGCTGCTACTCGAGAGAAATCATGTAAAAATATCTAGTAATATCCTGCAGACTGAGAAAAATGAAAACCTAGTCCACATTCTTCAGTGATACCCAAGAAACAACTTCCCTGACTTTCGAATAATCCACTACTACACCCTACTAAGACACCACATTCCCAAGGAAGTGGCCCTCTCATGTCCAAAACTTGCACTTGGAAAGATTTTTGTAGATATGGTGGTGTCCAAGGGCTTCCAAGATAGTCCTGAGGTGCTTGACATTCTCCTCTTATGACTTCTAGTAGACCAGAATGTTGTTAATAAATATGACGATGAACCAGTCGAAAAACTCATGGAAGACAGAGTTCATGAGCCCCATGAACACAACTGGTGTGTTTCTAACACCGAATGGTATAACCAAAAACTTGAAGTTCCCATACCTGTACATGAAATATGTCTTTGGGATGTCACCCTTATTCAACCTCAACTAGTAATACCCTGACCACAGATCGATCTTAGAAAACCAACTTTCTCCCCTTATCTGGTAAAAAAGATCATTTGTCCTCCGAAGAGGGTAAAGATTCTTGACTATTACCTGATTTAACCTCTGGTAGTCTATGCACAGCCTCAACCCACCATTTTCCTTCTTTGAAAACAAGACCAGAGCACCCCAAAGTGACAGAATGGGAACCATCTGATAAGGAGCCAACCAAATCAAACTAGAACTGATTAGAAATACTATCTTGAACTCAACTTCACTTCAAGGGTGTAAAGTCATAACATCCTCAGTTAAAACATCCATGAATTCCCTAACAACTCTCAAGACCTCCACCATCCCAGCATCCACCGATTCCACTAAGAGCTTAGCTAAAAGAAAGGAAAGTCTCTATAGACCGACTACCCATCAGACAACTCATATCGCCAACAAAATCTATACACTGTCCACCCACATTTGAAAACATGACTATTCTTTAGAAGAATTTGATAATAGAATTCACCAACCATGACTAGTTGATTCCAAGGAAGATATCTTATGACTATATATGTAGTAGATAGAGAACCTTAATAGACGGATGCAGCCCCAACATCAGTCTACATCCCCGGAAAACATAAAACAAGTTTTTCTGACCTCTGACTAGTGTACTCAACACCAGAGGAATGGAAAGTCTCTCCATGTGTAGTCTCAAGGCATGGGCCAGACTGGGTGCAAGGAAGGAGTGAAAATCTCTTGAATCAAACAAAGCACAAGAAATAGTGCTGAACAAACTGACCATACCTTGAACAATCTCTGACCCCATTGGAAATTCTACCTCTACAGCATGAAACTACCCATGCCAGGGTCCTCTACCCCTTGTCTATTATTTGCCTCCCCGACCATGCCCTGGTCGAGGTCCCTAAGGAGAAACCTGAGGTCGGCCTCCTCCTACGTCGTCTGTCCTCCGTGGAGCGGGCGACTGCTGACCCTACTGCTGAAAAGTAAGGGTTGGAAACTACTGCTGAGGTGAAAGATAAACCTTCCTACCTCCACCATACTGATCTTGAGTCAGTAACTGACTCTAAGTGTTCCCAAAACCTCCACAGGAAAAACACCTCAATCCTAAACCTATGGGAAAGGACAAGGACCCAAAGGTCGGAATTGAAACTACTGAGGCCGACTCCCTGCTAGCCAAAACCTCAAAGTACCTACCTTCAGATACTTGAAACTGACGATATTCCTCTTTGAATAACTCTTTTGGATCCCCTTTTGTGGTAATCCTCCTCGTGATTCCATCCTTTCCACCACCTCATCCTACTTTTAAAGCTCCAAGTATACTGGTAGGGTGAAGGGAACAACCACATAGTGGAGGGAAGGATGGAGTGCCTCCTCTAAACATCTCGCCTGAGACTCCACATCTGGAAAAAGGTTTGGGGAAAATCAAATTAGATCCTTAAACTTGATCCCCATATCCATCATTAACATACTCCCCCTCTAGAGGGATAGTAGCTCATGCCTATTCTCGGCCTTCATCATCAAAGAAAGGAATTGCACCCCAGAACTTCTTCTCAAAGTTGACCCACAGAACATCGGTATCCTTCCTCTCTCAGAGGTAAAGTGACCACCAATGACACACTTCTTCCCTCATTTGGATCACTTACAGGGTAACCTATTACTCTTTCAGAGCCCAGATCAAGTTGAAAGTGATCATCATCTCCTCAAGCCAACTCTTTGTCTCCATGTTTAAGACACTTCCCTTGTACTTTCCCAGAGTCTGTCATGGGAAAGAAAAAAGCATCTTCTTCCACTAATTTTCCTCCCTTACTGGTTAAATCCTTCATTGGTTGATCGAGTAAGCCTTTTGACCCTCCAATTATCAAGCCACTCATAGACGATGACTAGGTTTCATAGATGAAAGGTAACTAAGGAATTCCAAATCCCGAGTAGTGTGGAATTTATTTAGGTTTAATTTTAACTCAATATTTATTTTAATTTCCTAAAAATTCCCAAAACAAACAAGAACACAAGTCATCATGATGCATGTAGATTTCTTAAGGGATATCCACTGTAATCGGTGTAGCCTCACTTGGTCATTCAGTAAGCTCAAAGTCCTCCCATTGGATTACAAGGGCCCCCAAAATCCCGTTTCCTAACTGGTCTTTCTTGGCCTATGTCACGCACCAAGATAACTTAACAATGTTTCCCTACCAACCCATGAAATCCTCATTGTGCCTAACTCCAAACTCCATCATATCTCTCAACCATCACCAATGATACCATTCTTTCATGACTCGCCTTCTTCGAGATGAAGGAAGCGATAAAAAGATGTTGAGACCTTCCTTCCTCAAGATGAAGGAGAGATAATGACCCCCAAGTCCTACCTCAAATAGGACCTGGGGTGGAGACCAACACCAAGGGTATATAAATCTCACAAAAATGAGAGGAATTACCCTTTTTATAGTAACCAATATCAGAAGATAAGATGTATCAACCTAAAAAAAACTCAAAGAAACATATATATATATATAAAGAAACCAAAATCCATCCCACATGCATGTTTAAAGTAAAACTGCTATAAATACAAAGAAAACTCCAAATTAGTACCAAAATAGAACTAAGAAATGAAAAAACAATTGTCCCCAACATCCAAGCTAGTAGGGGCCAGTACAGTCCACGTAATCTCCCTAGAAACTTGAAAATAGTTTTATATACGTTGGGTTATTATACAAGTATACTCAGTAGGGAAAACCAAAATTAACCCATGCATAAGTGGGAGAAGCATACTAATGCCCCTGTGAGAAAACAACAGAAACAAAAAAGTACCTAACAAGGTATACTATCCACCCCAACATCACCAAGGAACTCTCACCAAATAACACATGTTAAGTAAAGTAAAGTAGTAAGCACGTAGATATTTAGGTACCCCACACCACTTCCCATTTGTTAACTGATCATCCCTAACGGCGAACGTTCTGATGCTATTATGATCTTTTACAAGCCCCACTATCACAACATGCTTTAAAAAACCTAGGGCACATAACATATACCTCTTACAAACACCTAAGCCACAACAATATCACATCCTAAAGACACCACGAAAAGTACAACATATCTCATCTCGAAGACACCTGGGAAGCACACCTATCCCGCACACACCTAGGCCTCACAACCATAACCTATCTGAAGATTCTAGGGTCACCAATGCCTAGAAGAGGGAGAAGATAAGATAAAATAACCAAAAATCCATCCTCCCACCAATATGCTGTAAAAGGACACCCTCCCCCTTAACAATGGGGGTGTTCAACATGTAGTTCTCAACATGGGTGGGATGTGTGTAGAAATCACAAGGAACTACATGTATATATATAGGTACCAAACACTCAGCCCAACCTATTGGTTTTCAAAATAAACTATCATCCCATAAAAACTACCCTTGCTTCCACCTCTACATGCATTTATCAACACCACCAACTATCACTTCCAAAGTCAATAAATGAACGCCACTTCACTAAAAGTCACAAATCAAAGTGTACCACCATCCAGTTCATTTAACCAATTGTCATTCAGCAATATCAAATAATTTAGCTATTTATTCCATCCATACCCAGTAAACTACCAAGCACTGCAACGTTAATAAGGTGAAGCAACCATACCAACTATTTCCAAATCCAAACAAGGAAAGAAGGCCTTTGGTAAAAGAATCCATTTTAACACCCGTCCATAGAATAACGGTCTCTAGAAACTCAAGGTTAAATTCACACTCAAGATAAAATAATCCTTATTCAAAATCATCCCCCCTAAACCATCCCCAATAGCCTCACTACATGAAAATCACCACATTCAGAAAAACAAAAATCACTCATCTTGCAGTCCCACTGTAAACTCCCCTCTCTTAAACACTCATAAAACACTTCCACCATCATTATCAAATTTCATGCTGCCCTATCATTCCTCTCAAAAAGAAAACCCGCGCAACATGCCTCATTAAAACCACACTCAGTAGCCTAGATATACAAAAACCCCATGCAAATCACACCCATAAACATGAACATGACACAACCCACTGCCCAACCACTACCCAAATGCAGTCCCACTGCATAAAAAGTTCATCCATTCCACAATCAACCAATATATTGTCATGAGATATCGTTACACCACTCATACCACCCCATACTAACAACCATACTCCCAACCATAGAACCCCACAAACAGCATAGACATATGGCCAAACATAACCACACACATCACAAAGACACACCAACAAGGCAAGGTTTATTCAGATTTAGGAGCACCCGTTCAATAATTCCACTTGATAAACTAGGGGTTATCCAAGAAAAAGTTTTATCATGGGTAATCCATTCATTTAACCGAATATACGTGATTAACCAGATTATAATTATTATCACAGTGATTCACGAATCATACTGGTGTACGAACAGAGACCACCAATTTCCATGATTTTCAGAATAATATAACCCATATAATGAATAACATGGATCAAGGATAACATATAAAACAAGCAATCATCATCATCATACTCCTAGCCCCTTATTTATTACTTCTTATTTTATTCGTTAAATTTGGGTCCAACCGTATTCACATAGGTACATAAGTACACCCACCCTACATGATGAAAAAAAGAAAGAGAGATAAAGGAATCCGTATTTAGAATCAACAGACGATCAACAATTCTTCCTTGATTCAAAAACAGGGTGTTGCGTGAGTAGTAGGAAGGACTCTAGGGGAAAACTGAATAGGCTATCACATCACAGGTGCATAACTCCTCAAGGAATAAAGGTTGTCGACACACCAAGAGAAAATGGAAGGGTTCTAAGGAAGAGATGATTTCGACTTTAGATAGGCTAGATCCTATACCTATGGGGAAAACTACTTTAAAGGCCATTAAAACTGGATCACAATCAAGACCATGTGGTTTAGGATTCAAAGGAAGCTTCAGCTTTTTAGGAGATAAATACCATTTTAAATGGCCCAAAAACATATTAGATATGAAATTTAACTCATTTAACATCAAAGGAAATATCAAAGGGGTGAAACTAGAAAAACTAAGGAAACTGGAAATGACTCACCGATCGGTGAGTCACTAACGCGACTCACTAACAGGAGTGGGAAATAGACATTGAGCCACCAACACGACTCACTGATAGTGAGTCACCGACACGACTCACCAACTTGAGTGAGCCACTGATGGATGAGCCACTAACACTGAGCCACTGACGCAACTCACTGACAGTGACTCACAGACATGACTCACCGTCTCAACTCACCGACGCAACTCATTAACACCACTCATCGATGAGAATCACTAACACCACTCACCAATGCCACTCATCGACGCCCCTCACTGATGCCTGGCATATCGATGACTCAACCTATCAATGCCTCATCCTACCGACTTCTCGAGTCACTAACGCCCTGAGTCACCGATGCCCTGATTCAATGATAAAAAACTAGAAATTTTAAAAACTCTTGAAAAGAAAAACCATTGCCTCCCAGAATAACCCAGACACTTTATTTTGAAAAAGTGATGGACCATGGAGGTTCACGCCATTGCATCTTGATTCAAGAAGTGAAAGTCGACACTGTTCGAAGATCTGTACTTCATGATGATCATTACTTCTTCTTCACCCTAGGGGATTGTGAATGTAATGTTCGAGTGTATGATAGATAACTCTTGCATATGAATGATTCACTACTCATTTTCCTCATTTATTTTCCCCTTCCTCTATCACTTTCTAATATAATCATTCTGAGTTTGGTTGTGTGATATGATGATCTCCACTTGACAATTCTAGATTCTAATATTTCTTGGATAGAATGAGTCTTTTCAGTGATTCATTTTTAATTCTGTAGGAATTCTCAAGCACTTAAAAAAATCTATGTTTGAGAGTTCATTTTTGGGGTGAGAGGGGGGTGTTAATCAATTTTTTGGTCATGCATTGAGTGAGGATGATATTTTTTTGATTTAATTAATAATAATATCTATGATAGGGAGTCAAGGGTGGATTAACCTAGAACTATAATTGTTCTTACTGACTCTTTTCTGAGGATTCTTGGAGATGGGAACCCACTCCCACATTCTTCTAATTTTCAATTTGTTCTTTGTTTTCCCTATTTTTTTTTGTAATTAACACTATGGTTTTTTTATCTTTGTAAAAAAATTCATATATTCATTCTTACTTTATTGTGTTGTGATATGGAATCTCAATGGATCTAGGAAGAGAAATTTGATGCTACCTGGAGATACATGCTTCATTACGATCATCACCTCTTCTTCACCTTTATGGATTATAAATGTGATTTTAGGTGTCCAAGAGTGAACTCTTGCATAGGAATGGTTCGATACTATTTTTCCTCATTTATCTTCCCCTTACTCAATAATTTTGTTGATTAAGATTTTGAGTTAGGTTTCATGATCTAATGATCTCAACGAGATAATTCTATCTTGGGATATTTCTTAGCCGGAATGATTCTGTTGAGTGATTTATTTTTCAATCATGAGGAATGCTTGAGCACTGAAGAACTTATGTGTTTGAGTGTTCATTGTTTAGGTAATTGAGTAGTTTGATCCAAGTAATTGGTCATCTATTGAGTTATTTGAGAGTTTATGGTATTCTATATAAGACCTATGAAGGGTATCCAAGGGTGGATCAACCAGGATCTCAAATTGTTCTTACTAACTCTATTCTCTGTATTTTGTCATTTTTTTCTTATTCTTTATGTTCATTTATGTGTTTTTGTTTGAATTTTCATATTTTGTTCTTATTCTCCCTTTATAGTTGTTATTTTAATTGCTTTTTTTAATGTTTTGGTTTGATTTTTTCCAAATATTTAAAAACACAAAATTATTTTTACAAATACAACTAGGGAATTTGACACTGGTTCCTTGAGAGTGACCCTCAAGTTATCCATTTTGTAGTTAATTATTTTAAGGGAATTAGGATTAAATTATATGATTATAAATTGATCTATTATTATTGGTTAATATAATTTTTTAGTGATAATTTAAGTTCAATGTTCTTTTTTGTTTTATTATGTGAAACATTTTTCACTTCCAAAGAACCAATAGGCGAGGTAAGTGATTTCTTTTCACCATGGATGATTGACCGTAGTACCTAAAATTGGAAATGGTCAATTCTTATCTTTTACATAGTTAAATAATTAAATCTAAAGTTAAGATAAATATATATAAACTAAAGAATGTTCATTATGTTGTGGAGGTTCACAGACGCAACAACTCAGTGAAACTCCACCATTTATAAAGCACTGGATAAATGGATTTATTTTGAGTAGAATAAGATATTATCATTTCATCAGTTCAAAACATCCCAAGGACCCTAAATTCATTTATCATTGTCTACTCTAAATTTTGATAATAGTAGTCACTGCACCACACTATTTCAAACTTCACTTTCACCCTCTACATTCTATTTTCATTGTTCCCTTTTAGTTTTTATTTTTTCGTGTTTTTAGTTTTGTTTTTGTCACTACCACACAAATTAATCCTTCTTTATGGATAGAAAACCCACTCATCACTAGACTAGCATAAAATAGGGTTTTAAAAATATTTAATTTACGTGAGTCTGATGACCTCATTGTAACTTTTTTATCCAATCTAATTTTATTTTAGTTCACATAATTATTATTTTCATTTCTTTAATCACTTATAATAATAAAATTTATTGAATTAAATTATTTAATTTTAATTTAATTTGTACATATAAATAATTAAATTTTTAGGTTTTGTTTTTATTTTACTTTTATTAATTGTTGAATAAACATATTTTGTTAATTGTTTCTTTAATAAAACTATGTTTCACTAATAACAAATAAAAAACCCCTATTTTTTTCAAATTGTCTCCCTATCAAGATTAAAAAAAATTATGTATGTAATTATAATCTTTTAAATAGAATAAAAAAATAAAAAACAAAAAAGAGCACCATTGTGTCCTGCTAAGGAAAACTTTCATGCGTGTTTCAAGGGTTTTCACTAGTTCTGAAGTTAGAATTGTGTTATTGGTGAGTGATTTCATACATTTTTTTATAGAAATACTATTTAAAACTAACAAGGGAAATGTGATAAGTAAGATTTTTGTGGAATTATAAGTATAACTTGAGGAAACTTGAAATTTAAACTTGATCATAGTATTTAACCTTGGTAAAGTGTAACACTTTAGGGATCCAAATTAATTGAGGGTAATATAAATATTATGAATCTCAAGTAAAATGAGTAATTAGGATCTCATGGTTATTCACTGAGATAAGGACCCTGGGTGAATTTTTGTTTAAAAATTAACACAAACTTAATAAGTGATATGTTTAATACTTTGAATAATAAATCTGGATCTAAAAATCAATAAAGGGTCTTGTAAAAAATGTGCTAATTTAGATAAGGAGAATATTGAACCCAAGTGAATAAGGGTACAATTTATTTATATGAAAATATTTTAAATTGTATCAATGATGTAAGAATTTGAATCTTTACTTGAGGGAGGGAGTGAAAGGGGATAGTTCCTTTTTTTATAGTTTTAATTCCACTTAAATATCACTGTTAAGTACACCTAATATTATAATTGGTTTTTTTAAAGGGTAGTGAGTGTTAATCACATAAGAGGCATGACAATTTCATGAAATGAATATGTTTTTTATATTCTTTTATTCAAACATATGCAATTGAACTGAGCAGGATGATCATTTTTGTTTTTAGGAGTCTTCGTAATTAAATAAATACATAGAATTTCCCAAGAGTAAAATTAATAAAGTGTGGAGGAATTTTATGTGAAATTTATTAAATTCATTATGCTATATTTTATATGCAATTAACTGTTTATCTAATATCAAAATAAGTATTTTAATTGACTAAATTGAAATTGTTTATAATATGATATTTAATTATCGTTATCAAGTTTTCATGTTTAAATCTCTATTTATTTGTTTATTTTAGTCATGTTGTAAAATTTAGTAAATAAATAATTTTTTGGTAATCATTTTTTACTATTTAATTGTGTAAATTATCATTTATCAACTATTTGTTTTTTTAATTTATTCATTTATTTTTGAAAAATTTTAATCACTTATAATAATAATTTTTATTGATAAAATTATTTCATTTTAATTTATGTTGTATTAATATACAATAAATTTTTTATGTTTTGTTTTTAATTTTTTTTTATGTGCTAAATAAATATATTCTGTTAATTTTTTCTATAATTAAATAATTTACTCTTATTTTAATTATTTTAATATAATTTTTGAAATCAAATATTTAATTTCATTTTTATTTGAAAGAAATAGTTTTCAATGTTTATAATTTCAATAAATTAACTCTTTTATTCATTATTTTTTGTAATTAATTAATTTTGTATTATTAGTATTTTATCTCAATACGATAAATAAATAAATAATTATTTTTTGTTTATTTATAGTTAAGTTTAATTGTTATCATTTTAATATTATTTCTTAATTATTATTATTATTTTATTTTTTATAACTTTTTCAATTTACTTATGTTTATTTTCATTCTGCCACCACCAGCCTATCACCATCAAGTTCCAACGGTAGCACCTTGCTTTCATTTCTCACTCTGCCACCACCAACAATCCACCCTTAGTGGTAGAGGATCCATTGTTACAGCAGAAAATCTACCAGTCTCCTGCTGTCGTGGCCTATGCTACTGCAAACTCTTGCTACCGTCAACCTCCACCCAATAGTATCACGTCCTACTACCATCATCCCACCCACAATGGGGGAAAATTCTACTATGGTTGTCTGCACCCTACTACTGCTGTATTTAGCAGTGCAAAACGAGCCACGAGCTCGCGGGCTGAGTGGGATTAGGGCAGGTTTGGGGCGGGGTGGTCTTATTAAAAAAATCAACATTTAAAAAGTGTTTATATGGATAGCCTGTGTGGGTAGTTGACCCGTGCGGGTAAACCCGCATGGATACGGGTTGGCCCACGGGCCATTCATTTTTTTTAAATATGATTATGATATTTTTGAACCACTTCACCATATGTAATTACCTAAGACGCATGAAACAACGATGCAAACCATGCCACCATCATTCATTCCCACATGGTGCCACCTTGGAACAAAAACAATCTATCCATAATTCCTAATTGTCTTCGTTTTAATTTTATTTAACCAACTGAACGGATCTATACTGTAATAAGGCACACCACCCTTCCCATCGTCATTAACTTCACCTTGGGCACCACCTTCTTCCAACGTCGTCCCAGCCGGCCACCAACACTCTCCATCCTTCCTCAGCTTTTAGCCATCCTTCAAACCCCCACCCACCGCTTCCTCCTCATCCCCCTCACCCAGGCCTCCTCCGCTGGCACTGCTTGCCCCATGCCCCCTGTCGTCATCGTCCTCTAGGAAACCTATCGCCGCATCATCACCCCTCACCCCCGTCTATAATCATCTCCTCTGACACCCCACCCCTCATCCTCCTCCTCCTCCACCCCCCAACACCTCCTATGTTTCCCTCCACACCCTGTCGCCACATCGTCACCCCTACCCCTCCTTTTATCCTCCTCATCCCCTTACCCAACGCCCTTCTCCTTTCCCAAGCCAACGTCACATGTCATCTATGTGGATCACCACCTCTCCATCCCATGCCCACCGCCTCTGCCAAGTTCCCCCCACTATTGACGTTATCTGATTCCTCCGCCTCTAGCTACCCTCCCCTATAGTTTGACGTTTCTCATCCTAAGTTTATGTTGTTTTAAATTTTTAATATTTTTTTTTCATAAAAATATTTGAGTCTTTCATTTTAATTTTTAATAGTTTTCATTTTTTTCATGAGGTCTTTTACGAGCCTATTAAAATTTAAAAATTTATAAAAAAAATAATGAATATGGGTTGCTCACGGGCTAGTTCGCATCCGCTGCAGGTCAGGGTGGGCTTGATAAATCCACCTATTTTTTATGCGGTATTTTGTAGGTCTAGCTCGCATGGGATTAACCCCATGTGGGCTTGGCCCACCCATTTAAGAACATTTGTCATTGTCATCATTGTTCTGCCACTTTCAGCCTCTCAAACCCATCTGATGTCATTGTTGTTCCACTGGTAGCACCCTGCTACCAGTCCACATCCCATTAACTGGTAGATTTTCCCCATGCTACCATTCTCAATTCCACCACCACTTGTCCCCAACAACAGCACCCCACCACAAATAGAAATCCATAACATAATCAAACGAGATCGCCAGAGGAAGATCACTACACACCATGGATGAAATCTAAAGTTATTGACCACCATAGTAAAATTGAACCTAATGACACCGAACCAAATATGAACTAAAAAATACTATTTTTTTCAAAACCGAAAAAACTAGGAATTAAATTTGGAACTCACACCAATCATTGACTCTGCATGTCAACAAAGAAAATATGAATCCACCCTTGTTTTCTGAGGTCGCACCTCCAAGTCAATCCACCACTATAGAAACTGTGAAGGAGAAGTCATACAGCATGCACCACTACCCTGGTGAAACCCCTGGAATCTGAGGACAACTAACCACCCTGATCCCAACACACCTGAGATGCACCACCCATGCATATGTCGTGAAGAATATGAGTTTCTACACATCCCTCATAAAAATAATAATAAATAAAATATGTTTATATATATACATACATATTGACTAATAATAATATCAATAAGTAATATATATTTTTATATATAAATATATGTTTATACTCAAAGTGGTCAAAACCAATATTTGAGTTGTATTATGTTTAAATATTTTTTGTTTACTTGGGTTTAACAGGTAAGAAGATTTCAAATGAAGAATATAGTGGCGGTGATCGAAAGTGGTTATTGTGGGAACACCATTTAAAATGTGGGGGAAAGTGGAGGTTGTTGAAAGTGGTTGGTTATTTTCACCGGGATTTCACTAAAGTGATAGTGACAGGCATGTAAAATCACGCCACATGGAATCTATTGTCTGTTAGTTAGAGAATGATTGTTTTTCTATTTTCATTTTTTGAATAATAAGATATTATCCTCCTCTGTTTTCACTAAAACTCGGACATGGGGACCGTCTTGATTCCATGATACAGGGACATTCTTCATTCTTCTTATTCTTCAATTTTCATTGTTTTTTTCTTCTATTTCTATATTTTTTGTTGTGTTGTTTCTATTTTATAAATACTTTGTCAGATTTTTATGTTCATTTATCATTGTTTTAAGTTCTTGTCTTCAATTTCTTGAAAATGGGAACTAATTCATGGGATTGATTCATAAATTGAAACTCGATACTACACAGAGATCCATTTTTCATGAAGATCATTATATCTTTTTCACCTTATCATATTTTGAATGTGATTTGGGGTGTGAGATAGTGAACTCTAACATAGGAATGATTTCCTACTCTTTTGCCTTATTTATTTTCCACTGACACTCTCATTTTTTTACTGAGCATCCATGTTTGGTTGTGTGATTTTTTGATCTCAATAAGATCATTTTGTCTTTTGAGAATTCCAAGACAAAATTATTCTCTTGATTGATTTGTTTTTTAATCTAGAGTAATGCCCAAGAACTTAAGAACTTCTATGTTTGAGTGTTCATAATTTAGGTGAGAGGGGTGTCTGATATGAGTAATCATTCATGAATTGAGTGTGGATGGTAGTTTTTGATTTAATTATTTAGATCTATGATAGGTATTTGATGTTAGATCAACCTAGATTTGGCCTTGTTATTATTGACAATTTTCATAATCTTAATATCTTTCTTTTCTTGTTCTTGGTATTGTTTTTTGTGTTTTGGTTTTCTATTACTTATCAAATTCACTATTTGATTTCTATCCTATGAAATAACTTTATGATGATGTTTTATTGCTCTAATTTTGGTCACAAAACCAACAAGATGGAGAGATTTCAGATGCAACATTTGTTGTGTATCATCAAAACAAGCAACAGTATGCATAGAAACTCAATCAAATAAAAAATGTTCAAGCGGGGAATGAACCAATCAAGAAGGATTTTTTGGATTCTAAGAGAATCATGACCTTCCTTATACTTAACTACCAATCTTAATATGACCAAAAAAGCATTCTAGTACTCCCTAAAACCATTGAGTTTTATTTTCTAGAAAAAAATTATAACAAATGAGAAAATAAGAAGAAAAAATAAATTCAACATTCCAATATTTGAATAAAAAAATTGTTTGATATGTTTCTAGAAACTAAATATCTAGATTCAAAATCTTATTTCAAGGCCTTTTAAGATATTGGATATGTAAACATTGAAGAATATGGGCACAATCTTGATGATCATTTTATTTCTAGCACTTCATTTAATGATTTTTGTGTTCTAAATTGTATAATTCTTTTTCAATGATTCAAAACGTCTAACTATCATAAAAAATCTTTATCCATTCCTTGGAAGAAACCAAAATATACTTTCATCACATTTAAGAGAGTCTTAAGGAGGTTTAATTCCTCACTCATTCCAAACATATACTCCAAGAGGCACTGATTTCTCTTGGAGAAGAACAAGAAGAACATATTGAAGGAGTTGACAATGTTATAGATAAAGTTTTCAACAGTTTTCATACTACTAATTTTGAAGTTAATTTTAATTTTGATTTTATCTATATAGATATTGAATAATAAAATACATTTTGTGACTTCATGAATATCCTAGAAGGAACCAAAAAAGCACTTGGGTTAGAAAATTATCAATTCCCGGCTGTAGAAAATTAGTTTTTTGGAAATGTTTGTGGATAAAGAAGTATATTATTCATGTTTTTTGTTTTCCAAGAGAAAATATTTGATTAGATTGAACTAAAGGATAATTCAATTCCATGTTTTTCATTTATACCACTATTGCACCCTCAACATCAAGATGAAGAAGAGGTGAATTACCCCTAAATTATGTTTCCCTCTCCATAAATCCAGAAAAAATCTACACTAGAAAGGAGGGAGACATAAATTAAGTCATACATGTGGTACTCCACAACTGGAAAGTCACTAATGTTAGGAAGAATTTCATATGTTGGTTCCTTAGAAATAATCCACAACCTCCATTAGAATGGGGTTGAACAAAATACTTTCTAGCTATAGATAGTTATAATAAATCACCCCTTATGGTGTTATCCCAAGATTATATTGTTTCATTTATTTCATTACTTTCTTAATTATTATTTTTAATTTGTGTTATTTTTCTTATAGGACAACAATTAGGTAGTAAACCCATGTGGCAGTCAATCAAGGCCAAAGGGAACAACACAATAAAGTTTACAGGATAAAAACTCCCAAACTTAAACCTGGTTTGATTTCACTTTGGGATTTAAATCTTGAAGTCTAATGTTAATTTTTTTACATTTGTGGTGATTTGAATTGAGAATTTAGGGATCTTTTAGAAATCAAAAAAAGAGAGCCCATATATGGCTGAATAAAAAAATATGAGAAGCTTCTACGCTCATGGGAGTTTTGTATTTTATTCTAAAAATTTTAAAAATGTATACTCATATTTCATGCTACTATGAACTAAGTGAGGGGAATACACATTGTTGTGTAAGTCAAATTGTTTAATCTATTTTTCTTTAATGGGTGTATAAAATTAATATTTCTAGTTAGTTGAAAATTAAGTTGATATTCATTTTTAATCATGGTACCACACTTTAAATGTATTTGAATTCAAAAATGGTGTTTTTTGATGACTCATTTATTACCATGCTTCTATTTGAACTGAATTGAAAAAATCCATTTATCTATTTGTAACAACTAATAGCAAGAAATTTTTCAAAAAAAACAAAAATATTTTTTAATTGTTTTTTGTTAGTGGCTGATATGGATCATGTGAATATGTTTTCTTTTGTATAACTAATTTTTTTAGTGTCCAATAACTTTTTAAACTTCCTTATTACCCCTCCACAATTTCATTTTATGTTTCTTCACATCTAAATCTATTTCAAACTTTCTAGTTGTGCATCCTAATTTGAGGTTCAACAAGGGGGAAATTATTATGTTTTATGTGTGGGGGAGGGATATTAATTGAGCTAAAATGTGTTTCACAGATAACACATCAAATAAACCTCTATTTTTTAAATTTTCTCCTTATAAATATGTGAATACATTCTATATTTGTAAATAGAATCTTGTAAATGGAATAAAAACAAAATAAAAACACAAAAACAATTAACAAGAAAAAAGAGCACCATTGTGTCTTTCTTGGGGAAAATGTCATTCCTATTTTAAGGGTTTTAATTGGTTATGAAATTGTTAGATTTGTGTGATTACAAAGTGATTTCGTCCATTTTTTATGGAAATTCTTCTTAAAAACTATCAAGGGAAGTGTGATAGGTTAGATTTTTGTTGAATTAGAAGTATAACTTGAGGAAACTTAAAGTTTAAACTTGAGACTAGTATCTTAACCTTGGTAAAATGGAAAACATTAGGCAACCAAATCAGTAAAGATTAATATAATTATTTTGAATCTGGAGTAAAATGGGCAATTGGAATTGCATGGTGATTCTCTAAGACAAATATCCTGATTGCCTTTCTATTAATAAATAAATCCAAATTCAATAAGTGATATGCATAGTAATTTTCATAGGAAACTGAGAAAAACTCAATAAAGTGTCTTTTAAAAAAATGAGCTCATTTAGATGAGGGGAATATTGAACCCTATTGAAGAAGGATACAATTGATATGTATGAAAAAAAAATTGAATTGTATCAATGAAGTATGAATTTGAACCTTCTCTTGAAGGACATAGGAGAGAGTGAAAGATTGTAGTTCCTTTTGTTATAATTTTAATTCCACTTAACTCTCACTTTTCAGTCCACCTAAAACTGGAATTTGAATTTTTGTTGAAATAGGGGAAGTGAGTATTAATCTCACAGGTCGCATAATAATTTTAAGCAGTGAATGATTTTTTTCCTTAATTCAGACAAGTGTAATTGAAAAATTTGGGGTATTAATTTTTATATTTAGGATATTTGTAACTAAATAAATGAATATAATTGTCCAACAGTGCAATTTATTAAGTGTGGGGGAATTTGATGTGGATTTTATTTCATTTATCTTACTACATGTTTTTATGTAATTAACTATGTATTTAATATCAAAATAATGATTTTAATTGAATAAATTGAAATTGTTAATAATATTATATTTAGTCATCATTACCCTATTTTTATGACTAAATCTCTATTTATCTGTTTATTTTAGTCATGTTGTAAATTTTTAGTAAATAAAAAAATTTATCGTAAAGAATTTTTTTGTGTAAATTTTTAAATTATAGTTTATAAATTCTTTTTTTATTTCATTTCATACATTTTTTATTTTCATTTTTTATGGATCGCATATAAGAATAATTTTTATTGAATGAAATTATTTAATTTTAATTTATGTTATCAGGTTCTTTTAATTGTTTCTATAATTAAATAATTTACTTTGGTTTTATTTATCTTAATGTAATTTATATACTCAATTTTTTAAGTTCGTTATTTATTTTATTTATTTCCTTTTAATTTTTTTTACAAATAAATAACTTTTAATTATTTTAATTTCAATAAATTAATTATTTTATTAATTATTATTTTTAAATAATTAATTTTTAGTTGTTTATGTTTATTTATTTTAACTTCAATAACTAATTCACTAATTTTTATATTTATTTTTTTTTAGCCGAAATAAACCATCATTATAGGAGATCTACCTTCAAGGCAGAGGATCCAACACATCTACCGTTCGATCTTCCACCGTCAAAAATAGAGCATGGATCTATCACAAGGGAGATAGATATTGTTGGTCGGCTTCTACCACCAAGCTATAAGAAAATTCCACCGCTAGTACTTTCCCTTACTTCTGCTCCACATCCTCCCAGCGCACCTAGCCCAACGGCATCACACCTCCATCGGTAGTAGCATCATTCATCCACCATCTCCTTTACCATTCCCACAACATAACTTGATCATAGGAGTGGATGTAGATACTGCAAAAATCAAGCACAGAAGATCAATGAATCATCGAAGAAAAATAACTCGAATAGAAATATCGAAATAACCAAAATAAAAAATGAAAACCCCTAGCCGAAATGTGAGAACCACCAAATTGTCAAAACCTCACCATGTGTTCCTTGGCCTAATCATCCTAGCATCGCACTGCCCCTATCGTCTAAAACTCTCATTTCTTGAAGGATGAGAACTCGAAATCCAACCCCCCCCCCATTCGGTTCTCTTTTATTTATATATATATAGTAAATATATTAATAATAATACATATAATATATATAAATATCATTTTTATATATATTATTATAATAATAAAATTCCTTAATTTATATATATATTTAAAAACGTTTAAAAAATGATCGAACGATATCCTAGCCAAAAAAAACAGTGTGTGTTTAAGGAATTGGGTTACGGGTTAAACAATATGAGGCCCATAAAAGTATTAATCCAAACCCAAGACCTAATTTTCAAATGTAGAATTTTCTGTTCAAAACAATTAATATTTTTTTATAGTTACTTTGGAAAATTAGAGAATGTTTGATCATGAGAAAAGGATATCATGGGTGCTAATGATGATCATGGGTAGATTCAAGGGGAGTTGTGAGTCATTTCAAGAGGTTGGATGCATTCACTTGGATTTCATTGATGAGATGATGAAGAGAACATAAAAGTGAACCATGTGGGATCTACTACCTTTTTGGATGTCATTTTTTCAGTTGAGTTTTTTAAATAAGAGGAGCTCATCTTCTGTTTTTAGTATTCCCGAGACATGGGAATCAACTAGATTCATGTAGACGAGAACCTTACATTCTCTTCATCTTTGCTTTTCTTTATATTTTCATTTTATTATATCTTTGTAAATATCACCATGTTGTTTTTTTAAATTTGTGAATACAATTTCGATGTTCATCTATTCATTATTCCTCTGTCTGTATAGTTATATCATTTCTCTATAAATTGAGAGCTAATTCATGGGGCTAGATTCAGGAATTAAAACTCAATGCTTCCCCTTACTCTTTTATTTTCTCAACTAAGTATTCTGAGTTTAGTTGTGTGATCTGATGATCTCTTCTTGACCATTCTAGCATGTGATATTTCAAATCCAAAACAAGTCTATTGAGTAATTCATTTTACAATATAGAGGAGTGCTCGACCATTGAGGAAATTTTGTTTTCATGTGCTCACTGTTTAGGTAAGAGAGGTGTATGATCAGAGTAATTCGAAATGCATTAAGTGGGGATGAGAGATTATGGTCTTCTTAAGACGATCTATGAATGGATTTGAGGGTGGATCAATGTGGATCTCGATTTGTTTTTGCTGACTTTATTCTCTATATTTTTGTATTTTCTTGTTCTTCACATTGTTTTGGTTCCTCTGTTTTCTTCTTCATTCATTGTTTCATTACTCTCACAGTGTTTTTAAACATTATTTCATGCTATTTTCATTTTACTATTTCAAAATTTAAAAATGAAAAAATATTTTTGGGATGAACATTAGAGAATTCGACACTGCTTCCTTAAGAGTGACCCTAAGGTTAACCACTATTCTATATATAGGGTTTTATAAATGTATCTTTGACCACCCTTAAAAAAGGAAATTATCATGGGTGTATAATTTAATTTACTTTAATAATTAATTCTATTAAATTAAAAAATATATTGTATTAGTTGATTTTATGGATAAATAATTAATTTTAATTTAATACGTTGAATTAAAATAAAAATGTATAATGGAGTAAAAGAAAAGAATAATATTTTTAGTTTAAAAATTGTGCAATAAGTTAGAGAGTTTTTACTTTTCACACTCTATTTTGTAGTAACTCTACTCTAGAAAGGTGTATTACATTGGATATGTTATAAAAAATATGATAAATGGTGGTTTCGTTAGTATTTTTTTGTTTTGTTTGTACCATTTTAAAATCATTATTCAATTTTGTATCTAATAATTTAATTTTTTTCCATAATTTATGTCATTTTATATCACATTAAGGTTTTTTGAATTTTAGTTTACCACTTTAAAAAATATGAATAAAAATGTGTTTTATTTAGTTTACATTTTTTGGGTCATTTTTTATTTTTTATTTAATTTTATAGGAAATATTTAGATTTTTATATTTGTAAATAATTTGTTATTACTTTGATTTGTAGGATAATGTCAGTTCAAGCACTTGAGTCACCTAGAGCTTATATGGAGGACAATAGAAATACATTAATTGAGAATCCTCCCCATCCTTATACACAGATGTCATTTACTTCCATAGGGGAAAAAGAAGACTTCCACTATCAATAAATATGGAAGCACATGTTTTCCAAAAACATCAGTTCCCATAGCCGAGACCAAAGGATACTAGTTGATTTTTATGATAATTATATTCATAGGGGTCTAAATTCAAAACAATTTGAGACTCCTATTGTAGTGAAATATCAAGAAAATCTTAAAATTTTGATTTGTGATTGGGTAAGTGATAGTAAATATAAAATATATCAATTATGGGAAAAATTATTTGGTAAACTCATTTTTTACTACTATACTTATCAAGAATTTTTTTATATAATATAGGTTTTCCCCATTATTATTAGATGACATATTATATACCTGGAATTATTGAAGTTAGAAAGATATGTTTAGCTTTGGATGTTAGGAAATGGGTGGATTTTAAATGATTCCTCATATCAAATTTTCATTTTTTGGTAATGAAAAAATAAAAATTCAGGTGATATATATCATTTTCTAGACTAAGATAAGTGGTATAAGTTTTTTAAATGTAGACGAAAATAATCATTTTAGGTATATGAAATGTTAACTTCAAGATGTTTTATTATATTAATGATTTTTTATTATTAATTTACAGGAAGTAAAGAGATCTCATCTACAAATCCAATCCAAAAATTTATACCCTTGTACTTTATCTCATGGAGGGCATACATTATTGGAAGAAAAAATTTTGGTTTGAAAAGTTTAGAAAAATGAGATTTGAATCTTCATGATCTATAAAGGTTTAGCCTCCTTCACACCTGTTAGACATGAAAAATGAAAGAGCGGCCAAATGAGAAAAGAGGGAAAATATCTCACAAAAGAGTTGAGGGTAGTAACTGATAGGATTGTAAGAATATATTTAAATTTTTTATTTTATTTTTTTTTAATTAAAATAATTATATATTATTATTCACAAATGAATTTTTTGAATATCCTATATATGAATCCTTTGAGGAGAGAACACATGGGACCTTTAGACATGCATGTAGAAATGATATTTTATCTATTGCGTTAGAAAATATTGAACTCCTAGGACATGCACAAGGATACATGGAAGGTGTGTCGATAAAAAAAGTGTTTGGTCATTCTATAGCTTCTTTAAAGGAGGATGTATATAAAAGGAAAATAAAATCTTTAAAAGATAAATTTTAGGAGATAGATGAGATGATAGAGGATATGATCATAGATTCTGTATAGTTATATTTAGAAAACATATAAAAATGGTTTCATCCTGGAGATCCCACTCCTCCACCATTGTCTACCGATCCCACTCCTACACCTTCTCATACAGATCTAACACCACCACCTCCTCCTGCTTATCCAACTCATATACCTCCTCTAAAAATTATCATATATTATAACTTATATTTTGAGGATCCTCGACATAATACTATTTTTTGTGAGATTATGTATTATTTTTTGTGATATCATTCATCATAAACATATAGATATAGAGAAGAGTATGTTCACCATACAAGATATTATTGATATATCAACAAGAGTATCATTTCCTATAGATGATGTCACTATAGTCGAAAAATGTATTAGCTATTTTTTTATTTGGACATCTACAATTTAATGAAAAATTATTACTGAGGTATGTATAAATTATATATTTTATTTCATATTTATATTAAATTTATTTTAACATTTTAAAATTTATATATTTATCATTTTTTACTGGAATATTTTAATTGTAAATACACATTGTATCGGCAATAACATAGTATAGTTTGTTATGACTTAAGATACTACTTCTTCACGACTTAATATATTATCAACATATTCATCTCTATTGATGGACATTTATGAGATTATAAGGGATGATAACATTTATGGGTGTAAAATGAAAGTGATGATATTAAAGGGAGATATCAAGGGCCTTGTAACTGGATATTTGTTTGGAATCAATGTTATTCCAGTCATTTCCATGTAACTCAATTATCACACATATTTATGTTATTTTAATTTGATACAACATAATACTTATTCTTGTTTTGTATTAGGTATCTTTATACCCTTTTTATTCATCATGATGTGAAAATAGTATATGGATTTTTGGATGTATAATTTATTTCACCAATAGTTATGATAATGAAAGATGAATAAAAAACTATATATATCTCTGAAAGATTTCAAAATAATGAAATTCATTGTTGGATACTTCTTTATCTTGAAGGGTATAGAACATATATATCATAAAGTGTTATTTCTTTTAACAAAATAACCACTCACATTATATTATCTATATATCAGTGGCCATTAAATGTTGTGTGTTGTTTCTAAGAGAGAATTAGAGTTATTGGTTATGATTTATACATGGTAAAATGTGAGAAAATTTTAGTAATGTATTGATCACTTAATTTTGATTAATTGAATATCTGTATATTATAATGACTTATAATTTTATTTCATTACATATTATATTCAAATATGTCATGACATTACATTTGAGGGATAATAGGAAATATGATCACAAAGATCAAATATGTAAAATAAAAAGGTGATTTCTCATTAATAATTACTATATTTTAGCTGTAAGTACTTAAAATGTTTTTTTGAACTGAAAAAATATTTTGAAATATAATTTTCATCTTTAAGGAGAAATGGAATGTTGATATTATGTTCTAGGATTTATATTTGATATAATTTCATCTCGGAAAGTTACAAAATTCCAAAATGTTAGATTTTATTATAAATTTATCTATAATTTATCTTATAATTATATTGAGAATAAATGTTAAATGCTTAATTTTTTAGTTTTAGTTATTTGATGACCCTCTCCCTTATATTGAACAAGAGCTAAATCACTTAGAAGTATAATTGGAAGAATATTTCACAGGTTTGATTGGGTTTTGTTTTATTTTCATTATTTATTGAAAAGATTAAATTTCAAATAATAAAGAAAAAATGATTTTAATTTGTGGAGTTTTTTTGGTTTTTGTGCAACTGTTCTTTTTTGTTTCTGGTTCTCTTGTTTCAAAACTAGGATATTATATTGGAATAAATTTTTATAAAAAATATTTTTCAAGTCGACTGTTTTATAACCCATAACACTTAGAAATTTTAAAAGAGGGAAATCTTGTTTGATAGTGTGTATGACATGAAAAACCAAGATTAAAAGATAATATAACACCCTAAGACTTTAGGATATATGAAATTTTAGAAGAGGGAAATCATGTTTGATAGTGTGTATGACATGAAAAACCAAGATTAAAAGATAATATAACACCCTGAGACTTTAGGATATATTTATTTTTAAATAAACTCAATCTCTTTGATATCTTTCAATGCACGCAACTCCAGGTTTTAACAAAACACAATTGTATATTAAAATCTTTTTATTTAAACATCACTATTATAACCTAGCTATTAAGATGGTGGGTATGAATAATAATAACTAAATAATGAAAATTTTATGTTTTACATAGGTATAAAATAAATTCAATGATTATTTTTTTATTACAAATAAAATAAAAACCATTTGAAAGAGGAATAAATGTTTTCTGAAAATTACATTTTTATAAAAGATGGTTTAGTCCAATTTTACAAACATGGTTTAAAATTAATTTTTACACCTTTAGTAAATTTATCTGAAAAAATAGACTTCATTTTTTAAATTATAATATCATAATTATCTTTTTGTGAATTCTTTATATTTTTTTGAAAAGATTCATTTTTTAATGAAGAGTGAAAATACTAAATTTTAATTGAAAACTTCCTTTTCATTTAAATAATTTATATTGTTAAATTATATTTTGAATTGGTTTTAAATTAAAACTATTTAAATTTTATATTAATTAATACAATTTGGGTAATTTTAATAATTTTTATATGTAACTTTTATATATAAACCTTGTAAAATGTTTAACATTTTCCTTTTTAAAAACATGTTTTCCCATCCCATTTGCGTGATTAATTTTAAATTAAATTATGAAAATTTTTTGAATGAAAATTTTCAAAATGGTTTCCATACTTAGAATGAGAATAATTTATATTATATAACAATTTCAACTTAATTTTATACCAAAATGAATAGTGAAAACAATAAAAATTAATTGTCGTGGTTAATGAAAAAATGGATTTACTGGGGGTTAAACTAAAAAGATATGGTTTATAATTTTTAAAATATATCTTATGGCATTATTTATACCATATAATTTCTAAGGATCTATAATACTCGAAATTTTACCTCTTTGTAATGTGAAAAACGTGGTTACACCTTTTTCTTTCCAAATATTACAAATATGACACTCACCTCACTTATAAAAGGCCACCCCCTCTCCTCTCTTATTCATACCTTCACACCCTTTTAGTTCATAAAATACATAACAAAATGACTTAAAATATTTATTCAATCATCCTAAAATCCTTATTTTTGGATAAAATCCAACCTAACATGTCTTTTGGTGCAAACCTATGGAAGTTACCCGAAGAAGAGGTAACATTCTTCAATTAGTGTCATTATTTTATTTCTTTCTCCACCTCCTTCAATTATTGTTAAATAAATATAATATAATAAAAAATTTATATTCAATATAATTGGTTTTTTATATTAATTTTATGATCTAAAAACATCTACACTTCCATCAACTGGGTTATGAAATCATAATTCGAATATACGGTGGAATACCGCCTAGTGAACTAATGTCATTTGTTTTTCCATTACTGCCTCTCACAATTGGGTATAATGATGTAAATAAAGTATATATATGATATTAATAACATTATTATACCTATTTATTCATTATATCACATATATATATTTAATTTCCATTCTTTAGGGGATATGATAACTTCGCTCCTCTATACGGTGGACTACAGCCTCGCGAAGTGATGTGATTCATCTTTCAGTAACGCAAGGCATATATAGTGATAAGGATAAATTTAATAAATATACATGATATACATGAAATAATTATGACATATTTATCATTCTAAAAATGTAATTTATTATCACATTTCTTATACTGAAAAATGATATCATTGTTCGTGTACGTGTTGACTACCACCTTCAAGAAGCAATGTGACTCTCTTTTCATCACCACACCACATGGATGATATATATAAGTAAATTTAAAGAAATAATATGAATTTTATGATATTATAATAATTATTTAAAGAAAAAAAATTACTAAACTCCTTTCTATAATGATCATTGAAAAATGGAAATGTTCCTCATACGTACCATGTCCCTGATCGTAACATACTTCATTTATCAAAAACATATTTCCCGATCGGTTATAAAATTATAATTTATGTATAAATATGATAATTATTTAGTGATTATTATTCTTTATGTAATGAAACTATATAATATTCACAATAATTGAAACTTGGATAATGAAGCATGAATGATAAAACAAGGCGATTAACACCCAAAACAATGAAAATAATGAAATATTATTAAAATTGGGTAATAGAATTCTATAAAAGGATCACATACAATATTATAAATAAAAGTTTGGTTTCATTATAAATTGATAACATGATTAAAAGCATTATAAAGAAGTTTAAATCATGTTCAACTAAAATAAAACATGAGGTGAGGGACTTCATCTCAATTTCCCTTTACTGATGCATATTATAATGTTAGGAACCTAATTTATTTTATATGGTTTATATACTAACCATTTGATATTTAATATCATAATTCATTCATACTTAATATTACTTTAATTATCAATTTTAATTATTTCATCCAATAGTAATTTAATTGAAAATTACCAAGTGGTAAAAGTTATTGTGCAATCTCACTTTATTTTGTGATTATCTTTCTCTTGAAATAACAAATTTCTTGAGATAATTTTTTATTTTAAATTAAATTTATATTAAATGTAAAAATTATTGTATAATGGATATGATTATTTACTAAACCATATACCATTTTTACATTCCGTTTTCACTTTGACAGTTATTTTATTAACTAGAGAAATATTGATAAATCTGCATCCTTTACTCAATACAGATATTTGATGATAAGGCATATTGATTCATGGATTAAATTGAAAATTTGATATGTGAGGAATGATTTAGACCTATAGTGATGAGTGGGTATTGGTAAAATATATCCCCTCAATGCATCAATATTTTTCATAAGACAAATATGTTGGCCAAATTAAATGGGTTTATACCTATAGTTTTAAACTGTCTTGAGAAAGGTCCCAATGGTAGAGGTATCATGATTTATAAGATAATTTCATCCAATAATTAAGAATTTACTGCATTAAGAATTCAGTTATTATTATCCATGATATTTTATAATGATATTATATCTAGATTTATTTCATTCTCAGTTTATTGACTAAATGGATTGTGTTTTTAGTTATTCACTTATCCATATTAATTATTCCTTATCTTATCATCATAGTCAAGTAATTTAAATGGAATTTTTGTTCAGTTGTTTAACTTTACTTATTTAGTATTCTTATTGATTCATGATAGCTTATTCTTTTCTTAATCCTTACTGACCATTTTATATCACCCTTATAGTTTTCTGTTCCCCGGTATATAAAGAAGAGATCATTAAATGAGTTTTCAAGAATGTAGTTCATTTACTATTATTATTTATTATGTTTTAGTTTTTTTATTCTCATTGTAAAATTGGTATCATGTATGTTTTTGGTTCTCAAAAACTATTAAATTGACCGGTCCTTTTGGATTTGACTCGTTGTATATATGTCAATGTAATAAATCAGACACCAGCTCTAGTTTGCTGGACTCTGGGTTGTCATAGTTGGAATCATAGGTAGGTTTCGTAGAATATTTGGGAACTAGATTAAGGATAACATAGATAAGGGAACATAACTCTTTTAAGGACATTGAGGATAAGTATATAAGAACATCCTAAATCTTTGTTAAATATGATATTATATAGTTTTTACTATTAAAGAATACATGTATGGATACTAAAAGTGGATGTGGTTCTGGAAAAAAGGTCCCTAGGGGTAATAATTCCAAAAATAGTGCATTGATCTTGACCCAATCATCACTTTATGAATGAAAATAAGCCTTACTATGCACCTGATTTGACACTCCCAGTGGATATTCTTGGGATAATTCACATTTTCTTTACAAACCATTATAAAGGATTTGAAAATAAATATATCCCTAAAGAAACCAAGTTTATGATTTCTGATAATAACAATACATAAATTTTAATATATGATAAGTGTTACACAATATTTGAAAATATAAAATATGATTTAAAATTCAAAATTTTATGAGCTAATCCAATATATTACATTGTTTAAAAATTGATCCTAGAAGGAAGAATGGTATCAATACTCATGGCCAATGTAGAGATTTTCCTATTGAGGCAGTAAATATAGATGGTATTAGAATTGAGAAAATTATAGCTATATTAAGGCAGCTTAATTAGGATCGGAAAAATAATCTTTCTGAGATAGATCAACATATACCATAGTGATATTCCCCATATGTTAGATTACTTTATGCGACATAAAACCCCATTATTTGGTGGGACTACTAATCCAATGGAAGCAAAAAAATGATTAAGTCTCTGAAGAAGATATTTATATCCTTGGGATGTAGTGAAAGGGAAAATATTACACTTGAATTATTTTATCTCAAAGGATATTTTGATCAATGGTGGTTGTTAATAAATAATTATATGGATGAAGAGGAAATAAAGCTCATGGAATGGAAATATTTTAAGGATAAATTCTTCAATGAATATTTCACCCATGAGAATAAAAAACATAAATTAATAAAGAGTTGATTATCATAAAGAAAAAGGAAGAAGAAAGTGTTGCAAAGTATCATGCTACCTTTATAGGTTTATCTATGTATTATATAGATTACATATGCAACAAAGAGTGAAATATTCACTATTTATTTTAAGGGACTAATATAAGACTCCAAAGGGAACTGGTATCTCAAAATTTTTTATCATATGATGAAATAGTTTTATGTTCCGTAAAAATAGAGAAAGAATATTCTAGATCCAATATATTCATGGGGAATCAAGAGAATAAGATTTCATCTAAACACTAAGATAAAAGGAATGTGTCAAAAAATAATATTAGTATAGATCTATTTACATCATGTGAAAATTTTAGAAAGAACCATCTCATGAAGTGCGTGAATATAAGAGGAGTGTGTTACAAGTGTAGTAATAAGGGGAATTTAGATCATGAATTAAAGGGGAATAAATAAATCAATGATGTATATAATTTAATATATAAAGTAGTGGTTTATTATTCACACCAATTCCCCAAGTATCAAGAGAATATACCATAGTAGAAGCTAATAGATAAATGTCATGCTTACACTATTGATAAAACTAAAGTTGAATGAATAATGTGCTTTTGAATTTGGATCCAATAAATATATTTTTTAAAGTATTTTTTTGATGATATTATCATTATAAGATTCATGTAACATATAATGATTCTACTAAAGTACTATTTCTTAAAATAATGGAAAGAAAGTGTCTAATGCTACCAAGAAAAGTGATTGAGTATCAAGTTAAGTTTTTTGAAAAACATGTGATTAAGGGAAAACAACCCTTAATATGTGCTCTATGTTGATATAATAATGACAATGATATATTTATGATATAGTATTGGTGAAATTGAAATTATTTAGTGATTTGATGGTTTATGTTATCTTGTATGGAGTTTACCACATGTTGGAATCTATGGAATATATTCAACAATCTAAACTTTTATTTTTAGAAGAATTAATGATTCAATTAAGGTTTTATAATGATCAGAGTATTCAAATATTTTTAACATGTCATTAATAGACATATTATATTTTTTGGGGAATATAATATTGATTTAGTTGCCTTATAAATTTGGTCAGAGATATTTTGGACAATCCTTAAGGAAAACTGTTGGACTCCTCATGTTTTAATCATGTTTTAATGATCTCAAATATTATTTAATCATGTATTAATTATTCTACATTTTATTCAATATAGATCATGTGTATTTATATCTAAAGTTTTCTCATACTTTAAGTAGAGTCGTGCAAGATCTTAATTGCTCTACTTACTTTATACTATCTTTAATCTACTCTCAAAATACCTTCTTTAACAAATGATTAAGTAAAATCCTTTCTATTATTATATTTATTTAAGTCTACACATAATTACTTTGGAAAGTCTAAGGCATCGTCAGTCTGCCACTGGCTGTGTATTTCTGACACCGTGAATCCAGACACCGTGATCACAAGACACCGTGACACTCAGACACCGTGATCAACCTAGACATCGTGTGAAGGAGAAACAATTTCCATGACTTACTATGACACCTCTTCTTAAACTATTCTGTTGTTTTTCAATTTAATTTCTAACGGTCATGTTTTATGACTTTCATGCAATGAAATAATTAGTTTTTTATTGTATACATATCATCAGACAGTAAGAGGTATGAGGTACAGAACACATGAAACCTGTCGGCTCGAACACGTGCATTTGAAGTTAAAAGCAAAGTGTGACCAAGAATCAAAAGTGGGTGCGATACAGAAAAAAGAACAAGGCAGTGAGGATAATATTGATGAAGAGATTTGGAGGAAGTTTTTTAAAAGAAAGGCACACTGCATGCAAATTGAAACGAAAAAACACAAAAATCATATTTGAAGCCTAAATAACATCTTAACTCGATTGAACCTCACAGAGAACACAAGAAGAATCATGACACTCTATTTTCCACACAACTTCCAGAGAAGGACTCAAAGCTTCATCTGCTTCAATCCAAAGGAGTCCAAAACTGCATTGACATCACACAAGAGCATTCTAAACTCATCTCTACATTCTTGCTCGACTGTAATCATCCTTTTCTTTACATTACAAGAAGTGTGTGCTTCTCTCTGTTTGAACACACACTGACTCCTAAGCTGAACGTGAGGATTTATAAATCCTCACTCAATATTTCCCCTACACTCTTGTATCCCACTGTGGATAGTGGCATAGGTCTAAGGACCTGGATAGCCTGTGAGCTGTTGTTATTATTGATTTCCCACGTAGAACTGTGGTAGAGGTCTGAGGACATGGACAGTCTAAGTACTATTGTAAACCCCGATCTAGGGTGTGTATCAATGTTTTATATAAACTGTTTGAGAGGACTAAGTCTCAGCTTGAGACTGAACCTCTTGGTTAAAACTCTTGTGAAAGTTTATTTTACTTAAAACTATTTCGAATATTCCACTGCTATGTACATTAAATATAAATCTATTTTAAAGTTACTCTGATAGTTAAACTAGAAAGTTTTGTATTTATTGTAAACCTATAGGTTAGTTTCAAAATCTAATCTAATCTCCAGATTAGATTAACTGAGAACTAATCAATCTCTTGAGAACCTAACTGAACCTTTATTGTATTACAAATTCACTACAGTTTAGATTTTTTTAAATTGGTGGATTTCAATATAAATATTTTAAATAGAAAATTTTAAATAGAAACTTAATTCACCCCCCCCCCACCCCCGCCCATCTTGAATATCCACTCTGACCAACATTTGGTATCAGAGGGTTGTTAAAAGGTTTTCAAAACTCTCTGTTTGTGAAAAGTTTTCAACTGGGATTTTAGTTGTATCTTAAAGATCTCAAAATTTCTATTATTTCTAAATTTTATATCTTTAAATATATTTTCTAAAATATTAATATGGATAATAGATTAGAAGGTGTAGCTACCACTAGGAAATCCTTCTTTAATGGTGTAAATTATTCCCAATGAATAATCAAAATGAAAATTCATCAAGAAAGTATGGGATTTGACATTTGGACAGCTATAGAGACTCAATATAAGATTCCAGAAACTGTTAGAATCACTTGGTATGAACCTACTAAATTTGATTATAATAATAATTGTAAATCAATGAATGCCATGTATTGTGCTTTAGGAGATGAAGAATTTAATCGAATATCTGCTTGTAAGGATGCTTATGAAATATGGGATACTCTGGCTGTTTCCCATGAGGGAACAACTAAAGCTAAAAAAATGATTCTTAATACATACACTATTAAGTATGATAATTTTAAAATAAAATCTAATGAATCTATTTCTGATATTTATCTCAGGTTTAATGAGATATTTAATACAATGATCTCACTGGAAAAAGTTTTTCCAGCAAAGGAGAAAATCATGATAATACTCAGATGCTTTCGAGAAAGATGGAGAGGCACACTAGTTTCAATTAGAGAATCTTTTGACGTTAGTGCTTTGCCTGTTAAGGAACTCATTGGTAATTTAATGATGTATGAAGAAGAATTGAAGGTAAACAAAGAATAAGATGATGAACCAAGAAAAAAATCATTAGCCTTCAAGACCACTGCTTCAAAAATCAAGGACAAATAGAAAATTCAAGCTGCAAGTGATAGTTCTAGTAGTGAAGAGAGTGCATCTGACAGTGATGCTGAAATGGCTCATATAGCCAGATGATTTAAGAAGTTTTATAGTAAATTTATTTTTCATAAAATCAAATTACAAGGGAAAGTATGACAATAAAGGTCACTGGAAGAAGGATTGTAAAAAGACTGATAAATGTGATGACATAGTCTACTACGAATGCAAGAGAAAAGGACATGTGAAAGCTGACTATCCAAAGTTCAAGTACAAGAAGAAATATGAGTACAAGGACAACAAGTATAATAAAGCTATAAAAGAATCCGAGAAAGCTTCAGAAGACAGTTCAAGTGATTCTGATTCCACTCAGGAAGAAAAATCTCAAAAAGCTAATATGTGTTTCATGACAAACACATCTGAGGTAACATTGGATACTCCTGCTTTAAACTCTTATTATTCTAGAGATGATTCTGATTCTGATTCTGAAAACATGTCTAGCGAAGAATTATTTGAATACTGTAATATGGTAGAAGATACCTGCAATTAGCTGAAAGATAATTATAAAACCTTAAATAAACTGCATGCATTAACTAGCATTATCAAATCTGTTCTAGAAGTATAAAAGTAATAGAATTATCAACTACCTAAAGAGAATACTGAACTGAAATTATCTAATGAGAAACTCATGAAATATTTAGAAAAATTTACTAATGTAAAGGAAACGCTTACCCAAATTCCAGGAAAACAATTATCACCAAAATATACAACTAGTTTAGGCTATCATCCTGGAAAAAGATAGATTACAAAGAATAGATTTATTCCTAAATCTGGACAGCATGGTGCTAGTTCCAGTTCTAAAAATTCTTATGTCTCAACTAGAAAATCACATAGTTATAGATAAAACAATGTTTATCTTTCAATATCTTGTAAAACTACTGATTATATGAAACCCATTAGAAAAATATGGGTACCAAATGTTCTGCTTGCTAACCTGTCTGGACCCAAGAAAATCTGGGTACCGAAATAATTTTCTATCTAAAATTGTGTTGTAGAAAACCTTCTCAAAAAGATCATGTAGGAAGACATAGTATTTTGATATTGGATGTTCAAGACACATGACAAGAGACTTTTCATGCTTCAAAAGCTTAATCAAGGTTGATGGAGGATATGTCACCTTTGGCGATAACTCAAAAGGAAAGATCATCGGCTTAGGCCAGATTGGTAACACTGATTCAATCTTAATATCTAAATTTTTATTTGATGATGGACTAAAGTATAATCTTTTAAGAATATGTCAATTATGTGATGATGGTTTTAATGTTAAATTTGGAAATGATTCTTGTAATGTTTTTAATTCTAAAAATGTTTTAGTATTTTCTGCCTTAAGAAATGAAAATTTATATGCTGTAGATTTTAATTCTTTAGCTAAGCAGAATATTACCAATTTAAATGATTTTCATAAAGAATCTTGTCTTTGGAACATAATATTAGGACACTTCAATATACATTCACTTAGAAAAATAACTATGAAGAACTTAGTTAGAGACCTACCTAAACCTGAATTCCTAGCTGATAAAGTTTGTAATCCCTATTAAAAGTGAAAGAAACATAAAGTTTCTTTTAAATCAAAGAAATAAGTTTATACTTCCCAACCTCTTGCGTTGGTTCACATGGACTTGTTTGAACCTTCTAGGGTTTCTAGTATAAATGGGAATCACTATGTCTATGTTTTTGTAGATAACTTTTCTAGATATACTTGGGTGTATTTTCTAGCTCACAAAAGTGAAGCGTTCTCTTACTTTATTAAATATTCAAAGTCTTTAGAAAACCTTAGTGGACTTAGGATCAAGACCTTGAGAAGTGATCATGTTCATGAATTTAAAAATCAAGTGTTTAAATCTTATTGCTCACACAATGGCTATAGTCTAATCTTCTCTACTTTTAGAACACCTCAAATGAATGGTGTAGTAGAAAGAAGAAATAGGAATCTTCAAGAGATTGCTAGGATAATCCTCAACAAATATGATCTACCAATTTACTTTTGGGCTGAATCTCTTAATACAGCTTGTTACATTATCAATAGAGTCTTGATTAGACCAATTATTAAAAGGACCCCTTATGAGCTTTGGAACAACAGGAAGCCTAAGGTTAACTACATTGGATTTTTTGGCTGCAAAGTCTTTATCCTTAATACTAAGGATAATCTTGACAAATTTTCTTCCAAAAGTGATTAAGGAATTTTCCTAAGTTACTCAATATCAAGTAAAGACTATAGAGTATTCAATAAGAGAACCAAATGCATGTAAGAATCTGTACACATCAAATTTTATGAAACTGATCCACATAAACCTAAGACCCCTCTTGAAAATCTTGAAGAAGATATGTCTATTCTTGACATTAATGACAAGAAAAGTGAACTTGTTGTTAAGAAAACCAGTTCTGGAAATGTTCCATATGAACCCGAACCTGTAAATGAACTTGAAGCTTCTAGATCTATATTTTCTAGACCAACGGACCCTTAAAAACCATCCCTTAGATGCTGTAGTTGGAGATTTAGATAGAGGAACACAAACTAGAGCTTCTCTAAGAAAGAAGGTTGAACATCAAGCTTTTCTTTCACAGCTTGAACCTAAAAATATCAATGAGGCAATTAATGATTAATTTTGGGTGATGTCTATGCAAGAAGAATTAAATCAATTTGAAAGAAACAGATTCTGGGAACTAGTAGACAGACCTACAGAAACTTTGACCATAGAAACAAAATAGGGTTTTTAAGAATAAAGTTGATGAAGCTGATAACATAGTTTGAAAAAAGGATAGACTTCTTGCATAAGGCTATAGTCAAGAAAAAGGAATTGACTATGAAGAGACATTTCCTCCAGTACCCAGACTTGAAGCTATCAGAATCCTGATTGCATATGTTGCACATCTGAATTTGAAACTATATCAAATGGATGTCAAGAGTGCATTCTTAAATGGGTATATAGCTAAGGATGTTTTTGTTTAACACCCCCCTAGATTTAAAACCCTCATTTTCCAAACCATATTTTTAAACTATCAAAATATTTATACGGTCTAAAGCAAGCTCCATGATATTGTTATGATAGATTAATTACATTTCTTATTTCCAAATCATTTACAAAAGGAATAGCTGATCCTACTCTTTTTATAAAACGAATTTCTAATGATGTTTTAGTTGTTCAAATTTATGTAGATGACATTATTTTTTCATCTTCGAAAAATTCTTTATGTGTTGATTTTTCTAAAATGATGCAAAATTAATTTGAAATGAGTTTAACGGGAGAACTCAAATATTTTCTTGGATTTCAAGTTTTTCAAAATGAAGATGGTATCATTTTAAATCAAAGTAAATATATAAAGGATCTTCTAAAACTTTTTGGATTGGATAACACTAAAAGTAGTGACACTCCCATGATCACCACTTGTAAGTTGGATCTTGATGAAGATGGAAAATATGTTGATCATACCACTTATAGAGGAATGATTGGAAGTTTACTTTACTTAACTGCTAGTCGTCCTGACATTATGTTTAGTGTGTGTATGTGTGCTCGTTTTCAAGAAAACTCTAAGGAATCTCATTTAAACATTGTAAAGATAATTTTCAAATACCTCAAGCATACACCCAATCTAGGATTGTTTTATCCTAAAGGAAAAACATTTGAGTTAGTTAGTTATTTTTATGCTGACTTCGGTGGCTGTAAGTTAGATAGAAAAAGCACCTATGGTACTTGTCACCTTTAAGGCAAGTCACCGGTATCACGGTGTAGTAACAAAAAAAAATTACGTTGTATTATCTACTGTAGAAACTGAATACATAGCTGCTGGCAGTTGTTGTGCACAAATTTTTTGAATGAAAAACACATTACTAGATTATGGATATCAATTATGTACCTATAAATTGTGACAACACAAGTGCTATTAACAACTCAAAAAATCCTATTTCACATTCTAGGACAAATCACATTGATGTAATACATCACTTTTTGAGTGATCATTATCAAAAAGGTGATATCACTTTAGAATTCATTGGTATTGAATATCAACTAGATGATATATTCACTAAACCACTAAATTCTGAAAGAATAGACTATATCATACATGAACTAGGAAAGATAAATCTCAAATAGAGACCTTCCTTGTTACTGTTTCAGGTCTTACTGTGCAATATATTACTGTGTTATACTTTACTGTTTCATATTTATGGTTTCTCAGTAACTATCTCTGAAGTTTACTATCACACTGTAAAGTTTTATGTTTACGGTCTCACCATTAGCACTTTGTATTTATGGTATGACATTTTCTGTCTCACCGTAACGCGCACTGAAAAACTCACTCATTGTCTCACCGTACTGACCAGTCACGGTCTCACCATAAAAATCCTTATTATTTTTTTAACCCTTATCGTAGTAATTATTATTTTACCTCTTTTATTTTCCTGCTTTTTTATTTTAGCGACGTTTGGTATTCCTAAATGATAAAACAAAGAAAGTATCACTTAATTCTTTACTCGAGGCTTCTTCTACCTACTCTTTTCAAACCCCTCTTTGCTCTTGCAACCTTTCTCTTGATCAAGCAGTTAGTGAATTCCAAGGATGAATCATCCGTCATCATCGACACCCGAGAAGCGTATATTGAAGAATAAGAAGATTTCACCAAAGCTGACACCTGAAGGGCCTTTAAATCTGAATCTGGTAAACTGTAGTGTTGTACCTGAGAAAGAAATTTTCCCCAAGTGGCTTTTTTCTAGAAAGTCACTAGTACTGAAAGTTTTAAAACAACAAGGTTGGTTAGAATGGTTCTCGAAGTAGGACATACCCATCTATCCTAGGTTAGTGGCTCAGTTTTACGAGTATGTTCAGTTCTCATTTGACTCTGGTGAAAGTTTTGTTGTAAGGAGTTGGGTCAATGGCCAGAGATTTTCTTTCTCTTTGAAGTTATGGGTTTCATTACTGAGGATACATCATGAGGGTATTTCTAATTATTATCAAATAGGGACTCCACCATCAACCTATTTCTTTTATCAAGAAGATGCTCTGAAAACCCTAACTTGAAAGGGCACCCAGAGAAGAGTCATCACTGCTGAATTAGATAGGAAAAAAAGGCTTATGCTTAAGTTTGTACAGAATTTGGTAAGTCCAAGAAAAGGTGATTTTGTTGTGTTAAAATATCAAGATGTGTTTTTTATTCACCTCCTGAAAAATGGACACAAGATCAACATGTACAAGTATATCATACACCACATGTGTGAGTTGATCAAATTCACATCCAAGTCCACTTCTCTATTCTACTCTCGGCTTATATTATCCATGCTTCTTTCGAAATGTGTGGTTGGACCTAATGAGGAAGTAATTATGGACTATGAGTACTGACTCTCGAAAGACATCATCAAAAGAATGAAGATAAACTGGAATCATTGGAAAAAAGAATGGGTGGAAGACAATGATAAGGTTTATGAGAAGTTCAATCCTTTGGATTATCCCTCAAGGACAAAGAACATTTCTGATCCTGGTTTGGAACCATATGAGCTTGTTGAGTATCCTAAAGACAAGGAAGAAAATAAAGAAGAGGTTTTAGTGCCACATAAAGAGGTTTTTGTTGTTGAGGAAGATAGAAATATTGTTTATCATGAAGTTATTGATGAAGAAGTTCTTGATCCTGATGAAGCTGTTAGTGTGGAAACTCAACCCGAGGATGTAACAGAATCAGTTTCCAAAGATTCAGAAAAGCATGCCTTGGAAGAGCCTAAAATAGAAGAGCCTACAATAGAAGAACCTATAGTGGAAGTGTTTCCTATTCTTCAAGGGTTCAATCTTGAGGAACTCTCTGTGGAACAATCTATTCTTGAAATCATACCTTCTGCTGAAGAACGGATGGAGATAGCTTTTCAGCTGGATAGATAGGAAATGAGTGAGGAAATTAGAGCTGAGTCTGTGGATTTAGACCAGATCTTGAGCCTCTCAGTCCTGAGAAGGAGGCACCTATTTAGGGGGAGCAAACACCAAATCCTGTGTCGGATGAATCCTCGTATCCAACTAAGTCAAGTCCTGTAGACATTCAGTACAAATTTACTAGTTTCTATGATGTGAATGAATCTCAGTAGGTTACAGCAACTGGGCCTGATATTTCCTCTATATTTTAGTTGAAATCAATCACAAACATTGCACCTAAGAAAGAACCTGAACCTGTACCAATTCCTACTCCTGAAACCTTAACTGAACAGCTATCCTTGAAGAGCAAGGATGATCTGAAAAAATTTGGAGATACTCTCTTATCTGGAGTTGAGAAACTCATGAATTCCCAACCTCTTCCTGTGACAAATTTAAGTGAGAGATACGGCTCACTATTATTGGAAAAGATTATTTGGAAAATACAACCTAAGATGCTCCATGAGATTCAAGAGGTAAAAGTTGAAAATCGTCTGCTCAGTAATGAAGTTAAGTCCCTAAATGGTATGGTTGAATACATGTATAGAGTGATGCATTCGAGATATAAATTTGTTGCTCCTCTTATAGAATATGCTGCTCCTCAAATATCACAAGTTGTTGTGTCTCAGATTCAACCTTATCTTGCATCCTTAGATGAAAAGATTGCTGAAAGGAACATGAAAATTATGAAGGAAATGAAAGATCTTATTTCCAACCTCAATAAACTCACTGATGAGTACACCAGATGTCTTCAAAAGGTACTGAATCAACTAAAATTTCTGACCACGGCTGTCAATGCATCTAGCCAATCCTCTAGACCATCCTTGGATAGTTATATGCTCAGATCTGTAGTTAAATAAGAGATTCAGAATGTCTTCAGTGGGTTTAATGTGGATTCTTTATCTGAAGTAGTCAAAAATAGTGATAGAGTTCTTAACATAGTACAAATCCACTCCAAAATTGCTAATGATGCAGAGCAAGAGATTTCCAAGAAAGTGGATTTCTACTTAAACAGAATTTTCTCCAAGGCCGATATGACAAATCATTTCAAGTACCTTGTAGAAAATATACGGATTCCTCCTGTGAATCAAGCTTTCTAGACCCAAGTCCAGAAACTCACGGAATTTACTCGTTTGTTGGACAAGTTTATGGATAACAAGGAAGACTTTGAGAAAGAAAGGTATTATGGTGGATAGATCATTACAGATTTCATCAAGCTCCTCCGGCCCTATATTTATGTTCAAAGTATAGCCATTGTTGCTCCAGCAGCTACACCTCTCATACCTAGGCTGCCTACCTTCACCTCTGCCCTAGACTCAACCACCATGTCTGTCGGCCAAGCACTCAATCAAATGAGGTCTGTGATTCTTGATCAGAAACTGCCTAGATCTTCTACTGCTCCTACCTTGGATCCCTCAGTATTTGAAGGCCTTCCTTTACCCTCTATATCAACCAAATCTCTTCCTTCTTCTACCTTAACCACTACACATATTGATTCCTCTTCTGCTACTGCAAAAGGAAAACAGAAGGCCAGCCCTTGAAGAAGAACAATGTTTACTCTTTTTGATAGGGATGCTATTATTTTTGTATTGATCTGATTGTTATATTGTCACTTATTTTCTATTAATGGCATGTGACTCTCTTTTCCCTCTCTTAGTTAATCTTTTTTATAATCCCAAAAGGGGGAGAAGTTTCTATATAGAAATTTATCTTTATAGTTGAATCTAATATGAACATTAAAAGTGTATGATTTGTGGTCATCAAAAAGGGGGAGATTGTTGGACTCCTCATTTTTTAATCATGTTTTAATGATCAAAAATCTTATTTAATCATGTTTTAATGATTCTACATTTTATTCAATCTAGATCATGTGTATTTATATCTAAAGTGTTCTCATACATTAAGTAGAGCTGTGGAAGATCTTAATTTCTCTACTTACTTTATACTATCTTTAATCTACTCCAAAAATAAGTTCTTTAACAAAGGCTTAAGTCTAATCCTTTCTCTTATTATATATATTTAAGTCTACACATAATTACTTTGGAAAGTCTAAGACACCGTGAGTCTGCCACTGGCTGTGTATTTCTAACATTGTAAATCCAGACACCGTGAATCCAGACACCGTGATCGTGAGACACCGTGACACTCAGACACCGTGATCAACCTAGACACCGTGTGACAGAGACACAGTTTCCATGACTTACTGTGACATTGTTTCTTAAACTATTCTTTCGTTTTTAAATTTAATTTCTAACATTAATATTTGATGACTTTAATGCACTGACAAAATTAATTTTTCATTATAGACATATCATCAGACAGTACAAGGTATGAGGTACAGAACACATGCAACCTGTCGGCTCCAACACGTGCATTCAAAGTTAAAAGCAAAGTGTGACAAAGAATCAAAAGTTGGCGTGATACAGAAAAAAGAAAAAGGTATTGAGGACAAGATTGATGATGATATTTTGAGGAAGTTTTTCACAAGAAAGCCACATTGCATGCAACTTGACATGGAAAAACACACAAAGCATATTTGAATCATAAATAATATATTCACTTGATTAAACCTCACGGAGAACACAAGAAGAATCTCAACACTCTATTTTCCACAAAACTTCTAGAGAAGGACTCAAAGCTTCATCTGCTTCAATCCAAAGGAGTCCAGAACTAAATTGTCATCACACAAGAGCATTATAAACTCATCTCTATATTATTTCTCAACTTTGATTATCCTTTTCTTTATATTACGAGAAGTGTGTGTTTCTCTCTTTTTGAACACACACTGACTCCTAAGCTGAACTGAACGATTTATAAATCCTCACTCAATATTTTCCCTACACACTTGTATCCCACTATGGATAGTGGTAGAGGTCTAAGGACTTGGACAGTCTGTGAGCTGTTGTTATTATTTCTTTCCCATGTAGAACAGTGGTAGAGGTCTGAGGACCTGGACAGTCTAAGTACTGTTGTAAACCTCAATCTAGGGTGTGGATAAAATTTTTATATAAACTATTTGAGAGGACTAAGTCTCAGCTTGAGACTGAACCTCTTGGTTAAAACTTTTGTGTAAGTTTCTTTTAGTTAAAACTATTTTGAATATTCCACTACTAAGTACTTTAAATATAAATCTATTTTAAAGTTACTACGATAGTTAAACTAGCAAGTTTTTGTATTTATTGTAAACCAGTAGGTTCATTTCAAAATCAAATCTATTCTTCAGATTAGATTAACTGAGAACTAATCAATCTCTTGAGAACCTAACTGAACCTTTACTGTATTACAAATTCACTACAGTTTATCTTGTTATTTAAATTCGGGGATTTCAATATAAATCTTTTAAATAGAAAATTTTAAATAGGAACTCAATTCACCCCCCCCCCCCCCCCCCCTCTTGAGTATCCACTCCGACCAACATAAACTATTTATGGGAGGGATTAAGTTGAACTTTGGGTGTTAATAGGATAACTTTTCCTAACAATTTTGGTTTCAGTAAAGATAGGATTAACATCTTTTTACTATTTTATGGATCTTACAATACATTAATGGTTAATTTCAGAGTTGTAGGCATAAAAACCATTTTTGGATATTCATTTATTATAGTAAGCAATAAATTGGAATTTTATATAACCACAACCAAAGGATGAAATTGTTCATGTGCAATAAAATTATATCAAGTTAGTGTATTTAATTATGTTCAAAGAGATTGAAAGAATACCTCAAATATAGAAAAATGATCTTGAAACAAAAATGTTATACTATTATCATCATTTTTTATGATATCACTAAATTTTTGAAAACCTATGGATTATGGATTTATGGTATTTAACTTCCTCATGACCATGTTATCTATCATTCTAATTATTATTTGGGTGCTAGGTTTCTCTTCTAAATTAAATTTTTCATTTCCTGCCTATGTTCTCCTATTTGGAAACCTACTATGTGTTATTCTATATGACCATTGTACTTAACATTCCATCTTATTAAGAGGATGTTTTATTAACTATTTTTATGATGTGGGTTTTCAAAAAAGGTATTTTCAATTGTAAAACCCATGATTAATTAAATAAAGATTAAATTGCAAGGATGACATTTATTTAAGGGGGTAGAATGTAACACCATTAGATTTTAAAAGAGGAACATCATATTTGATAGCATGTATGGCACACAACACCAATATTATAAGAGAATATAAAACCATAATAATTTAAAATATTTTTATTTTTAAATAAATTCAATCTCACTGATAACTTTCAATCCATGCAACACCAGGTTTGAATGAAACACAATACTCTATTAAAATATTTTTATTTAAACATGGGCATTATAACCTAGACATTAAGTTGGAGGGTATGAATATCATTAACTAAATTATAAAAAATACATATTTATAAATTAAATTAAAAGGTTATCTATTAATTAGAAATAAAATAATAACCATTTGAAAAAGAAATAAATGTTTTATAAAAAGATGTATTTTTCTAAAAGATGATTTAGTTTTACTTTATGCACATGATTTAAAATTAATTTTTACCTCTTTTAGTAATTTTTTTGTAAGATTTTTTTTTTTAATTTTAATATAAAAATTATATTAGGTTCTATTTTTTGGGATTTTTTGGGATTTTTTTTATGAAAATTTTCATTTTTTTAATGAATAGAGAAAATACTAAATTTTAACAGAAAAAAAACCATTTCATTTAAATAATTTATAATGTTAAATTATATATTTAATTGGTTTTAATGTATAATTAGTTTAATTTTATATCATTTAATCTAATTTAGGTCATTTTAATAATTTTTATATTAAATTTAGATATAAAAACATTGTAAACTTTTAAGCATTTTCTCTATGAGAAGCATGCTTTCTCATCACGTCTACATGATTAATTTTAAATTAAATTTTGTCACTTTTATTAATTGAATTTTTAAAAATGGACTCAATATTTGGAATCAGAATATTTTATATTTTCTAATAAGGTCAACTTATTTTTTGACCAAAATGAATAGTAAAAATAGTAAAAATTAATTAGCATGTTTAAGGAAAAACTAGATTTATCAGGGGTTAAAATAAAAATATAATTGTTAAAATAACCTAAAAACTTTTCAAAAATCTATTTTACGGTCATATTTTGACACTATTATTTTCTAATTCTTGATAATACCCCATTTTGGACCCTTCTGGCATGTAAACAATGTGGGTAAACCTTTTTCTTTCACAAAATTATAAGTTTTCCACTCACATAGCATATGAAAATTCAGCCTTCTATTATCTTATTCACACATTAAAACACTTTTTGTTTATACAAGACCTACCAAAATCACTTCCCAACTTCCATACCCTCATCCTAAGAGACTTATTTTTGGCAGAAAGACAACCTATGAAGGCTTTTTTGGTGAACATAAGAAAGTTACCAGAAGAATTGGTAACATTCCTCAATGAGTGTATTTATATTATTTATTTCTCTACCTCTTTTAATTATTATTAAAAAATTAAGATATAATAAACTCATTATATTCCATATAATGATATGTTTTTATGGAAAGGGTGTGACTTACAACCATCTCCACTTCCATCAAATGGGTTATGAAATAATTATTCATGAGTAAGATGATGAATATAAAGTATATATATGATATTTATAACATAATTATACATAATGAGTCATTATATAATATATAAATTTTTAATTTCCATTACTTATGAGATATGATAACTTCGGTCATGTGTACGGTGGAATATCGTCTCGCGAAGTGATATGATTTTTCTTTCACTAACGCGAAACATGGAAGTTAATAACGATAAATTTAATTAATAAATGTGATATAAAATAAAAAATAATGATATTCATTAGATATTTATCATTCTAGAAAGATAATATATCATATTTTTTCTTATATAAAAAAATGATAACATCGTTCGTGTATGTGTGGACTACCACCTTCATGAAGCAATGTGACTCTCTTTTCATAACCACGAAACATGGATGATACATATAAATATATTTAAAGAAATAATATAGTATTTATGATATTATTATCATTATATAAGGATAACATATTACCTACCTCCTTTACATAATTATCTTTGAAAAAATTGAAATGATATTCGGGCGTACATATGACCTACCGCCTCGAGGATTGTAACATACTTCATTTCTCAAAACCATATTTCATGATTAGTTTTAAAATTATAATTTATGTATAAATATTATAATTATGTAATGATTATTATTCTTGATGTGATGAAACTATATAATATTTACAAGAATCATAACTTTCATAACAAATCACGAATGATAAAATAAGGTGATTAACACCCGAAACAATGAAAGTAATGAAATTTTATTAACAAATAGGTTATAAAATTTTATAAGAGGATCATATATGATATTATAAATATGATTATGGTTATATTATAAATAAATAACATTCTCAGAACCATTATACATGAGGTTAAATTATATTCAACAAAAGTAAGGGATGTCATCTCAATTTTCTTTCATTGATGCATACTGTAAAGTTATGCTCCTAATTTATTTTATATGGTGTGTATAATATCCATTTTACATGTAATATTATTATTAATTTATGTTTCATGTTATTTTAAGTTTCAATTTGATTTATTTCATCTAAGGGGATTTGACTTGAAAATCAAAAGTTGTAAAATTTATTGTACAATCATACTTTCTTTTGTGATTGTTAACTTTCTCTTGAAAAAATAAATTTCTTGTTATAATTTTTTTATTATACATTAAATTATATTAATTATCTATATTTTTGAATAATGGATATGATTATTTCATAAATTTTATAGTATTTTTACATATGGTATTTAATTTGACAATTATTTAATTAACCGGAGAAATATTGATAAATTTTTATCCTTTACTCAATATGGGAATTTGATGATAAGTCAGATTGATTCATAGATTAAATATAAAATTCAATATGAAAGCAATGCTTTGGAACTATAGTGACGGATGGGGACTTATATAATATATCCCCTCGATGTATCGGTAGGTCTCATGAGACAAATAAGTTAGCCAAATTAAATGAGTTTCTACCTATAGTTTTAAATTTTATTATGAAACGTATTGATGGTAGAGGTATCATGATGCCTGAGATCATAAAATACATTAATTAATCATTTCCTTCATTAAGAATTCACTTATTATTTTCCATAATATTTTCACAAGGATATTATTTCTAGATGCATTTCATTCTCAGTTTATTGATTAAATGGAATGTGCTTTCACTTATTAATCATGCCATGTTGATTATGTATTATCTTATCATGATAATAAAGTTATTTAAATGGAATGTGTGTTTATTTATTTACCATACCATTTTGATTATTCTTATTGATTCATTATAGATTATGTTGTACTTAACCCTTACTAATAATTTGAAATAACCAATATTTTTTTTCCTTTTCTTATGATATGAAGATGAGATCTCTGAATGAGTTTTTAAGGATGGAGTTCATTTCTTATTTTTATGTATTGTTTTTTATTTTTTTACTCCCAATTGAAAATAGTTATCATGTATGTATCTCATTCTCCAAAAATACTAAATTGATAGTTCCTTTAGAATTTGACACTTTATATCTATACCAATGTAACTATTAAGAAATTAGCTCTAGGATACTGGATTCAGGTTTATTACATAATTGATGTGAAATGTTTAAGAAAATTTATTTTAATATCAATTTATATCTAATCGATATAAAAAAATCTTTAAATTCTGAAGTTTTAGGTTTTTTTCAATGTAGGATTTCAAAAACATGACATTATAAAGCATTTTTTACATCAGTTAGAAATAACCGACATGAAAATAAATTACAATGTTGCCTACAATAACATCATAAGGTAACTAGAATTAAAAACCCAAAAACCAAACATAGAAAAAAAAATTACACTAGTTAAAGTTACATAGTTAGATCACACAATCTAGAAAACCTTGTGAAGCCTATGCACATTGTCCAAGATACATCTAAGGGGTTATCATTTGGTTGGTGTATAGTAATTCAACCAGGTGTAAAACTAATGTAAAAATCTACATCCCTATTGAATTTTTTTTTGACCTATTTTTATTTGAAATGGATCCTATGGTAGTTTCAACTTTTTATAAAGGGATAAAAAAGGGTTTTGTGATGGTTTGACGTTGTAGTAGTGAATTTTATTTGTCTTTCTTGTTATTTTATTATTTAAATTTATGTCTTAGAAAATTATTTTTTCATGAAAAAATAATTTCATGAAATTATGTTTAATTGGAAAAGAATTTTGACTCTATTGGGGCATCATTTTAAGATTGGTTAATTTTAAAATAGAATTTGGAAAATTTTTCAAAATGGAAATAAACATGAAAATTTATATTAAAAGGGAACTCATGAAATGTTTTGATTTCAAAACCATATTTGGTGGTTTATTGGAAACTTAAATTTCAATAATTCTTTAGGTTTTGAAAAAAAATTATGTGTGTTAAATGTAAAATGGTTTTTCATCCATGTGATGTTTTCTAAAGTGGTTGATTAAATTATGTAATTTGAAAAATGTTTTTTCAAATTTCCTGGTAGGTAAATTGGTATCTTGATGGGGGAAATTAATTTTTTATAGTTTTATAAATAATTTGGGATGTTATTTAAGAATGTGATCTTTTTCAAAATGAGTTTTTAGACTCTTATAAATTTTAATTTTTTTAAAGAAAGGAATTTTCCCATGTTATTGTCATTAATAAATTGGTGTTTTGGTTTTAATAACTTAATTTTAATGGGAGTTTTGTTTTGAGAATGTGAGGAATGGTTTTCTTATTCTTTGATTCATGTTATTTAGATATTCCTCCCAAAAAGTCCTTGATGAAACATGGGAAGTTTATCTCAATGGATTATCCTTATGGCGACATTTCTCATTTTTTATGTGTTAATATTCTGATTATTGGCTCTTAATAGACCATTAATGGTTTGGTATAATCATAAAATTCTTTACTCTTAGATTTATTGAGCCATCTCATGTTACCTTCTATGGTGATAACGTTCTATTTATTCATTATTGACTTTATGGAATCATGTTTCTTAGGAGAGATGTTTTTATAGATCTCGAATCAATTGTGTATAATTTTTCCTAATATAATTTTAGGAAATTATTGAGAGGGAGTCTCATAAAAATTCATTACTACGATGATCATATGGTTTGGGATTAATTCTTGGTGATTTTAGAATTGGCTTATGATTTTGAGGTGATTATTGATTGGTTTATTTTCATTTATTGTTTCCTTTAACTTTTTTTGATTTGTGGTAATTTTTTTGGTTCTTCTCATTCCTCATTTATTAATGTATCTTGGGGTTTGTATATTATGATATCCATGTGTTGATCCTTGGTTTTTGGGGAGTTTATCATGGGAATCCATGGGCAAATATTGGCGTAAATTAGATGAGTTCTCTTAGTTGAGACTATTGTTCTTACTAGGGGATTGTTTCTTATTAGGCTGAGAGTTCGACCATATTTGTTTTTCTATTAAGTTCACCAAGGATGGGTGTTTCTTAAGAAATTTCCTAAGTTATTTAACCTTTGTATTTATTATTTTATGCTTAATTGATGAAAGGTTTGTTACATGAGTGGGTGCTGAAAGTGAGATGATATTTATTTTTTTATGATTATTTGTTGGTCCATGTGATAACCATGTTTTTTTGATTACTCACCTATCATTTTTACAAGTCATGGAAACGTAGTATCTAATTTATGGATTAATTATAGACTAATATAACTTTTTTAAATGTTTTTATAGTGAACCCTAGTGTTATTCGTGGCCTCACTAAGGATGGTGACCTAGTTAAACTATAGGAGCTAATCGAATGGTGACCTGGTAAGTCTATAATTATTACCAGCTGTCTTTTCTATTTTAGTATGCATGTGACTAACTCACAATAGGACCTAGGGAGTTTCCCATTGAAAATATTCATTTCATGATGGTACTACCTTGTTTATTCTTATTGCATACTTTATGTGCTTCTAGGGTTTTTGTTTAGTTTAGTTACCTTTTTTGTTTTTTTTATAATTGTATCATTCTTCCATGATTTTATGGTTCCCTATTTGTTATGTGCCTTATTTCATTTATTTTATTTTTTACTTTTCAACTCATTTTCAAAAGATTATTTGTTAAAGAATTTGAAAATTTCAAAGTTTTAAAAGTAGTTTGGTTTTAAATTAATAAACATGGATGTTTACCTTTTTAAATGTTTAAAACTGGAATATAGTTTTAATGGGGGATTTCATACCTTTGGAAGAAATTGGGTTTTAAAATATATATTTAAAGGTAATTTTAACTTTTCTATCTTGGGTATGAAATCTTAGTTTTCATATATAACAATGGTTTTTTTCTAAAAAAAATTAACCTTGGGTATTTGGGAAAAAATTGAATGCATGATATTTGTTTCATGTATTCTTTAGATTTAGAAAACCTATTTTATAATTTGTTAAAACTAGAATCTACAAAAAATATATTAAAGTAATTTCATAGACTCTTTGGTGAAATGATATTGGGTATGTTTAGCTCACACCCTGCATACACACTTGTGCATGTGTATATAGGTATTATATTTTATAAAGTTTTAAAAGTTCTTATCTAGGTTTTAATACCATTAAGGTTGTTAATTGACACATTTTGTGGCTATGGTAAGTGTTTGTGGGTCACATGGATATGTCCAAGGAGTGTATTAGATTACTTCATTATTTTTGGAGTTTTTACACATTATCCAATTCAACCAAGAGTATTTTTTATTTTCCTCAGGTGTGTTTTTTAATGAATGTTGAATGTTTATTATTGTGGATGTTATTAGATAAGATTAATTACTTTTTTATGTCTCATTTTAATTTTTTCTTTTTAATTCCTTGCTTGGTTTAGTTAATTATTTAAAACTATTTTTTATTATGTGTGGTTCCTAATGTGTGAGTGTAAAATTCCATATTCATGGTAGTTTCCACTGCTTTATTATTATTATCATCATCAACATCATCATCATATAAGAGTAAAATAATTACCATTGGTTTTTTATTTTGATTCTCATGAACAAATTTCCATATCATTGTGATTAGGAGCATGATTTGGGCCTTATTGAAGATCAGTTTGGGTAACGATTCAGTTGTATCCCAAGATGATTCACTAAAATAATTAACTTCATGAATATCACATAGATCGAGACATCTATGTGGTTTTAGTATAATTTTTCAATATCATAGTGTTTTGGTTATTAAGTTTTCATATACAGTTAGTTTAGCGGGATATATACTAGTTCATTTTCCACACAATTGGGTGTTCTAACTTAAGAATTAATCAAGTGTGTCATTCATGGGATAGTTTTTTTATTTCTTGGACTTGATCTAGAAGATCCATAACATTCTATAGTTTCTCTATATTAAGTCCGGTACATTATTCTAATACTGAATGGATTTTCATAATTATAAGTGATCATTGGATCTTGGTGGCTTTTGTAGAACACATGAGATTCAAAAAGAGAAATATCTAAGATAAGATCTGGTATGTTGAGGAGTTTCTAATTACTCAATTTTTCAAGAATTGGTGGAAATGAAGGAATAATGGGATCCAGGGGAACTAGTTCTATAGTGAATCTAAAATTTTAATTTGGATTAAAAATTAGAGACTATATATGTGTTTTAAATAATTAAAAGGAATTTTTGGAGGATTTTTTGGTTGAAATTGCTTAAATAAAATTTTGGAGCATCGAGTAATTAAAAGGATTTTGGGAAGTGGTTTTATTAGAAAATGGTACATGGTGGACTAACTAGTGGAATATTCACACTGTATTAGACATTCGGTGGATTGTTTCCTTGCATTGAGCACCTTATGATCCATAAAGTTGTTGATGTAAGTAAATTGAGTACTTTTTATTCTCAATGAAAGTTTTTTTAACAGTGTAAAATGGTCATTTTCAAATCAATTTTCTTATACACCCATTGAGGGTTATTTTTATAAGTTTTCTAAGACAAAGGAAATCCACACCCCTTATCCTCTCCTCTTACCATTTTCTCACCTTTAATATAGGTTGATTTTATGTTTTTTGTTTTATATTATTGATGTATATTCATTTCCTTTTCCTACTCTTTTCTTTTTACTCTCTTATTTGTCTGATTTGGTGTGGCTCTGATAGGTATTCAGTGTCTGATTTCACTATATTATGGTGTAATTTTAATGTATTGATCTAGCATTTTTTTCAAGATATCTAGAGGAGACTGATGAAGAAATGACGTACATTTTTGTGCATCATTTCATTAGTGGTAATAAATAACTTGGTTATCGTTGGTTTCATCAATTTAGGTTGGAATTTCTTGATGAATTGATATGGGAGATTGGGGATTTTATTGATTGTAAGTTCATGGGGCTTGGGTGTGGACTACACTTATTTCTCAAGGATTTGGAATTATTACATCATTCAGTGATTTTATTGGATTTATTCTTAAATTGGTTAATTATTAAATAAAAAATAACATTAGTTATGATTTACTATAAATGATTTACATGATCTCTTGGATGAGATAAAGGAACTAGATCATGAGAATTGATTGGTATGAGATTTTATGAGTGGTTTATCTTTCTTAAATAGAGGATAAATTCACAATTGAGATAGGTTGTCCCTAATATTACCTCCCTTGTATGTGTTTTCTTTTAATACAGGGAATATAGGTGGTATAAACAGGTGTGTTTGACATGAGTGAGTGATGGGGGGATAATTGTTGATTCAATAGTTTTCTTTCAAAACTTTCTAACCTTATTTTATAAAATTGAAATCCAATTATTTAAAATTTTATACTTTAATAAATTTTATCTTAACCATGATCATAAGCATATTTTTGTGGTAATTTTTTTATCAGATGTAGAAAAAACTTATAATCAGATGAATTTATTCCTTAAATGGATGTAAATTTATTTTATACATTAGATGGATGATTAAAAACTTCATAATAAGTAGATTTATAATATTATAGTAGTCAAAGTCTAATTAATTACATTGGATGAAGTTATACTAAGACTGCTAGAAAAAATTCACTGAACAGAAGCAGACATACTTTCCGAATGAACTTCCATAAAATCTACACAATGAAGAAACTTTATTCCTCCAAATAAACATTATTATTTTACTGGATAGAATACAATTAAATTTTAATAGTGTATATTATTATGACCATTAAAAAACTATGATCTTTTAAATCCTTTCAAGAAATAAATAATTTGTTTGATGTTATTGCAAATAACTCTAAATAAAGAAAAATGTGGATATTGGAGAAATGCCTATAAATAGAAGATGCATTCGAGGAGGAGGAATATTTTTCATCATCAAAAATATAAAGTTTCTATAAATATTATTGTAACATATTGTTACTTTTAATGAGATTTATTATAATATATTATAGTGTATTTTTCTAAAGGCACCCTTGTGAAGAAGTTTTGTAAATTCCTTAACAAGCTTTTGATTTTTCAATTTTTGTTGAATGATTTGGTATGATGGAGGTATTCCAAGGTCTAAGATGATAGAGGTTATTAATATTACTGATCAAGGGTTATTGAGGCTAGGGAGATAGAAATATGTTTGATCTTAGTATCGAGGGATTCCTTAGTAAAGAAAGATAGATCGTTGTGGTTTGGTTAAAACCATGGATACCTAAAGTCAAGGTCATTTACTTCTTTAAAAATTATGGTTAAATCCTGTATCTTTGTTATAATGTTTCTACATGGTTTTTCCTACCCACTTTATAAGTTTTTCTTTACTTGATTTTATAAGTTCTTATTTCCATTGTGAATGTTTTAAAAAGTTTTATATTATTTTTTATAAATACTTTCTTACATTGATAATATAAGGTACATCGGTACAAATTTGTTTTGGTTACATTATTTTAAATATGAAAAAATATTCTTCTGAAATATCTATTTAAAGAGGTTAGTGATATTAGTATGTTTTATTTTATAAACTATAATCCCCCCTCTTGTATATAAAAATGGACTCTTTCAATCCTATAATTGGTTTCAAAGTAGTTTTTAACTATTGTAAATTTCTTCACTAATGGTACTTTTGTAGAAATGAGTATTCTTATTCTTATAATGGAAGTTTATTCCATTAGTACATTATAGAATTATAACCCAAGAATACCACCTATATTTGATGATATTTATTATGAGTATTGGAGGGATTAGATGAATAAATTCATTATAAACACTACAGTAGACAAATATTTTATGCTAACAATACATTATAGAAGTCATCATATAAAAAATTATGCTGGAAATATTTTGTTATATTCTATGAAAAGAAAAATATACAATCATATTTCAATATATGAAACTAAAAATAACATTTAAATGAAATTAAATATAACACATTTCAGAACTAACAAATTGGTTAAGTCTAGAAGAACTAAGATTCATATTGATCGTCATGATTTTGATTTTCTACCTAGAGAATAATTTTCTAAAATTAATCAAAGTTTTATAACTATTTCTAATTCTTAAAAATATTTGGGAGATAAGGAATTGACTAATGAAAATATTTTATAGAAGATTATTGATATCATTCCCAATGATTGGGAATCAAATATAATTTCCCTTGTTGATTCTAAACATATAACAAATCATAGTTTGGATGATCTAATTTGAACTCTCATACAGTATAAGGGTATATTTAAAGGTATTTAGAGAAATGAAAGAAAATAAATGGTGTTACATTTTTCCTATTTATACTACAATTAACAATGTCAGATCATGTAAAAAAGTTAGTAAATATTTGAAAAAGAATAAATTAAAAGTTGAGATAGAAAGCAGTTCTTATAAGAAGAGTGAGAATGACCATAAAAATATTTCTAAAATAATTAAAAATATTTTTGAAAATAAATATTTTAGATACAAGAACATGATAAATCCTAAGTAAATAAGTGATAAAAAATATGCATCTAAGATGGATTTTTACAAATGAAATAAACCTAATAATATCATAATATGTTTTCTGAGGATGAAGAAAATGATAAGAAAGATAGAAATTATAATAAGTTCTACAAATATAAATGAAATAAGGGTAAAAAATATGCAGTCACATGGATTTATAGTGGTGGAGACAACTCTTTATAAAACTCATCAGATGGAAGTGGATAGAGTTAAAATATTATGGGATTATATGATGGATTTTGAAACACTAATCAATGCCTGGTGTAAAAAGAACCCATTTAAACCCTAAATATTGTAACTTTAAGGGTTAATTTTCTATATTTGGATAATTAAAATAGTTATAAATCTTTGAAAGAAGAAAAAATATAATTCAACTAAGGGAGATAATACTTTACAAATATATGAGGTAGTTTATAGTTATGAAACTTTAATTGAATAAAAGAATAATAAAGTTTCCATAAACGATGGAACTTTTATGGTGTAACTTTCCAAATAAAAGTATAGAATTTAAAAACATTCCCTATAGATTTCAAATATTACTAAAGAATTAGATAATAAATCTATTTTTGTATTATCTATTGATAATAAAGATTTATTTTTAAAAGAAACAGTAAAATTTTTTGTCCAAAAAAATTATAATCAAATTTTAATTTTGGGATATAAAATTTTGATAATATGTATAGACTAATGAGACCTCATAGAAATACTTTGATCTTGGGTTTTAAAAACTATAAACCTCATTTTCAAAATAACTATATGTTTCCTAAAATTTATCCCTTCTATATGAAATTTTATAGAGGCGAAAACTGAAAGAAAAAATATTCATTAAATAATTTGAAATATTTGGGTTTTCATAGAGAATATATTTCAAAATAATTATAATCCACACAAGAAAAAATATTTGGATAGTTTTGGATTTCAAAAAGTGATTTTTGCAAAAATTTCTTGACCCAATAAATACTAGGTTTAAAATCCTAAGTTTTTTATATTTTAAGAAAATAATAATACTACCAAAAACAATAATATTTGGAACATTTTTAGTGGGTTATCTATGAATATGATTAGAAGAAAGAAATTATTTTAGATTATTATCAATATGAAGGTTGGAAAAGTCACTTTTGGTGATAATCCTAAATGATAGACAAATAGTATTGGGGATATTCTTCTTCTTAGAAAATATTTAATTTCAAATGTTTTATTTATTGCAGGACTTAAGTGAAACCTAATTAGCATAATTAAATAATGTGATGAAGGTTACCCTTTTAACTTTAAGAATGATAAAAAATTATTCAAATTTCAGAAGGTAAATTTATTTTTTATTTCAACATGCATCAGAATGTTTACGCCTTAAACATAGAATACCTTATAAGAAAATATCAAAATTTCATTAGTGTAGTGGATGATTAATCATGGTTATGTAATAGAATTTTAAGACACTCTAATGTTATAAATTTAGACAAACTTTCTAAGAAATGACTTTCTAGAGATTTTTCAGTGCTAAGGTTTAATTATTGTTAAGTTCTTTATCCTTATCAATTTGGAAAGAAACATAAGTTAATATATAAAACTATTAGTGATGTTTCCACTTCTAATTTTTTACAATTAGTGCACATGGATTTATTTTATACAACACAAACTAGAAGTATTGGTAGATAGTAATACATATATGTCCAAGTTGATGACTACACTAGATATGGAAGAGTCTATTTTCTAAGGAAATTTTTTGAATCTCTTTTCTTTTTTAAAAAAAATGTAGCTTGTGTTAAAAATGAGAAAATTATAACTTTGGTAATTATTCATAGTGATAATGGTGAAGAATTTATAAATTATGATTTTGAATCGTTTTTAGTAAAAAGGGTGTTATACATAACATTTTAGCTCCTAGAAAACTACAACAAAATGGAGTAGTTAAAAGAATAAATATATATATTTTCAGGATATTACCAGAACCATGGAAACATAATACTCAATTACTAAACTTTTTTGGTTTGAATAAGTTATTAATTCCTATTATACTATAAATAAATTTTTACTTAGACCTTTTATAAATAAAACTCCTTATTATTTGTAGATAGGAAGTAAGAAAAAACTTTCTTACATTAGAGTTTCTTGATGTAAAGTATTCATTGTGAACACTAAAGTTAATTTACATTAATTTTATATAAAATCTAATGAAGGATATTTACTTAGTTATGTAAAAACTAGTAAGGATTATAGAGTTTTTAATTAAAATACAAGCACTTTTGAAGAAAACGTTCATGTAAAATTTGTGTAAATTGATCCTTTTGTTTTCAAAATACTTAAAACCACATATTTGGATGATTTTTTTAAAACTTATTTTCAACCCAAGTTGAAAATTTATTTATATGAGAGAACAACTAAGGAAACGTTTTTTAAAGTTATACCTCAAGAATAAATTCAAACTTTAATTTAGGAACACTATTATATAAACCCAAGGAATCAAATAATCCTTAGGAATAATCCTACTGATAATATTATTGGTGATTTAGAACAACCTATAAAAACTAAAATTTACTTAATAAAGGAATGTGAACATTTTTCATTTTTATCACAATTTAAATTGAAGACACATTATGATGATTTAGGTAATTATGATTGGATAAAATAAATGTAGTTTAAACTTAATGAATTTGATAGGAGTAAAGTTTTGACTTTAGTTGAACTCTCTAAATATTTTCCTATAATTTGAGTGAAATGATTTTTTCAAAAAAAAGTGATGAAAATGTTATAATTGTTTGAAAGAAGGAAAGACTTACTAAAAAGGGTAATCGTCAATAAGAAGGAACAAACTATGAAAACAAAATTCTCTAGTAGCTAGACTATAATATATTCATATACTTCTATCCTATGTCATATTCTTAAATTTCACTGTATTTCAAAGGGATGTGAAGTGTTATTTTCTTAACATATATGTTTATAAGGATTAATATATAGAACAACCATGTTGTTTTGAAAATACTACATCTCTATATAATGTTTTTAGACATACTAAGGACTTATATGGACTTAACCCCCCCCCCCCCAAGATACTTGTTTGATAAACTTACTATATTTATTTACAAAACAAAATTTTTAAGGGAGCTGTTGATCCAAACCATTTTATTAAAAAAAAATTAAGGAAACTATAATTTTTAAAATTTATTTCTCTAAAATTATATTTTTCTCAACTCAAAAATTACTTTAGGATTATTTTTTGGATATCTTGAAATCTGAGTTTGAAATGAGAATTATGGATGCAATAACTTTTTCCCTTGGAATTAAAATTTCTAAAAAACCATAAGGAACCTTTATATCTCAACAAATTTATATAAAATATTTACATAAAAATCCTGGATACGACAATACTAAAAGTATTGGTACTCCTATCAGAACGTCAAAAGATTTGTATCTTGATGAATCTAGGAAACCGATTGATCAAAAATACTTTTATAGGAATGCTTTTTATTTTAATATACATTTTATCTTTTCAACCAAACTTAATGTTTTCTTTATTCTTATGTGAAATATTCCAAGACAATCAAAAAGAGTATCATCTTAAATTTATAAAAAAAATTATCTTAAGGGAACTATGGATCTTGTACTTTTTTATACTTCTATAAATGATTTTAATTAAACAAATAAGATACTAACTTTGGTGGGTATAAAATAGATATAAAAATTATATCTGGAACTTTTCATTTATTAGGAGAGGTTTTAGTGTCCTTGACTTGTAAGAAAAAACCCTCATTATTACTATCCACAACTAAATATAAATATATATTAGTTGGATGTTTTTGTTCTCAAGAGTTTCTGATAAAACACACTCATTGACTTTATCATTGATTTTTAGTAAAACTCATATTTTTTGGGATAATACAATTTTTATAGTTTTATGTAAAAAACTCATCACAAAAATCATGATCCAATAACACAGACATAAGACACCATTTTCTTCAATAACACACACAAAAAGGATATATAATTTTATAATACATCATAACATAAGAATAAATTGATGATATTTTTACAGAACCCCTAAATTCCAATAGATTAAAATATATTAAACAGATGCTTCAAATAGTTAAAATAAAATTCTCATTTATTAATTTCTTATTTATCTATCTCTTTAGAGTAAATAAATACTTAAAAAAGGGGGAAATGTTTTTAACTATCTTTTGAAAAAATTTAGTTTTCTTAAATATTTTTAATGTTTTCCCAAAAAAAATATTCAAATTTTTGGAAAAATATTTATTTCTTAAAAAAATTAGGAAAAATATTTCTTTTTTTAAAAAAATTATGAATAAAAAAAAATTTTTTATAAAGCCCAATAATTTCATATGTGACTGGAAAATATTTTATAATAAATATTAAAAAAATATCTAAGAGGTAAGTTTATAAATATTTTTTAAAAAAATGTTATCAAATGTTATAATTATTTTTTATAATATTTATAACTTTTATGAAACAAAATTAACTTATAAGTTTCATCAAAATAAATATTTTTCCAATAAAACATATACCAATAGTTTTAAAATCATTAAGAGTTTAAATATTTTATAAGTTTCAATAATCACTCTCAAGATATAATCTATATAAGAGTTTCAATCTAAGTCATCAAATCTAAGGAAGATGAATCGCCTATCTCTTTAATTATATAGAGAGGATGATTGGGTCACCACATCCTTTACCATCAAAGTGATTTCATAAGACAAATTTCATCGTCTTTTTTCAAGTTTTTATGTTTGTTTATAGTTTTTACATTTCTCTAAGTATTTCTGATCAATAAAGATTGGATTCCTCAATTTACTTCTCTATAAGATTCACTATGAAAGAAATATTGATTGAAATAATTTGGTATGAAAAGTATGAATCTTAATGAAAATAAATTATAGTTTTCAAGGCTTGTAAAGCCTTGTGTTTCTATATACATTATCCTGATATTATTAAAGAATTTTATTCTTTAGTTGAGTTTAGAAAAGATGATGTATTAAAGGTTATAAAATTTATTATTTTTCAAAATTTATATAAACTAAATATATATAAAGTTGTTGATTTAGTAATGATACCTTTGGAAGGAAAAGAAAAATAAGTAACTAACATGTTAGCTAAGATGTAAGGGATTTTTGAAAAATCCAATCTTGAAACTTATGGGTTTTCCTCATCTGAGGATGTAAGGAAAGTTTCTCATTTATCTCCAACTATACGAACAATATCTCTTTGGGTGTATAACTTCCATATTTCTAGAAAAATACATAGAGATACCCTTATGGTTCGAGACATTTATGTATTATAATTCCTTTTTAACATGAGTAAATTTAACTTGGTGAAACTATTATATAGTTTCATAGAGGCAATCAATCACGGATCATTAAAACTGAAAATTCTCATTTATCCATGTTTTATAAAAAAATTAGTAAAATTTAAAGATGTTTGAGAAATATAAAAAATAATCAACCCCATAGAGGTAGAAAACATTATATATTAGATATGAAACTGTGAATGAGATGCAGCTTCTATATGTTCCATCATTGAATAAATTTTTTGAAAAAACTGATAAAGTCACATCTTCTATTGAAACAGTAAACCTTAAGGAAAAGGTCTTATAAAAGTGAAAAACTTCAAAGAATTCACCTCTGATTCCTAAGAAAAGGGATAATATTATGTTTGATAAATCTTTTTAATAATATCTCAAAAATAAAGGTGATAACATTGATGACGGTCTTCCTTTCATATGGACAAATATGAATCATTGGGACTAAAGGAGCTAACTTATAAGAATATTTGTGAAGAGTAAAAGAAAAAAATTTAATCTGAAAAGGTGAAGAAATAAATATTATGAAGATATTTCTTAAAGGGGCTTGAACAAGCACATTCAAAAGTAGATGTTTCTATGAAAGTTCTTTCATCCACTTAAACCTCGTTTTTCTATACAGAAGGATAACTTGTTAAATTATTTTTATAACCTTTATTTATTAAAGATATTAAAGTAAAATAAGTAGTATTTAAAGAAGTTTAGTCTAAATAAATTATTAATGATGTTTAAAATCATGTTGAAGAAAATTAATATGTTTAATTAGAGAAATAATTAAGAAATAATTTGGATTTTGAACAAAAATTTATTGATACTTATACTTCCTTACCTACTCAATCACTAAAAAATTGATAAAAATTATATTTTGGAAAAAGAAAAATATTTAGAGGAAGAAGTCAGAATTCTAAAACCAATGTTTTGAATAAAGAAGAAACTGATGAAAAAAAAGTTGAAGTTATGTAAGTTTTTAAAGAACAATATGATGAAAGAAGAGAGGATGTTGGAGCCTCAATAATAGACACTATAATTGTTCCTTAGGTTTACTCATATTCCACAAACTCTTAACCAAGTAAAAGAATAAAAAAAGTAGATATGAGAATGAATTGATTCAATGAAGTAATCAAAATTCTTGATGTAAATAACAAAATCCTTCTCAATATACAAGATAGATGAAAATATATTAAATGAAGAATTGATGTTTTGGATAAATCAAATTTAGGAAAACAAATTAATTAAATTATCATTAAGAATGAAGTTTAGTTCAATGATTTCAAAGAAAAATCAAAATATGACTCAAGAAAGTTGAAGAAAGTTATTAAACTGATCAATCATACCAAGGGAGATTTCAAATTTTATAATGATAAAATTTATTGGATAAGAAAATCATAAAAATAAGTTTAAAATAATGCAAGAAATATATATTCATAAGTTTGAGAAAGCTCAAGATTTATTGATTAGATGAAGTATCTTGAAATGAATCAAGATGATTAAATAATATATAAAGTTAATAGAATTATATCTCAAGAATAATAAGTCTCTAAACTAAATAATGGGAATATGAAGATATAATTTCTTAAAGAGTAAGAAGGGAATCTCAAGGATGTTCTTGTTGAGTCAAATAAATAGTAAGAACATGTTAAGAAAATTAAATTCATTATAAAAAACTTTTAAAGAAAATTTGATATTTCTCAAACTCTTGAAAGTATTTGTATTAATCTAACCTCAAAATTTTTTGATGAATGTTTTGGATGAATGTTCTTATGTATATTTTTTATGGATGTTCTTACTTATTTTAATTGGAATAATTTCTTTCATATATATTTCAGATGAATGTTTTTTTATATAAATTTTTCAAAGAATCATTTCCTAACCTTTCTGGTACACTTTCTACCTAAAAAATTATTTATTAAAATAAAAAGGGAAAAAAGTATTCAAACTTTTTAAGAAAAAGTTTAAAGTTTATATATTCTCTTTAAAATAAGGGTAAAAGGATTTAAGATAAATAACCTATTATTTTAGAGATAAATAACTTTCATATAGAGTGAAATAAGGTTAAGAAAGTTCTATCTTTTCATGAAAAATGATAAAGGTCAAAAATATATAATATAGGGGGAGTAAGTATATTTCAATGTTTTTTAACATTAGTTCTTCTCTTTAAAATTTTTTATTTTTGATTCCTAGAAAAATAGACATTATTTAGTTGAATGTCTTATTTTAAAACTTTTTAACCATATTTTTTAAAATCAAAAACCAATTATTTATAATTTTAAAATTTAATAACTTTTATGTTCCCCAATATCATAGGTATGTCCTATAGGAAATCGTTTTTAATATACATAGACACAAATTCTCATTGGAAGAAGTTTTTCCTTAATCAGGAATACATGTATTTTTTACATCGGATGGATGATTTCAAACTACATCGGATGTAGATTTATAAAAATTCAATAGTAAAAGTATAATGAAGTCTATAAAATTACGTTATACCAATAATACAAGAAAAACATCATTGAATAGAGGTAGACATGTTTTTCATACAAAATCCCATAAAATCTATTAGATGAACAAACATTATTCCACTAGAAAAACATTCCTTATTCTACCAAATGGGATACATTTACAATATAGTGATGTAGATTATTAAGAGCATTGAAAAAAGGTGTTGTTATAAACCATTTAAAGAAAAGAATAAGTTTTTCTGATGTAGTTGCAACCAAATATAAATAATTTAGAATATGATCATTGGATAAATTATTATAAAAAGAAGATACCTTATATGATTAGAAATCTTTTCCATCCTAAACAATCTAAATTTTCTTTGGATTTTTTGTAAAATCATGTTAAATTGAGTGTGCTTTATTTTAATATACTTTTATTCAAAAAAATTTGTGGACTTTTTGGAAATTCATTAATAATTTTTTTATTTTATAATAATTTTTTATCAATATAGTGTGATCATGGTCTTCTAAGCTTTTGGAAGACATAGGTTACTGATCATGTTGATTGATGGTTCCTAATGATAAGAAAACCAATGTATATTTGATCTTAGTATCTAGGGATTCCTTGGTAAAGGAAGACAGACCTTTACAGTTTGGTTGAAAATAATGGATACCTAAATTTAGTGCAATTGATTTCCCTAACACTTAAGGTTAATGTGTGGATATTTGTTATAAAACTTTTTCACTTTTTTCCTTACTCACTTTATATTTCTTATTTTACTTATTTTTATAAGTTCCTATTTTCTATGTACATATTTTAATAATTTTTTATATTGTTTGTTATAAATAATTTCTTACCCTTCTAATGTATGATATATTAGTAAAAAAATCGTATCATTGTCTTTTAAATCGAACAAAATATATTTTAGAAATATCTTCTTAAAGAGGATAGTGAAATTCATATGTTTTATTTTATAAACTAAAATTAACCCCCCCACCCTCATATAGAAAAACACATGATCTTTTGATACTATAATAATGAGGTTATAGGAGACTAATATTGACCTATTATGGCCATATTGGTGATCTTGTGCATGTTTCCATGGACTTTTATTTGTTATATTACCTCAACGGGGGATTATCTTTTCATATATAGAGATATGAACCTTGAGGGTGTATAAATTTTTGTAAAGGCTCAAGTTTCCTAGTGAGGTTTCATATAAGGTGGAGTGATGTAACAATCTAATTATTGACAATATATTACTTTTTATATAAATTCAATCTTTTTGATAGTTTACAATGCGTGAAAAAACAATTTTGAACAAAACACGGTAATCTATTAAAATATTGTTTTAACATGACCATTATAGCCTATCTATTGTGTTTGTGGTTATAAATAGGACTAACTAAATGGTGAAAAATATTTTTATCTATTTATTAGAAATAAAATAATTATTATTTTAAATAAAAATAAATGTTCACTGAAAAAAAAAGTATTTTTCTAAAAGGCAATTTAGTCACATTTTGCACACATAAGTTAAAATTAATTTTTTCCAATTCTAGAAAAATATTTGATAAAATTAAATTTATTTTTGAAATAATCGTATAAAAATAATATTAGGGTTAATTTTTTGGGATTTTTTCTGAAATGTTTCATGTTTTGATGAAGATTGAAAATACTGTTTTTCATTGAAAACTACCTTTTTATTTAACTTATTTACAAAGTTAAGTTATATTTTAAATTGTTTTTAAAATAAAATTAGTTAAAATATATTATAGTAAATTTATTTTAGGTTATTTTAATAAATTTTATATTGAATTTTGATATTAAAACCTTCTATACTTATGAGAATTTTCTCTTTGAAAACTCACTTTTTCATCACGTTTGTGGGTATAATTTTAAATTAAATTTGGATACTTATGTGAATTAAATTTGAAAATATGGATTCCATGTTTTGAATTATAATAATTTATATTATATAATAATGTTAATTTAATTTTTTACCATAATAAATAGTGAAAACCGTAAAAAATATATACCACAATTAAGGTAAAAATGGGTTTATCAATAGGTTAAACTCGGAAGATAAAGGTTAAAAATGACCTAAAACTTTTAAAAACACATTTTATGGACCTATTTAGACCTTATAAAATATAATTTTTTATAATGACCCATTTTTCATGATGAAAACATAAGTATCACTTTGTCTTTTTAAAATTTACATTTATATCCTCTCCCCCACTTATAAAAGGTCACCCCATCTCTTAAAAAATTACATTTAGTTTGAAATATACCAGGAAAATTCACTTCCTTAATCCCCTAAAAAATATTTTATTCCATGGTTTCGTCAAAAATCCATCCTAAGAAGGCTTTAAGTATAAACCTACAGAGTATCTCTAAAGAAGAGGTAAAACTCTTAAACATGCATATTTGTTTTATTTGTCCTTCCACCTCGTTCAAACATTATTAAAATATTATAATATAATAATAAAATTATATCATATTTACTGATTTTTTATTATGTTAATTTCATAATCAATATCTATATACACTGTCATCAAATGGGAAACTAAATTGTCAATCGTGTGTACAGTGGACTACCGCCTCACGAAAGGATGTATTTCGTTTTCAATCACCACCTTTCAAGGATGGATATAATTGTGTATTTAAAAAATATATTTTATATTTATGAAATTATTATATTTATTTAATTATTATATCAAATATACCTTCTTACTTTCCATTCCATGGGGGATATGATAACATCACTCGTTTGTACGGCAGACTACTGTCTCACGGAGCGATGTGATTCTTTTTTCTCTTACGCTTTACATAAAATGTAGTATGGTTAAATTTAATGAATATATATTGTATTTATGATCTAAACATAATTATAGAAATATAATATCACATAAAACTTCTTACCTTTCAATTTGTTTGAAAAGAATAATGTCCCAGTGGGTACGAGTGAACTACTTCCTCCACATACAGATGTGAATTGTTTTTCATTTTATTTTTACATGGATTATAATAAGTATTTATTTGATTTATATAAATTATATATATTAAATAATTATTATTATATATATATTAATTAATATTTATTTTCCTTTCATTCCATCCTTCAAGAAACAATTGAAACATAGTTCATGCGTACATACGGTTTGTCATTTGCATGAACAGTGTAATCCATTTTTGTATCAATAACATTAATAGATCACTATAAATACATAAATAATGAATATATATCTTATTGATATCATGTTTAAAATTTTATATTTGTTTTAACCATGATAAAATTAAAAATACCAAAATTACTGAACTAAAACATACTTGAAAAACGAATCAAAAAACAATGATTTTAATAAAGAATTGTTAATAAAAGGCTGGTACAAGACTATAAGTAAATAATATATGGTATGTTATATATTATTATGGTTATATAATATATTTATAATAAACCATTATTTATTATATGGTAGGTTCATACACATATGAAGGAAGTCAAACCTGAGGCAAGAGTTTCTCATCTCACTTTTACTTTCATGAGAAATATGCCATATTCACCACTTAATCCTTTTAATGGTGTATATACTACCCATTTTATATGTTATATCATTATTATCAATATCTTCATGGTATTTAATGTTTCATTTTATTATTATCTCTTTTGTAGGTCTTACAATTTAGAAGTCTCCAAAGTGGTAAGAGTTTATTTCACAATTACATCATTATTCAGGTTTGTTTCTATTTAAGTATCCCTTGGGAGAATTATTTGATATTTCTAACTTAAAATAAATATGTTTTATTCTAATCAGGTTATTAATGAAAATTTTAAACTAATTAAACCATTTTTTCTCTTTGGTTCCTAAAATGATTGAGAAATTTTTTTAATAAAATTTAACTTTATTTCTCTATTCAATCAAAAAATATTTTTCAAAAATATATATGTTTTCTAACAATGTTTTCAAACATGTTTTTAACCATTTAAAAATGGTTTATTAAAGAAAATTTTACCAATGTTTACTTTTTAAAAAAAAATAAAGTAATATTCATATCATTTTCAAAACAATCATGTTTTATATTTTACTAAAAATGTGAAATAAATATTTGTTTTAACATATACAACATGTAGGGATTTTTCCTCCATCATGACCACTAAATGTTTTAAGGATTATTTTACAAGTTTTAAAATCTTATTTTCAATGAAAAATATTTTTGAAATATTTTTTGAACATTTTTAAAAAAATCAAATCGAAAAGGTTATTTTCCTCAAAAATGTATTTAATGATATTTTTATGGTATTTATATTAATCAATGACATAAACCCTTTATTACAATTATGATCCAATGGGTATAATTTGTATTCATATCATCATTATTCTTTGTTTAAATGGATTATGACCATTTTTATTGAGTATTTACAATTTTATTACCATTCACCATATTACATTGGATTGTTTTTTATTATGTTTATTTGATTAGGGATAATATTAAAATTTTGTATATCAGTTTTTTCAATAAGATTTTTTATGCTAAATATGTTTCAACCCTTTTATTTGAGGAATTCCTTAGACTTAGTAAGTGATGATTGGGGCCCAATTATAGATATACCCTCAAATTATTTACATGTCTCATGAGACAAATAAATTGGAAAAATTAGATATGTTTCTACCTGTAGAGTTAAACTATCTTGTGAAATGTATTGACAATATTTTTTAGATGTCTTTTATTATTAATTCCATCATTAAAAGATTAGGTAATGATGTTCATGTGATTATAACATTAGTTATAAGATTCATGGATATGTTTTAAGCTCTTGTGATCATTTACATGGATTTATTTGATCATTGTTTATTTCTACAATATTATGCTCAGTTTATTGATTAAATGGAATATGTTTTAGTTTTTTACCATGTCATATAGATTATTCTTATTTACTCATGATATATTCCATCTTATGGTTATCATTATTTCATATATTATATCACCACTTTCTTATGTTTTATTTTTCCCAAGATACCATGAAGTATTTTTTGATTGATATGTAGGGATGTGCTGTGAGGAATAATGGAATTCTCAAAGAAAATACTTTGTGTGTTTTATGTTTTAAAATGTTTTTTAAATTCAATTATGATTATAGTTTACCAATACTACTAAACTATTTGGTCCTTTGGGATTTTATTCCTCATATCTTATGCAAATTTAATAAACTATATACCAAATCTAGGGTACTAGGGTTGGGGTCCTTACATTTGGTATCATATGAAGTTTAGTAGAAACCTTGGGAACTAAATTTATGAAAAAATCAATTAGATAACATAACCATATGATATAAATTGAGTAAAAGTATCGAAGAACTTCGTAAAGTTTTTATAAAATAGTGATTATATGATTTTTCTTAGAAATGCATCTATATATTGATTCAGAAAGTATATGTTGTTCTGTATTGGATGTACCTAAGTGTAATAGTTCTAAAAAAGGTATTTCAGGACTGATTTGAGTGTTACTTATTTTATTAAAATGGGCCCTACTGTGCACCTGGTTTGACACTCCTAGGGGAAATGATTTGGTTAATTTATATTCTCTTTACAAACCATTATGAAAATTTTGAAAATATTTTTAGGATTTGAAAAATTTACCAAAGAAACCATGTTTATGATTATGAGATTAACCAAGCATAAATTTTCAAATTAAGTTAAGTGTTTCACTGGAATTGGGATTATAAATTATGATAAATAATATGATCTAATATAATGTATTCAATTGTTTAGAAATGTCACATAGTGTAAGAAATGGGAATTGTATCAATGCATGTAATTAAAATCATAAGATTAATCATTTCCTTAATTAGATAAGACAATATTCCAAATAAAACTAGTATCCCAAATATTATCATCATACGAGGACATAGTATCATGTTCTATCAAAAAAAATTCAATGTCTTACGACTTGTAAGGGAATAAAGAAAAAAACATGATGGTAGAGAAAATAATAGATAAAGGGAATGAGGAGAAGTCGTATTATCCCATTTGTAAAAATTGTGCCAAGAAACACCCTAGTTGTGGCATAGTGGTTGTGGTGCAGTGGTTGTGGAAAAGTTTTTGTGGTGAAGTGGTTTTTTCATAGTGGTTGTGGTGAACAGGTTTTTGTGTAGTGGTTATGGAACAGTTGTTGTAGCACAGTAGTTTTGGTGTAGTGGTTATAAAGCAGTGGTTGTGGCGTAGTGGTTGAGGTGTAGTGATTTTGGTGTTGTGGATTTTTTGTGGTTTGTAGTGATATATTTTCATGATGCTTTTTAGGATTGATAGATATGGTGAGGTTGATTGCTCAATGTGATGTGATAACGATGGTGGATGTGTGGTGTTGTGGTGGTGGTTGTGTGAGTTGGTCTAGTTGTAACGTGGCATGGTTGAGATAGTTTACTGATTATCCATGGGATGAACTACGATGATAAATGAAGTAAAAGTGGCTGGTAGATAAACAAAAAGGACTAGGAACAAATATGTGGAAATTTTAACACATAATTGAATAAATGAATGGGTAGGGTACTGTGAAATTAAATGGATAATGAATAAATTTTGCGAAACATGTAACTAAAAGTGGTAAATGTTGTGTGGGTTTTGTGGTAGTTGTGTGGTGTTTCATATAGTGGTGTTAGTGGTTGATATGGTTGATGTGTGGAACATTTTGGTGATGTGGTTTGTACTAGTGTTGTTGATGTAAACCAATTGGTTGGGTATTGTGTGTTATCTATATACCATGTATGTTTATATTATTTGATATGTTCCCCACCCAAGTTGGATAACCTTACCACTTCTCAGATTTTCAAATTTTTGGTTGTTTTCGCTGTCATCCAGAATGGTGGAGATATGGATGGATAGCTACCCCCTTTCCCCTACTCTTCCTTTATTTATAGTGATACAAGTTGGTGTTAGAGTGTTCCTAGTGGTGATGTGAAGTATAGGTGTTTACAGATGTGATGTGGTGTGATTTTATGTGTTTCCCTAGGTGTATATGGGTAAGACATGATGTGTTGTAATGTGATTTATGGTGGGTGGTTATGCATGGTAGGAGGAGGGAGTGAGGTTGATTTCATTCACATTCATGATACCCTACTATATTGGTTCGGGATTGGATGTGATGTGATGTGTGGCCCAGGAATCTGCGAGAGGGATGTGATGTGATGCATGGCCCATGTGTTTATGGGTAGGATGTGATATGATTTAATGGGATATGTTTGGAAAGTATGGGAGTATAAGAAATTCAAATTTGGGGTGTGAGAATAGAAAATTAGTGGGGGCCTTTCTTGATTATGATCTTGATATTATATTATTATATTATATCAGTGATCTGGTGAGCAAGAAATGGTGAGGATGGGTTTTGTTATATTAGCTACATCTATGCTTGTCAGTTCTTCTGTTTGTTCAATGGTGTATTATCATTCTCTTTTCGCATGTTCACTTGAGGCCTTGGTTATGTCCCTACAAATTATACCTGTTATTATCACCCTATGTATATAAACTATTTTTCAGGTTTCCAAGAAAATTTTGGGTACTGAGATATACATTACTAGCTAGGTTGGATCTATTTTTGAGTCTCTTCCATATACTTGTATTTTTTGTATTCACTTAGGAAACTTTTTTTTATCATTTTTACTTTATTCATGCATTATGTGATGGTTTTTGGTTTACCTTTATATTATCTACTGAATTTTTTGGGTTATTTTTTTCCTTTCTCTGGATCTTATTTCATTTATAGAGGGTAATGCCTCCTATATTGTGAGATTTTTATACCCTTGTTTCTAGTCACCAACCTGGGGCCTACTAGAGGTGAGACTCGGGGGGTCGTCATCTCTCTCCCCCCATTGTGGTATCTTTGGATGGAGGGGGTCATGATAAAGTGGTATCAAAGGCTTTGGTTGAGAGATTGGATGAGGTTCATATTTAGGAATTATGAGGTTTTTATGTGTTGGTATGAAAATAGGACTAGTTGACCTTGGTACGTGACATAAGCCAGGGAGACCGGCTAGGAAATAGGATTTTAAGGGGGATCCATTATCTAGTGTATGGACTATGATATTATTTAACAACCAAGTGAGGTGAACCTATTTATAAGATAGATACCTAATAGAGGTACATGTATCATGATAACATTTTTATGTGTTTGGATTGGGTGTTTTGGGAAAATAAAATGAATAAATAAATAGTCCTTGATAAAATTCTATGCTAATGGTCATAAGATGTTCTCATTGTTTTCAGGAATGGCACATCTTTATTGTCCTTGAGTTTCTTGGCTATTTGAGGTTCAATAATATGATCTAGTTGATCATAAATATATTGACCCAACATATGAGGATGAGGCATGTAATTATGATTTCTTTGCCTTTCAGTGGTAAATTTTGAGTAAGTATGAGGGGAGTGTCTTGGATATAGAGATGGAGCACTTAATGGAGGATCTTGTGATCACTTTCAATCATATGCATTAATGCGATGAGATGAGTTTTTGGTATCATTGGAAGTTATTCAGATGTGGGGATCTATGTATCAGTGGTGGATGTTATTTCTTAGTGACCGTAATGAGGAATATGTGTTGTATCCAAACTTTCATAGGGAGTTTCAATTAGAGGTTTTTTATTGATGATTATGGAATTCAAGAGGTAGGTGCTTATATCCCTTCAATATGGGAGTCTGAGTGTGTAGGAGCTTGGTATTAGGTTCAAATACCTCCTACACTTTCCTCTAGATGTTTTTTTCATATGAGGATTTTTTAGCACGGCATCTAGAGGTGGATTTTTACCTAGTGATCTAGTGTACGGTCACTCCGTTCATACTTTCAACATATATGGAGGTGTATAAAAAGTGTAAGGTTTTCAAGTAGATGATTTCATTGGGATTTGAGCTTTAGTAGTGTGGAAAACTAGTCATTTTTATGAGTTTATCTTCAGGAATTAGGCTGTTGGTGTTAAATCCATCATGGTTCTGTTCAATAGGGAAGCAACCATGTTAGTTTCTTTCCCATATGTCATGGTAAGGTGGTTTATGAGCACCTTAAAATGGTTTTCATTATCATTCCATATATCAAGGAGATATGGGAACTTTTAGGATTAGTTTCTGAACACTTAGAGAGATAGGTTATATATGAGTGGTCAAGCCCCTTTTCATCAATAGTAGTTGCCTCTGAGGCAGTTCCAACAGCATAGAAAATAGGTTGTTCATCAACTGAGATCATGTGGAGTTGGCATTGGGTAGTATTGTGATAGTCCTTGTCCACAAGTACCTAGTCCATAACATGGATGTAGAGTATGACATAAAAATGGTAGATGGGATGGGTATGGTTAGGTACACATGCTAGAGGCAGCAACACCATCATAATTGGGAGTTTTTCGAGGTATGATTAGTTTATCATCCACCCTTGTGTATTCTTTTTTTGATTTGGGAGACTCAAACTCCTTTTTTTCTCTTTCTTTGTTCCATGTTTTGGGACTAGATGTGGAGATGCTTCTAGTTCCCCTGGTGTTATCTACGCATCTTAAAGGTCAGAATCCATTGTTTGATGTGTGCTGGGGATGTTGACTGATGGGGCAGCACCGGTTAGCAGGGAAATTCTTATTATTGTAGATATAGACATATGATATTATACTTGGTAAATATTTCCTTTAATCCATGTGTGCAGTCATCGAATAATTTCAAATAATAGTTTCATTTTCTAATGTGGAGGGTTAGCGATTAGTGTTCACTATTGAGCAAGGTTATTGGTTGGGTGGTAGGAAAGTGGAGCCTATTTTGTCACAATTGGATGCTTTTTCTGTAGAATATCATTTTCGAAATGTTCACTAGGTTGTGGAGGTGTTATTTAATGTTTTCCCAAAATATTTTATGAAACTACCCCCTTGACATGATATCGATGGATCCCTATCAGATGGAACCCATAGATTCAGGTAAGATGAGGTTGTAGGTAGATGATCAAATGCAGAGGGGTTTCATCTAATCCAGTTTGTAACCGTGGGTTTATTTATTGTTCTACTATAAGAAGGAAGACGATAATATAAGGTTATGTATATACTATCATATGTTAAATTTAGTAATGTTCAAGAAAATTTACCCTCTTATTAGGATTGATGATCTTTTCAACCAGTTGAGAGGAGCTATGATCTACGGTCTAGATATCACCGGTTGAGGGTGAAAGATAAGGATGTTTAGAACCTGCCTTTATATGTAGCTATGGGAACTTCAAGTTTGTATTCATGTTGTTAAATGTTATTAATGAACCATCAATTTTCATGGGTCTTATGAACTATTTGTTATGTGAGTTCCTATACAAGTTCATTGTTGTATTCATTGATGATATCTTGGTCTAATCAAACTCATGGGAGGATCATTCCAAGCATATAATTTTGTTTTATAGGTCCTTCCACACCACAAGATTTATAGGAAGTTATCCAAGTGCGAGTTTTTGATGTGAGAGGTGTGTTTCCTTAGACATGTGGTGTCTTAAAAGGGTGTGGTAGTGAACACGTCAAAGGTCAAGGTAGCTAACTGACTGAAAATTAATTTTATTACTATAAAACACTTTTTAAGGGAAAAGTGAGAAACCACATACAACCAAATTAGACTATCGGACCACCCCATCCCATCAAGTGTTCCAACAACAAGCCTTCACCAACACAAAACCCCTCTAAAATCAGTCTCGTGTAGAAGCATGGGCATTGAAACGATGAAAAATCCATACCCTCTCAAGCATCCAATCCAAGAGACCTGCATTGATGATGGATTAATGATCTAATCCCCTTATGGAGATGGTCTAAGTAGCGTTCTGTAAAAAAGAATAAACTTAACTGAGAAGCTAAATAATAGGTGACCCGAAGTAACCAAATCTCCCACAACCCATTCACTCACACCAACCAACCAAAACCACCAGCTTAAACGAAGTCTCAAACAAATAAATTAATATTACCTGATCCTATTTCCCTAAACAGTTTCCATGTTAAGGATTATAACTTTAAGTCTGATTCATCCATTATTCACTTCTCAAAAATAGACACTATTTGATCCCAAGACTGAATATACTCCTCAACATTGATATTTCCATGGTTTAAACCCCCTACCAAAATTGAGACATGTTGGTAAATCAAAGAATATTGATCCTCATTAAGGGACACCTCTAGAGACCTCTCCATCATTTTAGCAGCCTCCTCATCAGTATCATTGAGTAATATGACATGTTCTATCATTTCTTCTTCGGAGCTTAAAAGCAAGAAAAAGTACTGACAATCCTACTCCCCTGGCCTCAGATGGATCAAAGACTCCACAGTCGTCCTCTTTTCACTCATCTTCTTTATCGAGCGAGTCTTCAGAGGAGGAGGTGGTGAGGAGTAGTCCTTCCTCACCTTCACCCTCCAGGAACCCCTAGTTCCCTTTGGGCTTGGAGCCTCATCAGCAAAGTGGTCGTGTACACTCTCTTTGGTAACCATCACAATGACCCCATCTCCCTCACCTGGAATAGCAAAATCATAACTCAAAACATCCTCTAAAAGGAATTCAAACCTATTGCTCAAGGAAATTGATCTCAGTCCCCCTTCCTTCCCACCTTTTTTTGGAACATCCTCATCCTTATCGGACCCACGCCTCTCATTTCTCATATCCACACTGCCCACCCATGTTCCCTCAGGCACCAAACCATAGAGGTCCACTTTCCCTTCATCCGATGTCCAGTCCAAGATTCCCCCCCCCCTTCCTCTGGACTTCTGCATGAATCTCCTCAATCCAGTATTCTCCACCTTCATCCTACACACCACAACTGGAAGAACTTGCAATATCCCTTTTCAGCCTGCTGAACACATCTGCCACCATCGGGTTAACATGGGGTGCTGTTACACCAGTTCCAAGGGTATCCACACCCGCTACAATGCTGCCCTCTACCTCACTAACTGTTTTCACCTCCTCCACTGGCCGCAACGGATTTCTCCTAACTCTAACCTCTTCACCCCTGCATAGAGTCTCGATTTCGTTGTATCACAAACCAGTGGAACCTTGTCATTTCCACTGACCACTATTTGAGTCGTGTCCTACCCCTCCCTACGGTAATCATCAATCAATTGAGAGCCAAAGCCCCTACACACCAGTGATGCAGGCCTATGCCAATTGAAATCAGAAGCATGCCCCAACTGCTTACATGATAAATAGAACTCCATCCCACTCTCGTAGATTACTCTCTTCCTGCACTTATACTCTTCTCCAATCGTAATTCAAACATAATCAAATGGAAGCCTAGAAACATCCATCTCCATGCATATCCTCAGGCAAACCGGGTGACAGACCACTATCGTTCTGCTATCTAAATAAAGATACCTACCGAGTAGATTGCTGAGCATTCAGATAATTGAGGGGTTTTGAAATATAAACGGATGGTTAAGGAAAATAACCCAAATCACTGTGGATGGCGAGTCTCAATTAATGTGTAAATCGAACAACCACTGGAACAAGTAAAAATGACAGCCATTATAGCACTAGGGTGCCTTCGACCAAGCATGAATGAGGTCCTCCTATGATGAGAACCAGATCATAATATATTTATTATCAAGCAACCCCACTGTTGCCTACTCTTGGAGATCCCAAGTGTCGAAGACAAACCTATCAAAGGAATTGACCGATGGATTTTTCTGCTCGAACCTTGTGATGAGGGTGAACTTTAGAAGCACGAAGGCTTCAACAAATAGTAGTGATCAATTATGGTTCTAAGAAGTTATTTCCCCAAGAGAGTAAATATTCCACCCATGATCTGGATTTGGTAGTAGTTTTGTTTGAACTAATTTTTTCACAGTATTTCCTCATCAGTGAGTGTGTTTTGGTTTTCATTGACCAGAAGATCCCAAGGTATGTTTTATATCAATGATATATGAATTTATTCCAGTGAAGGTGGATAGAGCTTCTTCAAGATTATTATTTTTATATCTCTTTCACCCTGGTAAACGGTAATGTAGTCACTGATGTGTTGAGTTGGAAGTCCCAGGGGGATGTGTATCGGGAGTCTGTGGATTCTTTGAAAGGAATAAAGGAGATTACAGTGATGCATCTTGATATTGGTGAGAGCAGTGGTCAATTTTGTCTTCATCAGATGATTGTGGAGTCATATTTTATATAGTAGGTGAAGGAGTATTAGTGGGGTGACTCGGACGCAGAGGTGATGTGCGATCGTGTTGTCCATAGTGATGCTCTTGAGGAATGATCAGAGAACGATCAGAACTGAGTGTTGTTCCAAGGTAGGTTGTTTTTTCCATAAGAATTGAGTTATTTTCCTATCTCTCCTTTAGTAGTACATTCCTGTGTGACAAAAATGTATCATGGGTTGAGGAGATGGTTTTGGTGGTCAGGGGTGAAATAGTCAGTAGCAATATTTGTGGAAATATGTTTGGTTTGTTAGCTGGTGAAAGAATAGCACTATGTTTAGGGAGGGTTTTTTGCAGTAATTGGATGTCCCCAAGTGAAAATGGTAGGGAATATAAATAGTTCTTGTCACATGGTTATCCCAAGATTAGGGAGGATATGATGTTGTTTGGGTGATAGTGGACTAACTAACAAAATCATCTCAATTCCTAGAGATCCATGATTTGAGTGTCCAAGATATTTTGGTGAGGTGGTATATGGATGATGTGGTTTGGATTAATGGGGTACTAAGGACCATCATATTTGATTAGGATCCTCATTTTACCTCACAAGTTTGGAGGGGATTTCAGCAATATTTTGGATCCCAGATGCACCTTAACCCTTCTTTCCACCCTTATACATATGGGAAGAATGAATCAGACCATCGAGATGCTTGAGGATATGTTGTCGGCATGAATATTATACTTTAGTGAATCTTGGGTGTGATACATGAAGTTGGTCTAGTTTTCATAGAAAAATATATATAAATCATTTATTAGTATGTCCCCATTTTAAGAATTGTAAGGGAAACTGTTTCATTATGAGTTGTGATATATGGAGGGTGGGGATTCAGAAGTTTGTGGTCTTGATGTAGTATAGATCATAACCAATAAGATCTAGTAGGTTCATGATTAGATGAGCCTGGACTAGGTCCATCGTAAGGCAAATGTTGATCATGGGTGGATACCCCTAGAGTCATAGGTTATAGACTATATGTTCTTGAGAGTCTCCCCTCGGTATGGAAATAAAATATTTGGAAGGGGATTAAGATTTTTCTTAGGTTTCTTGGGCCCATTGAGGTGTTGGGGCCTATTGGAGAGCTTTAATAGTAGTTGACATTGCCACCATGTATGGATAGGATCCACAAAATAATTCACGTGTCTTGGAATCATCAGTATCTTCACGATGACTCTGACATTATTGACTGGGGAGAGTTTGACATTGAGGACGATGCAAAATTTTTGGAGTGGCCTTTAGATATCCAGGATCATCGAGAGAAGGTGCTACATAGGAGGGAACTTTTATTGGTTCATGTATTATAGAGGCATGGTGTCTTAAAGGAGAGTACTTGGGAGAAAGAGACATAGATGCATGTAAAGTACCCAAAGCTATTTTGAGTTTTGATTTTGTTAGCCAAACTAGGTTTAATACACTAGGAGGGGGTGATTTAGGGTATGATAGATTAAAAAATTTCCCTTATGGATCTTGTTTCTTCATGAAACAATACTCTCTTATATATATTTCCCATAAAACAGAATAAATGTAGATAAGAACATGCACATGACACAACAATTTTACTTGGTTCGCCCTCACTAGACTACATTCAAGGAGAATAAAATGAAAATATGTTGATGCACCAAATCCACTAAAGTGAACTTATATTACAAGGTTCAGAGTGGATACATTATCGCTCTTGGTTTATAACCAATACTAATATAAAATCACACTTCTCTCTAAACTAAAGTGTTCTCACTGCTCTGTCATAATATTATTCTTTTGATAACCATACAACGGCCCGAAGGACTCAATTTTTTTATTATGATACCTCCTTTTAAGGGAGGAAGGGGGAAACCCAAATATTTCATAGACAAAGGACAAAACACACTCGAAGGGAAAAAAAATATTAAAACCAGACTGACAATATAGAGCTAGCCATCTCTAGAATATGATCATGATGCAGTTATCCACCATTGCAAGGAAATTTGGAAAACAAGTGTCCTGTGTCAAATCACAGGCCCAATCCGATGGTAGAAGCCATACCCTCTCAAGAAACAAAATTACTAAGGCTCTAAAAAGATAAACCGCCATATATGAATCCTCCATTGGGCCTATTAAATAAATACGAGTCTGGGTGCACTTATTTTATGCCTTTAGGGTCAAACCATTCAAAATAGACGCTTCCTCTAAACACAGCATGAACACATTCAAAAAAAACTCATACACAACACAAAGGACCGAAGACCCAATGCACCTTGAAACATTCACCAGTCATCGGAACCACTGCCAGGAGACACCCCTGTCACCAACTGCAGACATCCACAAACAACTGCGAAAAACCCAAAGAGGAAGGATGACCAAGGCACGTGAAGCTAGAGCATCGTCACCCAGGATAGGATGGCCCAACACCGCACACCAGAAGCATCGCTAATGAAGTATCTGAGCCGCACTAATAGGAAATTCCAGAACTGGATGGAACCAGACAGATCAGGACAACAAAAGCACACACCATAGTCTAAAACATGCACCACAGAAAGCTAGAGACAGCGAGGAATGGCAGGGGACATCCGAATATAGTGATGTCACATAAACCATCCAATCATCAACTCCATTTCATCATTCAAAAACATAAACAAATCAAAAAACCTAAAAATAGAAAGAAATGTTGAATCCGGGACCTCCCCCCTCTGAACCACTCTAGATACGCCATCAACACACACCAAAAGCACACTGAAGGCATCACTTGGCCTTATTGGACCAAATCAGGTCCACTCCGAGCATGTTTTCATGCCAATCCACTCAGACCACATGCTAGAAGAATGTCGATGTGCTGAGAAGCCATAAATGACGCCAGAGCCCCATCGTGCCATGCCAATTCCAAGACTTTCCAAGGCAAGACAATCCAGAAGAGTCCGACATCGAAATCAAGTCAGGCCGAGGGGGTAAGGGAGGCAAATAAAAGTAGGAAAGCCTAGTCATCGTAAGTAAGATGGGAGAATCCACTTCGAGGCATTTTTTGATAGCTTCCCTATCCTTTTGATAACCTAAATCAATATTTCATGCACCTCATTTGGTGCGTAATGAAGATATAATTTCATCCACATGATAAATACCTCTTTACCATAGAAATTGTATGAAAATATTTATAGGTTCTCACAATTTTGGACTTCACTCAACCTTTACATTAAATCCACACATCTCTACCAAATTTCATGAAATTTTATGTAAATTGTGAAACTCTCAACTTTGAGGTAACTTTTAGATTATTGAAAAACTAAATTTTCCATATATACAGGATTATTTTTCCACACACAACATATGTCACAAACCGAATTTGGTCACTGCCAAAACCGGCACCAAACCCAGCCTATGACAACGCCCGAAGGGCTTTCCCAATCTCCACAGGATGTCACAAGTGCCTGGGTATCATAAAATGATAATTGGGAACGATTTAGCCAATTTTATAAACATAAAACAACAAATGAATCCAATAAAACGAATCTGGATTTTTCAAACCAAACAAAGTTTTTCAAAAAATCAGAACTGAATTACATAGTCTAAAACAACTAACCAAGACTATAACAAAGGTAAAAAACCAAAAATGAACATCCCAAGAACCTCAACATCACAAGAGGCATCGCCCTCAAGCCATCTCCACAACACCGCATCATGAATGACCGGTGAAAACCCGAACTATTGGCACAAAATTTGTACCCAAACCTGTGACAAAAAAAATAACAGAGTCTACTTACACCCAAGGGTGTAAGTAGGGTGTGATAAAATTCCCAGAAGGATACCACAACTAAGAGATTCCATATGATAAACATTTAAAGATAAAAAGCATGCAAGTTTTCAAAAATATGTAATTTCTAGTTACAATTTCTAAAAGATGCAACTAAAAAAAATCAGTTTTCAAGTGGGCTAATTTAAAGAATAAACACATTTAAAATAAATACCAAAGATACTGAATTTTCCGTCCACTCTTACCGTATTTCGATGGAAATCACAAAATATCCAGTGACCACAAGAAATTTGAAATAACCCCAAGGCACTAGCTAGCTGTGGGTCCCAGGTACCTCGTATCTCGGTGAGAGTAACCAACAAAAAATATATGTTATCGTGAACGATCCACTAGTAGGGAATATACCCATAACCTAGTGGTCCCCAATAATCATCATCATAGTTTAGTTAGAGTTTTAAGTGTCAATCTTGCTAATTGAAACTGAGGCCAAACCCCATGGGTTCACTAGCATACTAGTACATGTCCACCCACCTAGATACCTGGGTTTTCCCTTTGTGCTCAAACAATTTCAACAAGTCAATGAATATAATTTTCACATAAAAATATCATTTCCATATCATAAATTCACCAAACATCCCACATGTGAACAACACAAGTCACAAAAGTTCACTTTTCATTCAAATGCATTTTGAAATCAAACTCACACCAAAATAGCCCACAACACTTTTTGCATAACTTTCACAGTCCAACACATCCTTTAACAATTTTATAAAGTCCCTCCAAATATTCTAATCATCACATAACATCCCACTCACATGTTTCATAAAACCTTTTTTATAAACAAAATCCAATTTTCACATCGCACTCACACAAACAGCCCGCATCACGTTCACACCTCTTTCACATTTCAATAAATCCATTAAACATTTTTATAAAACATTTCCAAGAGGATACACATAACATGACAGAACTATTAAAATTTAAAATGGCCCATTTAAAAGTATAAACAATCTAAAACAGTTTTCCAATATGTTTTCACCTCTTACATAAATCATTAAACCATTCAAAACATTTATAAAACAATTCTATAGAGTGTATCAAATCTTTTCACATAAAACCCATTTCAAAACCATATTTCAAGGACAAAATCACACCAATAAAAATTCAAAACAGAATTTTAATCCCAAAAAACATTTATTAAACTACCCCCAAGTGTTATAAAAACACCTCAAACAATACCACAAAATATCCACATGAAAAGCACATGTTTTCAAAATCACTTTCAAGAAGTACAATAAGGTTTTACACCTTAAACCCATTAAATAAACCTCTTTAAAACCTAATTTCACACCAATACCATACCAAATCAGAATTTTCAGCCCAAAAAGATTTATTAAACCAATTTAATATGTTATAAAACACACCCAAACAATACCCAAAGGGTTGCACATGAAAAACACCCAATTTTAAGCTAAAATGAAACTATAAAAACAAATGCTTTACCAAATCTAACATAAACAGTTCCCGCACCACATGAAGCATATTAGGAACATTTATAATAAGTAATTAAAGCAAACTTACTCATCTAGAAATGATTACACATGGAATCACCTACCTTTTATGCTGAAACCCTCAAAACATGGTGTGAAACATCAAGCGCACCACCGCCGCACCTCAAGGAATATAAATCCATCCCTAGACCACAATATTTGACCAAAAAGACACCAAATTAAACCCTAGTTTCTAACCTCAACTTCTGGACATGAGGAACTTCATGAAAGGTTGAAAGAAACCCTAAGGAAGGGGAAGAAATCAAGGAAAGAAACACTTACTTGAAACATCTTGAATCAAACGAACCAAATACACCACAATTTGAATCTCCAAGCAACCAAACCAGATATGGAGGCTCTAATAGGAATTAGAAGGTAATGTGGGGAATGAAATGGGGGAAAAGATCAGAAATTGAAGGATTTATGAAAGAAACGATTTACCTCTTCAAATCTGGATGATTTGAGAAATCCAAAGATGTTTCGCCCAAATTCGGGATACAAATGAGCTCCAAATCGGCTAAATAGATATTGGGGGTGATCTTTAGGTTTTTTTATTCGAGTGGGATGTAGAATCATTGAATAATAGTAAATATGTAATGATATATTAAAAATAAAACTTAAAGCAGGAAATGGGATTTCGGGCTAGCCCAAAACCTTAATAAAAAACCCAAATCCATCATGATTATGGATTTTTATGGGGCCCAAAGGGATATGGTGATTTTAATATATCAGGGTATGACAATTGGGAAGTGTAATGGGTATAAAATGTTTAAAATTGAAGGAGTTATAGAAGGAACGAAATTTGTTTTTAAATCTAGAATTGAGCCACAGTTTGGCCCAAATTTTCAAAACCCACCATTTTCACCAAAATGAGTGGTAAACCCCCAAAACAAATCAGGAATGGAAATTAAATGAAAAATGAATTTAAAAAAAAGTCATGGGTGTGAAAATTCTCCCCACCATAAAACTTTCCACCCTCAAAAAGCCACATCAAGGACAAACCAAAAACCAAACCCAATCGAAAAACAGAAATGGACTCCTTTGTTAAACTTCGCCCTCAAAGGCCAAAACACCTCCAGTGATCAATTAAGGAAGGAATACTTCACAACCAAAACATACACCTCTTTACTGAAATGATCAATCACATTCAAGATTTATCCTAAATGAAAATTCCTCAAACACTATCTGAACAAGGCTCAAGAAATTTACCCAAACAAACAAGAACATCGAACAAGGTTACACTTAACTTGATATAACTAAACCATTGGAAACTATCCAATCCCAAAGTTTACCCAAGGAAGATATAGGTGGTTATATAGATCCAAATGAGACTACCCACTTCTAAGGAAAGACCAAGTACAAAAGTGATTTACTGGTACAGGGATACACAAATGGGCTCCCCAACCATAAGAGACAACTTAAATTTTTTTCCGAGACAGAATCAAGACACTAACAGAGGAGCCCCGAACAAACTCCCCGGTACAAGGGGTAGAATCTCATTATGAATTTTAAAAATAATATACACGAGACTCATAGTGGGTCTCCCCACCATAAGAACCAACCATCTTAACTGACCAATATGGGCTGGCACAGAAAAACCCCAAAACTTAAAGAGTTGGGACGGCTGCACGGTTAGCCCGCACAGTTTGGGAAACAGTGTGCTAACCATGTGGATCCTTATACCTACATGGTTTTATGGGGAATTGTTACTACTAAATGTTCACTCAACATGTCTATACAAATCTAAAACCTTTCCCCCGAACCCAAAGGAAACCCATGGGGAAAAGAAAGTCATTGGGAGATAACATGGGTATGAGGCCCTTCACCTCTTTCCACCGAACGGGAAAAATAGAAGCAAGATGACAACACCAAATGTTTAAACTATTCCCATCTCTCATACTGAGAACAGTTCTTTGTACAAGGTTAAAAACGAAACTGGGATTTCCTCTGACTATGTGTCAGCTTCTCTCCGAGACCTATGGCTGGAGCGGGAATGATTGAAGCATCTTCGGCCTCGCAGTTAGGATTTGGAAACCCCTGAATAGAATTTATTCTTCCAATGCTACAAACAACAACACGTAATCCCAGATGTGTTCACCAAGACATAACACACTCCAGAACTCACTTTCCCCTAACTTGGGATTTTACTGAAATAAGGGTTTAGAGGATGCACTCACATCACACCTTGTTTCTTCAGGTGAGAAACAACAGAAATAAAGGACACATATAAACACCTTCCTCTAAAACAGAGGTTGTCGAGATCTCCTGAAAGGAGAAAAGCTTCTACAAAAAATAGAATCACAAAATATTGTATAATTTCACCTTTACAATCAAATGAGCACACAACATCACAACGCGTCACCAAACATAAACAAAGCGACTGATAGAAATAATTCAAGGAGGGGGACTTATACAACATCCCCAAACATCACAGCATTCCAGAAGGTTTTCATAATAGCCTCTCGTGTCCAGATTTCCCACATGGGTGGTTTAACATAAAACCCTTCTTCGAAGAGACTACGAAGGACTCAAAGGCCCTCTTAGACACTATCCATACTGACAAACCTAGACAACTTCCACCTTCAACGCATCAGGTAGCTTAAGAAACTAAGGTCTCTTTCAACCATACACGAGCACTCTTCTGCAACAAGAGGATCCGAAAAAAACCAAGAATGTAAATGGTGTAGACTCATTCTACAAATCTCAAGAAAATATTCCTTACATTGATCAACTGGAGGATTTTCCAACGGAGAAACAATCTGGGTTACACTTCAGGTGTTCACTAACCCTTAATGGGGGAGTACCCTATCCAATGGGATAACCCAAGGACCCAACCAAGATGGTCCATTGGTAAAAACATGCCACAAAACAGATCCAAACACATTAATGGAACCACTGTAAAGTTGTTTGGAAACATATCTCATTGGAGACTACTAACCGGTCATTCTACCCAGCTGACCGACCAAACATAAACCCAAAACACAGTTTGAACAAGAGGGGTTCTTGGACTCAAACCATCCCACAACATCAACATTTTCAAAAAACACACAATATACATCATCCCAAACAATTCATCAAGACATCATCTTTTCCTTCAAAAACATTTCTTTGAAAACAAACGGTTCAGCGACTAGTGTATCCACCAATGGTAACCCATGGGCTATACACATGCATGTATTTGTACCACACTGGGAACCCTCCTCATATCCATCCAGGAACTCATCCATCCATTCCATTAACCATCCATCATCCCCTATAACCCCATGCATGTGTTCTCTCATGGAAATACCAAAGGTTAAAATAAAAATCCTTTCTACTTTTCAAAACCAAAACAATCAACCAATACTTTCTTTTTCTCAAGATCACTAACCATGGAATAAAAAACAAATCATTTAAATTAATACTCACTTTCAATTCATATACATCAATTTGAAAACATCTCATCTCATTAAAACACCCTTTGATTGTTTAGAAAACTCTATTGGAAACACTTTTTCAAAACCAAATTCAATATAGTTCCTTCTTTCAAAATAGGTGTAAGAACACCATTTTCCTTTTCAAAATAATTCTGAAAATTCAGTTCCAGCATTTCATAAATCAAACCATTCCCTCTTTATTTGAAAATCATTTCACAAAAAAAATTCGCTTCTTAAAACCAAGTCACTTTAAAACCAAAGTTCCAATATTTCAAAACTAAAGCACAAAACAACACGAGAGGAAACTATTTTCAGTGGGTGACTTGGACATATGGTTGGAATCCATATTCCAATAACTTCACCATCACAGAGAGTGTTCTATGGAATATCCCCAACTCCACATGGCTTTCCAGACCCTGTGAGCTCACTGAGACAATTAACCCAACTCTGTTTTCATTTCCCCAAATCATCATCAGACCATGAAAACGAAAGGACATTGATAAATCCCGACTTCCCCTGGCGACTTGAATCTCTTCATGAGGTGTGGTGATCAAGCACACTACCCATAACTATAATTTCATGTCCCAACAATCTTAACTCTAGACTATCCCAACTATTTCCCAAATAACATGAATCAAATAGAGTGAACCTCCTCTGATACCATTTTGTCACGAACCGAATCTGGTCACCGCCAAAACCGGCACCAAACCCAGCCCGTGACAAGGCCCAAAGGGCGTTCCCGATCCCCACGGGCTATCACAAGTGCCAGGGTATAATAAAATTATAATTGGGAATGATTTACCCAAGTTTATAAACATAAAACAACAAATGAATCCAATAAAATGAATCTGGATTTTTCAAACCAAACAAAGTTTTGAAAAAATTCAGAACTGAATTACATAGTCTAAAACAACTCACCAAGACTATAAAAAAGGTACAAAACGAAAAAATAATAGCACAAGAACCTCAACATGGAAATAGGCATCGCCCTCAAGCCATCTCCACAACACCGCATCCTGAATGACCGGTGAAAACCCGAACTGTTGGCAAAAAATTTGTACCCAAACCTACGACAACAAAAATAACCAAGTCTACATACACCCAAGGGTGTAAGTAGGGTGTGAGACAATTCCCAACAGTATACCACCACTAAGAGATTCCATATGATAAACATTTAAAGATTAAAATCATGAAAGTTTTCAAAAACATGTAATTTCTAGTTACAATTTCTAAAATATGCAACTAAAAAATCAGTTTTCAAGTGGGCTAATTTAAAGAATAAACACATTTAAAATAAATACCAAAGATACTGAATTTTCCAGCCACTCTTACCGTATGCCTACGGTAAGCACAAAATATCCAGTGAGCACAAGCAATGGGAAATAACCCCGAGGCACTAGCTAGCTGTGGGTCTCAGGTACCTCGTATCTCGGTAAGAGTAACCACAAAAATATATCTGTTCTCATGCACGATCCACTATTAGGGAATATACCAATAACCTAGTGGTCCCCAATCATCATCATCATCATAGTTTAGTTATATTTTTAAGTTTCAATCTTTCTAATTGAAACTGAGGCCAAACCCCACAGATTCACTAGCATACTAGTACACGTCCACCCACCTAGATACTCGAGTTTTCCCTTTGTGCTCAAACAATTTCAACAAGTCAATGAATATAATTTTCACATGAAAATATAATTTCCATGTCATAAATTCACCAAAAAGACCACATGTATACAACACAAGTCACAAAAGTCCACTTTTCATTCAAATGCATTTTGAAATCAAACTCACACCAAAATAGCCCACAACACTTTTTGCATAACTTTCACAATCCAACACATCCTTTAAAAATTTTATAAAGTCCCTCCAAATATTCTAAACATCACATAACATCCCACTCACATGTTTCATAAAACCCTTTTTATAAAAAAAATCCATTTTTCACATCGCACTCACACAAACAGCCCACATCACGTTCACACCTCTTTCACATTTCAGTAAAAACATTAAAAAAATTTATAAAACATTTCCAAGAGGATACACATAACATGACAGAACTATTCACATTTAAATGTTCCATTTAAAAGTATAAACAATCCAAAATAGTTTTCCAATATGGTTTCACCTCTTACATAAATCATTAAACCATTCAAAACTTTCATAAAACAATTCTAAAGAGTGTACTAAATCTTTTCACATAAAACCCATTTCAAAACCGTATTTCAAGGACAAAATCACACCAATAAAAATTCAAAACAGAATTGGAATCCCCAAAAACATTTATTAAACTACCCCCAAGTGTTATAAAAACACCTCAAACAATACCACAAAAGATCCACATGAAAAGCACACGTTTTCAAAATCACTTTTAAGAAGTACAATAAGGTTTTACACCTTAAACCCATTAAATAAACCTCTTTAAAACCAAATTCCACACCAATACCCTACCAAATAAGAATTTTCAGCCCAAACAAGATTTATTAAACCAATTTCATATGTTATAAAACACACCCAAACAATACCCAAAAGGTTGTACATGAAAAACACCCAATTTTGAGCTAAAATGAAACTATAAAAACAAATGTTTTACCAAATCCAACATAAACAGTTCCCGCACCACACGAAGAATATTAGAAACATTCATAATAAGTAATTAAAGAAAACTAACTCATCTAGAAATGATTACACATGGAATCACCTACTTTTTATGCTGAAACCCTCAAAACATGGTGCGAAACATCAAACACACCACCACCGCACCTCAAGGAATATAAATCCAGCCCTATACCATAATATTTGACCAAAAAGACACCAAATAAAACCCTAGTTTCTAACATCAACTTCTAGACATGAGGAACTTGATGAAAGGGTGAAAGAAACCCCAAGGAAGGGGAAGAAATCAAGGAAAGAAACACTTACTTGAAACATCTTGAATCAAACGAACCAAATACACCACAATTTGAATCTCCAAGCAACCAAACCTGATATGAAGGCTCTAATGGGGATGATAAGGTAATGTGGGGACTTAAATGGGGGAAATAGAGCAGAAATTGAAGGAGTTATGAAAGAAACGATTTACCTCTTCAAATCTGGACGATTTGATAAATCCAGAGAAGTTTCGTCCAAATTTGGGATACAAATGAGCTCCAAACCAGCGAAATAGATATTGGGGGTGATCCTTAGGTTATTGGCTTTGATTAGGAGGTATAATAACAGAATAATAGTAAATATGGAATGAGATATTAAAATATTAACAATAAAACTTAAAGCAGGAAATGGGCTTTCGAGCTGGCCCAAAACCTTAATAAAAAACCTAAATCCCTCATGATTATGGATTTTTATGAGGCCCAAAGGGATATGGTAATTTAAATATATCAGGTTATTCCAATTGGGAAGTGTAATGGGTATTAAATAGTAAAAATTGAAGGATTTATATAATAAAATAAATTTGTTTTTAAATATGGAATTGGGCTCACGGTTTGGCCCAAATTTTCAAAACCCACCATTTTCACCGAAATGAGTGGTAAACCCCCAAAAAAATCAGGAATAGAAATTAAATGAAAAATTAATTTAAAAAAAGTCATGGGTGTAACAAAATATGTTTTAGTTGTTCCTTTTCACAATAAATATCTTTGTGTAACTATTACATGTTTCAGATACACTATATTCTCTACAGTTTGAGCTACAAGAATGAGTGAGGTATCTGCCTATTTATAAATATGGTCGAACCTTTGTGAAAAAACCTTATGTGCCTTCAAATATGTGCACAAATTTCCTTATTCACTAAACTTTAATGATTTAACATCTTCTTTATCATGCAATTCACCACCTTCATGCAACTGCATCTCTATTTAATAAGTTCACATAATTGTCCCTATGTCATGCAACTCTGAATTCATGGAGTTTTAAAACTTATGTGAAAAACTATCCTTTTACATATTTTGATTTCAAAGCCTCAAATATTAACTTTCAATAAATGTTTTGAGACATATTCACCCTTCTTCATAATTTTTACATTTACAAAAAAATCATTATTTTCCAAAAAAAAAACCTTTTCATTCCTCTAGAAGTTTTCGACCCAAAAAATTATCAAACACTAGGAAAAAATGGAACCTTATACGTGAAATATTTTGTGCCACTTCCAATTCTTGCATACCTATTTATTGAACATTTTCCAATATTTTTCAATATACCTAGTCAATAATCACACTGGAATAAAAAATCAACCTACTTTTCCAACACAGTTAACCAAAAAACATTACAAAGTCACCTTGTGGGATTTTTTTCTCAACAATCTATCCCTATTGGTTTATTTAAAACTATTCACATTTTGATGACACTTTAAAGATTTATTTTCCAATGTGTTTAAAATATGTGGCACTCTTTCATCTTTAATCAAAATTTACTTCTTAAAATTCCAAATAGCGATCAAATATTTACTTAGCACATACTCCATGCCCACATGAGTCTTGCTCAGTGTGAGAACCAAGAGTGGAATGAAAATTTCATCAATAAATCACTTCATTATTAATACCACTTGATAACCCTTTATTGATACCAATTTTAACACTACATATGGAACTCAATAATACAACATTTTTCATCCCCATATTGTAAACTGTTGTCATTATGAAGTTGTCTCATGATTTATATTCATTAAAATGACTACTTCAGCATTTTCAGATTTAAAAACCCCCGTACCTTGTTGCTCCCTCCTACTCCTCCTGTCAGCTTATCCCCCATTATTGATTAAGAAAATTTCTCACCCTTTGTTATTGAACCCTAAGGTAAATCTTTTATAGCTATAACATGGTAAAGAACACATATCAGCACATAGTAAAATCCATACCAAGCCTCAAGGAGAGGTGGTCACACATCCACACTCGTTCATGTGTGGGCATTTGAATAAACACAAAGAGCTAGTCAATGTCATTAAAATGCTTATTTGGTTAAGGCTATTTTAAAAATATCAACAACATGTAGTTATATAGGCACATACTGCAACTTCACATGCTCATGCTCCACCTTCACCTTAATAAAATGATGCTTGATTTTAATGTGCTTTATCCATGAGAAATGGAATAGATTTTTTCTAATATTTATAGGACTTGAATTATCAAAATGGATTTCAATCATTGATTTTTCTTCAACTCCCATATTTTCAATTTATTTCTTTATCCACAATATCTGTATACAATCTTGAGTTTCTATAATATATTCAGTTTCTAGATTTCTAAATGAAATGAAATCTTGTTTTGTACTTAGCCAAGAAATACACAACCCACCAAGATATAATGCACCACATAATGTTGATTTTTTATCATCTACTAAACTAGAATTATATTTATCTTTGTAATCCAATAACTCTTTTTTATATTTTCATTATACAGAAAACTGAAATCCATCATCCCATTAATATACCAATGTATTAATTTCACTATAAGTAAGTCTATTTCCTAGGGATTTCTTTGATACATAACTACTTGACATGTATCAAAAACAATATTAGGTTGTGTCCCTATTAAGTAAAATAGAATACCAATGATCTACCTATATTGTATGAAATTAACTTCTTTAGCTTCATCATATCATGATAGTTTCATTTGGGTAGCCACCAGAGTTGTCATTTACTTGGAATTTTTTATTAAAAACCTTCACAAGACCCCTTTGGAATATTTTGATACATAAATGAGTGTCATTTATTCCTTGAATCACCTTTAAACTAGGGAAGAATGTCAGTTTTCCTATTATTTACATTTTGAACCCACTTTTCATGAATTCTATGAACTTCTTTCACTGTGTTTCGTCAGATCCACCAAAGATTGTTCCGTCAACATATAAAAGTACCATCATCCTTCCATCACTCTCATTTTTGACATAGATATTACAATCAACTCCATTATGATGATAACTAAGCTTATTCAAATATAGATAAAGTCTTTAATACCACACTCTTGATGCCTTATTTAATCCATATAAGTCCTTCTTCAATCGTAAAAATTTTCTATCATCTTCATGAATGAGAAAACCATATGGTTGTCAAATATATACTTCCTCTTATAGAACCCCATTAAGAAATGTCAACTAGACCTCCAACTTAAAAACATTGAACCTTCATTACACTATTATGGCTAATAATAGGTGAATTGTATGAGTTTGTAATAGGTGAAAATGTTTCATTAATATTGATTCCCTCAATCTAGGAGTATCCCTTAAACAATAGTCATGTTTTTCTTCAAATAACCAAACCATCTTCATTCAGTTTTTTTGGGAAGAACCATTTGGTCCTGATGAAATTCTTATCTATCAGTCTCAAAATAATATATCATTTATGATTCTTCTCAATTTGGTTCAGCTCTTCATTCATAGCCTGAACCCAATTCTCATCTCCAGCCACTTCTTCAAAACATTTAAGCTCTAACTAAGATAGGAAGGATGTCAGCTGTAAATAATTCATTCTACACATTTGAACTGGAACTTCCTAATCACTGATAATGTTTTTCCTATCAATTTAAGGTCAAATATTCATCTTTAAAGAAGATCCATATTTAACTTTATTCTACTCATCATCAGTATCTTATCCTGAATTAGTATTTTCCACTTCTAATCCCACTGATTTTCTTACCTCCTCATCACTTTCATTAGGGAATTGTTCACTATGTTGTTTGATATTATGTCCACTCTCTAATACAGTGACATCATTTCATTCAATTAGTTTTTTTAGTCACCTGTTAATTAATTTATATGCTTTTCTTTTCCCTGAGTAGCCAAGGAATATCTCCTCATATCCATGAGACTCAATATTTCTGCATTTCTCCTTATTGAGAATAAAACAATCACTTCCATAGATTCAAAAGTATTTCCATGTTGGGTTATTTTCACACTATGTCTCTTATGGAGTCTCTTCTTATTTGGAAAACAATAAAGACTTATTTGATATGTATACTAATGTCAACAATGATTCCATAAAAAATTTCTTTGGTAAGTACTTATCAATAATCATTGTTATATCCATGTTGTTTATGATTCAATTTCTCCTCTCAACCACTCAATTTTTTGAGGAGTTCTCACTACCAAAACTGGATGAATTATCCCATGTTTCTTGAGATACTCATCTACTTGGATGTTTGTGAATTATATACTATTATCAGTTTGAAACATCATAATATTATATTCAATCATCCTTTTATCTTCCCTCTAATGTTGTGTTATCCAACTAAACACTTCAAATTTGTGGAAAACAAAAACTATTCATGTTATCCTACGGAAATCATCAATGAAAAGAACATTATACCTATTCTGGTAAATGGATCTTGTTGAGATGGGTCAATATACATCTACATGCATCAATTTATGTACTCTAGTTGGATTTTTTTTCTTTTTCCTTGTATGAATTTTGGCACATCTTCCCTTTCTCAAAAGTATCACATGTGTGAGTTTGATCATGTGATATCTTGGGGAGGTCTCGATTTGTGTAACATTTGAATATATCCTAAAAGTATTTTTGGAATATGTGTTCAATCCATTTATTTCACTACCTATTTTATTCCTCTTTGGATATAAAGCATATATCCTCTTCTATAATCATAAGGTAGGGATTTCACATCATGAGCTTTACTTGTAAAATGACCATATCATCTTTTTCATTGATGATACAAAACTTCTTGGTAAATCATATAGAATGACCTAACTCACAAAACTGAATAACAATTACAAAGTTTTGACTGAGACCTTTGATAACCAAGAAATAAGTATGTCTCATATATTTTCCCAAAAATTTGGATTTTTCCATACTGATAATCTTTAGACCTTCATCATTTCCAAATTTGATAATAGATTCCTTGTCATATTTTATTCCTACAACAAGATCCTAATTTCTCATCATATGAGATGTGAATCCACTATCAAGGACCCATACACCATCATGGTCTAATGCTTTTAGATAAATATATGTTTCCACTGCTTTTTCATATCTTTTATTTTTTATCCACATTATTGAATCCATACCAATTATGGATTGATATACTTAATATTCCTCATAGTATGATGGAATAACTTCATCTTGCAGAGTTGAAAATATATTTTTGGTTTTCATCTCATTTGATGATTCTATGAGAAGTGATTTATGACCACTTTGGGTCTACTTCGGCACATTCCTCTACATTGTTGATGAGAAATATCTTCCAGTGTGTCTGAATCCTTCACACCATAAATAGTGACCATAAAAATAATTATTTTAATGTTTAAATATATGTGTAATCATTTTCTTCTCTTTTTCCCTTCCATGCCTTCTAGATATGGAACATAAATTTTGGGAATATCGCATCTTTTCACGAAAATAACACCATATACTAGGTGAATTTTAGTGATTCATTATTTTAGGGATGGTTATTAATTGTATTCTCTGAACCATATGATTCTGACTTTTACCCAAATCAATTTTCAACCTCATAGTGGGAACTTGTTGTCTAATATAAATTATTAAATATTTTTTTAATCAATCCCCATGACAGCCATGTCATTTGGATAAGACTATTGCATCTGTTTTCTTGGAACTATATGCTCTACTTATATATTTTCTATCTTCTGAGTTATCTAATTTTCAGATTTCGTATTAGGAGTCAAGAGTCTCCCCTTTTCTTCTAATTTTATTCATAGGCCAAAATTTCCTCTTCAAGTTCTCTGATATGTTTGATTTTATCTTTTTTCTATGTTAGTCAAACCATAGATCATACTTTTTTTCTTCAACTTTGAGCTTGAAATCAACGAACGCTTATGAGTTATCTGGCATTTAAGACTTAAGATTTTGAATTTCGTCCTTCAATTAAGACTTTTATTCTTTTTATTACTACATATATATTTTTTATCATGAACCACTTTTTTATATTTCTTCATTTTCTCTCTCCAAACATATATCTTCTAAAGATTGGATACTAATTTAGCATAGATATCAACCCTTCCTTCAAATTCTGCATCATCATTATTGCTTTCTTCCCTTTTCTGGGAGTTACCTAAAACTTCTAAAATATCATTTTCTCTATAATCCTTGAATTTCTCCATCTCTTAAGCCTTAAAATATTCTAAACTGGCATTTTCTTGTGAAATGTGATTCTTCATTTTAAATAAGTTTCTATAAAAAAACTCTTACCTTTCACATAGGCTGAAGACTTATTCAAGCTAATTTTAACTTCATCTTCATAATTATCTCAATACTTCTTGGGTAACCTTGCTGTAAGATGTCCAACCTTTTCACATCAAAATAATGCGAGTGGAAGTTTCCCTTTGAACTTTCCTTTTCTAATTCTTAGATTTTAGGGTTTGAATGATATGACCTCATTTGTCTCTCCTTTTTCCTTTCTATCTTCAATAGATATCTTCTTCATGGTCTTGAATTCCACATCTTTGGAATTCCTTTTTCCGTAGGCTTATTATCATCATTTCTCATCTTTTATGCGATAAGAGTACTATGTAAACTATACATTGTCATATCCTTTGGATATTTATATTACAGTATAAAGACTTTCATATTGAACCAAGGTGGAAGTCCTCTCAAGATATACTTAAAAGTATTTACATATTTAATAATTTCTCTGAGATCATGCATGTATTCCACAAAATCATTCACCTAGTAAAAGAATGCATTTACAGAATCATTAGGGTGCATTCTCAGGTTCAAATATTTTTTACACTGAACCTATAATTTTTATTCTCTAACATTTTAATCAACTTCATATATATTTAACATATTTTCCCACATTACATTAGTTGACTTACATGACATCAAAGTCCTGTAAATTGTGTAATATATTGATTATCCTAAGGCATTGATTCTTTTGGAATAAGAATCCAATTATCTTGAGTCTTCTTCTGATAAAAATCCACTATCCAAACTAGCTTAAATACCATAAATAACATCTATAAATACATCCATACCTAATGATAAAAAGTAGTTTTGAATCTGATTCATCAACAACTGAAAAAAATTTCCCACAAATATTGCAATCCATTTGTGATTAAATACCTCTATTGAAGCCACTAAGAGAAAAACACTAATTTTAAACTTTCTCACTAATAACAATTGTTATCCCGGATAGGTTAAATACCCAGAGAGGGGAGTGAGTCAGGGCATGACAGATTAAAATAATTATCCCTTATAAATATTGTTTCATCTTTAAACAAAACTCTCTTCTCTATCCTTCCCATGGAAAAATATAAATATAGATTATAACATGAAAAGGACAAAAAAATTAATTGGTCCACCCTCACTAGGATATTTCCAAGTTGAATATATCAAAAAATGTGCCAATATACCAAATACACTAAAGTGAATTGTTGTTACAAGGTTTATATTTTGCTCATATTCCCTATGGTATTACAACTAATCACAATTTGAGATCTCAATTCTCCCTAAACTAAAGTGTTATCAATGCTCCTTCAGAATATTCTTATTTTGATAACCAAAATCAACATTATATACACCTCATTTGGTGCATCATGAAGCTATAATTTCATTGACATGATGAATACCTCTTTACCACAAAAATTCTATGTAAATCCTTATAGGTTCAAACAATTTTGGATTTTGAGAAACCAGTATATGACTTGTACGCAACTCTTCCAACTTTAGTGAAAATTTTATATTCATCACAAAATTATCAACTTTCCCAAAAAATTTGTATTTTCATAGAACACACTTGTTCATATATAAATAATTCATTTTTTTATGAAACTGATGTTTGTATTGTTACTTTTCATAAGAAATAGATTCATTCAACTATTACATGATTCAGAGACCTGATATTTTCTATGGGTTGAGCTATAAAAATGAGCGGGGTATCCACCTATTTATTGATGTGGATGAACCTTCACGCAAGCACGTTGAATGCCTTAAACTATGTGTGAAACTTTCCTTATGTTCTAAAATTCAACAATTTAACATTTCTTTTTAAACAAATTTCACCACCTTTATAAAACTGCATCTCTATTTCATAGTCTCATGCAACTGTCCTTGTGTCATGAAACTATGAATTCCATGAATTTTCAAATCTTGAAAGAAACACTATCATTTTCCTTATTTTGATGTGATGGAACCAAATCCTCACTTGTTATAATTTTTTTGAAACACCTTCACCCTTTCACACAACTTTTATATTTATGTGAAAATCCTTTCTTTTCCAAAAAAAACACCTTTTTCCTTCCTCCATATTTTTGGACCCGAAAATTTAGAAAACATGGGGAAATGATGCCACCTTGTACACAAAACATTCATCATCACTTATAGTTATTCCATACCTTTTTCTTGAAGCTTTATCAATATTTTTCAACATTCCTAATCAACATCCACATAGGAAATTACACAACTGAAACTGTCCACTTACTTTGTCAACAAACACAAACAAACCAAAAGCACTACAAAGTCACCTTATGGAATTTTTCCCTAAATTTTTTTCTCTATTTTTCTTGTGATGTGATGTTTTTACCATTCTATGTTATTATATGTGTTGTTTTCCTTTATGTGTGATGTTTAATAAAACCCCTGACATATGAAAATGGGATGACCTTTTTCCTAATCGAGATACATTATACTATGATGCGATCAAAACTATGTACAAGAGTTAGTTCTTCCCAGAGTGGATAGTATATTAACATGGAGGATGGTATTATCTAAATTTTGTTCTCAATTTGGTGTTATATGTAGGTTGGGGAAGTGGTTGGTTTCATATATATAGAGGTTAGTGTGGTTATATGGAAATGTGGTGGTTGTGGATAGTATTGGATGATGCATTGGTATTCCTGATGAGAGGTGGTGATTTGGTTGTGTAGTGTGTTTTGTGGGTTTTTTTGGTTGGCATGTTTGGCTAGTGGCATCATTGAGGAGTAATGAGATCTTTGAGAGGTATCTTGTGGGGTGGTTGTTCATAACCCTTTCCTTTTAGGCTTGGTTTTGGATTCTTGAGGGTGATAATCATTTGAGAGGTATGTAATTTAATGGTATGTGCCTTATAAGTCCATTAATTTTATAATTTTGGGTGTTATAGGTGTTTTATAGGATGGTATACTATTTTTCGTGGTGTTTGGATGTGTGGGAGAGAAACTATAGGATATTCATATCATGAATGATTTACACAATATGAATTAGTGATTTGAGGCTCCTAAATCCTGTGAATCATGGATTTTGTTCAGCTAAGGTGTGAAGAAATAAATGGATTCACATCATGAAATGTTAATTCATGGAATGTAATTAATTCTAGCTAATGTGAACTGAATTTCGTAAGATGTTTTAAAAATGTTAATTCACATCATAAATGTGTTACACAATGTGAAAGTGTCAGGTTCTGGGTTATTTTATAACCCTTTTGGCTGTTTTTCTTTCATACGGTCATACCTCTCTCTATCATTTTAGACAAAACCTAGGAACCCAGGGGATAGTTTCTATCTATATTCTTCTTGGTTTTGATCCTTGGGTTCTAATGGATTCCCATTGGAGATCTGTACAGAGTTCTCCTCTCTTTCCCATGGGTTTCATTTCATTATTCTTTAGAGATCTATTGTAGTGGTCAAATTTTGGTTTGGGTGTGTGTATGGGTTGTATTTTTGACAACCCTTTGGTGTAGTGTAGGTTGATCTATGAGTTCCTTATGTGACAATGGTTTTTAGGAAATTTCTTCTTCACCCTATGGTGTATAGTGAGATCAGAAATCTTCCTTGAGGTATGGGATCCTCGTTCACACCTATTTATATGCTATGTTTGAGATATTCATGTTTTTTCTTACCTTTGGATAAATAGTAAGGGTAAATTTAAAGATATAATTAATCATCATGTTAAAAATGATGGTAATGGGGAGTTATTTCATGATTTACTAATTTGATATATGTTGTTCATGTTATTGTAGATGCCTTTTTTCAATTCTTAAAATAATTTCTATTGGGGGACTTTTTTGAAATGTAGTTATTATGTTGTAATGACCCTTGTTGTGTTGTTGTGTGATCACACCACCAATAAATGGTTAAAGAACATAAATTTTGCTAATAATTGGTTTCCCCTAGACATCTATTTTGTGTGATAATACTGATGATAAATAAGGAAGATGTGTGATAATTCCACTAAATAATTATGGAATTTGGTTTGTGTTTTACTTATGTGTTTTTGCTTTCTATGTTTTCCCTAAATGGTTAGGGACATTGTGGGGGTGATGTTAGTGATCGGATGGGTTGTATAGTACATGGGGCACTGACTAAGTTCTTAGTTGGCATGGATTGAATGTGGAAAATTTTGTGATGTGGTGAAATGGTTGTGGTGTAGTTGTTGTGGCGTAGTGGTTGTGGCATATTTTTTTAGCACATTGGTTATATCGCATTGGTTTTGGTACAATGGTTGTGGAATAGTGGTTATGGTGTAGCTTTTGTAGTTCGGTGGTTTGGAATAGCTTTTATGGTGCAATAGTTATGGTGGAGTGGTTGTGGCACATTGGTTGTGCCAAAGTGGTTGTGGTGCATTGGTTGTGGTGCAGTGGTTGTGGAATAGTGGATTTACTTTGGCATGTGGTGATATCATTTCATGACAGTTGGGATGAGTGGTTGATATGGGGATATGGCTAGGTCTATGTGATGCGATAATAATGGTGTATGTGTGGTTTTGTGGAGGTGGTTGTGTATATTTTCCCAGTTTAGTGTGGCATGATTGAGATATTTTCCTGATTATCTACGGGATGAACTATGATGATAAATTAAACAAAATCAGTTGGTATATAAATGGGATGGACTAATAAAGGATGTGTGGTAATTTTCTAACTGAATTGAATAAATGAATGATTATTTTAATGTGAAATGAAATGGAAAATGAACAAATGTAGAAAAACCTATAACTAAATGTGGGAAATATTGTGTGGTTTGTGTGGTGGTTGTGTGGTGTTGTATATAGTGGTGGAATTGGTTGAGATAGTTGATGTGTAGTATGTGGTGGTGATTTGTTGTGTGCTATTTTTGTTGATGTCAAACTATAGGTTGAGTATTGTGTGCTATATATATGTCATTTATGTTTGTGTTATTTTATATGTGCCACACCCAAGTTGGATAACCTTACCAACGCTTAGAGGTGCTAAGTTTTGGGTGTTTTCCCCATCATCTAGGATGGTGGTGATATAGATAGCTATCTACCCTCTATCCCCTACCCTTCCTTTAGCAGTAGTGATATGGGTTGGTGTTGGAGATTTCCTAGTGGTGATGTTTTTCCCAGGTGTTTATGAGAATAATTTGGTGCGATGTGATGTGTTGGCCTGAGTGTCTATGGGAAATATTTGATGTGTTGTGATTTGATATGTGGTGGGGGTTGTGAATGTTTGTAAGAGGGAACGAGGTTGATTTCATTCGTATTCATGATACCCTATGACTCTGGTTTATAATGTGATGTGATGTGATGTGTATCCTAGGTGTCTGTAGGTAGGATATAATGTGTTGTTTAGCCCAGGTGTCTATGGGATGGGTGTGATGTGATGTGATGTGATATGTGTGGAAGTTATGGTAGCACAATATATTCTATGTGAGGCGTGAGACTGTAAAATCAGTGGAGAAGCAACATCAGGGTGCCTTCTTTATTATGATCTCGATGTTATATTTTTATATTGGATTCATGATTTCGTGAGAAATCCATGGCAAAGTTGGTTTTGGTTAGATGATCTTTATAGGAGATTTTTGTTTTTGTTGTTTGTTCACTAGCACATTAGCACGCTCTTTTCACATTTATACTTATGGCCTTAGTTATGCCCCTACTAAGTATACCTTTTATTCTCACCCTATGTATATAAACTATTCTTCAGGTTTCTAGGAGGATTTTTGGGATTGATATGGACATTAATAGTTAGGTTGGATATTTTGTTGAGTCACTGTCATAGAATTTCCTTTTTCGTATTTACTTTGGACACCTTTTCTATATATCATTTTTACTTTATTCATCCATTGTGGTATGATTTTTGGTTTTCCTTTTTATTGTCTGTTGGAGTTGTTTGGTGGTTGTTTATCCAATATCCTGTTTATGTTTCTCTTATAGAGAGTAACGCTACCCATACTGTGATATTTTTATACCCTCGGTGATTGTCTCCAACTCAGGGTATACTATTGGTAGGACTCAGGGGGCATCATATATCTCTCCTCATTATAGTATCTTTAGCAATAGGGGTTCATGAAACCTTAACTCACCATATATTTATAGATTTATGGTCATTGAATTTTCTATATCATTTAATTTATTTTGATAAATGATCTCTATCACTCTCTTTAATTATTTAAAATTTTATTCCATGTCCATGTTTTCATTTCCTACCAATGTTCTCTTACTTGGAAACCTATTAATATGTTATTTTGGATGATATTCATAATTCTCTTTCTCTCTTATCAATACAATGTTTTATTGACCCTTTTTACAATATGTATTTCCAAATAAGGTATTTTCAAATGTCAACCCCCCAATTATTTAGATCATTATTAAATTGTGATGATAAAATTTATTTAAGGATATTATAATGTAACACACTGATACTTTATGTTAAATTTCATTTTAAATAAATTAAATCTCTTTGATAACTTGCAATGCACAAAACACTGGGTTTGAACGAAACGTAATAATTTATTAAAATATTATTTAAACATGACCATTATAACATAGAAATTAAGTTGGAAGGTATTAATAGTACTAGTTAAATTATAAAAATTATTGTTATCTATTGATTAGAAATAAAATAATAATAATTTGAAAGAAAAAAATGTTCTCTGAAAAACTGTATTTTCCTAAAAGGCGGTTTACACGCTCTTTGCACAAATAATTTAAAATTAATTTTTACCAATTTTTAATTAATTATTTAATAAAATGATATTAATTTTTGAAATTATAATACAAAAATTATATTATGGTTATTTTTTTGTATTTTTTTGAAATGTTTCATTTTTCGATTAATAGTGAAAATACATATTTTTATTAAAAACTACCTTTTTGTTTAATTTTTTACAAAGTTAAATTATTTTTAAAATTATTTTTAAAGTAAAATAAGTTAAATTATATTACAATAAATACAATTTAGGTTAGTGAAATCAATTTAATATAGATTTTGGATATTAAAACCTTTTATACTTATGCAAGTTTTCTCTTTAAAAACCCACCTTTTCATCGCATCAACGAGTATACTTTTAAATTGAATTTTTCTACTTATATGAATTTAATTTTTAAAAATGGATTCCATATTTGAAATAAAAAACATATTATTTAATAATTTAAATTAAATTTTTGACCATAATTAATAGTGAAAACTGTAAAAATTAATTATTGTGGTTAAGGTAAAAATGAGTTTACTATGATGTTAAACTGAGAAGATAAGGGTTAAAAATTGATATAGACTTGTTCAAAAACCATTTTATGGCCACGTTTAAAACTTATAACATATAAGGTTTGATAATTACCAAGTTTGGAGTATTTTTATGATATAAATGTGGGTATCACTTTATATTTTCAAACATTTCATGTGTATATATTCCCCTGCTTATAAATTGCCACCCCCTATCCTCACCTCTTCACACTTAAACATACCTTTGGTTCATCCAATACCTACCCAAATAAAATCCTTAATCCCCTAAAAACATTCTATATCCCTTTCTTTGATCATAAATTTATCCTAATAAGGCTTTAGGTATAAAGCAAAAGAGGTGCTCTGAAGAAAAGGTAAAATTATTAAACGTGTGTATTTGTTTTATTTATTCTTAAAACTCCTTAAATAATTATTAAAATATGATAATATAATAAAAACATATATCTAATATATAATTATATGTTATTATGTTAATCTTATAAACTACATCTATCTCCACTTACATCAAATGGGAAACTAAAAAATCAATCGTGTGTAGGGCGGACTACCGCCTCACGAACTGATGTAATTTTTTTTCCATAACCACATTTTAAGGTTGTATATAATTACATATTTAAAATATTTATATGATATTTATGACATTATTATACTTATTTAATTTTTATATCACCTATAACTTCTTACTTTTCATTTTGTGGGGGATACAATAACGTCGCTTGTGTTTATGGTGGATTACCTCCTCACAAAGCGATGAGATTCCCTTTTCACTTACGCTTTACATGAAAGGAGATAAGGATAAAGTTAATGAATATATATAATATTTAATATATAACAATATTTATAGAAATATAATATCACATATAAATTATTACCTTTCAGTCCATTGGAAAACAATAATGTCATTCATTCATATGTGTGGACTACCGCCCCCACATAACAATGTGAAATGTTTTTCATTTTATATTTAAATATATATTAGTTAGGATGTATTTGATTAATATAAATTATATATATTAAATAATAATAATTCTATAAATATAAATTAATATTTATTTACCTTTTGTTATATTCATCGAGAAAAAAATGGAAACAGCGCTCATGCGTACTTACTATCTACCGTCTCCATGAATAGTGTAATCTATTTTCTAAATCTAACTTTAATAGATTACTTTAAATAAATATATAATGAATATATATGATATTTAAATTATTTTTAACATTCTGAACATCATGCAACATGGTCAAATTAAATGGACCCAAATCGCCTACGTAAAACATACATGAAGGACGAAGCAATTATCACCCAAAATAGTAATTTTAACAAATAATTGTTAATAAATGGGTGATAAAATACTATAATTAAATTGGTATGATATATATGACTATAGTTTTATAATAAATACATATTAAAACTATATTTATTATATATGAGGTTCATACACATATGAATGAAGTCCAACCTGAGTTAAGGGTTTCTCATCTCACTTTTACTTCTATGAGACATAAGCCATATCCACAACTCATTCATTTGTGTCGTGTATATACTAACCCTTTGATATGTAATATCATGAACATATTTATATTAATTTTATTTAAAGTTTTATTTTAAGATTGTTTATTTTATGTGATGTATGATTCAGAAGTTACCAAAGTGGTAAGAGTTTATTTCAAAATCTCATCATTATTCAGGATTATTTTTCTTTATGTCTTCCTTGGGGGAATTATTTTATATTTTTATATTAAAATAAATATATTTTACTCTATTATAGTAATTAATTAATATTTTTAATTAATAGTACCATTTCTCCACTCTTTGGTACTTAAAATGATTGAGAAAATGGTTTTAAAAAAATACCACTTTATTTCTCTCTTCGATCGAAAATCCTTTTTCATCAAAATCCATATTTTCTATAAAAATTTTCAAAACTGCGTTCAAATTTTTTCAAATGATTTATTAAATAAATTTTTATCCATTGTTAATTTTTATAAAAAAAATTAAAGGAATCTTCATGCTTTTTTTCAAACAATACATGTTTAGATTTTACCGAAAATATGAAAGGAATCTTTGACTTAACATGTACAACATGTACGGAATTTTCTTCTATCATGAGCACTCAATTTTTTAAATATTATTTAACAAGTTTTTAAAATTTTATTTTAAAATAAAATTATTTTAAAATTTTTTTGTGGAATTTTTTTAAAATATTTTCTAAGTGAAATTGTAATTTTTTTAAAAAAATAATGGAATTTTTATGGAATTTTTATCAATCAATGAAATCAATCCTTTATTGTACATATGATAAAATGGGTATATACTCTATTTATATAATATTTATTATTTATTTTTATGGTTTATGATCATTCTTATTGAGTGTAACAGACCAACCTGGTTTAACCAAACCAATCACCCAAGTCGGTTATCACACTGTGAGGTGAAAAAAGACAACATAAAAAAGTTTTGAATACGACAAAACCAAAAATAAAACCATAGTAAAAATTTGGAAGAAAAAAGAATAAATACATACATATAAATCAATCCAAATATGATCAACCAATAATCATGAATCAGAAAAAACCAACAAGTCTCCATGTGACAACCCATCACCTCCAAACCACCCTGCTATGAAGGCAAAAATGAAAGGACATGCTGACATGATTCAAGGTTCCCTTCCCTTTAGCTATATTATACAAAAAAAATATAAAACCACCTCAATGAAAAATTAGGTTGTGATTAAATATCCTAGTAGGATACCACCACAGAGTCTATACAAGGTCAAATATCAAGAATGTAACAGTTTTAGCTTTTAAAACAAAAGAGTTTTACAAATCATTTTAATAAATCCAATCCATTTTTAAATTATTTTACCCATTGTTTTTTCATAAAAGCCTGTAATATTTTCAATATATAAATATGAAAAGTATAATTTATAAAATATTAAATCATTTCCATGTATTATAAGGTAATAAATTAAGAACATATACATGAAACACCACCATGCAATCTCATGAAATACAACCTCATATAAAAACCTGTGAGAAACAATCCATGATAAAAACCATCATGTGATAAAAAATAAATAAATTACCAAAAACACTATAATTTGGGTAATATACTATATAAAAATATGTACTAGACATAAATTATCCAAAAATAGTCCAAACCTTAGATCCAACTGATATTGAGTCCTTCCATAGTGTTTCAATATCAACAAAACAACCACTAGTAGTGTCACACACACAAAGTTTGCCTATTTCTATTTCTTGATGCACACAAGGTTCCCAATGTTACGAAATTGAAAAAATATATTCCAAATCCATCCTCACAATTGATTAAAAAAATAAATCCAATCCAATCCGCTTCAGTGTTTCAAAAAACCATTTTAGAATAAAAAAATCATTTTAAAACAACCCACTTTAAAAACATTTATCTTTCCATGAAATCCTTTGAAACCATAAATCACTTTTGTTTAATGAACAAAACAAATTAATTTATCAATAATAAAAATCAATTCATCAAATCAACCCATTTTATATAATCACCCACCCCAAAATAGTATAAATCTATCCACCTTCAATAATGGTGATTGGAAACCAAGAGATTGGCCTTTAAAAGATAAGGTGGGACATGAAACTATGAAGGATTATTATAAAACACTATATGATCAAAAATATGAACCATAAACATATAAAACATAGTGTTCATGACTAGAGGAACAAATAATAATAAGAAACTCTTACCTCGATAGGCACAACATAACAACTTATATGACTGATTTCCAAACAAATGATATGGAAGGAGAGGAGATCTATAAAATACCATAGGGTGAGATGTGGGTCAAGAGAGGGATGATTCATGAAAAATGAGAGAATAAAAAATTGTATGCTAACCTAAAAACCAATAATTAATATTTATACAACATGTAATCCTTTTACTCTATTTGAATTACACGAAGGTTTAAAACACTGAAAACACATCACCTTGGTATAAAAAACCTCTTTTGTCCATTACATTTCATGAACTCGAAATATATAGTGTGAAAGCTTCACACCCTATACCAGATTTTTGAATTCATCCTGGTGACCATTACATGGTGTGAAACCCCTTTACATGATGGGTAATCACCCTACAGATAGAAAAATATCCAATTCTCGGCAAAAAAACACCACAGAATGTAGGACATTATCCCGACATGGGGAAACCCCCTCAAATTCATTAACATATTTATACATGGATTCCATTAATTCAAAAATATATAAATCTCTAAAATCTAAATAATTTTCCCCAAAAACGTCTCTCTATCCCTAAGAATCCTGGAAATGAACCCAAAAAAGTATGGTAAACAAATCATGGAAAAGGGAGTATCTAAAATGTGTAATGGGGTGTTAAAATATTCCCACCATAAATGTTTTCTTCCCATAGAAATCCCTTCGATTCCTATTCACAAAAAAAGTGAAGGTTAATATTACATCATCAATAATTCCCTCTCCTACATGTCATGACAATTTTGTTCACACTTCCATAGTACCCAGACCAGATGAATCATTTTACCATGGAATACCTTCTATTGGTGATCCATAATATGAACTGGCTACCCAGCCATAGTGGTGTTGGTCTCAAGATCACCATCCTCTCATCCAATCACATATGAAGGATCTGATACATAACTCCTTAGCTAGGAAACATGAAATACATTATGTATATAAGTCAAACTGGATGGAAATTACAACCAATAGTCCACATTTCTTAGTTATCCAATGATCTAAAAGGGTCCCACAAACCTTGGTGCCACCTTACCCTTCTTACCCAGCCGATTATGTCCCAGGCGAAGTGAAACTCTAAGAAAAACCTGATCAGCAACCTCAAACTCTAGTAGATGATAATAAGGGGCGACATAAGATTTATGATGACTTTATGTCATGATCAATATCTTATGGATCAACTGCACCCTAATTATCATATCCTGAACAAGACTCAACCCAACCAAAGACCTCTCTCCCAACTCTTCCTAGAAAAATGAAGAACTACATGGCCTCCCATAAGAAGCCTCAAAGGGAACCATCTTTATCAAAACCTGATAAATATTATTATAGGAAAAATTTTCCAAAGGAAAATGTTTTTCACGATATCCTACAAAATCAACCACAAAGTCCCGAAGTATATCCTAAAGAACCTTGATTTACCTATCTGTCTATCTATTCTTTTGTAGATGATAAGTAATGATCAATCTAATCTAGGAACACATCTCCTAATAAAAATCATTACAAAACCTAGATGTGAACCTCAAGTCCATTTTAGATACAACTATAGAGGTAACCCCATGAAGTCTAATAATCTCTCAAACATATAAGTCCCTAAGATATTCCACCTTCATCATCTCATTGATAGGGATAAAATGAACCGATTTCATGATTTGATCAATGATCACCCATATCATATCCTCAAATCTAGGATTATGTGGGAAAATGATAAAAAAACCATGAAAATATCATCCTACTCTCATGCGAAAACAAGTAAAGTTTGAAAAAAACCCACAGGTCTCCAGTGTTCCACCATAATTCTCTAACAAGTCTGATACCATGATACAAAATCTGTAATTAACCATCTCACCACCTTCCACTAATACCAACTATAAAATAATGATACATCTGGGTTGACCTAGGGTTAATGTACCAACAAGGTCGGGGTCCACTATCCATAAACTCCTGCCTCAAGTAAAACAGAATAACCAACCAACTATATAAGAAAAAAAGTGTTATTGGGGGATCGAGACTACCCACCTGAGGTCTCCCCACCATAAAGGATTTTACCCATTTGTTGGAACTCAGTGTATTTCACCTACTCAAGATGAGCTCACTCATAAAAATATGATTCATTTTTCATCGAAGCTAAGAACTCTTATCCACCTACCTCTTTTACCCCAATCTTATCTCAACAAAGAAACTTGTTAGATACCACTCTTTAGCAGATTCTTTAATGGATTATGTCTGTAATTTTATACTCATTGAATTGGAAACAAAATTTCCCTTCCTAGGAGTTTAAGAAATATCAAAATCAAAATTCTAAAGGTATTCAACCCAACTTCTCTATTTCAAGTTTATATCCCTCTAAGAAAAAATATATTTTAGGATCTTATGATCATAATACATTGTAAACCTCTCCCAAAAGAGGAAGTGTTTCCATATATTGAGTACATTCATAACTGCTGCTAACTCAAGATCATGGGTAGGGTAGTTATTCTAATGAGGGAATAACTGGAATGAGTTATAGGCCACCACATATTTCCCCTAGATCAAGACACATCCCAAACCTATACTAGAAGGATTGCAGAAAATATTATAACTAGAACCTAATTTTAAAAGAATCAAAACTAGTACTAAAATTAACCTCCACTCAGGTTTCTCAAATGATCTCTGAAAATTGTCACTCTATTCAAAAATTACACACCTATGGGTTAAATCAGTCATCTAAGATGTGATCTTAGAGAAATCTTGAACAAATCATCTATAGTAACCATATAAACCCAAGAAGTTTCATATCTCAAAAACATGTATGGGTTGGTCCCAAAACATAACTTCCTGTATCATTTGAGGATCCACTGATGCACCCCTCTTAGATATCAAATTATTTACAAATTTAACTTCTTAGATCCAAAACTTTCATTTTTAAATCTTACCATATTGAAGATTTTCTTTCAAAGTTTGAATAATGATATCCAAATGGTCCCAGTGATCCTTCTATGACTTGGAGTACACCAAAATGTCATACATGAACACACACAAAAGAATCCAATAACTGATGAAATATTCAGTTCAATAAATCGATAAATGTTGTAGGATCATTAGTCAGACCGAACGACATGACTAGAAACTCAAGATGATCATACAGTCTCATAAAACTATCTTAGGTATATCCAATTCTCATACTCTCAACTGGTGGTACCCTAACTAAAGGTCAATCTTTGAAAAACAACATGCCCCTCTAAGTTGGTCAAAAAGATCATCGATCCTAGGAAAAAGGATATTTGTTTTTAACAGTCATCTAATTAAACTTTCGATAGTCAATACAACATTTAAGACTCCCATATTCCTTATTAGAAAATAGGATAGGTTAATCCCATGGTGGCATGCTATGATGGATAAATCCTTTATCATCTATGTCCTCAAGATGGACCTTAAGTTCCACCAAATTAGTATGTTACATTTGATAATGTGGAATAGAAATGGGAATTGTACTAGGGAGCAGTTCAATAGAGAACTAGACCTCTCTAAATGGTTGTAAACTTGAAAAAATATTCAGAAATACCTCAGGGTATGAACACACTACTATAGGAAGCTGTCATCTCAAGAAAGGGTCAACTACATCAAGAACAATATTTGACAACTAGCACAATATTAAACTAGTATAAGTAACAACAGGCCCTTACCTTCCCGATATAGAGTCCCACTCACCCAAAAAATATGAGTGAACCCATCAGAAGATAAAAACTAAACTTTGTGTAAATAATAGTTTATTTGGGCCTTAAACCTAATCATATAGTCCATGTAGATAATCAAGTTGAAGATTTCAACATCATGAACTAAAAAAGTACCATACCACCTTGAAGTCGACTATCATCACCCAACATGTGGGTCACTTACAACATTGTTCAAATATCTTTACTAAAGGCATGAAAATATCCAATAAGTACATAATAAGTTCTAAACACAATCGTAGCAGTTTAACCAACTTTTAAATATAAAATAATAAGTATCACCTATATCAAATAATTATATAATCATAGAAGATTAAATAAACATCGTACCTATAACTATAGTCGGCCCTCCTTTTCATTCCTCTAGTGCATACTCCACTGTATAAAGATATCTAGTATCAACTCCTCCCTAAGTTTTCATAGCTATAATAACATCCCCTTTAGCATAAGGATAATACCCACCACAATTCAAAGCATCTATATAAACTTGTGATCCCTTGGTGAAGGTGGATCCTACCTTACTACTCTAGGATATCATGTCACAAAAATGTTTCAGATGACCAGATAGACCACAAAGATGACAAGTCTTGGCAGCATCTAGAAAATTTAGCTTTATATGACCAGGCCTCCCACACTAATAGAAAATAATTTTCTGCTTTCCATATAAAGCCCCTAAAACTAATCCTAAATAAAATTGGAAACCTATCTTCTTTCTTTTTTAGGTAGAAGATACACCTTAGCTAATAACAATACCAACCGAAGCTCTACCCAAACCTATATTCCCAGTTATGTATACCTTAGCTAAACCTTCTTTTCAACTACCTTCACAAAGTTTGGATGACACATTAGATTCTACATCGACCTAATATCAGTCCTCAGTCCCAACTCAATCCTTTGGGCCTTTAGGCACTCATTAGTGATCAACTCTGGTTCTATATGAAAAAGATTAGCCAAATGGGTAGAATACTCCAGATTAGTATGATCTCCCTACTCTGAGGTAAGATTCTCCAATTTATTTTATGCACAAAACATATCAAGGTAAAAATTATAATTGAATATTTTCTTGAAGAAAGCCCAGTTAATATCCATGTGCAACATAGCTTCCACAATATAGTCTCATGATCTCCTTTCCCGGTCCCTTGAGCATGTACATGGAAAAACCTACCTTGGAGTCTTCACGAGTCTTTAAGAAGTTGAAGATCCTCTCAACCTACTCAATCCACTCCTCACATTCCTATGGTATCACCATGGACGATGGGTGGATACTTCTTAGTAAATTCAAAGCTATGATCCACCACACATCCTAAGTTACTCATACCCACTTAACCTAGAGTCTGAATAGTGTCTATTATAGCTTCAAACAAAGAAGTGTCTGCTGGAGGATTATCCTACAGATCCTATCTCACATATTCCTTTCTTGGATTTTGAAGAGTTCTTCTCAGAGGAAATGTCTAATAAACACATGACAATAACAAATTATATCATGAGAACATTCTAAAATCTTATAACCACTTTCATAATTTATACCAATTATTTAAAACAACGAGAATTTAAATAATTATTAATTCTACCAACAAAATACATTTCTTAAAAATGAATAGGTAAATTTAAATAAAATTTCCATACATTTCATTAAAATGACCTCAAAACCCAAGTCTCAGTCCAAGTAAAAATCCCTGACCACACATGGTAACTTGGGTTCAGTCATGGAAGTGATTTGGCAATGCCCCTTTTCCACACTTACTATCTGAATTCCAACAGTACTATCTCATATCTATCAAAGAAAAAAATCCAAACTCATGAAGTTTTAACACACTTTAGGCTAAGTCTACCCTTTGATACCAAATTGTAATAGACTAACTTGGGTCAACCAAACCAATCGCCCAATCCAGCCATCACATAGCGAGTTAAAAAAAGGAAAAAAACACGTCTTCAATATAACAAAACAATATATACAAATAGAGTACAAAATAGAAGAAAAAGGAACAAACAAATCCATAAAAAACAATTCATACATGCTAAACCAAAAATCATGAATTATACAATACTAATAAGTCTCCATGTGACTAACTTTTCCCTCCAAACCACTCTGTTATGAAGGAAAATATGAAAGAGGAAGTCATCATGCTACAAGATTACCTTCCATTTACCTATATCCTACAATACAACATCTAAAACTGTCCAAAAGGAAAATTAGGTTGTGATAATATAGCCCAGTAGGATGCCACTAAAGAGTCTATACAAGGTCTATTATCAAGAATTAAAGAGTTACATCTTCTAAAACAAAATATTTTTAGAATTCATTATCATAAATTCAATCCATTTGTAAATCATTATCCTGATTGGTTTTTTATAAAATCCTTTCATAATCTCAAGATAGAAATATGATAAGCAGAAGTGATAAAACTTTAAAACATGTCCATGCATTAGAAGGTAATCAAGTAAACACATATCCATGAAATACCACCATGTGATGTCATGTGATAAAACCTCATATAAAAACCTGTGAGAAAAAATCATTGATAAAAACTATCATGGGATAAAAAATCCATAAATGACTAAACAGGTTATCATTTGGGCTCTATCCTGTCAGACAATATGTTCTAGACATAAAAGAGATAAAATTTTACATCCTCAATCAAACTGATAAAAAACTATCCAAATAAATAATAAGGATGATATCAATAAAACATATCCTCCACATCGTGTTCTCTACGTGTGGCCATAATTTTAAACTGATTTGGTCGTTGCTGCTTTGACGGTCATCTCCTCTTGATTGGACGCCCTAGAAATGGAAGATCTAGATCATCTATCATATCCTCTTGAGCTCCTATTGGATGGTGTCTCACCCTCACAATGTAAAACCCGAGACTTTTATAATAAATATATTGTTTATATTTTATCTAAATCATCAAAGGAATCTTTCACCACACACAACACTAGCTTGGCTTTATTTACACGCAATCGCGACCTTTCTTGATAGTCAGCGTCGTACGCAATACCGAGTTTCACTAAACAATGATATGCTATTAAAATATTATCAAAACTAGCTGTTATGAATAGTAATAACCACTTTTTGGAATTATGTAATTTTTATTTTTCAAAACGGACTTCATTTTTTAATTCAGAATATCGAAATTAGCCTAGGGTGAAATTTTGGTATTTTCTGAAAACTTTCAATTATTGATGAATAGTGAAAACACTGGGTTACTATTTAAAAACCGACTTTTCATTTAAATAATTATTTATTTTATGTAAATTTATTTTAGGTAAAAATTGATACATAATATCTATATAAGTTCAATGCAATTTATTGAAGTCATTTTATAATAATTTTAGATATATAAAAATTTTATCGAACTTTTCACCGTCTTTCACCCACCTCCTAGGAGAATTTGCAAATTTACATAAAACTTAATTTTACCGCTTCTATGAGTGGAATTTCAAAAATCCGAGAGACACGATTGATTTCAGTAAATAAAATTTGGTTCAATGAGATTAAAATAATTTTTGGTGAATTGTAACTTTTTACTTTTATTTACCACGGTTAAAAGTAAATAGGGTAATTAAGGGTAAAAATGATATTATTATTACCCTAACACATGTCCTAATTCTATTGGATAAGTGTAATTCGACAAAAAACAACCTTAGGAATAAAATATGACCATTTAGGCCCACTTGGATTATATTAGAACATTTATTATTAATTTATTTAAAGAAGGGTTAAAATAGTTAAAATCAAAGTTTAATAAGTAAATAATTTTTAATATAGGGTTATACATAAGATAAATTAGACTATAAATATTCATTAGAAACCTAAAACAATTTCCTACATAATGGTATTTTATTTGTAAATTTTAGACATTAAATAAATTAATTTATTTTTGACACAAAGATGATGCATTAATTATCTTATTAATGAAATATTGACATAATTGATGTTATAAATACCCAAATAAATGTAATTTGAAATTTTTTATGAATTCCAATAATTTTTTAGGTTAATATGACATGTTATTATTTATTTAAGTAACTTTTTTAGAACTAATATTTCTGTTATGATTTTCACAAAAATCAATTCTCAAATAGTGTCAAAATTGACATAAAATAGTTTTTAAAACAAATATTATATTATTAATTTTTATTTTATTCCTAAAAATTTAAGTTTCAGCCAAATGACTTAGATAAGGTTATATATATTAATAATAAACAACTTGGGGTTCTTTTTTCTTTTTATTGTAAGTTTATTAACCTTATAGTGTAAGAACACAAAAAGACACGGTAAAATTAAAATTATCTAACTTAAAGTTAAATCTAAATGATAAGGTTAAAATAGTAAACTAAACTTGTCAAAATTCTATTGGATGAGAGGATTTCGACCCATACCCACATTATCTTAGGAATAAATAAATTTGGAGCTATTTAAAACCGAATATGTCTTTCTAATAAAATAATATTTTTAGTTTTTCCAAAGGTGCCCCTATCCTCCCTTATAAAAGGGCAACTCCTCCCTCTCTTCCTCACACCACTTTGAGCCTTCAAGCTCAGAAAAACCCTGAGAATTTCTCCTCTCCAATTCTCTAGAAACATCCTAGAGGTTCTGGTTTTCTTCAAAGACCAATTTTAGTGCCCTAAAAGGAGGTCTCAAAGAAGCTCTTCAAAGAAGAGGTAATGTCCGTTACCGATTCTTTCAACTTTATTTCTTATTCCACTTCTTCTTCTTTAGTTTTTTCATTATGAATTAATAACATCAGTATCAATAATATACTGATACGTTATTATAAGTACTAAATAACCTTATTTCATCATCTATCCATCCTACGAAAAACGAAATCACCGCGCGTGCGTACGTACGGAATACCGTCTCCACGCCATGGTGTAATCTATTTTCCACCACCACCTTACTTGGATGGGTATAATGGTGTAAATAATAAATATATATGATTATTTTAAAGTGATATTCATTCTTAAATAGTATACATACACTCCAATACAATTCCACGATCATGGGAATGATATCATTGCTCGTGCGTACGTACAGAATATCGTCTCGACGATGGGATGCGACTCGCTCTACATGATTTTCATTGCATAATGATTACATAAATGAATTGAGTGAATAAATATGATATATATTACACTAATACCATTCTATAAATGAGGTATCTATAACCTAAAAAGAAGAATAAGAATTTATTCGACAGAACACGCATAAGAACAAAAAGTAATAAACATCCGAATAACAAGTAGCAATGAAATATTACTAATAATAAGCTAAGAATATGACAATATATTATATCATAACAATGAGTATGATTCTGTAATAATTCAATGACATTATTTAAATCATTATACAAAAGGTTCGGACACTTACGAAGCAAATCAGACCTAAGGTAAGAGAAAATATCACAATCTCATTTTTATCTGAGATTGTTTATACTTCGGTATTTACTGGGGTGTATTTTATCATCCACATCCATTTTTCCTCAATATCTAATATTATTTCCATTCACATACAATTTTTTATATCCAATTTTACCATTTGGTGAGTTTTTAGTAAAATATATGAAAGGAATCTTTTGTCGTTTTTCGTACGAGGTACTTTTTTATTTTTCCGACAAAAGTACGAGAAGAGTGTTTTTTTAACTTATACGGCATGAATGGATTTTTAAAACATTATTTCCAAGAAGCTTCCTTTACAAGTTTTCCTCAAGAATGGAGTTCAATTGTTTTATCAAAATTATTTTCCATCTAATATAATATAGGGATCTGTTTATATCCCTTTTATTACATTAATTTGATTATGTTGTGATTAAATTATTTTTATGAATTACTTTATCTTATATGAATTGTTTTATGATGTCACGATGTTTAAGAACCCCATTTTTATTACATGGGTTATGCTATGATGTATGGTTTATGATTTTGTGGCACACATAAGAATGGTTTCATTATGAGATGGGTGGGACCTATATCTCCCTCCAATGCATTGGGTAAAGATTTTATATCTCATGAGATGGACATGGCTGGAACGGCAAGTTAAACAGGTTCAGTGAAATAGGACTGAAACGAGGAATGAACTCGGTTCAGAAATGCACTTTTTCTACTAAGATATTCTTGGAAATGAGTCTTGACTAATAAGAAATGATTCTCTATGATTATGTGTGTATGCCACAAAGATTCATGTTTTAAGTTATGATTATTTTGATAAAATTTCACTACCATGATTTATCCCATGTTATGAAATTATTATCTCTTTTGTAGGGTAAGATTTCCAAAATGTTATGTTCTTATGAATATGATGTGATTGATATTTATTTTGTTTACCCTTACTGAGAATTTTAGCTCACCCTTTTGAATGTTTTCTTTCCCTAGGTGAGGAAGAAGGTTATTAAGTAAGATATACCAAAAGGGACTATAGATATGATGAAATAAATGGGAGGCAGTGTAGACGCTTTATGAACCAGTTGTTTATGTTTCCTAGTTTCTAAAGACACTATACCTATACGGTCCTTTCATGGTTTTTTTATATGTTGTAATAAGTGTACTTCAATTTTGAAGTACTAACAATGTATGTAAAGTATGTTTCGTTGTAGTTGGTATCAGAGGAAAGGTATAGTCAACCTTTGGAAACTAGGATGTGAAAGCCTTAGTAAGAACCCTAAGGATAAGTCTAAGCATAGAACACAATCTTATTGTTTCAGAAATGGCCATGAATAACCTATGATAAGACCTTAAGTGTGAAATTTTATTCTTGATTATGTGGTTTTCCTATTATAATTAGTGTTGCTCACACTATTATTCTTGGTTTTAGTCAATGGATGGAACCCGAAGGAACTGTGTTAATGCGGAATGCGACAGGCAATGCAATGATTGTCCCCCTGAGCAACCAAACATTATAGGATCTGGAATGAAAAATCTTGTAGCCATGCTCACACAACTTTATCAAGCTATGAATCATGCAGGACTTCCAAACGAGAAAAGGAAGGAGCAACATTCTGTTGAATCATTCATGAGACAGCGTCCACCTTCATTCAGCGGGTCTACTGATCCATTAGTTGCTGAAAAATGGATCAGTACTACTGAAAAGATATTTTCAGTTCTTCAATGTTCTGAACATGATAAAGTCATCTTAGCAGTGTATCTTTTGGAAGGTGATGATGATCAATGGTGGAATCTTATCAAGAATACGAGGCCAAGAGATGAAATTGAGTCTATCGAATGGGACGAGATCAAGAACTTATTTTTCAATAAGTACTTCCCTCGTATTCTCCGAACAAATATGGATAAGGAGTTTCTTGAACTAAAGTAAAAGGATGATGAATCTATTGGTACCTATGAAGCAAATTTTACAAGACTTTCAAGGTATGCTTCTGGTATAATTATCCAACCTGAGAGTAAGATCGATCGATTTTTTAGTGTCTTAAAACCAAGTCTTCGAAGGGAGTTAGCCATAAGGGACTTCAATATCTAGGAGGAAATTGTTCGATGTGCTCTCAAAGTTGAGATGGAGATTGGAGTAACCCATCAGTCATATGGGTTTGATAAGAAGATGAAAATGGAATTCAAAGGAAAATATAAAGAGCACACTAAAAAGAAGATGAGTTTTCTCTTATGCTCAATGAGTGGAAAGAAATATGGAGGGAGTTGTCTTAAAGGGACAAGTAAATGTTTCAAATGTGGAATAGAAGGTCATCGGGCATTTGAATGCCGCAATGATGGGAAGAATATGTCTAGTGATGTGAAGAATGAAAAGGCTACACATAGTGCACGTCCTACACTTCAATGTTACAAGTGCAAGGAAATGGGGCATTATGTCAATCAATGCCCTAATCCAAGGGTTGTTGATGATGATCGATGTCAAAAAACTCTTAAGGCTAAAGACAAAGGAAAGTCACATGCAATTTCTATCAGCGATGTGGAGTACAATAATGAAGTGGTGAAAGGTACACTTACCATCCACTCTAAAGTATCAAATGTTTTATTTGATTCTGGATCCACCCACTCCTTTATTTCTGAAGAAGTTTCTAAGGGTATCACCGTATTACCTCAACAATTAGATGTTTAGTTATCTGTGACAACCCCTAACGGCACAACAGTCGTATCCAAAGTTTATAATTCTTATCCTATTGAAGTTTGTGGGAAAGTGCTTCCTGCAAATCTTATGATCCTCCCTATAGTGGAATTTGATGTGATTCTTGGAATGGATTGGATTTCTCTATATGGATCTCATACCAATTGTCAAAGAAGGGAAGTCACATTTCATATTCTAGATCAATCTTTGATCATCTATCGATGCAAGGATTAACATAACCTTCCAGTGGAAATTTCTTCCATCTTATGGGTCTTGATTCCACTAAATGAAGGTTATTTATCTCAAATGGTTGGTGAGAAACTCACGATTAAGAATATGCCCATTGTATGGGAGTTTGATGATGTCTTTCCGGAGGAATTTCTGGGTATTCCACCAAATTGTGAAGTTGAGTTTTCAATAGAACTCGTACTGGGTTCTTTACCTATTTCAAAGACACCTTATAGAATGTCCCCAATTGAGTTGCATGAATTGAAGAAGCAACTCCAAGAGAATCTTGATAAGGGGTTCATACGCCCTAGTGTGTCACCTTGGGGAGCACCTGTTCTGTTTGTTAAGAAGAAAGATGGATAAATGAGACTTTGCATTGATTATCGAGAACTTAACAAGATCACTATCAAGAACAAATATCCTCTCCCACGCATTGATGACTTATTTGAAAAACTATGTGGAGCTCAATACTTTTCCAAGATTGATCTTCGTTCAGGGTATCTTTAATTAAGGTTCAAAAGGGAGGATATACCGAATACCGCTTTCCGTACAAGGTATGGACACTATGAATTTATAGTGATTCCATTTGGTCTTACTAATGCCCCTGCTATCTTCATGGATCTGATGAATAGAGTCTTTAGAGACTATCTTGATCAGTTTGTGGTAGTCTTTATAGACGATATTCTTGTATATTCAAAGAGCAAGGAAGAACATGAAGATCACTTGAGAATTATTTTGAAGACACTGAGAAAGGAGAATATTTATTCCAAATTTACCAAGTGTGAATTTTGGCTTCAAAAAGTTTCATTTTTGGGTCACATAATCTCAAAAGAGGGGATATCTTTGGATCCAGTAAAAACAGAGGTTATCGAAAGATGGTTGAGACCAACAACAGTAACTGATATCCAAAGTTTTCTTGGTTTTGCTGGATATTATCGATGTTTTGTGAAATATTTTTCATGATTATCTAATCCACTCACCATGTTGACTCGGAAAGGAGTTAAGTTTGTTTGGATGGAGGAATGTGAAGAGAATTTAAAGGAGTTGAAAAGAAGGTTATCCAGTGCACCTGTGCTCACACTGCCTTGTAGTGGAGAATGGTTTGTGATCTACAGTGATGCATCCAAGAAGGTATTGGGGTATGTTCTTATGAAAAATGATATGGTGATAGCTTATGCTTCACGACAGTTGAAAATCCATGAGAAAAATTACCCAACTCATGATTTGGAGTTAGCTGCGGTAATCTTTGCATTAAATATTTGGAGGCATTATCTTTATGGAGATAGGTGTGACATTTATACTGATCATAAAATTTTAAAGTATATTTTCACACAAAAGGATCTGAATATGCGCCAAAGAACATGGTTGGAGCTGATTAAGGATTACGACTGCTCAATTCATTACCACCCTGGTAAAGCAAACAAGGTGGTAGATGCATTAAGTCGACAAGACCATGCCAGTTTATCCATGATGAGGATCACAAAAGATCCAATATTTATGGATTTACAAAGGATGGATCTTGGAATTATAATGAAAGGGGAAAAATTGTATCTTTCTCAAATGTATGTTCAACCATATTTACATGTTAATATTAAAGAGGCACGGAAATAAGATGTAGAGTTACAAAAGAAGGTGAGAAATGTTCCTGAATTCAACCTTGATTGTGATGGGATAATAAATTTCAGGAATCGGGTTTGTGTTCCTCCCATCCTCGAATTAAAGAAGGAGATGCTATTCATTATCTATTCATCCTGGAAGCACGAAGATGTATAGGGACCTGAAAGAGTACTTCTGGTGGGATGGCATGAAAAGAGATGTTTCTGAATATGTCTCTCGATGCTTGGTTTCTCAGCAAGTTAAAGCTAAGAGACAGAAGTAAAAGGGGATGTTACAACCATTACCCATACCCGAATGGAAATGGGAAAACATCACTATGGAATTTGTCACAGGACTTCCTAAAACATCCAAAGGGAATGATGCTATCTGGGTCATAGTTGATCGTCTTACAAAGTCTGCACACTTCATTGCTATTAGAGAGGATTTATCTCTGGATCAGCTTGCCAGGATATATGTAAAGTATGTGGTAAGATTGCATGGAGTACCACTTTATATTATATATGATCGGGATCCGAGGTTTACCTCAAAGTTCTGGCGAAGTCTTCTGTAACACCCCAAGATTTCATAGTGTGTTATTTCTTCAAAATAATTCAATAACTTGCACTACACGCAACAACGAGTTCAATCACACCATGACTTACAAAAAAAAGCCATTCAAAAGAGGTTATGGATAGTATTATCTAAATTTTAAACTTTATATAATCATTATAATTTTAGAATCCATATTATGAGTTTCTTAGATATAATGCAAGAACAAATTCATTTTCAGTATTGCACTTTTATCAACTTTTAATAGTGAACCCTTTTTAAATACAATATTTTAAACTTTTTGACTAAATGGGGACATCAAAAATTTAAAATGAAACATCCCAAGCTTCCACAGTACGCTTTCTTTGAATAATACAGTAGCGTGTGTTGTACGCATCCTTGAGTTTTAACACACACCACAACCAATCAAACTAGCCATTATGAATAGTAATACCTACTTTTTGAAATTATATATATTTTATATTTTAAAATGGACTTCATTTCTGGATTCGGAATATCAAATTTAGCCTAAGGTGAAATTTTGGTACTTTTCGGATAACTTTCATATTTTGATGAATAGTGAAAATTACTAAATTTTAATTAAAAACAACTTTTTTAATCAAAATAATTAATAGTGATAAATTATGAATTTGAGTGGTTTTAAAGTATATTTAGAATATATTTTTACCATTTAATATAATGTTGGTCATTGTACATAATTTTACAATTAAACCAAACATAAACAAGTGTCAATCTTTTGATAGTTATTACCTCTTAAAAACACGCTTTTTGTTTTGACAGCGGGAATTAATTTTAAATTAATTTCTGCCACTTCTGTGTTTTGAATTTAGAAAAATGGATTCCATATTTGGAATCAGGATGTCCAAATTGTGTAAATAGGTAACTTTTATTTTTAGACATTTTGAATAATTACTGTGGTAAATATTTTATTTACCATGGTTAAGGGTAAATCCGGTAAATAAGGGTTAAAAAATAATATTATAATAATACAAAATTAACCTAAAACGTGTCCTAACCTTATTGGTGGACACATACCCAACCATGAGCATCCTTGGGTCAATTTGGGGACCCCTTGGATCCACTTGTATGTGGTAGGGACACTTTATATTAATAAAGTTAAAATAAAAATAAAAATGGCATAAGCTTACATCTTTTAGAAGAACAATTTTTACATAGGGTTATACATGTTTGATTTTCGATTATAAATATTCATTAGAAAGATAAAACGATTTCATACATAATTATATTTTATTTATAATTTTTAGACATCAAATAATTTAAATTATTAATGACACAATAATGATGCAATGTTTACCTCATTAATAAATCATTTAAATAAATAAGATTATAATGATTAAAATATTATCTAAAACCTGTCCAATTCTTATTGGTTGATGTTATTTAGAATATGAGTCATCTTATCTTCGACCTCAATGATTTTTGGACCATTATAAACCGAATATAATTATATTATAAAGTAATACTTTCACTCTTTCCTAAAGAGCCCCTCTTCTCCCTTATAAAAGGAGACCACTTCTACTCATTCCTCACACCTCTCAAGCCACTTGGCTCGTCCAAACTCTGCCCAACTAAGCTCCCCACATCCCTCTCCTCCTCCTTGAAGCTTCCCCTTAGGCATAAAGCATTTCAAGAAGTCTTTTGGTTCCAACCAAAGTGAGTTACCTAAATTAAAGGTAACGATTTCTCTTAAATTATTTTCATTTATTTTGCTTCTCCAACCCCCAAACTCTTTTTATTTCCTTTCTTTTGTAACAACACCAGTATCCTCAATATACTAGGATGTTTTTATAAGAAGGATTCAAACTACACATACACACAACTCCATCTAATGGATGATGAACATAATGTTTCTGTGGATGGCAAACTAACGCCTCACGAAACGATGATTGTTCAAATACATCTTACCGCCTCTCATGGTGTCCATTATGATGGAACTATAATTAAATATTATATTAATGATATATATTTTATATATAAGCTTCTGTAATTCCATTTTATTTCATACCATTATTCGTTTCATGTTGTATATACATACGATAATTTCATTTGAGGAAGTGCGGACTATCGCCCCCTTAAAATGATATGACTCGTTCATACCACACATGGAACGTATAAAGGATGGTGTTAATGAACTTAAGTAACATATATAAAATATTATATTATACTGGAATAGTAATATACCTATGTATCATTTGGATTCAATTCTTTTAAAATAAAAATTAAATGGAAGTAGCGTTCGTGCGTACGTACGGACTACCGTCTCCACGAACGCGGTGAGATCCATCCTCCATCGTATCCATTCAAGTATTATTCTCATTTTAGGGTTAAAAATAATGTTAATATAATTCTGATTATGAATAAGATATAATCTATCCATTACAAACATGTCTTATGTAACCAAACATTTAAGAAGAACGAATCGATTATCACCCGAAACGACGATAATACTAAGATATTATTAATAAAGCAATGTTAAAAGAACATATATGATATCATATTAATGTATATGATTCTTTTATAATTTAATAACAATTATTTCACCATTATACAGGAGGTTAACCTACCCCAACCAAGGAAAAGTACAAGGTAAGGGATTTTCTTATCTCACTTTCAATTCCGTGAGATTTCCATTGTTCGCCACTAAATTATTGAAAGTGGTGTATTGTGTACTGCAATTTGATATATATTATCATGATTCTATTTATATTCATGTTATTATGTAAATCATTTGGTGGTTATTAACTTTTGGCCATACGACTCAGTTGATTAACGTGGTAAGGGGTTTTCATCTCACTCCTTATTCTCATGAGATTCATGCCATATTGCCACCATTACCTTTTGTGTGGTGTATGTACTGCCCATAATTATATTCTTTGTGTAATACACTCTAATTTATGTGTACTTACATATTCATTGTATGATACCTCTTTCATGGGTTTTATGTTTCATAAGTTACCAAACTGGTAAGGGTTATTTCACAATCTCTTCATTATCCGAGGTTGTTTATACGTAATAATCTACTGGGATCTCGTTATCATCCACATCCATGTTTCTTCAAAATGTATTTCAAAACATTTTTAATATTTAAAAGAATATGGGTTAAAGTCATTTATACCCTTGTTTTACTTTTTATAAGAGGTTTATAAGGGAATCTTTCCGTCGTTTTCCAAACAAGGTGCTTTTTAACCTTTTCGACAGAATTAAGATAAGAATGTTTTTTTTAACTTATACGGCGGGTGCGGTTATTTTCCGCCGTTATAAAATCGTCAAAGCTTCCCTTAAAAGCTTATAAGATTATTTTCAAAGAAAATGTTTGATTTTATATAGATCTTAAATGATTTCAAAATTAAAGGAGATATTTCTTTAAAAAGAATTTTGATTTCATCTATGTCAACATCCTTTGATGGGTTTTAAGATTATTTGAAGTTGATTTATTATGATACAAAACTTCTATATTGTTTTGAAGGTTTTGTGATATGTTTGATTGTGGATGTGCTATTTTTATACCATTCATAGTTTATGGTGAAAGTATTGACATTTCGTATGCTAGTTCCAATAAGAATGTTTATGTTATATTTCAATCTTTACTTCATATGAATGTGTTGGACAAGTATGTTCCAGGTTGGGGACTGGTTAAAGTAAGCCCTCCAGGTTGGGGACTGGTAAAAGTAAGCCCTCCAGGTTAGGGACTGGTAAAAGTAAGCCCTCCGGGTTGGTGTCCGGTTATTAGAGGCACTCCGGGTTGGTGTCCGGTTATTAGAGGCACTCCGGGTTGGTGTCCGGTTATTAGAGGCACTCCGGGTTGGGTTCCGGTTACAGTTAGCCCCAAGGTCTTGGGACGAGGCCTTGAAAAGTAATTAAAGTTTAGCATTATGCATTCCAACATTATGAAAGTGGTTATTGATTTTGCATGTGATTATTCGATTAGTAGAATATCCATGTGAATAAGTAAATGGCATTATCTAATTTTATTTATGTCATACTATGTTAAAAGTTCAAGTTTAAAAGGCTTTTGTTTTAGTTATACATTGCCTTAAATGTTTATTCTTATTTATGAAAGTTTCCGCTATATTGTTATCCTTACTGGGCATTTGAGCTCACCCCTTTTCTATGTTTTATTTTTCCCAGGAAGTGAAGAAGTAAATTATGAATGACCTGCAGGGATATTATGAGGGGATTATAGTGTGGACTGTGGAAACATTATGTTGTTGCAGTAGTTTTTCATTTTATGATGTAATGTAAAACTTATGAATATATCTAGTGTTTCCAAGGCTACTAAACCAATCGGTCTTTCGAGATTTGATCTTTCTTGTGATCATGCCAATGTTATGTAATAATGCACCGACTCTAGGCAACTAGGGTCGGGGCGTTACATCTTCAGCATACTCTGGATACAGAGTTGAGTTTCAGCACTACTTATCATCCTCAGATAGACGGTCAGTCTGAGAGGACAATTCAAACTCTAGAAGATATGTTGAGAGCTTGCTCTATGGATTTCAAAGGTGGTTGGGATCAACACCTACCTTTGGTGGAATTTTCTTATAATAATAGCTTTCACTCCAGTATTCAGATGGCTCCTTATGAAGCTCTCTATGGAAATAAATGCAGGACTCTAACTTGATGGGATGAAGTTGGGGAAAGAAATCTATTAGGACCTGATCTTTTTGATGAGATGGCAGAAAAGGTCTGATCTATTCTACAACACATAAGAGCAGCTCAGAGTCGAAAAAAAAGTTATGCCGAAAACCGAAGAAAAGACTTAGAGTCTGAAGTGGGTGATAAAGTGTTCTTACGAATATCTCCTTGGAAGAGAGTAATGAGATTTGGAAAGAAGGGAAAGTTGATCCCTAGGTATATCGGTCCTTTCGAAATACTGGATCATGCTGGGAAGGTAGCTTACTGATTGGTGCTTCCACTTAATCTCTCTGAAGTTCACGATCTGTTCCATGTATCTCTCCGGAGAAAGTACATACCTGATCCTTCACATGTACTCATCTTAGAAGTTGTACCGCTGGAACAAGATCTTTCTTATGAAGAATAGCTGATAGAGATTCTCGATCGTAGTGAAAAAGTCATACGGAACAAGACCACTCGCTTGGTGAAAGTTTTATGGAGGAACCACCAATTAGAAGAAGCTACATGGCAGCTTGAAGATATGATGAGGGAGAGGTATCCTCATCTGTTTGTTACAAGTGACGAATTTCGGGGGCGAAATTCATTTTAAGGGGGGTAGAATGTAACACCCGAGACTTTTATAAGAAATATTTTGTTTTTATTTTATATAAATCATCAAAGGAATCTTTCACTACACACAACACTATCTTATCTTTCTTTACACGCAATCGCGACCTTCCTTGATAGCTTGCGTCATACGCAATACCGAGTTTCACTAAACAACGATATCCTATTAAAATATTATTAAAAATAGCCGTTATGAATAGTAATAACCACTTTTTTAAATTTTTAAATTTTTATTTTTCAAAATGGACTTCATTTTTGGAATTGGAATATCGAAATTAGCCTAGGGTGAAATTGTGATATTTTTCTGAAAACTTTCAATTTTTGATGAATAGTGAAAACACTGGGTTACTATTTAAAAACCAACTTTTTATTTAAATAATTATTTATTTTATTTTAATTTATTTTAGGTCAAAATTTATACATAATACCTATATAAGTTCAATGAAATTCATTGAAGTCATTTTATAATAATTTTAGATATATAAAAATTTTATCGAACTTTTCACCGTCTTTTACCCACCTCCTATGAGAATTTGCAAATTTACATAAAACTTAATTTTACCACTTCTGTGATTGGAATTTCAAAAATCCAAGAGACACGGTTGATTTCAGTAAGTAATATGTGGTTCAATGAGATGAAAATAATTTTTGGTGAATAGTAACTTTTTACTTTTATTTACCACGGTTAAAAGTAAATAGGGTAATTAAGGGTAAAAATGATATTATTATTATCCTAACACATGTCCTAATTCTATTGGATAAGTTTAATTCGACCAAAAACAACCTTAGGAATAAAATATGACCATTTAGGCCCACTTGGATTAGATTAGGACATTTATTATTAATTTATTTAAAGAAGGGTTAAAATAGTAAAAATCAAAGTTTAATAAGTAAATAATTTTTAATATGGGGTTATACATAAGATAAATTCGACTATAAATATTCATTAGAAATATAAAACGATTTCCTACATAATGTTATTTTATTTTTAATTTTTAGACATAAAATAATTTAATTTATTTATGACACAAAGATGATACAATAATTAACTTATTAATGAAATATTGACATAATTGATGTTATAAATACCCAAATAAATGTAATTTGAGACTTTTTATGAATTAAAATAATTTTATATGTTAATATGACATGTTATTATTGATTTAAGTAACTTTTTTCGAACTAATATTTCTGTTATGATTTTCAAAAAAAATCAATTACCAAATAGTGTCAAAATTGTCATAAAATAGTTTTTAAAACAAATATTATATTATTAATTGTTATTTTATTCCTAAAAATATTATGTTTGTCAAAATGACTTAGATGAGGTTATATATATTAATAATAAACAACTTGGGGTTCTTTTGTCTTGTTATAGTAAGTTTATTAACCTTATAGTGTAATAAAAAAAGACACGGTAAAAGTAAAATTATCTAACTTAAAGTTAAATCTAAAGGATAAGGTTAAAATAGTAAACTAAACTTGTCAAAATTCTATTGGATGAGAGGATTTCGACCCATACCCACATTATCTTAGAAATAAATAAATTTGGAGCTATTTAAAACCAAATATGTCTTTATAATAAAATAATATTTTTAGTTTTTTCAAAGGTGCCCCTATCCTCCCTTATAAAAGGGAACCTCCTCCCTCTCTTCCTCACACCACTTTGAGCCTTCAAGCTCGGCCAAACCCTGCCAATTTCTCCTCTCCACTTCCCTATAAACATCCTAGAGGTCTTGGTATTCTTCAAAGACTAATTTTAGTGCCCTAAAAGGAGGTCTCAAAGAAGCGCTTCAAAGAAGAGGTAATGTCCGTTACCGATTATTTCAACTTTATTTCTTAATTCAATTCTTCTTATTTAGTTGTTTCATTATGAATTAATAACATAAGTATCACTCATATACTGATATTTTATTATATGTATGAAACAACCCTATTTCACCATCTATCCATCCTACGGAAAACAAAATCACTACGCTTGCGTACGTGCGGAATATCGTCTCCACGCCGTGGTGTAATCTATTTTCCACCACCACCTTACTTGGATGTGTATAATGGTGTAAATAATGAATATATATGATTATTGTAAAGTTATATTGATTCTTAAATAGTATACATACACTGAAATACAATTCCACGATCATGGGAATGATATCATTGCTCGTGCGTACGTACGGAATACCGTCTCCACGATGTGATGCGTCTCGTTCTACATGATTTTAATTGCATAATGATTACATAAATTAACTGAGTGAATAAATATGATATATATTACACTAATACCATTCTGTAAATGAGGTATCTATAACCTATAAATAAGAATAAGAATTTATTCGACAAAACACGCATAAGAACAAAAAGTAATAAACACCCGAATAACAAGTAGCAATGAAATATTACTAATAATAAGATAAGAATATGACCATATATGATATCACAACAAGGAGTATGATTCTGGAATAATCCAATGACATTATTTAAATCATTATACAGGAGGTTTGGACACACACGAAGCAAATCGGACCTAAGGTAAGGGAAAATATCACAATCTCACTTTTATCCGAGATTGTTTATACTTTGGTATTTACTGGGGTGTATTTTATCATCCACATCAATGTTTCCTCAATATTTAATATTATTTACATCCACCTACAATTTTTTAAATCCAATTTTACCATTTGTTAAGGTTTTAGTAAAAGATATGAAAGGAATCTTTTGTCGTTTTTCATACGAGGTACTTTTTGACTTTTCTGGCAAAAGTACGAGAAGAATGTTTTTTTAAATTATACGGAATGAATGGATTTTTAAAACATTATTTCCAAGAAGCTTCCTTTACAAGTTGCCAAGTTTATTTTTAATCAACTTCTTTTAGTTTAGAATTGTATGACATGTTAAGAAAGGAAAAATGTTTTTGAAGTAGAAAGGATATTTTCCTCAAGAATGGAGTTCAATTGTTTTATCAAAATTATTTTCCATATAAGATAATATAGGGATCTGTTTCTATCCCTTTTATTACATTGATTTGATTATGTTGTGATGGAATTATTTTTATTAATTCCTTTATCTTATATGAATTGTTTTATGATGTCACGATGTTTAAGAATCCCATTTTTATTACATGGGTTATGCTATGATGTATGGTTTATGATTTTGTGGCACACATAAGAATGGTATCATTGTGATATGGGTAGGACCTATATCTCCCTCCAATGAATTGGGTAAATATTTTATATCTCATGAGATAGACATGGCTGGAACAGCAGGTTAAACCAGTTCAGTGAAATAGGACTGAAATGAGGAATGAACACGGTTCAGAAATGGACTTTGTCCACTAAGATAGTCTTGGCAATGAGTCTTGACTAATAAGAAATGATTCTATATGATTATGTGTGTATGCCATAAAGATTCATGTTTTAAGTTATGATTATTGTGATTACATTTCACTACCATGATTTATCCCATGTTATTAAATTATGATCTCTTTTGCAGGGTAAGATTTCCAAAATGTTATGTTCTTATGAATATGATGTGATTGATATTTATTTTGTTTACCATTATTGAGCATTTGAGATCACCCTTTTGAATTTTTTCTTTCCCCAGTTCAGGAAGAAGGTTATTAAGGAAGATATTCCAAAAGGGACTATAGATATGATGAAATAAATGGGAGGCAGTGTAGACGCTTTATGAACCAGTTGTTTATGTTTCCCAGTTTCTAAAGGAACTATACCTATACGGTCCTTTCATGTTTTTGTTATATGTTGTAATAAGTGTACTTCAATTTTGAAGTACTAACAATGTATCTAAAGTATGGGTCGTTATAGTTGGTATCAGAGTAAAGGTAAGTCAACCTTTGGAAACTAGGATGTGAAAGCCTTAGTAAGAACCCTAAGTATAATTCTAAGAATAGAACACAATATTAGTGTTTTAGAAATGGCCATGAATAACCTATGATAATACCTTAAGTGTGAAATTTTATTCTTGATTATGTGGTTTTCCTATTACAATTAGTGTTTCTCACACTATTATTCTTGGTTTTAGTCAATGGATGGAACCCGAAGGAACCGTGTTAATGCATAATGCGACGGGCAATGCAATGATTGTCCCCCTGAGAAACCAAATGTTATGGGAGATGGAATGAAAAATCTTGTAGCCATGCTCACACAACTTTATCAAGCTATAAATCATGCAGGACTTCCAAACGAGCAAAGTAAAGAGCAACATTCTGTTGAATCCTTCATGAGACAGTGTCCACCTTCATTCAGTGGGTCTACTGATCCATTAGTTGCTAAAAAATGGATCAGTACTATTGAAAAGATATTTTCAGTTCTTCAATGTTCTGAACATGATAAAGTCATATTAGCAGTGTATCGTTTGGAAGGTGATGCTGATCAATGGTGGAATCTTATCAAGAATAGGAGGCCAAGAGATGAAATTGAGCCCATCGAATGGGACGAGTTCAAGAACTTATTTTTCAATAAGTACTTCCCTCATATTATCCGAACAAAGATGGAGAAGTTGTTTCTTGAACTAAAGCAAAAGGATGATGAATCTGTTGGTACCTATGAAGAAAATTTTACAAGACTTGCAAGGTACGCTTCTGGTATTATTATCCAACCTGAGAGTAAGATCGATCGATTCTTTAGTGGCTTAAAACCAAGTCTTCAAAGGGCGTTATCCATAAGGGACTTCAATAGCTACGAGGAAATCGTTCGATGTGCTCTCAAAGTTGAGATGGAGATTGGAGTAACCCATCAGTCATATGGGTTTGATAAGAAGAGGAAAATGGAATTCAAAGGAAAATCTAAAGAGCACACTGAAAAGAAGATGAGTTTTCCCTTATGCTCAAAGTTTGGAAAGAAATATGGAGGGAGTTGTCTTAAAGGGACAAGTAAATGTTTCAAATGTGGAAAGGAAGGTCATCGGGCATTTTAATGCCGCAATGATGGGAAGAAGATGTCTAGTGATGCGAACAATGAAAAGGCTACATAGTGTGCACCTCCTACACTTCAATGTTACATGTGCAAGGAAATGGGGAATTATGCCAATTAATTCCATAATCCAAGGGTTGTTGATGATGATCGACGTCAACAAACTCTTAAGGATAAAGACAAATGAAAGTCACATGAAATTTCTATCAGCGATGTGGAGTACAATAACGAAGTGGTGAAAGGTACACTTACCATCCACTCTAAAGGAGCAAATGTTTTCTTTGATTCTGGATCCACCCACACCTTTATTTCTGAAGAATTTTCTAAGGGTATCACCGTATTACCTCAACAATTAGATATTGAGTTAGCTGTGACAACCCCTAACGGCACAACAGTCGCATCAAAAGTTTATAATTCTTCTCCGATTGAAGTTTGTGGGAAAGTGCTTCCTGTAAATCTTGTGATCCTCCCTATAGTGGAATTTTATGTGATTCTTGGCATGGATTGGATTTCTCTATATGGAGCTCATATCAATTTCCAAATAAGGGAATTCACATTTCATATTCAAGAACTATCTTTGATCGTCTATCGATGCAAGGATGAACATAACCTTCCAGTGGAAATTTCTTCAATCTTATGGGACTTGATTCCACTAAATGAAGGTTATTTATCTCAAATGGTTGGTGACAAACTCACTATTAATAATATGCCCATTGTATGGGAGTTTGATGATGTCTTTACGGAGGAATTTTTGGGTCTTCCACCAAATCATGAAGTTGAGTTTTCAATAGAACTCGTACCGGGTACTTTACCTATTTCAAAGACACCTTATAGAATGGCCCAAATTGAGTTGTAGGAATTGAAGAAGCAACTCCAAGAGAATCTTGATAAGGGGTTCATATGCCCCAGTGCGTCACCTTGGGGAGCACCTGTTCTGTTTGTTAAGAAGAAAGATGGATCAATGAGACTTTTCATTGATTATCGAGAACTTAACAAGATCACTATCAAGAACAAATATCCTCTCCTGTGCATTGAAGAATTATTTGACCAACTACACGGAGCTCAATACTTTCCCAAGATTGATCATCGTTCAGGGTATCATCACTTTAGGGTCAAAAGGGAGGATATACCAAAGACGACTTTTTGTACAAGGTATGGACACTGTGAATTTATAGTGATGCCATTTGGTCTTACTAATGCCCATGCTATCTTCATGGATCTGATGAATAGAGTCTTTAGAGACTATCTTGATCAGTTTTTGGTAGTCTTTATAGATGATATTCTTGTATATTCAAAGAGCAAGGAAGAACATGAAGATCACTTGAGAATTATATTGAAGACCTTGAGAAAGGAGAAGCTTTATGCCAAATTTACCAAGTGTGAATTTTGGCTTCAAAAATTTTCATTTTTGGGTCACATAATCTCAAAAGAGGGGATATCTCTGGATCCAGCAAAAATAGAGGTTATCAAAAGATGGTCGAGACCAACAACAGTAACTGAGATCCGAATTTTTCTTGGTTTGTCTAGATATTATCGATGTTTTGTGAAATATTTTTCACGATTATCTAATCCACTCACCAGGTTGACTCGGAAAGGAGTTAAGTTTGTTTGGACGAAGGAATGTGAAGAGAATTTCAAGGAGTTGAAAAGAATGTTATCCAGTGTACATGTGCTCACACTGCCTTGTAGTGGAGAAAGGTTTGTGATCTACAGTGATGCATCCAAGAAGTGATTGGGGTGTGTTCTTATGCAAAATGATATGGTGATAGCTTATTCTTCACGACAGTTGAAAATCCATGAGCAAAATTACCCAACTCATGATTTGGAGTTAGCTGCAGTAATCTTTACATTAAAGATTTGGAGGAATTATCTTTATGGAGAAAGGTGTGACATTTATACTGATCATAAAAGTTTAAAGTATATTTTCACAGAAAATGAGCTGAATATGTGCCAAAGAAGACGGTTGGAGCTGATTAAGGATTATGACTGCTCAATTCATTACCTCCCTAGGAAAGCAAACAAGGTGGCAGATGCATTAAGTCAACAAGACCATGCCAGTTTATACATGATGAGGATCACAAAAGATCCAATATTTATGGATTTACAAATGATGGATCTTGGAATTATAATGAAAGGGGAAAATCATATATTTCTCAAATGAATGTTCAACCATCTTTACATGTTAAGATTAAAGAGGCACAGAAAGAAGATGTAGAGTTACAAAAGAAGGTGAGAAATGTTCCCGAATTCAACCTTGATTGTGATGGGATAATAAAGTTCAAAAATCGGGTTTGTGTTCCTCCCATCCCCGAATTAAAGAAGGAGCTACTGGATGAGGCTCATAGTTCTTCATTCTCTATTCATCCTGGAAGAACAAAGATGTATAGGGACCTGAAAGAGTACTTCTGGTGGGATGGCATGAAAAGAGATGTTGCTGAATATGTCTCTCGATGCTTGGTTTGTCAGCAAGTTAAAGCTGAGAGACAGAAGTCTAAGGGGATGTTACAACCATTACCCATACCCGAATGGAAATGGGAAAACATCACTATGGACTTTGTCACAGGACTTCCTAAAACATCCAAAGGCAATAATGCTATATGGGTCATAGTTGATCTTCTTACAAAGTCTGTACACTTCATTGCTATTAGAGAGGATTTCTCTCTGGATCAGCTTGCCAGGATATATGTAAAGGAAGTGGTAAAATTGCATGGAGTACCACTTTATATTATATCTGATCGGGATCCGATGTTTACCTCAAAGTTCTGGCGAAGTCTTGAGCATACTCTGGATACAGTGTTGAGTTTCAGCACTGCTTATCATCCTCAGACAGACGGTCAGTCTGAGAGGACAACTCAAACTCTAGAAGATATGTTGAGAGCTTGCTATATGGATTTCAAAGGTGGTTGGGATCAACACCTACCTTTGGTGTAATTTTCATATAATAATATCTTTCACTCCAGTATTCAGATGGCTCCTTATGAAGCTCTCTATGGAAAGAAATGCAGGAATCCAACTTGCTGGGATGAAGTTGGGGAAAGAAAGCTATTAGGACCTGATCTTGTTGATGAGATGGCAGAAAAGGTCCGATCTATTCAACAACACATAAGAGCAGCTCAGAGTCGACAAAAAAGTTGTGCCGACAACTGAAGAAAAGACTTAGAGTTTGATGTGGGTGATAAAGTGTTCTTACGAATATCTCCTTGGAAGAGAGTAATGAGATTTGGAAAGAAGGGAAAGCTGAGCCCTAGGTATATCGGTCCTTTCGAAATACTGGATCATGTTGAGAAGGTAGATTACTGATTGGTGCTTCCACCGAATCTCTCTCAAGTTCATGATGTGTTCCATGTATCTCTCCTGAGAAAGTACATACCTGATCCTTCACATGTACTCAGCTCAGAAGTTGTACCGCTGGAACAAGATCTTTCTTATGAAGAACAACCGATAGAGATTCTCGATCATAGTGAAAAAGTCATATAGAACAAGACCACTCGCTTGGTGAAAGTTTTATGGAGGAACCACCAATTAGAAAAATCTACATGGGAGCTTGAGTATATGATGTGGGAGAGGTATCCTCATTTGTTTGTTACAAGTGACGAATTTCGAGGGACAAATTCATTTTAAGGGGGGTAGAATGTAACACTCGAGACTTTTATAAGAAATATTTTGATTTTATTTTATATAAATCATCAAAAGAATATTTCACTACACACAACACTAGCTTGGCTTGCTTTATATGCAATCACTACCTTCCTTGATAGCTTGCGTCGTACGCAATACCGAGTTTCACTAAACAATGATATCCTATTAAAATATTATTAAAACTAGCCGTTATGAATAGTAATAACCACTTTTTGAAATTTTGTAATTTTTATTTTTTAAAACGGACATCATTTTTGGATTCGGAATATCAAAATTATCCTAGGGTGAAATTTTGGTATTTTTCTAAAAACTTTCAATTTTTGATGAATAGTGAAAACACCGGGTTACTATTTAAAAACTGACTTTTTATTTAAATAATAACTTATTTTATTTAAATTTATTTTAGGTAAAAATTGATACATAATACCTATATAAGTTCAATTCAATTCATTGAAGTCATTTTATAATAATTTTAGATATATAAAAATTTTATCGAACTTTTCACCATCTTTTACCCACCTCCTAGGAGAATTTGAAAATTTACATAAAACATAATTTTACCGCTTTTTTGAGTGGAATTTAAAAAATCCTAGAGACACGGTTGATGTCAGTAAGTAAAATTTGGTTCAATGAGATGAAAATAATTTTCGGTGAATAGTAACTTTTTACTTTTATTTACCACCGTTAAAAGTAAATAGGGTAATTAAGGGTAAAAATGATATTATTATTACCCTAACACATGTCCTGATTCTATTGGATGAGTTTAATTAGACCAAAAACAACCTTAGTAATAAACTATGACCATTTAGGCCCACTTGGATTAGATTAGGACATTTATTATTAATTTATTTAAAGAAGGGTTAAAATAGTTAAAATCAAAGTTTAATAAGTAAATAATTTTTAATATAGGGTTATACATAAGATAAATTAGACTATAAATATTCATGATAAATCTAAAAATATTTCCTACATATTGGTATTTTATTTGTAATTTTTAGACATTAAATAATTTAATTTATTTATGACACAAAGATGATGCAGTAATTATCTTATTAATGAAATATTGACATAATTGATGTTATAAATACCCAAATAAATGTAATTTGAGACTTTTTATGAATTAAAATAATTTTATAGCTTAATATGACATGTTATTATTGATTTAAGTAACTTTGTTAGAACTAATATTTCTGTTATGATTTTCAAAAAAATCAATTACCAAATAGTGTCAAAATTGACATAAAATTGTTTTTAAAACAAATATTATATTATTAATTTTTATTTTATTCCTAAAAATATAAGGTTCGTCAAAATGACTTAGATAAAGTTATATATATTAATAATAAACAACTTGGTGTTCTTTTGTCTTTTTATAGTAAGTTTTTTAACCTTATAGTGTAAGAACACAAAAAGACACGGTAAAAGTAAAATTATCTAAATTAAAGTTAAATCTAAATGATAAGGTTAAAATAGTAAACTAAACTTGTACAAATTATATTGTATGAGAGGATTTCAACGCATCCCCACCTTATCTTCGAAATAAATCAATTTGGAGCTATTTAAAACCGAATATGTCTTTATAATAAAATAATATTTTTAGTTTTTCCAAAGGTGCCCCTCTCCTCCCTTATAAAAGGGAACCTCCTCCCTCTCTTCCTCACACCACTTTGAGCCTTCACGCTCATCCAACCCCTACCAATTTCTCCTATACACTTCCCTAGAAACATCCTAGAGGTCCTGGTTTTCTTCAAAGACCAATTTTAGAGCTCTAAAAGGAGGTCTCAAAGAAGCGCTCCAAAGAAGAGGTAATGTTCGTTACCGATTCTTTCAACTTTATTTCTTATTCCACTTCTTCTTATTTAGTTTTTTCATTATGAATTAATAACATAAGTATCAATCATATACTTATATGTTATTATAAGTATGAAACAAATCTATTTCACTATCTATCCATCCTACGGAAAATGAAATTACTGCGCGTGCGTACGTACGGAATACTGTCTCCACGCCGTGGTCTAATCTATTTTCCACCACCACCTTACTTGGATGGGTATAATGGTGTAAATAATGAATATATATTATTATTTTAAAGTGATATTGATTCTGAAATAGTATACATACACTCCAATACAATTCCACGATCATGGGAACGATATCATTGCTCGTGCGTACGTACAGAATACCGTCTCCACGATGTGATGCGACTCGTTCTACATGATTTTCATTGAATAATGATTACATAAATTAAATGAGTGAATAAATATGATATATATTACACTAATACCATTCTTTAAATGATGTATCTATAACCTAAAAAGAAGAATAAGAATTTATTCGACAAAACACGCATAAGAACAAAAAGTAATAAACACCAGAATGACAAGTAGCAATGAAATATTACTAATAATAAGCTAATAATATGACCATATATGATATCATAACAATGATTATGATTCTATAATAATTCAATTACATTATTTAAATCATTATACAGGAGGTTCGGACACTTACGAAGCAAATCGGACCTAAGGTAAGGGAAAATATCACAATCTCATTTTTATCCGAGATTGTTTATACTTTGGTATTTAATGGGGTGTATTTTATCATCCACATCCATGTTTCCTCAATATGTAATATTATTTCCATCCACCTACAATTTTTTAAATCCAATTTTACCATTCGGTGAGTTTTTAGTAAAATATATGAAAGGAATATTTTGTCATTTTTCGTATGAGGTACTTTTTGACTTTTCCGACAAAAGTATGAGAAGAATGTTTTTTTAACTTATACGGAATGAATGGATTTTTAAAAAATTATTTCCAAGAAGATTCCTTTACACAAAACATCTCCAAGGGCTAATCCTACGTGTTTCATTCCTTTGAACCCATTTTTCCTATAGAAATGCCCTCTTCTGGCCCTCCCGAAGTTCTCATATGTGACTTCCTAATACTTCTAAGAGGATCCTACCTTTAGTCTCTATTGATCACATTTTGGTGTTGGATGTTCCTACCTCAACATTTAAAGAAGCATCAGATCTACTCAAGTGAACTTTGGCTGCATTATTTTTTCCAGTCAAGCCAAATATTTATCTTTTCCAAAACTTTGTAGGATCTTGGGGTTCAGATGTTCTAGTGCAGATTTCCTCTCTTGGCCGCAAATAACTCTACGTCATGTTGGATTTTAAGGAGGATTTTTTTTAGCATGGTGACATTCCCCCAAATCCTCCAGCAATTGGTATTTTAACTTTTCTTAATGGATTATAGAGACCCATTTTGTAAGGGAATCCCCTCATGCGCTAATGTGGATTAATATTCCAGGTCTTCCCTTCCCTTTTCAGAACTTATCCATCCTTTGGGCCATTGGATATTTGTTAGGGGGTTTCTTTGTGTGGGGGAGTAAACTCATTTCCTCGAAGAGTCTTTTGTAGAATGGATATGTGCTAATATAGATGTTTCTCTAACCCTCCCTAAATGGATTCATCATCATGTAAAAGATTCATTTGAATGATTGTAAAATAATATTTATCCCTCAAAACAAATATTTTTCTAATTTTTTCCAATACAATGAAACACTATGCCCGTTATCAGAAATAATCATTCAGTAAGCTTTGATGTTGGCCAATAGGATGTTTCCAATATGAGATCAGAGTCCTTGTCTGAGGTGAGTGCCTCGAACCAGTGTATATCAGCTCAATCAAAGCGGCCTTAGGATCATAAAATTTTGTTACCTGCTGAAGTTTCTCCCCAAGATAGTGGGGGATATCAGGAAGAATCTCCTTAGCAATCTCTAGAAGGAAAGGTATCCCATTTCCTAGCTTTGGTCCCACATAAGACTCTAGTCAACCCATCTAATATTAACGGTCCTCTCTGGGAACATTTACTTCTTAAAAAATATATGGATCATAGAAAATCTTTATATTATAACTTTTTTCTCCCCAAGATTGTTTTTCCTTATTACCTTAGGCCCTCTGAGCAGTTACAGGTCCTCCCATCACCCCAAACCATTGACTTATCCTATGTATAATAGGGATCATTATACTATAATAATACTTCTCTAAATAAGTTTCTTGGTGCTTCTCCCTAGTCAAAGGACACCCTAGAAGGTGTGCCAGGAGTCCTACAAATGTGATCAAATTACAGGATTACCTATGGCCTTTCTTTTCCCATTCTACATTCCTAGTTGTTGAGGAGGGTGTGAGGTCGAGTCCAAGAACTTATCTCTCCTAAGTCTTTGTCCCCTATCTAGTCTCCAAGGGAATTCATATGAGGTCAAAATCAAAATTATCTTCAGTTTGCTTATCTTTTCAGTATCAGGGTTCTAATCTACTTGGGGCCAGTACCATGTGTGACCCATTTCCATGATCTATGCTCTAGTGTGAAGTTCCCAAGGACTTGGTGTTTGGGTCAAGATGAATGTAATTTCTAATGAGGTTCAAACAATAAATATATCCCTAGTTGAATTACTTCTTACCAAGAAAATATTATCTAAAATAGTTGTATTTGTTCCTAGATTCAGTCTGCGTGACAACCAACATGTCAATCCCCAAAACCAGTACATATTGATATTTGGGAACTCAAACTTATTTTTGGATCTGATTGGTGCTTCAGACCAGTATATCACAACAAAAACAATTTCTAGTGCTAGATCTATCCTATTAACATTTTTCTATGGGAGTTGTGATGCTTGGATCAGATAATAATTATGGAAGGATCTTGGATCCTTCAATCTGAGAGAGTGTCTATGGTCTATAGGAAGAAATTTGAACATTGTAGTAGATATGCAGGAGAATAAAGGGAGATGAAAATTCCCAAGGAAGGATGGCTATGAGTTTTTATCCTTCATGGATCGATGTAGTATTCTTGACATGGGTTATATATGTGACTAATTTTCATGGTGTAATAACCAAAAGGGGGATCTACGAACCTGGTGTTGCTTTTATTGTTTCCTTGAAAATTTTCATGCCATCTTTGATTACCTGAATGCAAAGGTAACACACCATGTGAGAATTATTTATGATCACTATCATCTTTTGGTTTCCTTGTCTCCTAGAAATGATCACAATGTCTGTTTCTCTTTCTCCCATCATTGGATCAGCATTCTTGGGTTTTCTAATGCGGTACATGATTCATGGGACAAAAAATACTTTGAAAATACTTAATTGGGTCTTCATAATCAACCTTTAAGACTCAAAGTTGATCTTTAGTCCTAAATTATGAACCCCCCCCCACATCAAGGCATAGAGGAGGATAAGGTGGATGTTTAGCAGATGTAAACCAGTTTGAAAATAAATTGGAATGAGATAATGTTGAGGGAACTCACTAAAAAGAAGAAAATACAAACAGACTTGTTGATAAAGTAGGAGTGTGTGGCTTGTGACGAGTCAAGATTTAAATGGATCCAAGAGGGTGACTGAAAATGACATTTTTTCATTCCTATATCATGGATAATTAGAATATATTTAGGCCAAATATTTAGTTGGAGGATGGATCCTTCACTGATGACAGAGATGTTTTCAGAGGTATGGTAGAATCCTATTTTGAATCAATGTTGGCAGGCCCCAACCCATGCATGAAAGGGGGATACCCAGGGGGCTACAATGACCTTTTGGATGTGATGCCTCGTTCATTTTCTACCTATTATAATGTATCCTATGAAAACATACCTGAATATGAAGAGATTTAATATTGTGTATAGGTGTTTATGCTATATGGAATGAATGGTGGAGAGATGACATCACTTGTTCTTTGAAGGAGTCTGGTCACGCTTGGTGTGGAATGCATTTGGGGATTTCATGGGAATATCATCCCATAGAATCCATTGATCTAAATATCTGAATTATTGGTTCCAAGGAATGGGAATAGAGGAAGTTAAGTAGAAGGTGAGAACTCTGGTCCTATTAGCAAGTTGTTGGACAATCTAGTAGGCATGAAACGATTCTTGGGTTGAAGAAACCTCCTGCACAGGAGATGACATTACAATCAGAACCAAAAATATACTGGTCGATATGACCCATCTCATCAAAAACTTTGAGGAGGTTCCAAATCTCAAACTAATACTTTCTAGTAGACTATCCTCTCAATCCTACAGGAATGATCAGGGTTGTTAGGTTTGTTGGAAACCTCCCCTCTCTGATGCAAAACTCAACACGGATGGATCATTTAGAATGCATGTAATTTAGGGAGGAGTTTTGGTTTGGGATCATTGGGGATCTTTCATTATTTCATTCACATTGTATTTTGTAAAAGTGTAATCCCTCCAAGAAGAGGAAATAGAGATTATTATTGGGATCCTTTTATGCATTCAAAAAAATATCAATTTACAGAGATTGAAACAGATGGAATAACATTTTAAAACTACCTGCATGGTTCAGGTACCATACCTTGGTCAATTTCATATATTATTATAAGGTTAAGGTGTCTTATTATAAACTATATATCTATTACGCACACCGGGTAATAGGGAAAAAATGTAGTAGACTTACTTGCTTTAAAGGTGAGATAAGGTGAAATTATCCATTAGTTCCCTAGCATGAATTATCTCACAATCTGGGGGATTAATCTCATGGTTGAAGATTCCATTGGGATCCACTATTTTCAGCCTTCCTAAATCTTGGTAAACTTTGTCCTTTTTTCATGTTGCATTTTATTTTTTTATAGACCTCATTTTCTTTGATAATAAAAATTTTATTATGATGATTATGATAAAACAAAGACTACTTTCACGTTTTCAGTAAAATCAAAATGGGCCTTGTTTGGGAAACAACAAGAATATTCCATTCAAAAAAATTTGTAAGAATTAAAACATGGGAAAAAATTAATTTAATAAATTATTTTGAAAAGTTTAAAAATACATTTGAATTTTTTTTAGAAATAATTTATTTGGAATAAAAATCATTTTTGGAAAAAAACAGAAATAATGCAGTATTTTCTTAAAAATATTTTCACATTCATTTTAAGTAACAAATAGTGAGAAAATTGTACTATTATTTTAAAATTTAATGAAAACCAGAAGATGCGGAAATATATTAGTTTTATAATAGAAATACAAAATAATTCCCCCAAGGGAGAGTTAAATAAAAACAATCCCAAATAATGTTGATGTTATGAAATAAACTCTTACCACATTGGTATATTTTGAACCATAGGACCCATGAATGAAATCCATTCAAATGAAATTTAAATATTATGAATAGAAATTAATTAATGATATAAAATATCGAAATGGGTAGTATATACAACACAAAAAGGAATAAGTGATGAATATGACATATATATCATGGAAGTAAAATAGAGGCAATAAACTCTTTCATTAGATATGATTTACTTTGTACATGTTCATACCTACTATATAATAAATTTATATTTATTATATATTTTTTATAGAAACATAATCATATATATCATACCATATTGATTTACTTATAGTCTTTTATCACCTATTTATTAAAAATTCTTTGTTAAACTCACTATTTCGAGTGATAATTGCTTAATTTTTCATGTATGTTTTAGTTTGGTGATTTTGGTCCGTTTAATTTGATCATGGTTAAATCATCTCTATAATATTACCCATGATATAAATTTCATATATATTCATTATACATATATTTATATTAATCTGTAAAAGTTAGATATTGAAAATGGATTATACCATTCATGGAGACGGTAAGTCGTACGTACGCCTAAAATTTGTTTCCATATTTCTTGATGGAATGAAATGAAATGAAAATAAATAATAATTCACCTTTTCAAAATTATTATTATTTATATATATAATTTATATTAATCAAATCTATCCTTATTACCATCCATGTAAAAATTAAATGAAAAATATTTCATATCGCTATGTGGAGGTGATAGTCCACACGTACGCATGAGAAACATTATTGTCATCCAATAGATCAGAAGGTAAGAATTTATATAGATACCCAAGACTTTTACACATATTATTACATGATTTTAAGAATAAGTAACCATAAAATATAAATAAAGGATAAAAAATCTAGTGTCTTTGGAAGACTCGGTACATAATCAGGAAACATGAAACTAATATAAAACATATTTTATTAATCTTCATAATGATCTACTAACTCCCTTTAAGTTCATAAAATTTCATAGGATAACCTATGGAAAATACATAGACAAAAGGGACGAGATAAAAATCCTATTAATGGAATAGATATAGAAATGAAGCATAGCACCTGAGTTAGAAGGGATATCATGATGACATAAAAGGGCATGGCACATGAATAAACATATGGAAGCATAACCTAGAGAACATGGGATCATATGATAATGTAAATTTTGTAATGTTGAAGAAACATATAACATGACATAAAATGAGTCAAGGATATCGGACAATACTATATCACATGATGGACAAAGTCCCATAATGGATTAGTTTTACTCTCTAAGCAAATACATGACATCTCCTAAGACTAAACATTACTTAATGAATTGAAGTGATATCTGGGTATACCCATAATAACATGTTCATAAAAATGTGTGCCATATAAAGAATCAAACATAAGGAATAAACATAAGGGTTACCCATGGAAATAAATGGGTATCATAATTAGGTCATAAGGAATAACCAAAGGGTATCTAACAATGGTATCCTTGAAAGAAGGGATTTAAATCATACTTGGACATTAATAAGGGAAAATAAGAATATATCATTATAAATGATTTCCAAATGAAGTGAAAACATATAAAAATAGTTATTAGGTGTCTTAGGTAATGTTCCACTTTAACACGACTTTTGGGAAAAGAATAATGAGTCTTTAAAGAGGATAAATGATTAATTGTTTTCATAAAACCTTAAATGAACTAAAATATTTTTTAATAATAAAATAAAATATTTTAAAAAAATAATGGTGGATTAAAATAATTTACATAGTTTAATTGAAAATGGGTAAGAAATAGAGAAGTTCTGTGTAATTAGGATTACTTAACAAGAGGAATTGAGAAGGGAGCCTTTTAAAGCATGTATTTAGGGAAACAATAAAGATGAATTGAGATATATAAACATGTTTGGAACATATAATCATAATTTAGGAGAATAATATAAGAATAATTAATATATTAATTTCGGTAAATAGAGAGAAATTGTAACCAAAAGGTTCAAAATAGAGGTTCAGATAGATCGCTTACCTTATGTTTGAAAGCATTCTGCATATGCACTTAATGTTTTGGATAATCAAATTAGATTAATTAATTGCTTAATTAGCAAGTAATCACTTATTTATTCGATTTACTATAATTTTATTAAGTTAATTTATGTCTATTTTGATGAGTTATAAGGTTCAATTTCATTGTTTTGGGAGTGTTCCTTTCATGGTTTTATGGTTGGTTCACTTATATATAATTATAGAAGTTATTTTCAAATGGGAAAAATTCTCTAGAAGTGAAATTATATGGTAATAATTAAATTTTATAATTTTAAATGGTCTCATATATCATTTTTTATAGTATGAGGATGATTAATTTGATAAAATGATAATGATAAATGTTTAGTTTATTTTGGTGGTTTTTAGATCATCAAAAACTAGTTTTGTCATATTTAATATTATGTCAAAATATTAGTTCTAGACATAAAAAAAGTTATAATATACATATTTAAATATAATTAACCATAATAATTGTTTTATTACCATAGTTTAACGAGTTAATGGAAAACAAATATTCTTCATCCATGAAAGTGTTTAACTGATAAATCAAAGATGATTTTTTCATTTTTAGAATAAAAAGAGAATAAAATAGATTTGATTATAGATATTCCATTGACAAGATAACATCCAAGTATATATATATATATATTATACTATAGATATAATGGAACTTTGTATAGGGGAGGTGAGGATAGGATAAGAAAAGAAAATAAATTAAAAGAGAAGGATTGAGGATTTTACATCTTGAATGTTGTCTCCTTGAGAACTTCCTCAAGGAAATTGGGTTTGGTCTGTTGTTTTGACCAGTAGATCTTGGAAGTGTAGAAGAGGATTATAAAGGGAATAGATTATAATATTGACAATATAAAAGGTTTATAAGGTTTCAATAGAATGGGTGGTGAGGAGTGCTATTTATAGGGGGTAGGGGTGTTTTTATTATTATATTCATTAGTTTATTATTTTGGCTTAAGACTATCAATAATATTGATTCATATATATAAATATAGTAAATTATTCAGGAGAGTTAGAACCAATGGGTTCTTATACCATTATTACATCATCCATGATTAAAAGATTCATATATTTTGCATATAAACTAAAGTACCAAAAAGTACCTTATTTCATTATTCTCAAAAAATTCTACTATTTTAGAAAAATTCCAAAAATTCACCCTAACCATTTTTTGATATTTATATTTAAAAATTTAAATCCATTTTAGGAAAATAAATTTCTAAATCTGTGAAATTTATTTTTTAAATAAAATCATAATTTAATCAAAAAATATTGATTTTAATATTATAATCATTTTAAAAAAAATTAAAAAATTAATTAAGGTCTCATAAAATTATATTATAATTATAATACAGTATAATATTAATTTATGAATCTATTTTATGAAAATAAATTTTATTTTAAAACATTATATTGATTATAAAATTGTAAATAAATATTTACGCTTTAAAAAACTAGAAACACTTAATTTATCATTTTTAAAACATTTATTTACTTATACCATGATATAAATATAGTATATTTTCATTTATAAGATACATAAATTTTATTTATACCTTCATAGGTGAGGTTATTATTCTATCATCTAGATTACTATTCCTAACGGTCGGATTATTATTCCAATGGTCAGGTTACTATTCCAATGGTATACGTTCCTTAATTTCTATAAATACCTATTATTAAATATCTATTCATTCACTTATATTTTCTATTAAGGTTATATAAATGATTTCATATTAAAAATAAATATTTTATTATTAACATTAATTTTTATTTCTACAGCTTGTTCGTGAGTGCGGTTATTCTAGTGGATCAAGCATATCCAAATTTTCTCATTCTTATTGACTTATATTCTATTTATTATTTCACTATAATATTTGGAATTATTATTATTTTAATTTTTGACTAAAATATAATTTTTAATTTATGATAATAATGTTTTTATTCGGTTCTCTATGTGATGTATGTGTTTTATAACATAAGAAGGGAAATTCCATTGATAAAATTATGGGTCGTTACATTCTTCCCCCCTTATGAAACATTTCCATTAGAATTTTATTTCACATACTATGGTGAAGATAGGTGAGGGTATTTATCCTTCATCACTTCCTTTAGTTATGAAGTTTCCTATTCATACTTATGTTTTGTCTATTTTACTTTTACTAGGTGAGTGGTCTTGTTACATAGAACTATGTCTCTATGGTCCAAAATCTTCACTAGATTCTCCTCATAAGAGAGATCATTTTCCAACTGTATCTCCTCTTAGTTTATTACAAGTGAGGGATCTAGTATGTACTTCCTTATGGGGGATATGTTAAATATATCATATACTTAATAAATGGTTGGTGTAAGTTCTAGTCGATAGGCCACAACTCTGATACAATTAATAATATTTATGGGGGTGATGTACCAAGGACTTAGCTTTCCTTTCTTCCCAAATATCATCACCATATTCCATTGAGATATGCATATTAATGCCATTTCACCAACTTCAAACTCTAAGACTCATTAATGATTATCTTCATATGCATTTTGTTAAATTTGGGTAGCTATGATATGATGGTGTTTGGTATTCACCTTTTCTTCTATTTCCTCTCCCATTTCAAGTCCCAACAAATTACGTTCACCAACTTCATTCCATAATGAAGGTGTTCTACACCTATTCCCATAAAGGGATTCATATAGATCCATTTGGATGCTTGGGTTAAAATTATTTTTTTAAGATAATTAGAAAAGTGGAATTTATTGATCCCATACTCCTTTGAAGTCCATTGAGCATGCTCTCAAAATGTCTTCCAGTGTGTGAATATTCCACTCAAATCGGACATCATTTTTGGGCTAATAAGCCATATTAAATTTCAAATTATTATTTTTAGTATGATAGAGACTTTTCTAGAACTTAGAGATGAATCTTGGATCACTATTAGATATAATGGATAATGGTACTCCATAAAGCCTCACTACTTTCATGATGTATATTCGTGTAATTTTATTGAGTGATAATTCCTCTTTAATCACAATAAATTGAGAAATATGTGTAATATGGTCTACAATGACCCATATATAATTTTTACTATCGATGTCTTTAGAAGTCTAGTGACAATGTCCATAGTGATTTTTCCCACTTCCATGTGGGTATGAGTTATGGTTGCATCATTACCTTAGAATTTTTAATTTCATCCTTCACTTTATAATATACAAGACACTTTGATATATATTCAGTGATCTCCTTCTTCATATTGTCCCACCAATAGTGATCTTGAAAATCTAGATACATCTTTGTTATCCATGGGTGGATAGAAAAGGTTGAGCTATGTGAATCATTAAGAATCTATTTATTTATCTCCAAATTAGATGGTACACATAGTAATAATAAAAATATTAAAAATCTATTCTCGTCAATTTTGAACTCTTAGGATGTCCCATTTCTGATAGATTCTTCATTCTTATGAATTTATGCAACAATTTGTTGAGTATACTTTATATTCTCTATAAGGGATGGTTGAATAATTATTTGAGAGAGGAATGATGATGTTCCTTCCCTTATGATTCCCATTTACATCATTTTATATTATAATAAGATTGGATCCTTCTTAATTCTCATCATTGATATAGTTGAATGATCCTTTATACTTAGAGCATATACAACTTAATTTGTTTTACCAGGATGGTAGTGGATTGATCAGTCATAATCCTTTATGAGCTATAACAATATTCATAAAGAATATTAAGATACTTCTATATAAATATATATTTTAGGCTCTTATGATAAGTATATATCTCAAACTTCTCCCCAAATAGATAATTCCACTAGATTTTTAACATGAAGATCACATCTGCCTACTCCAGATCATGTGTGGGATAGTTTTTCTCATGAAATTTCGACTTCCTTGAGGCATAGGCTATCACTTAATCATTTTTCATTTGTACACATCCCAATCCCTTATTTTTAGAATCATTTTATACCACAATTAGTTCTCCACCTTTTAGTATTGTAATTATTGGTGTAGTGATAAGCATCTTTTTCAACTCTTAAAAGTAGTATTTTCATTTACTAGTCCAGAAAAACATTTCTACCTTTCGATTAATCTTTGTTAGTGGGTTTTAAAATCACTAAAATTTTCTCAAAAATCATTGATAATACCTAAATAGACCAAGGAAACTTCATATATCCATTACCTATGATGTTATGGTACACTCTTCAATTGCCTTTGTTTTAGACAGTTCTACAGATCTTCCTTTACTGAAGATAACATGGCCCAAGAATGATACTTCCTCCATCTAGAAATCACATTTACTATAATTTTCATATATTTTATCCCTCCAAAAAGTTTTTATCATAGTATTTAAATGATCCTCATGTTCCTCCTTTCTCTTGGTGTATATCTGAATATCATCTATAAAGACTACCATAAATTTTTTAAGGTAATATCTGAAGTCTCTATTCATTAAGTCCATCAATATTTTTTAATAATTAGTGAGTCTGAATGGAATTACTATGAACTCATAATTTCCATACCTCATTCTAAAGGTAGTCTTAAGAATATATTCCTTCCTCGCCTTTAATGGGTGATATTCTGACCAAAAGTCCACCTAAGATAAATACGTTTCCCCATGTATATGATTGAACAATTCATCTATACATGGTAGGGGATAATTTTTATTTATCAGTATTTTGTTGAGAACATGATAATAAATGCATCGTAACATTGATCCATCCTTCTTATTAATGAACAAGACCGGAGCACCCCATAGTGAAGAACTCAAGCATATAAAACCCTTGTCTAGATTCTCTTGTTACTAATTATTCAGTTCCTCTAACTCAATGGTGTCCATCATGTATAGAGTCTTTGATATAGGAAGATATATAAGTATAAGATCAATTTATAACTCTTTATTTAGGTCAGGAGGAATAACAGGAAATTATTCAAGGAAAACATCAGTCTAGTCCGTCATAATGGGAATGTATTCAAGAATGATTCTCTCATTTTTCTCAATCATTTGACCAAGATATGCTTCCTCGTAAAAAAATAATATCCAAAATTGAGATGATGATTCTGAAGAAGATTCATCCTCCTCCTTTGACTTTTACAGAATTGGGGGATGCCTCATGATGTGAAGAGTGATCTCCTCTTCCCAAAATTTGATGTTGTATTGGTATAAAGATAAACAATACATGCCCAATATAGCATAAAACTCTACCAAAGTAAGTAAGAATGGATTTTATAAAGGATTCTATCCGAAAACAATAACCGAGGAGGAGTTTTATACTTTAGATGAAATAATTTCCACATTCACTGTTCTCACAGATAACTCAACCTTCATAGTTTGAGGTGGTTTTTGAATAGTTCTTATAATATTAAAAGATATAAAATAATGTGTAAAACCAAAATCATATAGTACATTCAATATTCCAAAATGAAAAACCATCATACCTATCACCACATCTTTATTTGGCTCCACCTCAGTATTAATTATAAAATATTATCTTCCTTGCTTACTTGGAGGTTGTTGTTGTTTATTTACTCTGACAACCCTAATCTTAGAGAATCAATTTGCATAATTCTCATTTTTCTTATAGTTGAAATGCTACACTACAGGATAAGTGTTGATCATCTTCCATTCTTCTTTTGTATCAGTGGGCTTCTTCAATTCCCTTTGGAAATAATTAGCATGATTCCCCCTCTTCTACATTTGAATCATCTTTGGGTTCCCTTTAGACTATTCTTATGATGTTTCTTTCCAAAATTTTGACATGTGGGATGTTGTTTTTTCTTTACTTCATGGGATTTATCTATTGATTCTCCCATATTAAACTTCATTTTCCACTTATTTCTCCTAGAAAATGAGACCACTAAGATTTAGTGATCACCATTTCATCATTAAGGGCACAATAAACAATCTCCTAATATCTTCCAATGTCTCCAATCACCAAGGATTTTCATAGACTCAACTTTAATCCACTAAATAAGCAATCCAACTTACTTTCAGTGTTCATGAAAAAGTTGAGGAATATTTTGAATTCCTTGTAAATTTTTCCTCATATGCCTTGGTAGATTTATATTCCTTTTTCTTTAGTCCAAGAAACTCACTCTCTATATTAAGATGGATATTTTGAGGAAAATGTTCAGTGAAAAATATGTTCTTGAATCTTTATTAATCCATGGAATCAATTTCCCCCTTAAATTTTGTGTTTTTGATTAGTGTCAACCACTAATCATCTTCTCTATAAAAATGATAGACCACCAGTGTGAATTTATCTTATTCTGAGCGTTAAATTATATAGAATATCTTCTAAAAGGAGTTAATCCATTATTCCATGATGTGGGTATCAGAAGATCTACTAAAGATAGTAGGCCTTTTTCATATAATGGATATGACTACAAAATTCTATTTCATAGGAGAAGGAGGATATTCCACATGATTCAAGTTAGTAATCATTACTTGAGATAGTACTGTCATGAAGTTATGATCTCCCATCCCCAACATATTTGGTATTTTATTAAGGAAGTCATCAAATTTTCTATCGCATTGGTTGTTATCATGGGTTATCCTATTTCCTGACATTAAATAAAAAAAGATAAAAAGATTACAATTATGGAGATTTAATACTTATCTAATGAAAATATAAAAAGGAAACTGTAAACTTATAAGGAATAACTTATAAATGAAAATTATATCCTAACTTATGATTCCCTAAGTTTCAACATATGTTATTCTTGCTGATAGAATTATCCCAAAGTTTATTACTAAAGTTTTCTAGTCCTAATCCTCAAAAATAACTAGACCATTCTAAAATAGAAACTATAGAGATCCAATATTTTTCACATATTATTACATGATTTTAATCATAATTATCCATAAAATACAAACCAAGGATTAAAAAGTCTAGTTTCTTTGGAAGACCAGATACAAATTATGAAACATAAAACTAAAATAAAACATAATTTAATTAATATTTAAGTGATTATATAACTTCCTTTGAGCTACTATAACTTTATAGGATAACCTGGGGAAAATACATAGACAAAAGGGATGAGTTAAAAACCCCAGTAATGGAATAAACATACAAATAAAACATAGCACATGAGTTAGAACACATATCATGATGACATAAAAATGAATGGAACATGAATAAGCATATGTAAGCATAACATAAAGAACATGGGATCATGTGATCATGGAAATATAGGAATGTTGTAGCAACAAATAACATGACATAAACAAGAGTCAAGCCTAACTTCTAAGACTACATTACATGGTGGACAAAGTCCCATAATGGATTAGGTTTACTCCCTAATCGCATACATGACATCTCATTAGACTAAAAATCACCCAATGAATTGGAGAACTATCTGGTTACACCCATCATAACATGTTCATGCATATGTTTGACACATAAAGAATCAAACATAAGGAATAAACATAAGGGTTACCCGTGGAAATAAATGGGTATCGTAATCATGTCATAAGGAGTAATCAAAGGTGTATAACAATGGTATCCATGAAAGAAGAGATTTAAATAATATTTGGACATTAATAAGGGAAAATAAAAATATATCATGATAAATTATCTCCAACTAAAGTGAAAATTTGTAAAACTGGTGATTGTGTATATTTGATAATGTGCTGCTTTAACATGGTTTTAGGGTAAATAATAGTATTTAAATATGATAAAGGAATAGTTGTTTTCATAAATTCAGAATTTAACTACAATATATTTCATAATAAAATAATGTATTTTAGAAAAATATTGGTCATTTAAAATAGCTTATGTAGTGTACTTGAAAATGGTTAATAAATAGATAAGTTCCCTTTAATTGAGCTTGCTTATCAAGAGGAATTGATAAGGGAACCTTTTAAAGCCTACATTTCCCCATAAAAGAAATATGGATTGAGATATATACATATTTTTTGGAACATATAAACATAATTTAGTATAATTATATAAGAATAATGTAGATAAAAATTGGGTTAAATATAGATAAAGTGTAACCTGAAGAAAAAATGGAGGTTAAGAGAGATCCCTTACCTTATGAACGAAAGAATTATTCAATTATACTTAATGTCATTGATATTAAAATTAGATTCATTAATTTATTAATTAAAAACATATTAAACATTTATTTGATATATTATAATTTTATTAAGTTAATTTATGGCCATTTATATGAGTTATAAGGTTCAATTACATCATTCCGATAGTGTTCATTTCATGGTTTTATGGCTGGTTCACTTGTATATAATTATGGAAGTTCTTGTAAAATGGGAATAATTCACCATAAGACAAATTATATGGTATTAATGAACTTACATAAGTTTAAATAGTCCCATATATCATTTTTTGGGTTTTATTATGATTCATTTGATAAAATGTTAATGATAAATTTTTAGTTTATTTTGGTAGTTTTTTTATCATCACGAACTAGTTTAGTTTTATTTAATATTATGTATATATATTAGTTTCAAAACATGAAAAAAAGTTATAATGTAAATATTACAATTTAATTTAACCATACTAATATTTTAATGACCATCCTTGTAGGATGTAATGGAAAATCAAAACTCATTATCCACGAAGGCGGTGAACCGACTTATTAGGGATGAGGTATTCATTTTTAGAAGAAAATGAGAAGTGAAGATATTTGATGATGGATATTCCATTAAAAAAATAAAATTATAGTATATATATGATACAAGAGTTATCATGATTATTTGGATAGGGGAGTTGAGGATAGTGTTAAAAAAATAAAAGAAATTAAAAGATAAGGATTGAAGATTTTACTTCTTGAATGTCGTCTCCTTGAGAACCTCATTAAGGCACTTGGGTTTGGTGTTTTTTTGAGACCAGAGGATCTTGGACATGGGTAAGAGGTTTGAGAAGGTAATAGGGAAGAATATTAAAAATATACAAGTCTTATAAGGTTTTATGGTAAGGGGTGGCGAGGGGTGGTATTTATAAGGGGAGAGGGGTGTTTTTTGTCATTATATTCCTTAGTTTATTATTTTGGCTCAATGCTATCAATAATGTTGATTCCTATAAATAAATAAAATAAATAGTTTGGGATAGTTTTAATAGATTATTTCTTACATCATACTTACATTATCCATGAATTAAAAATTCATATACTTAGCTTATAATGTTAAACACAGAAATTTTCCGTATTTCACTATTCACCAAAAAATCATCTGTTTTAGAAAAATCCTAAAAATTTACCTTAAAATTTTTTAGATGTTTATATTTTAAAAATTGATTCCATTTTATGAAAATAAATTTCTAAATATGATAATTTTAATTTTTAAATGAAATCATTATTTATTCAAAAAATACCAATTTTAATATTACAATCAATTTTATAAACCTTTGAAAAATTAATTAAGGTCTCATAAAATTTTATTATAATTATAATAAAAATAATATTAATTTATGAATCTATTTTATGAAAATAAATTTATTTAAAATCATTATATTGATTATAAAATTGTAAAAAACATCTATATTTTACAAAAATACCAGCACTTAATTTATCATTTTTAAAACATTTATTTACTTCTACTAGGATATAAATATATCATATTCTCATTTATAAGAAACCTAAATTTTATTTATGCTTTGATAGGTGATATTTCTATTCTAAAATATAGATTATTATTCCTAATAGCCAGATTACTATTCCAATGTTCAGGTTACTATTCTAATGGTGTATGTTTCTTAATTTCTATAAATACCTCTTATTTCATTCATTATTTATTTTATTTTATTTTATCTTAAGGTTATATATATAATTTAATCTTAAAAATTAATATTTTATTATTAACACTATGTTTTATTTGTACAGCTTATTCGTGAGTGCATCCATTCTAGTGGATTAAGCATATCCAAATTTTTTCCATTATTATTATCTTATTTTATATTTATTGTCAAACTATAATATTTGGAATTATTATTGGTTTATTTTTTGACTAATTTATTATTTTTCATTTATGAGAATAATTTTTTTATAGGGTTCTCTAGATGATGTATGTGTTTTATGAAAAAAATGTAAATCTCATTGATAAAATTCCATGTCATTACAAGTTATATGTCACATTATATTTATATAAGTATTTTTAGGTAATAAATATCACATATCTTAATTAATTTTAACCTTACTACCATCCATGTAAATCTTAAGAGAAAAATGAATCACATCCCTTTGTGAGGCAGCAGTCCACTATACACATGGGAAATTATTGTATCCCCCATTGAATGGAAAGTAAGAAGGTATATGTGATATCCTAATTTAATAAGTGTAATAATTTCATAAATATCATATAAATATGTTAAATTCATAATTATATTCATCCTTTAAATGTGGTCATGGAAAAAAATTGCATCGGTTCGTGAGGCAGTAGTCCGCCGTACACATGATCGATGATATAATTACCCATTTGATGGAAGAGGAGATGGATATAGGTAATTATCTTAACAAAATAACATCTCAGTATATGTGATATACTGGTTTTATTATATTATCATAGATTAATAAGATTATAAGGATTTATAAGAAGAAGTAAAATGAAAATGCATAGTTAAAAACATTATCTCTTATACGGAAACAACTTTAGGTTTAACCTAAACCCTTAATAGATTGTATTTATGATCTAACCAAAAACTCTAGGATGTATTTAGTAAAGTAATTAAGATATTTGGGTAGGTATTTCCTGAACCAAATGGCTTTGGTACTATGAAGAGAAGAGAAGAGTGGGTGGCCTTTTATAAGTGGGGGAAAGGACACACTTGTATTTTTGAAAAGAATCAATTATATCAATGTTTTTATCATTCCAAAATCCTCCATAATGAGTTATTCTAGAACTATATAGGTTATATGGTCTAAATATGGTCATAAAATTTGTTTTTGGAAAGTTTTAAATCCTTTCTTATCTTCTTAGTTTACCCCTTGGTAAACTCATTTTTACCCTAACTAAGGTAATTAATTTTACTGTTTTAATATTAATTATTGTAAAAATAATGAAAAAATTATCATATAATGTAAATTATTATTATTCCCAATATGAAATTCATTTATCTAAATTCATTCCATATAAGTGGAATAATTCGATTTAAAGCTAAATTTGCAGATGCGTTGAAAAAATGGTTTTTTCAAACAAAAACTTTCAAAATATTAAAAGGTTTTTATATTAAAATTAAATATGAAATATATTCCAATAATATAAATTAGTTAAATTATAATATAATTAAACCAATTTTACTTTAAAACTAATTTAAAATATAATTTAAACATATAAATAATTCAAATTAATAGGCTATTTTCAATAAAAATATTTAAATTTCCCTATTCATCAAAAAAACAATCTTCTCAAAAAAATTAAAAAAATTTACCCATATGTAATTTTTAAATTTAGATTTCAAAAATTAAGTTTATTATGTCAAATAAACTTTTTAGAATAGGTAAAAATTAATTTTAAATTATGTGCGCAAAGCATAAGTAAATCATCTTTTTGAAAAATATAGTTTTTTTTGTCTGAAAACATTTATTTTTATTTCAAATAATTATTATTTTATTTGTAATAAATAGATATCAATTTAATTTATTTTATAGATATCTAAAACATGTAAATTTAATAATTTATTCAGATCTATTCATATCTTACAACTTAAAAGTTTTGTTATAATGGTCATGTTTAAATAATAATATTTTAATAGAGCATCGCTTTTCATTTAAACAAGTGGTTGCATGCATCACAAGTTATCGAAGAGATTGATTTTATCTAAAAGAAATGTATAATAAAGTATTGGGGTGTAAAATTATTTTATAATATTTTTGTGTTGTGTCATATATGCTATTGAACATGACGTTCCTCTTTTAAAATCTAATGGTTTTACATTTTCCCCCCTTAAATAAATTTCTTCATCACAAATTGATCTAGATCTTGGTAATCAAGGGTATTAAATTTGTAAATACCTCTATTGGAAAACAACATCATAAAATCAGTTAATAAATCTTTTTCCTTATAATAGTGAAATGGAAGTACAAAGTTCATCTATAATAACACATAACTAGGTTTCCAAGTAAGTGAACATTGGTGGTAAGTGATGATATAGACATGGAATAAAAACATAAATAATTATAGACAGTGATAGATATCATTGATCATAATAAAGAGTGCGATCTATAGAAGGTAAAAACCCACAAAACTATAAATCTATAATGGGGAAAAATGCCATCAGTTCATTATAAATTAAGGTATTAGGATGACTTTTTTATTTTAAGATATTTTTCTTAAAGTTAAGGAATTGTTTTATTGTCTAATAATTTAATGAAATATACTTTCTTGAAATCATTCTATTTTATAAGAAAAATTTCATCTTTTTTTGTGCTTGCATCAATTTCCACTTCATTTATTACTATAATAAATGAATATCCCAAAAATAATTTTTTATGCCCAATAAACTAAAATGTACTTTTAACGAATTATAAGATCCATAAAAATGTAACAAGATATTCCTCCTAACTTTAATAAAACCAAAAAAGATATAATAATTAATCCAATATAATACATCAATCTATAATACCTCAATATTAACTCTCAAAATTCACCTTAATTGATTTCATAAATTGTTAACCTTAATACTTGCTACAAATATGTTTAGAAAAATTCAAAGTTCGAAAAATTAAATGGAAGGTAACTAAGTTTACAAAATCAAGATAACATTATATTTCCCAAACGACATAAAATAGATCTTAATTTCACATACCAAAAATTTTAATACCTTGATCACCATAAAACCTTGATGAAAACATGCATGCTTCCAAATATAAAATCTTATATTGTCCAATATATTCCAGAAATCCAAATATGTAGTAAACTCCATCAAAGATAACATAAACCATCAAATGACTAACCAATTTGGAGGTCACTAATATTATCCCCTAAATATCTATTTATCATTATTACCTCAATATAGGGCATATATTAAGTTTTATCTTCCATAAATCATGTGTTTTCAAAGAATTTTAACTTTCCACTGAATCAATTTTCTTTGTCATTGAGGTCATTCAACATATTCTCTCAAAACCTTTAATAAAAAATATTATAGTAAAATAATTATATGATTTAAGATTATTATAATGATAAAATATTTGATAAATTACATCTTCAACAAAATTCTTGAATCCAAATACACGGGTAATTTATTCCACTTCAGTTGTAGTAGAAGCATGAGCTTTTTATCAATCCCTTATCTTCTCCTAGAATATATTCACTTGACGCTTGGTCCATTGATTTTTGTAACACCCCATATCCTTATAGTTGAGGAATTAAAATTTGGTACATTATTTATGGCCCATGAAATCATAAGCATTGTGTCATTTCTCTCTACACTGGTAAAAAACTGTTATTCCCTTCAATAAATTACTAGGGTGTTTCTTTCCATAGTTATCACATGTGGAAAAATCCTTCTTTCTCATCTTCCCCTTTTTTGTGGTAGCATCATCTTCCTTTATTTCCTAACTTTTATTCCATGAGACTTGGATAATTATTTCTTTATCTTGATAGAACATGTTTTTATGTCCACATATGATGAGGAATTTTGGGAGACTTTCACCCTTCAAAGAATTGGATTAATCTCATCAAAGAAATGGTAAATATTTTTCTTTGAATTAAATATATAGTTATTATTTTTCCTTGTTAACCTTATAATGTTTTCTTCATACTTAACAACATTTTTATCTTCATTTTGTCTTATATTTTGGAATTTTTACACCATATCCACTCATTTCTCCTAAGTAATTTTTTTCCAAGAGTACCTTAAAATCATTCCATTATATGTTTTTTTTATTCTTCATCCTTAGAGTTTTTAATCATAAACCATTATTGATCCAAATATCTTAAGAGATAATAAAATACCCTGAAATACTTCTACCATTAATTAATTCTTAGAGCAAGAAATATTTTCTCTAAGTAATTTATCCATTTCTTAGCTTCAAATGGATTTGTGTCCCCATTGAATAATGGTGGTTATTGATACATGAAGAGGTATAACATTGTCACACCATATGGTGGATAAGAAGGTTGCTCCATATGATAAAGGTTATTACTCATAACCTAATTCAACTTCCCCAATATGGTTATAATTTGGTCAATTCCAGCTGCATCTCAAGCTTCATTATCTTTCCCAAAAGGGAAATCCAAATATGGAGTACTTTCATTGATACAATTATCATTCCTTCCACTATGTGAAATTTATAAATAATGGAATACACAATATTATATCATAAAATTTTTAAACATGATGTATAATCCCAAAAATAATGAAACAATTAACATAAATTGAAAAATTTATGCATGAATAATCTCAAAATCAAACATGGTTTCTTTGGAAAATTTTAAAAAATCATAAAAATGTTTTTGAAAATTTTTTAATAGTTCATAAAGAAAATATTAATTAACCAAATAATATCCCCTGATATTTTCAAACTAGGTTTGTAGTAAGGCCCATTTTCATGTACCAGGTAACACTCGAGTCAAGCCTAATGCATCTTTTTTAGAATTATTACCCATAGATGCATATGTTACAAATTAATATCTAATTTTAGTATCTATATAGGGATGTATTTCTAGAAAAAACCACAAATATATACCTTACCAAAACATTAGGATGTTCTTCTATACTTATCCTCAACTTTTATCATAGTTTTATATTCCCTAATCTATTATTTCCTAAATCAAGTTCTAAAGTTTTCTACTAAACTTCCTTTGATACCAACTATAAACACCCCAACCCCAGTAACCCAGAGCTGGTGGTTACTCTGTTACATTGGAACTAGATACAAGGGATCTCATCCTGAATGATCAAGTAGTTTATTAGTCTTGGAAAACTATATATATTCTTAAATTTCTCATACATTTGAAAAAAATAAAATACAAAAAGTGTTTTCTTGGAGAATATCATTATTCCCCATATAATATCCCTGTATATCAATCATAAAACACTTATTTATATCTTGGGGAAAATAAAACATAATAAAGGGGTGAACTTAGATGCTTAGTAATGGTAAGTATAAAATAGAATCTATCATGAATAAACAAGTATAGTAAATATGGAAAGGTAAATAACTGAAACACATGTCATTTAAATAGTAACTTTAGTATAATATGGAAATAATAGAAGATGATCAAATAAAATCACACACATAATCACATTATCTTGAAACTTATCTATGAATATTCTAACTAATAAAATAATCACATTGAAATCAATAAATGATCTCATAATGAGAAAATGAATAATAATAGATATCTAAAACAAATTTTCAAGACCTTTCATAGGACAATTTAAATCTATGGGTATAAACTCGTCTAATTTTGCCAATTGATTTGTCTCATAAGACAGGTCGATGCATCAAGTGGCTATCTATAATTGAGAATCAACCACCACTTACTAAGTCCAATACATTCCTCATATTAAGGGGTTGAAAAATAAATAATATAAACATTCATATTGAAAACTAACATATAAAATGTTAATACTTATCCCAATCAAATAAACATAATAATAAACCATCCAGAGTAATATGTGAATTGTAATAAAATCATAAGTCAATAGTCAAACTGATCATAAACCATCTAAATATATAATAAGGATGAAATCAATAGAAAATATCCCTAAGGGATTATAATTACAATAAAGGGTTGATGTTTTTGACAAATATAAATTCTATAAAAATTTTATTAAAACATTATTGAGAAAAATAACATTTTTACTACGAAAATATTTTAAAAAATAAATGTTTAAAAATATTTCAAAGATAATTTTCATTGAAAATAATTTTTGAAACTTATAAAATAATATTTAAAACATTGATTGGTAATGATGGTGTAAATTTCATACGTGTCGTACATTTTAACACAAAAATTCCTTTCACATTTTTGGTAAAATCCAAACAAGACTTGTTTAGAAAACAACATGAAGATTCCTTTCAAAACATTTTGTAAAAATTCAAACATGGTTAAAAATGTCTTTAATAGAAAAAATTATATTTTTAAAAACATTTTTGAAAACATTTTTAGAAAACATGTATTTGGAATAAAATGTATTTTCAACTGAAAAGAGAAATAATGTTGTCTTTTCTTAAAAGTATTTTCTCAATCATTTTAAATACCAAAGAGTGGGAAAATGGTACTATTACTTTAAAATTTCATTAATAACTATATTATAAATAAATACATTGTTTTTATGATATAAATAAAAAAATAATTACCTTAATGAAGACTTTAAAAAAATAATCCCATCTAATGATGAGATTGTGAAATAAACCATTACCACATTGGAAACTTTTGAATTATAAGACCCATGAAATAAATAACTTCAAATGAAACTTTAAATACCATGAATATAAATTGATTCATGATATATCATATCAAAATGGAATGTATATGTACCACACAATGGAATAAGTGGTGAATTTGGAATATCTCTTGAGGAAGTAAAATTGATATGAGAAATACTTACCTCATATCTATTTTCCTCCATACATGTATGTACCTCCTATATAATAAATACAAATTTATTATAAATATATTTTAGAACCATAATAATATATATCATACCATATATTATTTATTTAATATTCTTTTATCACCCATTTAAAAAAAATTATTATTTTATATATAGAATTTATATTAATATAATCCACACTTATTATCATCCATGTAAAAATAAAATGAAAAACATTTCACATCGGTGCATGGAGGTGATAGTCCACGTGTACACACGAGCGACGTTAATGTCTTCCAACAGATTAAAATGTAAGAAGTAAGATATGATATATAATATAATAAGTATTTTTAGGTTATAAATATCACATATCTTCATTAATTTTAACCTTACTACCTTCCATGTAAAGCGTAATAGAAAAACAAATCAAATCACTTCACAAGGTGGTAGTTTGTCATACACACGAGCAACGTTATCATATCCCCCAAAAATTGGATGTAAGAAGGTATATGCGATATAATAATTCCTGATGTATAATAATCTCATAAATAGCATATAAATATATTAAATAAATCATTATATCCATCCTTGGAAGGTGTTTATGGAAAACAAATTGCAGTTGTTTTTTAGGCGGTAGTCCGTCGTACACACAATCAACGATTTTGTTGCCCATTTGATGGAATATGAGATGGCTATAGGTAATTAAATTATCATAATAAAATATAAGTATATTTTAGATAATTTTTTATTACATTATCATATATTTATAATATTCTAATGAGTTATAATAATAAGTAAAATGAAAATGGATAGTTAAAAACTTTACCTATTCTTTGGGAAACCTCTTTAGGATTAACCTAAGGTGTTCATAGAATATATTTTTGATATAAAAAGGCCTCCAGGATGTATTTAGGTAAATAATTAATATATTTGAGTATGTATTTTCTAAACCAAGGGGCCTTTAGAGTTTGAAGAATAGGAGAGAGTGGGTGGCCTTCTATAACTGGGGGAGAGGACACACTTGGAATTTTTGAAAAGAATCAATTATCACCACATTTTTATCATGGAAAAAAGCCTCTAAAAAGGGTCATACACAAAACATAGAGGTTATAAAGACTATATATTGTCAAAAATGGGATTTAGACATGTTTTATATCATTTTTAACTCTTATATCCTTAGTTTAACCCCTATTAAACTTATTTTTACCTTACCTATGGTAATTAATTTTTACTATTTTCACTATTAATTATTGTAAAAAATTAATTTAACATTATTAGATAATATAAATTATTATAATTCAAAATAAATATTCCATTTTTCAAAATTTAATTGAAATATAATTGAACTAATTTTAATTTGAAACCAATTTAAAAAATAATTTAACCATGCAAATGATTTAAATTAAAAGTCATTTTTCAATAAAAACAATATTTTTGAGTATTCATCAAAAAATTTAATCTTTTCAAAAAATTATCAAAAATTCACCCAAAGATAATTTCAACATATATATTTAAAAAAATGGTTTTATTTTTTCAAATTAATTTTTCAAAATTGGTAAAAATTAATTTTAAATTATGTGTTCAAAGTGCAACTAAACCGCCTTTTTGAAAAATACAGTTTTTCAAAAAAAGTTTATTTTTCTTTCAAAGGACTCTAATTTTATTTCTAATCAATATATATCCATTGATTTTTTTATACATGCTTAAAACATATAATTTTTATAATTTAGATATTATTATTCATACCCGTTGAATTTACATCTAGGTTATAATGGTCCTGTATAAATAATAATATTTTAATAGAGTATCACATTTCGTTTAAACTTAGTGTTGCGTGCATCAAAATCTATCGAAGATATTGAATTTATTTAAAATGAAATATATCATAAAGTATCATGATTTTACATTATCTTCTAATCTTGATATTTTATTTCATATACATTATCAAACATTATGATCCTCTTTTAAATTCTATGGGTGTTCCATGATTGAAGTAAATTTTTTTAAAGGGAACATAAATTGTGGTAACCCCTGAATTCAAATGAAATTAAAATCTTTGGGTGGATTTGAGAAAATTTATGTCTTTATTTGGAAATTTATTTGATGAAATTATTTCATGTTTAGCCTTAAGAAAAATGGATTAAATTGAAATATTATTTTAAAATGCATGAATTGATGAAAACCTAAGATTTGGTTTTTAAATGAGAAAGGCATGTCAAAAAATGAAATTCAGTAATTGTATTTTGAATTGATTTGAAATTATTGATTTTACCATGATTGGTTGATTGATTGACTGAATCACATGTGATTTTTGGTAGTTAGTGGGTAATTGGGATATACACACTTGGATTTAACCCACTAGAATTGTATTGATGACCAAAACATTGATATAAACTTACTGCAACATGATTTGCACCAATGGGGAGTTGAGTCCTCATAGTCTTATCCAAGTTAGGTGTTCACACATTAAGATGAGATCACTGATTGAGTAGTATGAGGATCCTATTACCAAAAACTAATATACCATATTGATTATTACATGGTTCTATGAGATGTTTTATTTGATGATTACATGCCAAGAATTATTGAACTCTTTTATTCATGGATACTATTTTATATAATTTTTTTATATAAAATGTTCATTTAAACTTTTTTTTAAATATTTTTCATCCTTTTTATTATGAAATCATTTTTTTGAAATTTTTAAATGTCATGTCATTCCTTATTTTATTTAAAATTGAATTCATAATTGGTTTAATTATTATGGAATTTATTATGGAACACTTGGTGAGAAACTACTAGGATTTATAACTCACACCCCACTTTTTCCTTAGGGTGTTTATAGATTTTCTTATGCCAGGTCCATCCAAAGGGGAAACACCACTTGGAGGTGGTGGATGTTCTTTATCCTTGGGACTATTAGTGATGGAATTTACTGGTGGAAATGTGATTGACTTATTAAAAGGGATATGTATAAGACTTTATCATTGAAAATGTTTTGTCTTTTTATGATGTCCTATTTTTTGTATTATATTACAAGTTTGATTCTGGTATTGTCTCCCATTGGACCGGTGAGCATACTGACTTGTATATTTTGTCATCTATTTTTTTATTGTAAAATCATTCCCTCATGTTTCTTATATGATCTCAGGTGCTAATCACCAACCCATGGGGATGATGAACGCCCACTAGGCCATGTCAGAGTTGGCATGGGTATTAGAGTACTATTGTATCTAGGCCGATTTATAAAATATCAGTTGACCTACAGCCAATTTGGGATAACCCCATCCAGAATGGGTCAGGTGGGTCAAGTCCGACCCCCAACGGGCCTCAGTGGGTTCTACCAGACCCGAAAGTGGACTGGGGGGATCCTTCCTAAGTCAAAATGGGCTCAGACAGGTTTTTCCTAACCAACCTAGCCTCATACAGGCTCAAAAGGACAAAATCCCTTTTAAGGGATTTCTAGGTCCCAAGTAAAGTTTTTAAAATTTTAAAAAAAATAATTTTTTCATTTTAAAAAATAATAATAAATTTTACTAGGGACGACAAGAAATAAATTATCTGAATTAAAATAATTTTTTAATTCATTTAAATTTCTTCCATATAAATTTATCATGTATATAATTTATATTACACATTAATTTTCATATCGACTAATCTTGAACATAAACTATCCAATTAATATATAGATTTAATTTAATTAATTATTTATTGAATTTTTTTTATGTATGTAATAATTAAATTTATTTTTGATGGTCTAAGAATTTTTTTTCTTCGTTTAATATGTATTAGGGTATTTTAATCCATCAATATAATTTTGTATGTATTTTTCGCTTTCCAAGAACTCCTCGCCAACATGTGAGTATTTAAATATTATGATGATGATGTTATAAGACACGGACCATGCCAAGACTATCACAACCCCATCCCCCCAAAGAGTAAAATGCTTGGGCTAGAAATGAGAGAATGGATATGGTGACCACCCGAGTACCTCCTCCACTAGTCCCTGAGTTGGAGAATAGTATCAATAGTATAATAAATAAAAAATGGGAGAAATTTCTATCTAAGAAAATATGTGAAAGAGAGATATAATACAGATACACCAATTAACACCTCCTCAGATATATATATATATATATATATATATATATATATATATATATATATATATATGAAAGTGATCCCAAATTCATGCATAAAATATCATATAGTACGAAACCAACTAAAAGGGGAACTCCAATTACTAAAAAGCTAAAGATGGTAGTGACCACAAAGCCCAAATAAATCCGAAAACAACCAAGATCTAGTAATATCTAGCCTGATCTCTAACCTGCTATGACTGACCTAAAAACAATTTATATATACATAGGGTTAGAATAACATTATACTCAGTAGGATCCACCCTAAATCCTCCCATACAAAAGTTAAGGAATTCCTGTTAAATCAAAACCAAGAATAGCGAAACCAACGTGTCACCTAAATAGGTATACTAAGTTCTCATCCTAGTTATAAATAACTCTCACCAATTATCACATACAAGAGAGCATATAATATAGTAATGAAACATATATTGTAATAGTGGATTCCATATACCCAACTTTATTAGTAATTTTGATTACCATATCATGTGTACATTGAGTTATGCATGATGCACACTTACCATTATAGTGTAGAAATTTTTTCGTCCACTGTTTAATGGTAATTTCCATAGATTATTTGTTCTATCAAAATGTTATAGAAGATCCTAGACTATAATGAGAACCTGGAGGTACTATGAAATTATTCTTAAATATATTTCATATGGTCCATATGAATCATAATGACTAGTAATAGTTGATGTTTGACTATCCGGTGCTAAAGGGATAATATGCAGTGAGACTTCTTCTCATGAATTTCTCACTTGGTGATCTATGGTAGGTGACATCATGATGATAGAAACGGTTATAAAAACATCACATGTTTTAGGTGTCATTGGTTGTTCCTATCTATGAACATGTATATTGGTCTCCTAACATGAAATTGATATCAATGTGTTCCATTTGATTGCAAAATTTGATGCAATGAAATTACCGTTAAAATGAATTCATGATGAGGTAGCTTGTGTTGGGTATGTCATTAGTGGTATGACATTGGTTGAATGATCAAGATAAAATTTATCACTTTTGAGTTGAGGAATTAATATCTTGGCATGGTTGATTAGGATGGTAATTGAAGGTAAGTCCATCCAGATAAATCAACAAATAATAAAGTAAGAAATGATGATGACAGAAGTGTGCATCCTGATTTATGAGATATTGTATGACAAATAAATTATACTACACAATGTGTGTCTGTAGGTTGGTTTTTTTTTCTATGAATATTCCTTATCTTTTAAGGGTCCTTGATGGGTTTCAAGACTCTGCTCTTGATCTGTGAATACTATTCATTTCTATCAAGATAAGGGCCTAGAGGGTCACACACAATAACATATTCAACAATCTTCCCTATTATGGTGAATAGGTATATAAGACATGGTGGGCCCCACCACGGGGTCTGAGATTTTTCCAAAAATTATCAATCACTGATAAATAAATAAATTCATTTTTATTTGAGTATAAAATAATTATGTTGAATTTATTAATTAAAAGTATTTAAAAGAGTTTAAGTAAATATAAGAAATAAATATGAATAAATATTATTTTAATATTCAAGGTTCATTTAATATTAGCAGTAATTCTAAGTCAATTTATTGAATCAGGCTTATCACATAATATATTTAATATATATTACAAATATGTGATAAAATGTAACTAATATTTACGATGTGGTTAGTTTTTAATAATTATTTATTTATTTTTTATTCAGTGGATGTTAAATCACTACTGGAAATGCAAGATTTCCCAACGGTTTAGAACTGTTGGGAAAGGCTGCAGAACCATTGGTATATGTTATACCAATGGTTCTGCAAACCATAGGGAAGTAAGCCATTGGGAAAAGTTTTTCCCAATGGTTTATAGTGAAGCGTTGGGATAGGGTTATGAAAAATTACCCTATCCCAACGGTTCTGGAAAACCGTTGGGAAATCTTTTTCCCAACGGTTTACAACCGTTGGGATACATTGCACAAAATTATCATGTTTTTCCCAACGGTTCAGAAAACCGTTGGGAAAAACCCAACATATCCTCTTTCCCAACGGTTTAGAACCATTGGGACAAGTGTTTTACCAACGGTTCTATGAACCGTTGGTAAAACAAGACCTACACATTCTATGCCAACGGTTTTGAACCGTTGGCATAGCCTCTGCTGGGCAAATTGTACAGCAGCTCTGCAATTTACCTAGCAGCTCTCCAATTTGACCATTGATTCTCCAATTTTCCCACCAGGTATCATTTTGTGGGTTCCCTCTCATTTTCAATCCAATTATTGTACCTGCAATAAACTAACACATACATATACAATTATTGTACCTGCAATAACCAACTAACACTTATATATAGAGAACAAATTCATACACATTTAACATATAATGGTGGAACTATACACATCCATAATTAAATTAGAATTCATAACATAATTATAAACATACATAATTCATTTAGAATTCAATTTAAAATTTAGATGACAATTATATGTGGAATCTGGAAGTCAATTCATAATTTGATCGGTTTTTTGTATACCATATATTTTTACTTGAAATAATGTCCATTTTAAACATAATACATACACCTGGAGAGCTACCGGCCACACCGCACCTTGGATTGAGGCGGGTTTGACTCGTACACGTCACATATGACCCATGGATCATTTTGCTAATGTATCGACACAATCCGAATGCGTTTGGATGGTTTTCTGCATGTCAGTTGATGTTTTTCAATTAAAATGACGTACTTTTGAAACAAAAGGCAAACACTTTGAGTGGTACCGGCCACACCGCGCCTCGGATTGAGGCGGCGTTGACTCGTACACGTCACATATGACTCATGGATCGTTCTCCTAAAGTTTCAATGTAAATCGAATGCATTTGGTCGGTTTTCCGTATGTACTTAAATTGTTGTCCATTTTAAGCAAAAGAGAGACACTTAGAGTGATCTCGGACACACCGTGCCTCAGATTAAGGAGGGGTTGACTTGTAAACTTCACATATGACCCATGGATCGTTGAGCTAAAGTATCGACACAATCCGAATGCGTTTGGTCAGTTTTCCGTATGCCAGTTGATGTTTTTCACTTCAAATGACGACCTTTTGAAACAAAAGACAGACACTTTGAGTGGTGGCGGCCACACCGCGCCTTGTATTGAGGCGGGTTTGACTCGTACAGGTCACAAATGACCCATGGATCGATGTGATAATGTATCGACACAATCCGAATGCGTTTGGTCAGTTTTTCGTATGCCAGTTGATGTTTTTCAATTAAAATGACGTACTTTTGAAACAAAAGGCAGACACTTTGAGTGGTTCCGGCCACACCACACCTCGGATTGAGGCGGAGTTGACTCGTACACATCACATATGACCCATGGATCTTTCTCCTAATGTTTAAATGGAAATGGAATGCGTTTGGTCGGTTTTCTGTATGTACTTAAATTGTTGTCCATTTTAAGTAAAAGACAGACACTTTGAGTGGTGGAGGCCACACCGCACCTCGGATTGAGGCGGGGTTGACTCGTACACATCACATATGACCCATGGATCGTTGTGCAAAAGTATCGACACAATCTGAATGCGTTCGGTCGGTTTTCCGTATTCCAGTTGATGTATTTCACTTCATATTATGTCCTTTTGAAACAGAAGACAGACACTTTGAGTGGTGGCGGCCACACCGCACCTCGGATTGAGGTGGGGTTGACTCGTACACATTACATATGACCCATGGATCTTTTTTCTAATGTATCGACACAATCTGAATGCGTTTGGTCAGTTTTCCGTATGCCATTAGATGTTTTTCAATTAAAATGGAGTACTTTTGAAAAAAAAAGGCAGACACTTTGAGTGGTGTCGGCCACACCGCGCCTCGGATTGAGGCGTCGTTGACTCGTACACCTCACAAATTACCCATAGATCGTTCTCCTAAAGTTTCAATGGAAACTGAATGCGTCTGGTCGGTTTTCCGTATGTACTTAAATTGTTGTCCATTTTAAGAAAAAGAGAGCCACTTAGAGTGATTCCGGCCACACCGTGCCTCATATTCAGGTGGGGTTGACTCATACACGTCACATATAACCCATGGATAGTTGTTCTAAAGTATCGACACAATCCGAATGCATTTGGTCTGTTTTTCGTATGCCAGTTGATGTTTTTCGCTTCAAATGACGTCCTTTTGAAACAAAAGACAGACACTTTGAGTGGTGGCGGCCACACCGTGCCTCGTATTGAGGCAGGGTTGACTCGTACACGTCACATATGACCCATGGATCGTTGTTCTAATGTATCGACACAATCCAAATGTGTTTGGTCGGTTTTTCGTATGCCAGTTGATGTTTTTCAATTAAAATGACGTAATTTTGAAACAAAAGGCAGACACTTTGAGTGGTTCTGGCCACACCGCGGCTCGGATTGAGGCAGTGTTGACTCGTATACGTCACATATGACCCATGCATCGTTCTCCTAAAGTTTCAATGGAAACCGAATGCGTTTGGTCGGTTTTCCGTATGTACTTAAATTGTTGTCCATTTTAAGCAAAATAGAACCACTTAGAGTGATTCCGGCCACACCGTGCCTCAGATTAAGGCGGGGTTTACTCGTACACGTCACATATGACCCATGTATCGTTGTTCTAAATTATCGACACAATCCGAATGCGTTTGGTCAGTTTTCCGTATGCTAGTTGATGTTTTTCACTTCAAATGACGACCTTTTGAAACAAAAGACAGACACTTTGAGTGGTGGAGGCCACACCGCACCTTGGATTGAGGCGGGGTTGACTCGTACACATCACATATGACCCATGGATTGTTGTGCTAATGTATAGACACAATCCGAATGCGTTTTATCAGTTTTCTGTATGCCAGTTGATTTTTTTCAATTAAAATGACGTACTTTTGAAACAAAAGGCAGACACTTTGAGTGGTGTCAGCCACACCATGCCTTGTATTGAGGCGGCATTGACTCATACACGTCACATATGACCAATGGATCGTTCTCCTAAAGTTTAAATGGAAAATGAATGTGTTTGGTCGGTTTTATGTATGTACTTAAATTGTTGTCCATTTTAAGAAAAAGACAGACACTTTGAGTGGTGACGACCACACCGCGCCTTTTATTGAGACGGGGTTGACTCGTACACGTCAAATATTACCCATGGAACGTTGTTCTAAAGTATCGACACAATCCAAATGTTTTTGGTCAGTTTTCTGTATGCCAGTTGATGTATTTCAGTTCAAATTATGTCCTTTTGAAACAGAAGACAGACACTTTGAGTGGTGGCGGCCACACCGCGCCTCAGATTGAGGCGGGGTTGACTCGTACATGTCACATATGACCCATGGATCGTTTTTCTAATGTATCGACACAATCTGAATGCGTTTGGTTGGTTTTCCGTATGCCAGTAGATGTTTTTCAATTAAAATGACGTACTTTTGAAACAAAAGGCAGACACTTTGAGTGGTTCCGGCCACACCGCGCCTCGGATAGAGGCTCTGTTTACTCGTACACCTCACATATGACCCATGGATCGTTCTCCTAAAGTTTCAATGGAAACCGAATGTGTTTGGTCGGTTTTCCGTATGTACTTAAATTGTTGTCCATTTTAAGCAAAAGAGAGCCACTTAGAGTGATTCCGGCCACACCGTGCCTCATATTTAGGCGGGGTTGACTCGTACACGTCACATATGACCCATGGATCGTTGTGATGAAGTATCAACACAATATGAATGTGTTTGGTCGGTTTTCCGTATGCCAGTTGATGTTTTTCACTTCAAATGACGTCCTTTGGAAACAAAAGACAGACACTTTGAGTGGTGGCGGCCACACCGCGCCTTGGATTGAGGCGGGGTTGACTCATACACGTTACATATGACCCATGGATCGTTGTGCTAATGTATCGAAACAATCCGAATGCGTTTGGTCGGTTTTCCGTATTCCAGTTGATGTTTTTCAATTAAAATGACGTACTTTTGAAACAAAAGGCAGACACTTTGAGTGGTGCCGGCCACACCGCATCTCGAATTGAGGCGGCGTTGACTCTTACACGTCACATATGACCCATGGATCGTTCTCCTAAAGTTTCAATGGAAACCGAATGCGTTTGGTCAGATTTCCACTTTGAGTGGTGGCGGCCACACCGCGCCTCGGATTGAGGCGGGGTTGACTCGTACACGTCGCATATGACCCATGGATCGTTGTGCTAATGTATAGACACAATCCGAATGCGTTTGGTCGGTTTTCCGTATGCCAGTTGATGTTTTTCAATTAAAATGGCGTACTTTTGAAGCAAAAGGCAGACACTTTGAGTTGTGCCGGCCACACCGCACCTTGGATTGAGGCGGCGTTGACTCGTACACGTCACATATGACTCATGGATCGTTCTCCTAAAGTTTCAATGGAAACTGAATGCGTTTGGTCGGTTTTCCGTATGTACTTTAATTGTTGTCCATTTTAAGAAAAAGACAAACACTTTGAGTGGTGGCGGCCACACCACGCCTCGGATTGAGGCGGGGTTAACTCGTACACGTCACATATGACCCATGGATCGTTGTGCTAATGTATCGACACAATCCAAATGCGGTTGGTTAGTTTTCCGTATTCCAGTTGATGTTTTTCAATTAAAATGACGTCCTTTTGAAACAAAAGGCAGACACTTTGAGTGGTGGCGGCCACACCGCGCCTCGGATTGAGGCGGGGTTGACTCGTACACGTCAAATATGACACATGGATCGTTGTGCTAATGTATCGACACAATCCGAATGCGTTTGGTCAGTTTTCTGTATGTACTTAAAATGTTGTCCATTTTATGAGAATCCTATGTGCGGGGGGTTGTTCGGGGTCCAAGGAAGAGGGTGGGGGGCTGTCCGGGGGGCTGTCTGGGGGGCTATTCGAGGGTATGTCCAGGGGATATCTGGGGCTGTTTGGGGGGTTGTCTGGGGTCCAAGGAAGAGGGGGGCTGTCCGGGGGGCTGTCTGGGGGCTGTCTGGGGGGGGTTGTCCGGGGTCCAGGGAGGAGGGTGGGGAGGCTGTCCGGGGGGCTGTCTGGTGGGGTTGTCCTGGGTCCAGGGAGGAGGGTGGGGGGTTTTCCAGGGTCTAGGAAGGAGGGTGGTTCCCAAACACACAACCACTAAAAGGAAACAACATCCATAAAAACAGATAATATATAAAAATAACTCAACTCCAATACTATACTACGAGTCTAAATAAAACCAACAACTAGAATAGATTAAATATAAAATATCAGTAATATCAGTGAAAAATGTAATGGATCAACTTGTCCTACATCACCATCATCACCATCATCATCATCACCCTCTTCCTCGTCCCCATCATCGTCATTTCCCTCGCCCTCCTCCTCTTCCTCACCCTCCTCCTCGCCCTCGCCACCCGTCTCGCCCTCCTCCTCTCCCTCCTCTTCCTCATCAGACTCCTCGCCATAATCATCGTCAAGCTGTACATCATACTGACCACCACTAGAACTGCCACCTAGTTCACCGTATATAGAACATATCGACGACATATACTCATCAAAAGCTGGGCTGGCCTCTGCTGGAAGTGTAGGACGTAGAACTTCAATAATTTCGTAAACGCACTATTTTCCCTAGAAGACTGTTCTTCCGTCTCTGTGGCCCTTTTCTTAGCCTGTTCTTCCTGTGCCCTAACTTTCTGCAGCTCGGTGGCACTACAGCTCGTACCTGAGGAGGGCCAATACCTCGTTGGGGCTATCCTAGGTCGTCAGCGTACTCTACCAGAATGCTCCTCTCCCAACACCTGATGTAAGTGATCTGTTGGCCCAAAATTGTCTAGTTCTTGGGCATCGAGGGCCTCTAAAGTATCCTGTTACAAATATAAATATATCATTAAGTTAAAAGATAGATATTAAAAAATAAATTCAATAGATTAAAACTTACAATCTGCTGCTGAGTCGCTTCGTTGACGGCACTTCCATCATTTTTCCATCTACACGAGCAAAACAGTTTTGCTCGAGGCACGCGTCCTTCAATATTTTGTATTTTCCTCTACAATGACATTGAAAACTAAAGTTATATGAAAACTTTAGCAAACTATTGAATAATTGAAGAAACAAAAGAAATTGTAAGTCGTAAAGAAAACTTATAAACAATTGTTATACCTACTTCCTCTCATGATCATGCATCGTAGTGCGTCCCAGTGTGTAGAGGTATTTTTTTGCATCAATGTTATTTTTATTTTTTCCAGATGATTCCTAAATAAAATTTGAAAATTCAACATATATTATTAATTAAAAACATGAAAGTTATTATTTAAATACCTCAAATGTTATTAATACCTTAAACTGGGTACTCGTCCAATGAGTAATCATCTGACGATACTGCTCTATAGGACAATCATCCACCACTGGTACCGCCTCTAACTCAGTGCCAACTCTAGCAACCCATCCAATATACAACTCATGCTTGTAGGCTCTCTAAAGCTTTCCTAAATCCTTTAGACGTTCCGATCGTGCACCCTCACCATCAGGAAAATTAAATCGAAGCTGAAATCAAAATATTAATTCATATAAATACAAAAATAATTCATGGCATTAAATAGAACAGATTTTTTTACCCATATCTCTTCCCAAGCCCTATCCTTGACCTCATGTGGCAAATGTCTCCATGATAGCGGGCTGACGGGAATGATTTCGGAGTATTTGGCAAGCGTCGCCAAAAAACTCCGACATTGCTGCCCTATTTTCTCAACCATTTGTTTGTCTTCATTATAATCAACCATAACCTGTGTGCGGTGGTTCCACACCGAACGCATGCGTGTACGCCCCTGCCCATGCCTCCTGTCAGTAGATGTATCAGTCATGAAAGAAAAACAAATATTTTATCAAAACATGTTATAATGAAAAGAAATGTTTCTATAAAAAATTGTTAGGGTTCTATAAATATACATGTGCCGGTCTGATCGCTGAGTGCCGCTGGATCCACAAAAACTGATGGAACACCCTGTGGTGGAACAGGAGTCGAAGACAATGGAATATAGAAGTTCGGAGAGACAGAAGTACAAGGAAAAGAAGACGGGACAGTTGTCTGACCGGATGCTGAATGGGGAGTGGGAATCATCATGGGATGTGAAAATGATGGGCCAGAAGATGCAGAAGGTAGCGAAAACATGGGAGGCCTAAATATCCCGTGTGTCTCTAACGACACACTGGGATCAGAATGTGGGAAGGATGACATGTCAGTGGGAGGGGCAGGGTCTAGTCGGGTACGCGCAGCTGCTCGTCCACCTCTAGTACGAACCCTCCTCGTACCACCAGCCTAAGTACTAGGACCAGTACTATGCTCTTCGTCGAATAACTGTCGACGTATAGGTGGATCCTACAAAAAATTTTACAAAAAAAATTAATCACATGACATTATATATTCTTTAAATATATCAATTTGAAATAAAGTACTCATTGTAGGCACTAATGGTGCAACTCCCATCTCCGTCATTCGACGATTGTTCTCCATCATTTTTTTCCTTCGTCTCTCTTCAATTGGCTTCATTTCCTGCTTTTTAAAACAAATATGTAATTAATTAGAAAAAGAAAACTAATGTGTAACCCAAAAAACTAAATATATTAGGGAATAGGGGATTCATAGGTAATTTAGCTATCAATTGTTTTAGAAGAGCTTGAAAGGATTTAATAAATCATACAAGTTGTAATGTTCACCAAGTTAGAAATATTGTTTGACTATGTTTGAATACAGTTCAATTCCAAATTAGAAAATGCAATTCAAATAAAACTGCAACCAATAAACATTGAAAATTCATATAATGGTCAATTAAGCTATCAATTGTTTTAGAAGATCTTGAATGGATTTAATAAATCATAAAAGTTGTAATGTTTACCAAGTTAGAAATATTGTTTGACTATGTTTGAATACAGTTCAATTCCAAATTAGAAAATGCAATTCAAATAAAACTGCAACCAATAAACATTGAAAATTCACATAATGGTTAACTCAGCTATCAATTGTTTTATAAGATCATGAATGAATTTAATAAATCATACAAGTTGTAATGTTCACCAAGTTAGAAATATTGTTTTACTATGTTTGAATACAGTTCAATTCCAAATTAGAAAATGAAATTCAAATAAAATTGCAACCAATAAACATTGAAAATTCACATAACATTCAAGTCACCTAAAACATATTTTTGATCAATACTAAATCAATTTGAATATTACCAACCTTAACAACCCAACTCGAGGTAAACCAAAAGAATTGAGAAAATGGATGAATGATTCTATATATTTTCAACCATAACTTCAGGTTCACAATCAACTCTGAAAATTGAGCTATTTGAGTCATCAAAAGAAATAAATGGATTGGTTCCAATGGAACTAGGGACAGTGTCAATTCCATCATCACCATAATCAAAAATATGTTTTGGAATTACTTCAACTATGACACCAAATTCAGGTCGAAGTTGGTCTTTGACATAAAAAACTTATTTAGCCATTGATGCCAACACATATGGTTCTTCAGTAGCAAGAGTGCGAGTCATATTAATTGCTCGAAATCCAAAATCATCAATAAATGTTCCATGTCTCGTCATCGAATCAAACCAATGGCATTTCATCATTGTGACTCGTCCATGAGAGTAATAATCCAATATTATTATTTTCTAAACAATTCCATAATAACCCACATTTTCAAATCACGGTCTACTATCTGATGCACTGGAATAACAATCTGTTGTGGCAGTAACCATAACACCATCATGTTGTGTTCTCATGTTCTTTGCTTGTTCAGTGACAATAAATTTGTACTCATTGATAACAATTGATTTACAGTAACAAAACACGGTATTAGGACCAAAAGCCAAAGCTCTTATTTCCTCAGAGACAGAGTCAGCAGAAAAACTCAATACCTGCAATATAAATGACTATTAAAGTTAATTAAATATTGATATAATTATTTTAAACATTAATTTTTTTATACCTTCAATTTTAACCAAGAAGAAAACTCTTTGCTATGCAAAGTCTCTCTCCTTCTCAAAGATAAAGAATGATGCTTCCTATTTATCATTGTTTTATGTTCCCTGTAGATAAAAAATATTAATAGTTTAACAGATATATATGTAAGATATACATAATCAATTTAGTTACCTGATATAGTCATCGAACAAATCACAGTTGAACAAAACTGTGCGATGTGCCATCTCCCGCTCTTCATGGTTTAATGTCTTCAATGTATATGATCCAGGAATTCCTCCTGTTTGAGGAAGTGATGGAAAATTGGGTTCAATTTGCTCATACTGTTCTTCTTAATTTCTCATTGGTCTGTTCAATCTTGTAGTAAGATCAGACAAATACATCGAGCAGAAATCCATACATTCTTGAGCCAAGTAACCGTTCACAATAGAACCTTCGGGATGATTTCTATTTCGGACATAAGACTTTAATGTGAACATATTTCTTTCAGTTGGATACATCCAACGAAAAGAAACAGGTCCTCCGAGAAGTATTTCAGTGGGAAAATGGACAGTGAGATGCAGCATGCATGTGAAAAATGATGGAGGAAATATTTTCTCCAAATCACACAAAATTAATGGGGAATCTGTCAACATTTTTTGCAATAAAGACTTGGAAAAATTCTTAGCACAAAGATCTCTAAAAAAATGGCACAACCGAATAACAACCACCCTTACATTATTGGACAAAAGATGACGAATTGCTATTGGAAGCAACTCATGAAGTTGAACGTGATAATCATGAGTCTTCAAAGATTTTAGCTTCAACTCTCTTCTGTTGACCCTTTTAGATATATTGCTTGAATAGCCATCAGGAACTCTAATAGTCTCTAATACTTCCATAAATTGTTTTTTTTTTCGCAGGTTTCATCACATAAGAAGCACATGGAAGTTGCCATTTATTTTCACTGATATGCACAGGATGCAATTCTGGTCTGATGCCCCAATCCACCAAGTCACGCCGAGATCGTAAATCATCTTTTGTCTTCCCCTTGACATTTAGAAGAACCGAAAGCAACATTTCACATATATTCTTTTCAATATGCATTACGTCTAATCAATGACGTAACAAATTGGTTGACTAATAAATAAAATCAAAAAAGATACTCTTCTTCCTCCAATTGTAACAGGTTTCAGTGAAAACATTCTTTCTCTTTCTAGATTTCATTTGACCCTTTCCTAACGAAAAACAGAAATCTTTCAATTCATTAAGAACGTTAGTTCCAGACATACGTTGAGGTGGATCATCGGTCTCTATGGTATTATCAAATATTCGATGATTCATTCTATATGGATGATCCTTTGGCAAGAATCGTCGATGTCCCATAAAACTGAAACTACAGTGATGTTTCAGTCTTCTGGATTGTGTATTCTTCATACAAACTGGACATGATGGTTTTCCCTTTGTACTCCATCCAGACATCATTGCATAAGCCAGAAAATCATTGATCGTCCACATAAGTGCAGCACGCATTTGAAATATGTCTTTCGAACATGCATCGTATGTTCGCACACCCACATACCAAAGAATTTTAAATTCTTTTATTAAAGGTTGCATGTATACATCAATATCAATGTCGGGATCAGAAGGATCAGATATGAGTATAATCATGAAAGTGAAAGGTTTTTTCATACACAACCATGGGGGAAGATTATAAATGTGTATAAAAACTTTCCATGTGCTGTGCGAAGCAAGCATCTGCCCAAACGGATTAAAACCGTCGCATGAAAGACCCAGCCTCACATTACGCACGTCAGCTGCAAAATCAGGATGTCGAGCATCAAATCTATGCCATGCAAATCTATCTGCATGATGAACCAAATCATCATTAGTCTTCTTTCTCTCGGTATCATGTCATCTCATTTTTATTGATATGTCATCAGACATAAAAATATTCTGAAGTCTGAAGATCAATGGAAAGTGCCACATTACTTTTTGTGGAACGCGGGATGGTGTTCCATCAGATTTTGACTTCCAGCGGGATGTGCCACATTTTATACAATCATTTCGTTCAGCGGTTTCCTCCCATAATAAACTACAATCTTTCGGGCAAGCATGAATTTTGTTTCTTGAAAATCCAAGTTCCTCAACTAACTTCCATGCCATATAGTGGTTTGAGGGAATATCTGCATCATTTGGAAGTAAATCCTTCAAGAGGGTAAGAATGTAATCGATTGCTGTATTAGAAATTCCTTACATAGTTTTCCCATGAAACAATCGGATTAAAAATTCTAGTTTTTTCATTTTATCGCATTGTCGATATACTGGAGTCGTGGCAGCATCATTCAATTTTTTCACCCTATAAATATCATCATTTTCACTAGATGCATCAACTGTCCTCATATCGAAGTCTTCTTGATTCGAAATCCTTTCTTTTTCATGATGACGAATAAACGGAAACTGATCATGTAACAAATTCTCCATTCCAGTCCTTTCATTTCGATCATCACCAATTTGAGATTTCATTTTCTCCCCATTTTGATACCACACAAAGTAGTTTGCTTGAAAACCATTTTGGTTATGTGGTAGCTGACTTCTTCACGGCTCAACCAAGGTCTACCAACACAATTGGAACATGGGCAGTGTATGCGACCACTATCTGAAGCATTGTGAAATGAAAAATCTATAAAGCTCTCCAAATTGTTTTGAAAATTGCTTGAGATACGGTCGGTTTCATACATCTAACTTCTGTCCATTCTGTAAAAAGAATTTATATAAGTCATTTTTTCATAAACAATTCAATAGGATTGAACTTTAATAGAAAATACATTTAAGTAAACGATAAAGGAAGAAAATAATCAAGGTTTCAACTACACATGTGAAAAAAACATACAAATGTGTTATTGAAAAAATGTAAAACCAATAAGAACTTAATGTGTTATATCATATCACAGCATGCCTCATTCCATAACCATATTAGTAGGGTATCATGAACATGAATAACATCAACCTTGTTCCATCCTCCTACCCTACATGACCCCAACCACATGCCACATCTTATTATAGCCTTATCACATCACACCTCACCGGAAAACACTAGGGAAATCATAGTACATCTCACCTAAAGACACATGGACAATCACATCGCATCTTGCCTAAAAAAACATGGTAAATCACTTTTGAAGGAAGAGTAGGGAAGACATGGTATCTATCCAACCATATAATCACCATCCTAGATATTAGAAAAAATACCCATAACTCAAAACCTCTGATCGTTGGTAAGTTTATCCAACTCTGGTTGGGAATGTGTAGAAATAACATAAAAATACATGATATATAGATAGCACAAAATACTCAACCTATGGGTTCACATTAACTACATAATCACACACTTAACTACTACCATAAAACACATAAACCACACCACCACCACACAAGACGCATAGCATTTCTCACTTTCATTTATAAGACACTTCATTCATACTTACATTGTCCATTCATTTAATGTTAAATTAATTAAATCCATTTACCACACATCCATTTATATTCCATCTCATTTATTTAATATCTTGTTTTTTTGTTTTAACAGCACAATTTATTCCATAGATAACCAGGAAACTAATAAACCCACCACACAATAACTCACCATCTCACAATAACCATCGACGCCATGTTACATCGACCAACCATCTCACCAAAACAACCACATATCACAACAAAAATATTGCACATCACAAACCATCGCACAACCAAAACCACCTCACCACATCATACACCACAACTTCATCACACAACACCTCCACATGACACAACACCACCACACATCATCACTATCATACTACTTCACATGTCACATCTATGCCCACTAACCATCACATTACAACCCCACATATCACAAATCCCAACTGGTCACCTCAATACCCATGAAACAACCTACAACATACAATGAAACACAAAAAAAAACCTCTCATAGAGTCAACATACCCCAACTTCCACAATTTATTTATTCAAGGTCTTTTATTACATTACCCCTTTATTTAGCATGGACATTATAACACAACTAATATTCCAGGGGAAACTAATTAATTAACAAAATATTCATTCATTTCCTTATTTTTCACAGTGAAATCACATCAAAATCCAAACTTAAAACTAAAATATTAGATCAATAACAATAAAAACAAGGTATCATATGTGTATAAATAATAAAATACCTGATTTGAGAAGATTCAGATGGGTTTTCACCTATTCGGATGGGGGAGTTCGAGAGTAGTAGAGAGCTGGAGCTGGATTGATAACTTAAAACAAAAATATTAGATCAATAATAATAAAAATAAGGTAGTATATGTGTATAAAGGAAAAAATACCTGATTTCAGATGGGTTTTCACCTCTTCGGATGGGGGAGTTCACGAGAGGAGCAAAGCGCTGGAGGAGGAATGAATTTAGGGTTCTGTCGCGAATGGGGGAGAGCAGCACCGCGGCTATATTTGGGGGAAATCTTTCCCAACGGTTTTTAAAAGCAGTTGGGAAAGAGATGTTCAGGGTACCCTTTCCCAACGGTTCTATAGAACCGTTGGAAAAAGGGTTCCCTTTCCCAATGGTTCTGTTGAACCATTGGCAAAAGGGAACCTAAAACACCCCTTTACCAACGGTTCACTGAAACCATTGGGAAAGGCTTCCTTGACCATTTCTTTACCAACGGTTTTATGAAACCATTGGTAAAGAGTTCCCTAATCCTTCAGCACCAACAGTTTAAGCAAACTGTTGGTAAACACCCGTTGGTAAAAACTAGAATTCCAGTAGTGAATATATGGGGGTTGGGGGAACCTTTTTGGGTATTTTATAATCCAATATATATATCAAAATAAAATCTCATTCATGGGACCATTCATGAGTCATGAATTGAGAGAATCCCTCTCCACCCGATTTCTATAGAGAAAAACTCTCTAACCAAGTGAAAGATCTAAGAATGTGTTCATGAATCCAAGGTAGGAGTCATGGTGATCATCTTAAAATCGAAGATATCATCTAAGCTCTATGCTATAACCTGTAATTCAACGAACGATGCACATATGGATTCTTGAATCATGTATGGATGATCTAGAGGGGTTCGTCTTCGGATCCTTCAAGCAACGACCACGATCTATGAGATATCGTAAAGGACCCTTTGATTCAGAATAAGGTACTCATTCTATTTTTTTTCTATTTAAATAATCCACGATAGATCCTCAGTCTATATCAAGGCTCAGATCATTGGATATTATGAGTTTCATCACTCCAGTGATGAAAATTTTTAAATCCCCAACCCACCAGCTTCCACTACGTGACCCATTACCAATTATTGGTATCAAATGTGTCGCATTATTTTTCTATAAGAAAATTAAAATATCTATAAATCAATGTTGAGAGATTTAATCTAGTCCCAATGGAATTTACTGCACATCGATCCGATGTCGAATGGTCTAATTATGTCCATACTAATTTTTTATATGGATCATTTATAGTATGTTGATGAGTATTAAAATTTAAAAATATATTTTATTTATGTTAATTTTACATGTATTCTCTAGGTACAGGAGATTTTGGTGAACCCTAAAATCTCTTATGTGATCCATCCGAATCCTGATCTCCAAAACTGATCGGACTGGTGGCCAATTTGTTAACCTCATTGTGAAAGAATTCAATAAAAGACATTTTAAAAAAAAAATTGGTTTGGGGTGGTTGTTAGTCTGGAAAAACAAAAAAAATAGAGAATCTTACTTTGGAGGATTTCTCCATGTAGAACCCCTCCCTGGTCCCCCCCCCCATGTCAAGCCCTCGCATGGGCCTCCTCCAATGGCGTTCTGCCCAACCTCACCGCTCCACATCTGGTCACACCCAAGGCCACTCATCCCTATGAGAACCAACACCAGCAACACCAACCTCACCCAAGCCAATCGACCGCCAGTGGGCCTCCCCTCACCAACTACTCTCGATGTAGATCTCTACCTGACGTCACGACCTCCCTCTCCCAGCACTGCAGACCAGCACGTCATCCACCAGTACAGTTTCACCTATCATTTTTCGGGATCTGAGCTAATCGTAGGATGTCAACCACTGCCTGCAGTGACACCCTCCACCCCAGAGCTACTCCCATCAAGATACCACCAAGGGAAACCGCTGGACACAACTAGCTTGAGGGCCATCACCACCCCGGCCGAGATCGTCATGCCCCCTGCACCCATCACCATGACTATCCCGACATTGGCCTACATCCAACCAATTACATCTTCCTACTATATCCACACTGTCACACACCTAGAGAAGGTCCCAGTCACCACCCCTATCTCTGATCTGACCACCAGTGGCTGTCATGCACCTGATGTAAACCATGACGACTGAGCAGCATAGTTTCACGGGTCCAGTTTGACCCAACTCATCATGAAATAGGACTGTGCCACTCATCCCAACACAGAACAGGTCTAGTCGAGCCCTCCTAGCTCAGAACAGCCCTGTACGAGGTCTATTTGGCCTGAAATGGGTTTATGGGGCTACGACCTAACCTGTAATGATCCTACATGGGGTTTCATGGCCTGGGTTATTTTATAAAATCAAAATTAATTTGGTTAATTAATTTAATATTAGTATTCAATTAAACTAATTAAAAGTTAATTTTTGGTTTAAAGAATGAAATATTTTAGTACTCTGGGAAAAAATTAATTTAGGTATTAATGTAAATTATTTAATTAATTTAATTTTTGTTATTAAAATTAAATTATAATTGAGAATGGATCAATTATTTGAATAAATTATTTAATTTATTTAATATACCATAAACATTAAATTTACTAAAATTTTATTACATCTTGTTCACTCATCATGAGCACTGACCAATCTTGTGTATGTATGATTTATTTTATTTTATTACTTATTACTTACGAGTGATGTTTGTAATAAGTAGATAATTATCATGATAGTCTATGCATTGACCTTTTCATTAAAATTTGTATAAACCAAAATTATATCTGCATATACATTATGACTCTCAAGACCCCATCACCTACATGTGAGTGGTTTTGTATTATGAAGAAGAGGACGTACGACTTGAACCATAACAAGAAGAGGCGGTAATAAATACAAGAAATGGAAACACTAGAATGGGGACAGGTTTCATCATGAGTAAAGACACAACACAGGTATGATTCCCCTAGGTCATGTTTAATCAATTAAGTTTAAATGAATCGACCAACATTATATTCTCACAACTAGTTGGGTATTTTTATTTCCTTTATACATTTGTTTATTGTTTTATGTATTTTAAGGACAATAGGAAACACATAAAATAATAAATACTAAAATTCATAAAGATGTGATAAATGTTTTTTTAATTTATGTTCATTTGTGAGCACAACAACATAGAATGAAAATATTAATATAAATGGATTATATTCATCGAAAAAATATTAAAAAAAGCTAAAAAAATTATTATGTCACAAACACCTTCCATCAATTGAATTTGAATAAAATTGGGTGTTTGGGGTTCTTGTCAGCCAAAGTTGAGGGTGCTTCTTACTACTGTTGAGTTCTTAAGAGAATGATGGGTTGACTTAACTGATTTTAGTCGAAAATAAGTAGTCAAAATTAGCTTTCTACAACTTTGAGTCAAGCATTGAGTAAATAATATTTATGATTTTAGAAGTTGGAAATTCACCCATCATATCAAGGAACTGCGATTTAATACAGTTGTATAGTCAAGTGCCTACCTTGAACTCTTCAAGTAATAGCATAACCAAATATTGTAGACTATGAGGTGAGGTTCAAGGATCCTTACCACTATAATACTCAAGAAATAGATTATTCTTATTCTAAAATAGAGGGTTTCTAGAGTTTGATAAAAAAAGAGGGATACATTTAAATGGTTTAAATAATCAATAATGTTTAGTTAGTAATCAAGATAAAAGTATTGAACTGCTAGATTTTATTTTTTAGAGAAAATATCAAGTAACACTACAGTTACACTATGATAATATTGGAAAAAGAAAATGTCCAAACCAAAATGAGTTTCCAATAGTAGTATAGACAATTGTACAAAGTAATACATATGAAATTAAAGATTTTAGTGTCCCTAATCCTTGTTAAGCCACCTTAGAGAAGCATGGGTGTTAACAATTATTATAGGAGACTCATGTGTTATGTATATGATTGGTATGTCATACTTTCATCATAAATGTTTTATGTGAGTTATGGATACAACATCAGTACATGGATGATATTAAATGTATTCACATCTCTAGAAAGCTTTTGACAGAAAATTTAAGTAAGATATGAATTGGTCATAATTACACTGGTTACGTGTAAATATAGAAGGAAGACGATGATCCATTCATATATCATTTTCACCCATTTAATCTAGTTTCATTTAACATTAAAAAATAATAGTATAGAGAAAATTATTCATTATCTTCTAGGTAAGGTTCTCTAAGCAATAATAACATTAAAGAAAGATTAATCATTAGTTAATATGGTGAACAAGTTGAAAGGAAAGGTGAAAAGTCCAATTTAATGTACCAAAAAAAAGGAACCTTTGCAACATCCTTCAAAAAAAATATGTATTAAACATGAGGTTATTTTCCTTCCATATCATGAAATAAATCTATCAAAGATTAAATGCAATGGACTGAATCAAATAAGCAAGTATTCTCTTCTTCTTTTGGTACATTCATCAATTGTAAGTAATGATTTATTTATACTTATTGGGTATTAAATACAATATGATTATCTTATATTTGTATTTAAATATAGTAACAAAGTGACTATAGAAACTTTATAATAAGTAAGGTGTGTTACCCAAGTAGCTGAGAAAGGTTGGTTCCTAAGTCAGTGATGAGAAGCACACAACTTCTAATTTCAAATTAAATGGTTCTAGTTGAACTTTTACTAAGTATTGCCAAAAAAATATAACATGTTATTTTGAAATAAGGATACATTATTCCAATTCTGGAATGAATGTTTTTGTGGTGTTTAATACTCAACCAATAGTTCAGTAATGCTTGAATCATTGGTAATACTTGATGAATATAAAAATGTAATACTTATAAACCCAATTGTGTAAATATAATACTTTTTCAAGAAAAAATAAAAAAGTTTTCAAGGATATACCCAATGTGGTTTTATACTCTGTGTATTTAAATACCTTATGTAATATCGACACACTTATATACTTAGTTTTGGGAAAAAAGACCTTTAGAAATAAAGGTAAGCCACAAATATTTCATAATTAATTCAGCTAGAGTTTTTGAAATATTAAAAGGGTAATCTAGTGTTAAATTTAATTCATAAGATTCCTTTAAGTTTTTAATGAATTTAAAAGTGAATTATAGTATATTCGTGGTCAGAAGATATGAGATGCTTCGAGTTCGTGTGAAAATGAATATCTGGACCAATCATTTATCAATCAACATAATTTAGGATGGATTAATTCTTAAATTCACATTATGTTATCCACATCAAATCCATAATGATAATAAGTAGGATTGATGATGTGTATTACATGTTAAAATTGATCAAAAAAATGTAGTGTTGAGAAATTCCTAAACTCACATTTCCTTATATACATTAGAGTCATGAAGTTAGTAAAAGGATCACCAATGTTAATACTAATAATCATTCCATAATCTTCCATTATGTTTTGATACATACATCGTAAATAACAGCATTATCCCATAACAAAATTCCAACTATCAGGTCTAATATATTTCTTATGAGTTATAGTATTATGGAAATAAAAAAAATTAAAGAACATGTGTTTAGATGAAAATAATTCATTGAGGATTTAAAAAAACTTTCATCAAGAAAAACACAATTTGAATCAAAAGTAATTATCCTAATAGTTTCATAGGATATTAAGAAAATCCCTAATATAGAAAAGATTTAGTCAAGTGATAGTCTACATTCATATAAAAGGGTGTCCATATCTACTTGAGATAGTGGGGGAAAGATTGACTTGGGTTTATTCATGTTAGAGATGCATAAATAGTTTACATGGGAACAATTTTCCCAAGAGTATGTGGAAAAAGGAATGTTCCAGATACACATACTTTGTATTAAGGATAAAACCATAGTGATGGTCGTATATCCACCATGGTTGGGGATACACTGTTCATTGAGATTAATAATTCATGTAAGTAAGTAGTATATGGATATAAGCTAAGATTTATAAGATCAATGAAAATTAAATAATGTATTCCATGTATTAAAGTACATAGGGCTTATTATTTTGAATATTGTGGTGGGTACCCAAGTGAGATTATACAAGGATGGTACAATTTGGGTACCAATAAAGGATTGATTGGTTTTACCAAGTCATTCTTCCTAAATCTATTAGAATTTTACTTTTCATAGATATTTTATATGATTATTATATTGGTAATTGGATGTAAAGACCACCAATCACAGAAGGTGTATATATGATTAAACCAAAAATCCATGGTGACCATAGAATACCAATAAGGGGTGAAGGTAACTCAAATATGGTTTACGATTAAAGTAACCATAAATATTATAGAATTATCATTTCGAATAAATCTTTTTCATGTGTTTGTAAAAGTTTAGTGGGAGTTTTATTATTTTCCAAGTATAATATTTTTTATAACATATGGAAAACATCTATTGGTCTTATAGTTAGATAAGACAATAATGAAATTAATTCTCCAGTGATTGAATTAAAGTAGCAACCAAAGTTCTAGGGAACAAGATATATTGAGGTGGATCTAACAGTTAATTAGACCAATTCAACCATACGTATACTGATATATTATTTAAAAATACATGTAGTAAAATTTTGAGAGAGAATTTTTACCAATGTCACATGGAATAGATCTCTCTAAGAATACATTTACAAGTTATTAGAGGAGATTAATGTGGTCATTTGATTTCCATACACTTTAGCGATGAATCAATCATGTATTCCATGATATGTACAAGATATGATATTTCAAAAACATAATTTATAATATGAAAATATCAACTATATCCAAGATAATTGAAAGGCAATTGGTCATAATTATCTGATTTTACTTGTGCAAGTACAAAAGATATGTACCTAGTATGTGGAGAGGAAGACATACTACTTACAAGAAGACAAAAACTAGTCTTCTTATATATCAATATGATATAATATCATGGTTAAGATAATTTAATGAGAAATACAATATCATTCAAGTCATTGGTATCCATGTCTACAAATGACGAGTGTATTGTAGCTTCTGAGATAGCTGAAGAAGTAGTGTATTAAATGAAAAAAAATCCCAGTTCTTTGAATCACACCTAGTAGGAAAATTATTATAATAATGTAATTTATGATATTCTAAATGGAAAAGATGTAATTTTTTTATAGATTAAAAAAAGGAATACACTTAGGGATTACTTTTCTTGAGGAGTCTTACTCAAGGAGGTGAGGTTGCAAGTAAAAAATAACCACAAAGAAAAAAAGATAAAGTACCCAACAAATAAAGCCATGAATCAGCAAAAACATGATCTTAATCATGTGATTCCTAACAAAGAAAGTTAATAATTTTTCTCTAGTGAAAGTGGGAGTGTAGTAATAATGGGTTCTCTAGACCCAACTTTATTAATAATTTTGAATATAATTCCATGTGTACAGTGAGTTATGCATGATGTAAACTTACTATTATAATGTATACATTTATGAATTCATACTTTAATGGTAATGTTTATAGATTATTTTTCATATAAAATGGTTATAGTAGATCTCATGCTACAATGAAAATCTCAATATACTATGAAATTAATCTTAAATATATGTCATATGGTCTAGATACATCATAATGACCAGACACAATTGATGCCTAACTATTAGGTATGGGGGGATCATAATCATTGAGACTTATTTACATGAAGTGCGTACTTAGTGATCTATATTAGTTGAGATCATCATGACAACCATTCCAATAGGAACACTACATACTTTAGGTGTCATTGGTTATTTCTATCTACATACATGTGTATTTCTCCCATGACTTGAGATCATTATTAATGTGTTCCATTTGATCATGTACTTTTATGTTGGGAAAAACCATGATAATAAATTCATTGTGAGGTATCTTGTATTGGGTGTTTCATTGTGGTATTGAATTGGATGAATGATCAAGATAGAATTTTTCACTTCCAAGTTGAGGAAGTAATAAATCAGGTATGGTTGATCAGGATAGTAGTCGAATGTAATTATATCCAGTTATATTAAAAAATAATAAATAAATAAAGGAAAATGACACAAGTGTGCATCCTTCTTTATAAAATATTGTATGATAATGATATTATATTATAGATCATGTGTTCGTAGGTTAGTTTTAATTGTTTTGAATATTCCTTGTCACTTTATAGGTCTTGATGGGCTGTTAGGATTTTCTATTTGTTTGTGAATACTATTCAATGCTATCGATATTGGGTCCTAGAGGTTCACACACAATAGTGTATTCAAGAATTTTCCCTATTCTAGTGAATTGGTATATAGAAAATGGTGGGGAACACCATGGGGTCCGAAAGTTGTCCAACAATTATAGATCATTGATAAATAAATAAATTCCTTATTATTTGAGTATAGAATAATTGGTTTGAATTTATTTATTAAAAGTATTTACAAGTTTCTAAGTAAATACAAGGAATAAATACAAATGAATATTATTTTAATATTCAAGGTTTGTTTAATATTTGCTGGAATTCCGAGTCTAGTTAATGAATCAGGTTTATCATGTAATATATTTAATATATATTAACTTTATTTGATAAAAATTAAAAAATATTTATAACATAGTTTGTCCTTCATAATAATTTATTTATTGTTTATTTTGTGGACATTAAATATACAGGTATCAGGGAACCCTTATGAGGTATTTAATAATCCACTATATATAGAATAAGAGAAGCTCATTCAAGGTACTATTCATGAGTTGAGAATTGAGATACTCTCTATCTTCCTGATTCCTAGAGAGAGAAATGCTCTAACAAAGAGAACGGTCTAAGAAAGCCTTCATGGATCAAAGGTAGGGGATCATGGTAATTTTTGTGGAATTGAAGTGATCATCAAAGTTTCGCACTAGCACTTAGAATTTGATAAATAACGTGCGTACAGATTCTTGAACCATGTGTGGGCGATCTAGAGAGGTTCAACTTCAGATCCTTTGAGAAATGGTCAGTACTCATTCTATTTTATTTTTTGGGATTTTAATAATCCTTGTGGAAACCTCAGACTATTTTGGGGCTCAGACCATCAAATATGAAAAGTTTCGTCACTATGGTGATGAAAATTTTCAAATCCCTAGCCCACCGATTTCCACTATGCTCCCTGGTACCAATAACATATTGGGTACCCCACTCCCTCTTCCCCATTGGTTTTTGTCTCTTCCCCAATCTCTCACTCCTGATCTATATCTATCCAAAATAAGTCATCCCATATACATCTAGGAAAATTATCACAACACGCACCACGTGCGTCACATTATCACATCATCCCATAGTAACCAAGTAGTTTTACAAGAGACACCAAAACTCATATGATGTGTATCATACATCAGGTATTATACCTCAATCCATCACATCCCATACACCAAGTAAGGTACCTCAATTCAACACATCCTATACAATCCATAGATATAATAACTATTTGGATACTATATTTAGAGGTACATGTGTGTGAAATAATCGCAAGTCATCATATCCCTCTACACACATATATGTGGAAACCAACCAGCATGCATACCAACACATAATACCACCAAGAGAAGATAGTGGTGCCATAGGGGATAGTTAATCATCTATCCTCCCACCAAGGAGATGGGGAGAACATCCTCCTAGAGTCCATTGGGCATCATTCTCCCTAATTAACATGGGTGGGGTACTGTATGAAATCAAAAAACATACATGATATAATATATCTCACAACCACACTATGGGAATAACCTTATCCTAAGATCAACTACAACTGTCATCTCTTGAATACCTAGTTTCCACTGTTAGGGAACAGTTATCCTATAAGCACAAAATCATTTAAAATCTACATTAATTACTTATTTACTTTTCTATAATTATATATAATTAATTAATAATCAAAATTATTCCACCTTAAACATTATTATACATCAAAGTCAAGTCAATTACTTACAATAATAATCCAAATTGAGTCCATGGTTTCCCAAGAGTAACATCTTTTTTTCATTTCAATAACACCAACCATATGGGCTATGTCTTTTTTAAACATTATTGCATTATATAGTCCTGGTAATATAGGAAATACCATCCTAATCTGCCACTAAAAGGAAACATGCATCCAAGAACATTTGGCTACCTCAAGGAGTGGGGAGATAAATTCATATAAAACAAGCATCTTGGCCATCGACTATTAAATTGATTCACAAGTAAGCATCATAGCTCTCAGCATCAAATTAATGGGTAAGCCCAACTTTAACTCATTCCATTATCTCTAGTGTCATCCTTGACACCCTCTTGATTATGTCGATGCATGTCTCCATCACAAGCATCAACTATTGCCACATCATCCAGGCCTCACCAACCCATATCTCATCAATCATCCCAAGATCATATTACATTTCAAGGTCACATATAGAGAACATTATAAGGAATAAAGAAAATAATCATAATCAATATGAAAACTTCACCCTAAAACAAGTAATTAAAACTTCACACAAATGAGCTTTAATGACCCCAACACAAGGAATCCAGTCTTTATAAAAAAAACGTGGCCTCACATCAACAAAAATTTATCATTATAAAATAACTAGTTCTTATTCCATCATGAATTAACCAATTAATTATTCATAGGTTCCAACTATGGTTAAACTAAGGAATCATATATAACAAGATATCAAAAGTTTAACATGCTCTTTGAATCAATTCCAATTTCACCAAACTTATAGAATTTTTATTCTCATTTAACATGTATTTTATTAATATAATCAACAAGAATTAACATGATTCACATTCTTTAACCAAATCCATTAACACATGGAATAACATAATCGATTAAACAAGAACATTGCATTTTGGAATTACCATCACATTACATGGAACACCAGATTCATTTAACATGCCTCATATTTAATTCATAAGAAAACTAATTAGTTAATTCTGAATTTTCATTATTTACCATTTTCCGGTCATAAAAAAATGTTAAACCAAGAATAATGACATGCTACACAATCATGGTATAGATAGAACCTTATTTATCAAAACAAAATGAAAATCGTTATCATGGTATTAAACATCAACAACATGTGATCACCGTAGAATTATTTATTAATCCAGTTCAATATTTATTAGTTTAATTTAATTTTCATACAAAGGGATAAGCCATAAAAACTTTATGATTTACCATAAATAAATAATATAACAAACAAATCCCCTTCCTCAAAAGATTCAATGTTCTTCACATGAAAACGAAATAACTTTATGGTTCTCAGATCACCTATCCTATGAAGAATCTCCGATCTAAAAAAGTTTTATTTCCATAAACTCATCGAAAAAAATAAACCTCATTAGAATAGTGTAGATCCAGTTCCATTTCATGTAAATAAGAAATGGGATGAAAAATCTAAATGGAGATAAAATGCAAGAGAGAAGAGGTGGAACTCATCTTGGATCAACTTGGAAAGATCTATAGAATTTGGGATCAATCCAAGTTGAAAGGTGATTAAAAGTTCTTCAAAAACACTCTTGGTTTCCTGGGATTTGTAGGAGAGAAGTGGAAAATGATGGGGTTACTATGGGTTGTAAGTATTTATAAGAATCCTGAAAATTAGAAGACCACGATGAAACCTTTTGGACCATGCTGAAAAATTAGCTAACATGGGGAGTTATATGGGGAAGCATGAGGGACCACACCAGAACCCACCCCAGTCAAAGGATATTCCAATGATCTAGAGAAATATCCTATAAAAGTGGATCTATGGGCTAGGTTACACCCATTAGCACTATATCATAGGACCCCTTCACCATGAAGGGACCATACCACAACTTAATACCCACAACACAGCTACCTCAAAAAATATAGTTTTATTGTTTCTACTCTTAATCTACCATGTATCATAGTTGAGGTATACTACACTTTAGCCACCAGAAATATGGAAAAACGCCTACCTCTACACCATAGCCATGCCATTTTTGGTAGTAGCTCCCCTAAAACTCTTTAGGAACCATCCAAACCACCTGGAACCTCCTCTAGATACCTCCAACAACTAAAACTCACAAAGGAAATGGATTTAGAGATCTAAACCCTTATATCATATACCTCTCAAACCATTATTATCCTCAAGAATTTAAAACTTAACCAAATTTAAATAAAGAGAAATAGGTCATCTGAACAGTAACCCCATGAGATACCTCTCAAGGATCTTATCATCACAGGATCTCAACCACGTCATTGGAGGAACAAGAACAAAACCACACAACCACAAGCAACCATATCCTAAAACACTATTCTAATGGAGATACCTCTCAAATGAGATTAATTACACATCAAGGAAATAAAAAAACCCCATATCATAATCCATAAAAAGGTTCAACAACCAGAACTAGTGTTACAATAAGAGAAGATCTAAACAAAAAATAGCTTAGGGCACTGAGCATGTATTTGTGACTCACATTTCTATGTATTCTCCTCTACATAACCATTTCTCTACAATATATCATCTAAGGGGATATAATTTCTATGAAACTCCTTATCCTGGTAGTCTAGGATCTCCACAAACTGCTCTTCAAATTTCACATCATCAACATCATCTATCTTTACCCAATTGATGATGTGAGAGTTGTTGTTAAGATAACAACTAAGTTGAGACATGTGAAAAAAATCATGTATCTGGATCAAATTTGGGGAAATTTAAATCTGATATTCCATGGATCCAACATGATCCAACAATGCAAAAGGCCCGAAAAAATAAGAAAAGGCTTACTCCCATGACTAAGACTTTACTACCCACAATGAGGAGTCACCTTCAGGAACACATGATCTCGAATGTCAAACTCTAGAGGTCTCCTTATATGATCTGCATAGGATTTATTCCAATCATGTACTTCCTTCATCCTTTTTTGAATCTCATGAACCATATATATCATATTCTTTACTAGTTTATTCCTTATAATTGTAGCCTCTCTGACCCCAAACCCACATAAGGAAGAATATAAAGGTTGACCATACAAAGATTTAAATGGTTCCATACCAATGTTGGAGTAAAAAATATTATTGTAAGAAAAATCAAAAAATGTCATGTGTCTCATCCATGAACCTCCAAAATCTAGGACATAAGAACACCACATGTATTCAACAGTCTAGATGATTCACTCTTTCTAACTATCTATTTGCGGATGAAAATTTGTGATAAGTCATAACTGAGATCCAAAATCATGTTGGAGACCTCTCTACGCCCTAGAGGAAAAATGAGGATCTCAATTAGAGATGGTCATCGTTGGGACTCTTTGGAGTCTCAATACCTCCTCTAGATACTTCCAATACAAAACCTCCACTAATATCGACTCCTTGATTTCTATAAATTGGGTTGATTTCTAAAAATGTTCCACTATTACCCATATAGCAGCATATCCTCACTCATATTGAGGTAATGTAGTAATGAATTCCATTGAGATGTCCTCTAACTTCTAATGGGGAACATCTAAAGGTTTGATGAAACCACCAGGAACATGGTGGTTGACCTTCAATTTCTAAAAGACTAACTTTGAGAAACAACTCTGCAACTACACCCTTCAACTTGGTTTACCAAAACTGGCCTATCAAAGCTTGGTACATCTTTGTCACACCAAGATATACCGCCAATGGTGAGCTACATAACTCATATAGAACCATATCATGAATCACTAAAGATATGAAAAGACTTCCATGGAACAACACCCAATGATTTTCATTCTCATAAAAATCATCATAGGCACCACAAAAAACAACTCGATCTCTCCAACCCTCTACCTCGAAATCCCCCAATTGGGACTCCTCCACCTATAGCACCAAAGATAATTTCACTACAATCTGAAAAAGTAAACGTCTTCATATAACCTATCTCACATCTATATTCTTTGTTTATAGTTCTTAAATCACTCTCTAGAAATATAAAGATTCATTCACAATATCACTATGCAACTTCATGCTCAGCGCATCGGCCACAAGGTGTCCTTAGTCTACTGTATATGAAATATCAAAGTCATAATACTGCAAGAATTCCATCCACCTATATTGTTGAAATTTCAATTCATGATAATATAATACATACCTTAGGCTCTTATGATTGGTGAAAACCACAAAACACTCACCAATGAGGTAATTTCATCAAAATTTTAAGGCAAACACAACTGCTTCTAGCTCGAGATCATGGGTGGAATTGTTATGCTCATGTGGATGCAACTAAATATACCCATAAGAAACTACTTTTTACTACTAAATCATAACACAACCCAACCCAATATTTTTAGAATCATGGAAAAACTCAAACTGGACTCCCTCTACTGGAAAACAAAGGACTGGATCACTGACCAACTTCTCCTTCAGGTACTCAAAATCTACCTGAAAATGGTCAGTACAAAATATCTCATAATCCTTTCTACTCAAGGTCATTATAGGAGTCTAAACCTGAGATAAATTAGCTATAAACATCTAGTGATATCCTATAATACCAAGGAAACTTCTCACCTCTACCACTATCTTGGGGGATTCCTAAGAAACAATCCCCTCTATCATTGAAGGATCCATAGACACTCCCTACTGATACATGACATTCCCTATGAAATGGACTTCATGAGCCCATAACTGAAACTTTGAAAACTTCTTGAATAGATTCTCATAACTAAGAACTCTAAAAATGGTATCATGTTCTCTATATGCTCCTCCTCGAATGTGGAGTATATGAGGATGTCTTCGTTGAAAAAACCACAAACTTATCTAGTAAATCTCAGAAAATTGAATTCATTAAACCCATGAACATGTCTTGAACATTCATCACACCAAAAAACATCACAATGAACTCATAATTACCCTGATGATAAAGAAAATTGGTTTCCAGAATATCCTCATCTTTCACCTGCATATGATGATACCTTGACCACAAATCAGACTTTGAGAACAAACTTTATCCTTTAAACTAATTGAATAAATCATAAATCCATGAAATATTATTGAGTTTCTTCACTTTTACCTAGTTAAAGTGACGATAATTGGTATAAAATGACAAACTCTCATCATATTTCTTCATGAAAAAAACTGGTGCACCCCAAGGGGATACACTCAATTAAAAAACACCCCACTGCAATATATCATCAAGTTTTACTCACATATCTCATAACATAAAAGGTTTCATGCTATACATATACATTGAGATAGGATACATGCATATTTTTAACTCAATCTCCCATCCAGTGGGTAACACTACAATATCCTTAGAAAATACATTAGAGTACTCTTCCACAACCCTATAAAACATTATCAGTTGAACCTAAAATGAACTTGGAATTAGTGTGACAATCAAAGATGATAGGGATGGAACACGCCTCTGGCTCAAATGGTTCTCACTCAATATCAAACATTTTTATCTATCCATCAGCATCATAAAACACAACCCATTTCCTGAATCAATTCATGATATCCTACAATGCATATAGTCGATCCATTCTGATGATTATGTTGTATATCCAAAAATATAGGAAGTCTCCCCAAGAGTAGTGTTTCCCCAACACTATCCCATATTCACTATATACTTTATATAGGTTAGCTAAACCACCAACTAGCATGGTCAACGCCAAGGGTACTAGAATCCCCCTACCTCAAGGCCTAATTCATGGAAATAGATATTTGATATAAATGATTGAGAAGATCTTGAATCAAAAAAATCATGCACCCATATAGAAAATAAGAAAATGGTACCTTGAATGACATTTGGATTTCCTGAAACTAAAAATTCTAAACCATTAATAGGGTTATAAAATACTCCATAGCCTCTCTGACCATGCTGCTGACCACCTCCATAATCACACTCTTCTCTTAGAGGAAGAGGATCATATTAGGGCTATCTTCTATTTTCCACATCTCATCTATATTGATCCCAATTTGGATCAACCCGTTGTTTCTACCTTAGCTAAAACTACCTCAATGGAGGAACCTGGAGTGGACAACCCAGTGTACTCTAAATACTCATACTGGTCAAAAACTCTCACCACTAATGAAATCAAAATCCATAAGATAAACATTTTTCTAATCCCTTGGTATAAGTCTAAGAGCCACAGTCACCTAAAAACTGAGATGATGAGGGATGGTACCTACCCGTGGATAACTAAAAAAATTTTGTTTCTAGAAAAATAGATACCATGTACCACAGATATACTTCATGAGGAATCATGATGACTGCACTCTCATGCCAATCTAGTTTGGGTTAATGACCTCTACTCTTTCCAGCACCTAAGGATATTCCAACAACATAAATAAGGTAATCTAATGTTGGATCTCTGTATACAAATACACCTCAAAACTCCTCACCTTAGCTTCCTCATATACAGACAGGTCTGAATCATATTTGTAGAATGGTCTTGAAATGGATCTTGAACTCTCAAAAACCGGAGCTCACCTGTTGAAGGGTAAGAAACTCTTGGATAATAGACACCTTCATGATAAAAGAAAGAAAATATACATGGATCTAATATTAGAACTACTCCCATGATAGTACTGAATCCTAATGATCCTTGAGGAACAAGATCTACAACTACCTCACTGCTCCATGCATTATCATCATAGCCAACAAAACTGAGTTATCCTTTCGAGAAAATATCGAAGTGATATATATCTCCATATCCTATAACTAATATTTTGTGAAGGATTTTGAAATGGATCCTTCATACTTATATAGAATCTAGCACTGAAACTGTCAGAGTGTCCTTCTCTAAGGTTCATCATCATCGACTTCTGCCTTGCGAAAATTTACTAGCCTATCATACTGAATGTCTTCGATGTGAACCCGATGAATATGTGAGCCTAGATCCATTCCTACAAATAAGAATAAATGGTTAAAATCTTCAACATGGAATATGGAATACTCAAAATTAATTATTTATTTATTTAGTTTATTTCATTTAAGGTTTAACCTATCCTATGGTATACCCATTTCAAACATAGGCGCACAAAATAATGATGCATGATCTTTTCCTAGAAATCTACCCTACATATAATATCACTTTGTTTAGTAGTATTAGTAGACTTTAAGGTTCATAAATAAGATCATAAGAGGCCCTAAATACCCATGAATCATATGGTATCTAATGTTTACATCACTTACTAAACTTAGATGACTGTGTTTCCCTACCAACCCATGTAGTCACACCTGTTCCTAACTCTAAACTTCATCCTATCACTCTACCGGAGCCTTTGATATCACTCTATCATGAACCCCTCCCCAAAATAATACCCCACCTGGGTTAGAAATGAGAGAAGGGAGATGGTTACCATTGGAGTCCCACATTTAGTAGGCCCTGAGTTTGTGACTATCTCTAAGGGTATAATAAACATACAATGGGAGGAATTACCCTCTAAGAGAACATGCAGAAGATAGATATAAGAAAGATACACCAACTAAAACCTTCTTAGATATATATATATATATATGAAAGAAATCAAAAGTGCATACATGAATTGTCATATAGTACAAAAACAATTGAAAGGGGAATTACAAGTACCAAAAAGGAAAAGATGGATGTGACCATGAAGCCCAAACAACTTCCATAAAACCATGAGCTAGTAATATCCAGTGCAATATCCAACCAGCTCTAGCTAACCTAAAAATAGTTTATATCTACATATAGTGAGTATAATAGTATACTCATTAGGATCCTCTCTAAAACCTCTCATGTAAAAGAAAAGAAAAAAATACTAAAGTACGGTGAACAATAATGAAACTAACTCATCACCTAAATAGGTATACTAAGTTCTTAGCCTCACCATGACTAACTCTTACCAAGTATCACATAAAAGAGATCATATAATATTGTAATGAAACATTAAAGGCACCCCAATCTCAATTCACCATTGTTTTTCCACTCTTCCTCAAAATCTCACATCCTAAGATATCTCTCTCCAAAATAAGTAATCCAATAGACACTTGGGATAAGTATCACATATTTCACCAAATGCATCAAATTTTCAAATCATCCCATAGAAATGAGGTAGTTTTTCAAGAGCCTCCACTTCCCAAATATCATGTATCACACATCGAGTATTATAACTCAAGCCATAATAGCCCATACACTGAGTAAGGTACCTCAATCAATCATAGCCTATAAATTTCAACCCTATAATAACAATTTGAAAATTATATCTAGAGGTACATGTGATTGAAATAAACAAAATTCATCACATACCTCTAGAAAAATATCTAGGTAAACTAACCATCATGCATACCAGCACATAATACTATTAAGAGAATAGAGAAGGCCCATAGGGGGTATTCTGTCATCTATCCTCCCACTAGAATATTGGGGAAAACACTCTCCCATAGTCCATTGAATGTCATTTATCCTAACCAACATGGGTAGGGTAGCGTATGAAATCACCAAATGTACTGAATATAATATAGGTCACAAGAACACAATGGACATAACCTAATCCTATTACAAATTGCAATTATCATCTCTCAAACACCTGACTGTCACTGATATAGACAATATATCCTATAGGCATGAAAGTATTTAATACATACATAAATTAATTCTTTCCATTTTATCATTAACTTTCATTAATTAATTCATTACCCATTAATTAACCATCATGAATATTCCCAATTAAACATAATTATCCATCAAAGTCAATTCCAATCCCTCCTGGAATAATCCAAACTGATTCCACAGTTTCTCAAGAGTAACATCTCTTTTTCATTCCAAAAACACCAACCCTATGGGTTAAGTCATTTTTAAACATTATTAGTTTTCATAATCTAGGCACTCTATGAGAAACTATTTTAAGCTACCACCAAGAGGAAACATGCAACCAAGCACATATAGATGTATCAAGAAGTGGGGAAATGAATAAAGATAAAACAAGAAACCCAAAAATCATCCATTTAATAGATTTACAAGCAAGCATCCCATATCTTAACATCACATCAATGGCTAATCCTAGATTCAACCCATTCCATCATCTCTAGTGTCATCCCTCACACCCTCATACATATCCTAATACATCTCTCCATCATAGGTGTCAACTAATGTCGCATCATTAGGGCCTCCATGCCCCATATCTCATCCTTCATCCCATAATCAACCATACCAAGCTCATATAACATCACAAGATCATATCAATGTAACATCATAAGATAGCAAGAAAACAATCATAGTCAACAGGGAAACTTCACCCTAAAATAAGGCATTCATTCTTCACAAAAATGGGCTCTCATGAACCCAACATAAGGAATCCAATCCTTATAAGAAAATAGACACTCATGACCCCAAGCATTTATCTTTATAAAATAGTTGGTTCTTATTACATATGTAACTAACCGATTAATTATTCACAAGCTCCAACCATGGGTAACCTAAGGCATAATATATACAAATCTATCAAAGGTTTAACATTCTCTTAGTATCAAATCTAGTTTCAAAAAACATAGAGAAGTATCATTCTAATTTAATAATCCTTTTATTAATATCATCAGTAATAATTAACATGCTTCACATTCTTTAACAAATTCCATTCACACATGGAAGAACATAATAAATTAAACATGTATGTTGTATCAATTTGAATTACCATAAAATTAAAAGGAACGCTAAATTCATTTAACATGCATCTTATTTAATTCTTAATCCAACTAATTAGTTATTTTAAACATTATGTTCTTTACCATTTTCCATTAAGAAAAACATTATAAACCAAGAATAATGACATGTTACACAATTATAGTATAGAGAGAACACTAGCTAGTAAAACAAGAGGAAAATAATTATAACATTATCAAACATCGACAACATGTGATTGCTATCACATTTTTTATTAATAAAGTTCAATATTTATTAGGTTAATTTCTTTTCCATACAAAGGGATAAACCATGATAAATTTATGATCGCATGTAAATAAATAGGATAAATTAAAAATATCTTACCTCAAAAGAATCAATGTTCATCGCATGATAATGGACCAATGTTGTGTATCTCTAATCACCTCTCCCAGAGGAAACTATGATCTTACAAAGGTTTTATTCCATAAACACACTAACAAAAAACAAAGAAACATCAATAAAGAAGTGTAGATCCATCACAATAGCATGGAAAGTAAAAAAAAGATGAAAACAAAACCAAATGGAGAAAACCACTAAATATAATTGGTGGAACTCTCCTTGGATGACCTTGGATCAATCTACGGAAGATAAGATTAATCACTATTAAAAGGGGATTCAAAGGGCATAAAAATGTCTCTTGGTTGCCTGGGTTTTGAGGGAGAGAAGTAAAAAATGATTGTTTTGGATGGGATATAGGTATTTATAGGAAGACTAAAAATTATAATACTACAGTGCAACCTTATAGGCCACGCCGCAACACTGGATGGCATGGGGATTTATACGGCGCAACATGAGGTACTACGCTGCAACCTATCCACAATCAAAGGAGAATTTAAGGATCTAGTGGAAGATTATATAAATGTAGATTTGGGGTCTAAAATGTAGCCATTATCACCACAAAGTATGAACCCCTTCACAAAGAAACGGACCACGCCACAGTCTACTACCCACGGTGCAACTACCCCTGAAACGACAGTAGACCACTTTCTCCTCCTGAGTTCCCCTACACCACAGTATAGGTCTACTATACCATAGATACAAACACTATGGTGCAACACCAACCACCAGGCCATATTCATTCTATTTTTGGTTTTGGATCCCACAACACTCCTCAAACACCCTCCAAACCACCTGGAATCTCCTCTGGGTGCCTCCAATGCCAAAAACCTATAAATAAAATGGTTTTCGAGCTATGGTCCATTACAGAGATGACAAAGTATTCTAGAAAAGATGTTGATACATTGGCCGGGGTGTGATCTATGATACGAGTCAAAAATGAATAGGGTATTATACCCCTAGATTCATAGTAGATCCATTAAGCATAGAATGGATCAAACAATACTAAATTCTCAAGATTAGTGGCATTTTTTGTTTAATTTATGAATTTATTATTATTAGTTTTGAGTATAAAAGAGAGTGTGATCATATAAAATAACAAAATAATAATACATATATTAAATCAAATTCATATGTGATGGATGTTTTCTATTTACTACATGGACGATTTGCGAGTGTGATCACATAATATATGAATATATAATAAAAATGGTTTCAATTATAAATAAATAATATAATAAAAAATATTTAAAGAAATATTAATTCATAAGACCTTCTTTTGTTTGAATTTGAACAAAACCAGGTATAATGGGTATTCATTATACATAGTTGAAGGTGCCTCCTACTGTTGGGGAGTTCTTATGAAAGAAATAGGTCGACTTAACTAAATATGATAAAAAACCAGTATTCATAGCTATATTGTTACATATTTAGTGAAAAAGCATTGAGTAAACCAATTTTATGGTTTTAGAACCTATTACCTCACTCACTAATTCATCGAGTTGGAAGTTAATGCGGTTAGTCAGTCAAATTCCCACCTTGAAAGTCTTCAAGTAGTGGTGTAGTCATAACTTGGACTATGAGAATAAGTTTCAGTGATATTTGACACTAGAATACTCTAATGGCTAAGTATTCTGAATCTAGCTGTGGAGGATACTAGGGTTCGATAAAAGAGTGTGAGAAATTTAATGATTTAATTAATCGGTAATGTCTAATAGGTAATCAAGATAAAGTAATAATATGATTTAGTTTTATTTTTTTAGAAAATGGAAAGTAATACCACATATATAATATAATTAATATTAAAAAATTGAATGTCCTCAAAGGAACCAATTTATAGATGTAGTAAAGATGCTTGGTAAGAGAAATATGAAATGAATATTAATTCTAAGTGTTATAGTCCCCACTACATTGACCCACCTCAGGAAGATAGAGTAACAAAGTTTCTTGTAGGAGACTCAGGTATATCAAATTTGATTTTTATATGATAATTTATTCACCAATTTTCAATTAGTTGTGGATACATCATCACGTCATGGATGAGATTATATGTTGTCTCATATGAGAGAATTTTATGAGGAGAAAGTGAAGAAATATATGAATGTGATGATGGATACACTGAATATGTGTAAATTGAAAGATGGGACACTTTATTTTAATAAATACCATTATTATATTTTTATCACCAATTTCCTCCAGTTTCATTTAGATCAAAAGAACAATAAGTATGGAGACAAATCTTCATTGTATTTTGGGTAAGGTTTTCCAAGTTGATAAAAAATTTAAGAAAGATTAACCTTTAGTTATTATGGCGAACAAGTTAGAATACAAGGAAAAAAGGCCAATGAAAAGGGTTACGCCAAAGGCACCCTTGCAACGTCCTTCAAAGAAAAGAGAAAATTCATCATATAAAAGGATATTTTCTACACATGTCATGAGATAATTATATGGAACTTTAAATACTATGAACTAAATTGAAGATTCAAGTAGTCTCTTCTTCTTTAGGTATATTCATCAATATATATGATGTTTTTTTCATACTTATTGTGTACTAAATACAATATTTCTATCACATATGTGTATTAAAATATAGTAACCAAGCATAGAAATGTTACAAGAAGTAAAGTGAATTCTCCAAGAGGATGAGAATGGGTTATTCCTAAGTCAATGATGAGAAGTAAAAATATTATAATTTCCATGTTTAATGGTTTTAGTGGAAAATTTATTGATTATAACAAAAATAATTATCTCATGAGTCCATTGGAAATAAGGAGAAATTATTCCATTATAGAACAAATGTTTTTTGTGGTGACTAATATTCAACTAAAAGTTAATTAATTCTTGAATATTTTTCAATAACAGATAAATATAAAAGGTAATACCCAATTATTCCGAATTGTGTCAAGATAATTATTTGTCCAATAAAACTAATAAGTTTTCAAGGATATACCCTTTTTTTATAATATTTAGAGATAAATACCAAAGGTATTATTTCCACATTTATTTTTTATCTTTTGACAAATAAACCTGTATAAATAAAGGTATTCCACAAAGATTTCATAATTACTTTATATATAGAGCATGAACTATTCCAAGTTTAAGCTAGAGGTAAACTTTTATACTTTATAAGATTCTCATAAGAGTTTTAAGGAATGTAAAAACGTGAAGTACAAAATATGCATGGTTCGAAGATATAAGTAGCTTCAGACCCATGCATCAAAGAATATATTGACCAAGAATTCATCGATCATGAAATGCAGAGTGGATTTATTCCTAAACTCACATTTAATTATACACATCAATTTCAATATTTTAGTAAAGGGGATTGATGTTGAGTCTTACATGAAAACATTTATCATTAAAATGTAACATTGAGTGATTCTTAAATGCATATCTCCTTATACACATCAGAGTTATGATGTAAGTAAAAGGAGAATCAATGTTGATATTCATATGAATTGAAGAAACTTCCATTATTTCTCGATAAACACCTCAAAAATGGTGATGTTATCCAATAAAAACATCCTAGCTATTATCAAAAATAGATATCATATGAGTTCTAGTGTTATGTGAATCCATCATATTATTATAACACGTGTTTATATGCAAAGAGTTTATTAAATACATAAACAAAAATGCATAAAAAACACAAAGTGAATCTCAATTAATATCATAAAGTTCATATAGGATATTATATAAATATTTATGATTGAAATTTATGGTCAAGTGATGGACTATATTCCTATAAAATGGAGCACACATCTATTTGAGATAGTGGGAGAAATATTGATTGGGATTTATTCAATGTAAGAGATGTACAAATAGTTGGAATAGGAACAAGTTTCACAAGATATTATGAAGAAGAAATATTCCATAGACACATATTGCATATAAAGGATAAAATCATGGAAATGGTTTTACATTCACCATGGTCGGTGATAAATTATCCATTAAAAATAATGAATCCTACAAGTAAGAAGTATATGAAAATAACCTAATATTGACAAGCTCAATTGAAATTCAATAATGGATCTCATGTATATAAGTATAGTTTCTTAGTGTTTTTGAATATTTTAAATATTGATAATTTGGTGGTATTAAACAGAAACATTGCATGGGTGGAATAAGAGTAATATTAATAAGGCTCAATTGGTGATACCAATTCATCATGCCTAAATCCATTAGAATTTTACTTTTCATAGCTACTTTCTATGATCATTTTAATTGGCATCGGATGTCAAGACCACCTTTCTTGGAAAGTGTCTATATGATACAACCATAAAGATTTGGTGGTGCCAAAGAATTCCAATAAGGGGTGAAAGTTACCGAAATCTAGTTTATAATTTAAGTAAGCAACAATATCATAAAATATTAATTTGGAATGACTTGTTTTCATATGTCTACAATATGTTGGTGGGAATGTCACTATATTACAAGTAAAATATGTTGATAACATATGGAAAAAATTTATTGGTATTATAGCTAGTTAAGATCAGAATGAAAGTAACTCTCCAAAGATTGACTTAAAGTATAAACCTTTATTCTAGGGAATGATAACTACTGAAGTAGATTTAATTGTTTCTTAGACCAATTTATTAGTACATATACTGACAAGGTATTGAAAAATACAATTCATAATAATTAGAGATATAATTTTTACCAATTCTAAATGGTACAAATATATCCAAGAAGACATGTATGAGATATAGGCGGATATTAATGTGGTGAGTATAATTCCATATGCTTCTATGATGGATCAATCACATATTTCATGCTATGTAAAAGATAGGATACTTAAAATTTATACTTTATACTTTATAGTAGTAAAATACTAGTTATATCTAGGAGAACTGCATATGAAGTAGTAAAAACCATCTAATTGTACTTGAGAGAGTACAAAATATTTTTACATGGTATTTGGAGAGGTGAGACACTTGTTATAAGGGGAGGTAACTAGTCTTCCCTTGGATCAATATAATCTAATAGAATATTCAAGATAAGGCAATGAGAAAGATAAGCTCATTCAAGAAAATGGTATTCATATCTATAATAACAAAGTGCATTAAAACTTCTAATGAATCTAAAGAAGTAGTGTAAAATATGAAGTGATTTGTTTCAATTTTTAGAGTCTCATCTAGTAAGTAAAGTTTTATCATAATATAAATTAAAAATTTCTACTACTATTACTAGCTAAGATATCATGTTTTGATAGTGTAAAAAATGAATAAACTAGAGGATATCATCTCTTGAGGAGTCTTAATCATGGAGGTGAAATCACAGATAGAAGTGTATCCATAGAGGATAATGTGGAAGACCCCTTGAAAAAAGTTATATCTCAGCAGAATAATTACTCTCATGTGATATCTAGCGGGTTGAGACTTGTTATAATTTAGTTATAGTACAAGTGGGAGTGTTTTAAGTGGGTTACCTAGACCCCACTCATGTATGTACTTTGATTACCATTACATATATATAGTTTGATATATACATTTTTCACCTTACCATTATAGTTTTGATACTTATGTGTCCATTATATTTATGGTAATGTCCTTAGATTACATGTCGTATCAAAAGGTTATAATAGTTATCAGGCTATAATCAGGACCTAGAGATATCGTAATAGTATTATTAAACTAATATCCTATGGTCCAGATACATCATGATGATAGGTTATAGATGATGTGTGACTATTGGGTGTTGGTAACTATTGGGTGTTGGTAGCTCATATGCACTAATACATATTCTCATGAAGTTCACACTTTGTGATCTTGAGTGGATAAGATCATGAGGAATAAACTACCAATAGGAACACCACATGTTTTTAGTGTCATTGGTTATTCCTGTCTAGGAAAACATGTAATGGTCTCCTAACTTGATATTATTATTAGTGTATACTATTTGATTATGTACTTTAATGCAAGATGAAAACTATGGCATTTATTTCATAGCAAGGTAGCTTGTGTTGGGTGCGCCATTGATGGTATTGAATAATCAAGATAGAATTTTTCACTTCTGGAAGGAAGTAATATCTTAGCCCTAGTTGATCAGGATGGTAGTACCTTTAATAAATTCATGTCCATGGTAGAAGAAGGTTAGCCTCTCTAAGACATCAATGAATCATATATCAAGAAAAAATAATGACATAGAGAGTGTGTCAATATTTATCATATATCCTATGACAAAAAGACTATATTACACATAGTGTGTTCATAGGAAATGTTGTCATTGCTATGACTTTTCCTTGTCTTCTTAGTGGTATTGATGGGTTACAAGACTCCACTCCTGGTCTGTGAATAGTATTCACTGCTATTGAGATAAGGGCCTAGAGATTCACACACGTAGAATATTCGAAAATATTTCCTATTCCAATTAATAGGAGTATAGGACAATGGTGGACCCACCATGGGGTCTGAGGCATATTAGAGAATAAATTATCACTAAAAAATAAATAAATTAATTATTATTTGAGCATAGAATAATTGGAGTTGAATTTATTTATTAAAATTATTCACAAGGTATTAAGTAGATACGTGGAAAAATATTATATAAATGAATATTATTTTAATATTAAAGGTTTGTTTAATATTTGTGGGAATTATGAGATGGGTTAAACGGAGGACATGAGTGATTATTCTAGTCAACACTGAGCACCAAGTCTATTTCAACAAGGCCGCATACAATAAAAAACACGAACACACACCAAACTATTTACTTTCCATTCATCACCCATAACACAATTATTACAGGAACATGTGTCAAAACCATTTTCCCTTTAAGAAAACTATTTTTATCAATTTATCAAACACATTGTGGGAATCACCCACAACCCAAATTTAAATTCAACTAGTGAGAGAATTATTAGTAGATTTTCACTGGGATAAAACCATAGAAAAGTATAAGTAATTTTTTTAAGAAACTCGAAGACCCTTTTTAATTTTAAAAAAAGTGTAAAGAGAGAAAACCCACCTACCTCAGGTTCATTTGGTGTAACCAATATTAGTTAATATTGTAGATATGGCCTTTTCCTTCCATTCCACTATCCAAAATCATGAAAAAATGATCAAACCTCATTTAATTCCCTTGATCTGAGTATAAAAATAGTAATCTATGGTTAGGTTTTATAAAAACAAAGGATATATATGATAGGGAGGAAGAACATGGTGCTAACATTGATTTCCATGATCAAATTCATATCTAATCATTATAATTAGAGCTCATATGTAAAATATCACCAAATATATTCCAAGGTAACCCTAGAAGTTGAGATCCTTGGTCGGAAAAGGAATAATGAGACCTTTTGGAAAAGTTTCAAGAAAAAAATTAAATTTACATACAATTAAAACCCTATTTCATTTTTAACTCACATGGTTTGACAAACCATGAGCTAACTGTGTGAATTAGATATGTCCAAAAAATTTATAAGTTTCCTGGGTTTCCAAACTTCACACTAACCATTTTCTTTCTAAGGAACTCCTCAAACCACTTTCATAGTTTCTTGGATACATTTATACAGTTTCTACAAATTTTTTACCTCTAAAAGGCTTCCAAAAACTTCCAAAAACTTCCTAAGAAATAACTCAAACTTTACCTAATTTAAAATTATTATTAATATAGGTAAATACCTCAAACTAGGGGTGTTAAATTATACCCACCATCATACTTTTTTTCCTTTGAAATATGGAATAGGATCATCCACTACATTGACATGAACTTCACTCACTCCCACATTTCCTCTTAAATATTACCATGCTGCCATAAAATATATACTAAAGGTATACTATTTTCATGTAGGATATTCTCTTGTTTATCCTAAATATTAATTGATATAGGGATAAAACTTTCATCAAAATCAAGAGTATCATGGTCCCAAATAAACCACGTGATTGGGATCAGGGTGATACTTCTTCAGTTGAGAGACCTGAAAGACATTATGGACAACACTGAATCTTAGTGGTAAGGCTAATTAATATGAAACATTTAAAATCCGTTAAAAAATAATTAATGGTCCAATATACCATGGATACTACTTCCCTTTATTTCTCAAGAATCTATAGACAAGTCTCATTGACACTTTCAAGAAAACATGGTCACCACATTGAAAGATAATGGTTAGTGATGATAGTATGCATAAGATTTATTTTATCTCTAAGTCATAGTCATACACTTAAAAATCATATGGATCTTATCTTTATTCTCATAGAATAAACTTGGTCTAATAAATGACATTTTATCAACATTATTGATTGGGGGTGGGACTTAATTTGCAACAGTATCTACTAGAGACCCTCTTCCAAGTCCTTCGCCCTGATTCTATGAATATTTGTAATTTTTTCTTCTCGATTTTCTAGATTTTCCAACAAATCATAGACTCCTTCAATCCAGAATGGGAATTCTCTTTTGATAGTTGGGTTCTAAAAGCTTTGGATAAAAAGTACTTGTCGATGAATATATCTCATGATGATGATCCAAATCATGATCTTTCAAAAAAAATCCAAAGGATTCTAATTTTTAGAGGTTCTAAAAGAAGTAGATATATACAAAGAGGATACCTCTTATAAAAAATCATAGGATAGAGTTTTTTCTATAGCCACTTATCCTGAAGCCCTTCATCAAAGGCTCAATATGTGTAATATTTCTATTTTGGAGAGTATTACTTATATTAATGGGGGCAGACCATGTCCTGTTTTAGATCTTAAGTCTCGAATCTCCCACTACTGGGGTAAAAAAATGGAAACTTGTTCCAATTGGATGAGGTTACTATCACATTATTCTTGCCAGCCAAGATTATCTGAATTTTGTTTTGAAGTCTATAAATTTTCAACTACAACCTTGTTTCTTTCGTTTATATAAATGGGATATTTACTTTAATAAATTAACTCAAAGAAATTGTATGGAAACATTTGGGTCATGATTCTTGGATAAAACTGGGTTTTTAGGAAAATAATGATTCTAAATGAAATTTATTCTTATATTAGTGTTCCACTTAAGATTTATTAGCAAAATTTAAATGGATGTCTAGGCCTTTATGAAAGAGTTATGGATGAAGACAATCTAGATTCAAAACTACTAGAAATTATAAGGTTCACTACTAATAATTATAGAGAAAATATCAAGGTTGAATATGAGTTCAAGCCTTTATTATATGAGGTATACATAATAACTTTAAGTTCCATTTCTAATTTTAGGTTTATTCAAAAGAAGGTGATACCACCCCCTGAAAATGAATGGAAGGAGGTTAAAATATCTAAAAAGTGAAAGGGGCCTATCATTGAGAAAGGTGAGCCCTCTAAAAAAGAATTATATTGGTAGATGGGTGAAAGAGAAGGACATCATTCCTACTATAAAATATATTTCTGAAAAACATTGGGCTAACTTGGTTGAGAAAAAATAGAAGGAATCAGAAGAAGATATCATAATTGGTGAAATTTCTAAGGATGTGTGGGAAATTTTCAATCCTACCCAACATGAGCACACTCTTAAAGATTTAAATCTTAGAAATGATATAAATTGTGTAGACTCTATTTTAATTTATACTCTAGATATGGGCAGAGATCAACACACCAATTTAGGGCCCTGACAGTTTTAAAATTCCCTAGAATATTCACATGCTACTAGGACTATGGACATGATATCTTGTAAGGAAAAAATCCAAGAGGATAAACTTGAAGGCATACATGATTAATCTGAATAGTGAACTTCTAATGAAAAATTCACTTATGAGGGAATTTTAAAGAAGATTAATGCCTCATCACAATAATATGATAGATTTAATAATCCCACCTCCCCTAAAAATGATCTTAAGAGATCACCATGCATGGAACTTCAGACATATTACAGGATTCTGACACTATTATTCCTAGTTCTCTCATAGTCTCTCAATCCAAGGAGGATATTACAGTGTAGTATCCCACCTCATAGTTGAACATCAGTCCCAAGATCCCGACCTATAAGAATATATCTTATTAAAATCATAAGACTCATATTGCTCAAAAATCAGGTGAATATAATAGCAATGATTTAGATTCTTCTTCTATGCTCAAACAGGATAAAAACACTTCTTATCCTAGTGAAAAAATAGCTAAACCAATCAAAAATTATTAAAGGAGGAAAATCTCCATAGGTAAAATGAAGGGGGGTTCAACCCCAAACATAGGTTAAAATGAATATCCTTTTTGGAATTGTTAGTGTGTGGAAAACCTGGACACAGTCAATTTTTTAAAAGGATTTATTCACACTGACAAACCAATTTTTTTTGAGCCTGAAATTAATTTTTCCTCTATTATTTCTAGTTTTGAACATAATAGATATTAATTTATTAGTTTTATTATTAATAATTATTCTATTTAATGTATTCGGGTTTTTTCATATTCCACTTTAAAAAATTGGTGTGCCTTTAACATTGATGACCAGGTTTCACTTGTGAAGTGGTATCTCTAAATCCCACGTGTTTTATTCCTTTATATATGCTAAGAAAATGTATCAAGATAGAATATTTATTTGGAATAACTTTTAATTTTTAAGCATAATAATTCATTATACTTGGAACACTATTGGGGATTTTAATTCCATCCTTAGTCTGAGTGAAAAAATGGGTCTGAACCACTCCCCAATCTCTTCAAGGGAGTTTAAGTCCAATATTGAGGATAATAATTTAATTGATAACAACTAAGTTGGATCCAAGTATACTTGGTATATAAGGAACTACAATAGAGTTGTATCTATTAAGCTTGACATAGCCTTTTCTAATGATCAAGCCCTTGATAAATGGGATACTTTTCTAGAACTACCCTTCCTAAATTAACTTTTGATCACCATCCAATTTAGGTCATTTTTTATATTAGAATCTCCAAACATATCCATCCATTTAGATTTAATAATTTATAGATATTAATTACTGAATGTGGTGATATTATTAGAGATAATTGTAATTTTATGAATTATGGAAATGATGCTTTATATTGTATTATGAAACTAAAATTCTAAAAAAAGGTTTAGTGTAAAGTAAAATCTAACCAAATTTACAATGATATTTCTTCTTTGTAAGATAATATTAATCAGATACAAACTATGAATTTTCTACTGATCTTATTCAAGAAATTTACCTTTTAAAACAAACTTAACTCTCTTCTCTCTGTAAAAGATAAACTTCAAAAATAGATCTTCAAAACTAAATTTCTTAATGATGGAGATAGGGGAATAAAGTTTTACAAATCTCTCTAAAGAGATAGGGAAAATTATAGGACTCTTACCTTTTAAATGGATAGAGACTATATGATTGAAAATAAGGAAAGACTTGTTGATCATATTGTATATTATTTTAACAATATTTTCAATGGGGTAGAGCTTAATAAGGATTTACTCCCTGATATAATTCCATATATTGTTAGCAATGATGACAACATTTTCCTCACATGTGTCCCTCTTGATTATGGGATTAAAGATACAGTTTTTATCCTGAATCCAGATAGTTCTCTAGGTCCTAATGGTTATAATAACTCCTTTTTTCAGAACTATTAGGACATTATTCACCTAGATGTTTGTAAATTGGTTAAATAATTTTTTTACAATGGAATTATTCCCCATGGCCTTAATGCCCAATTCCTATAATTGATTCCCAAAGTGAATAATGCCTCAAATATTCACCTTTTCAGACCTATATCTATTATTAACACTCTTTATAAAATCATTTTCAAGATTATTAAAACTAGAATTGATACAATTTCTAATAAAATTGTTTCCTAGAATCAGTTTGGTTTTGTAAAGGGTAGTACCATCCAAGATTGTATCTACTTTGCCTCCAAATGAATTAATATTTTGAATTAATCAAATAGGAGGAAACATTTTTATTAAACTTTGCATTAGAAAGGAATTTGATACTATGGATTATAGTTTCATATATAAGTTTCTTAAAAGTTTTGGTTTTAATGATCTTTTTGTTTAAAAAATTAAAACCCTTTTTAGCTATGATTTCATCTCTGTTCTAGTAACTGGCTCTCTTAAGTGTTATTTTAATTGCACAAAATGAGTTATATACGGTGACCCTCTTTCTTCTATCCTATTTTCTATTTCTGAGGATTTTTTAAGTAGGCTTATCACACTATTAGTGAATCAAGGTAAACTTAATCCCATTCTTACCTTAAGAAATTTGGATGTTTCTTCTCACCTACTTTATACAAATGAATTTATATTATTTTTATAAGGGGAAAAGAAAATATTCAAAATCTAAAGGTAGCTCTCTCACATTATGAAACTATTTCAAGACAAGCTATAAAATAGTGTAAATTCTTCATTTTACTTATAAAAAGGTTTCTAATTGCTAAAAAAATTAATAACATGAATTATTTGGGTATAAAAGAGGGGTTTTTTACTTTCACCTATCATGGTATATTGGTTTTTTGGGTATGGGCTAAAAGTTGCTATTTTTTAAAAATAGTAGATCAAAAAAATAAGGTTTCTTCTTAGAAAGGGAAATCTTTTTATATGGTTGGAATTAATTTCCTTATTAAATCCACTATTTTTTTAAAATGTTTTATTCATTGATGGTTTATAAATGGCCTATTAGAATTATTAAAAATAAAAATGTCTCTATTAAAAAAATAATTTACAGTGGGATCACTCTTTAAAGGAAGTTAATTATTGTCCCTTAGATTAATTACTGCAAGAATCTTTTTAATTGTGGAATTGGAATCAAGAATATCATGTTACTTAATGATGATTTATAGGCTGGGTTCACTTGGAATCTCATGAATAATGATCATATGGATATCATGTCACACCTGTCCTTTTTATATTATTATTATTTTTTTTGGGCATCAGATAGTTCGGGTTGAGGCCCGACTTAAAATTTTCTTGGGTTCTTATTTAAAAACACATGTAATGGTCCTGGCGGCATCCAACTCACAGCGGTCGAAGCCGAACAGCCTCACCTGGGTCGTCGTGCGACCTCACCCGATTCACCGCACGCCTTGCCGATGTTCAATTACTGAAATAAAATGAATTAGGAATGGTTTTAACAATAAAAATAATATCAATGTCACTTGAGAAGATAATTATTATCTTGAATAATAATTTAATTGAGTGTATTATTTTTTTTAATAGCATTTTATTAAGTTTATCATAGTATAGATTACTATTTAGTTTATTATGTTTGTTGTTACCTAATTATTATTTTTATTATTATTACAATTTTTATAACTTATTATTTTTATTTTTCATTTACTTTTATTATTAATTATCATTATCATTCTTACATTAGTTTATTATAATTATTATCACTATTATTATTAGTTTTTGTTTTATGAATTCTATTATTATTTTAGTTGTCTATTATTATTATTTTTAAATATTTTTTGTTATGATTATTTTTTTTAGCGTGAGATTTCTTTGGGGTAGGGTTTTTCCCCGGATTTCTCGTCGCGATGCAGGCCTTCCTGCGCACTGTGCGCCACCGCTGGCTTCCCCCATTCCTACCAAGCTCACTTCCCCTCTCTTCACACTGCACAACCGCCTCACTCTCCTCCTACCCAGTGCAACTCCTTGCAAACGGGTGCTCCCTTGAATAGCGACACCATCAGCCGCCCCCATCTTCCTCCTGCTCGGAACCGCACCGCAACCCCCCCCCCCCCCCCTTGCTCCTTCCCGGACGCGCCTCCCCCTTAAATCCTGCCGCACCGCCTTGGCAGCTTTTCGGACTAGCCGCCGCCACCCCCACCAGCACCCGCTCTCCACCACCGGCCTCCTTACCAGCCGGCGCCGCCCTCGCCGGCCTCCCACTCTGGAAAACACCCCCCCTCTTGTCCCGGCCAACTTCTTTGTTGTCGAATCCCTAACCGAAGCCTCCTCCAGCGCTCTGGTAGCCTCCGCCAACCTTCGGTCGAGACCCCCGTACCCTCCCTTGCTCGACCGAGTGCCCAGCGGCATCCCTTCTCGTTTTTCCGGCGTTGCGCAACCCTCAACGACCTCCGGCGACCCCTGACCGGCCTTTCGCACCCACGCCGCTGGTGCGTTTCACCTCATTTTGTTGTTTCTCCCTTTTGATAAATTTTTGGGTTAGCATTTATGTGGTTTTTGGTCTGGATTTGATGTTATTCTTGGTCCAATTCATGTTTTAGGGCCTGCTTTTAGTTTGTTTGTGGTGCGTATTAGGTGCGGATGAATGTCCGCACAAGATTCGAGGAAATTCAACATCGAGGTAGGTGTTTCGATGCCTCTTCATCACTTGATTAATTAAATATGTTTGTTTAGATTTGCTAACATATTCTTTGGTATTTTTATGCGGTGATTTTGGTATGAAAATAGGGTTTTTGAACATGTCTTCGGGTGATAATGGTTTTCGCGTCGTCTTTGCAGAGGCGTTTTGGTTCGAGGTAGGTGGTTCCATGCCTGTGCATCATTTAGATAATTTAATTTGTTTGTTTAGTTTAATTTAATATGTTCTATGAATTAGTTGCATGGTGCGATCTATGTTTATAATGTGTTGGCGTGTTCATTTGATAAAAATTGGGTTTCCAAAATAGTATGCGTTTGTTGTCTATATGTGTGTTGTTGTATAAACGATTTGTTGGGTTTAATAGGTTGTGTGAAAGGCGTTTTAAAATTTTTTTGACATGTGTGCGTAATGAAAATATAACTTTTTTATAAATTATTATGTTTTTTTTTATTTGACCTTATTGGGGTAAGTCCTAAAATTGTTAAATCAATTTTTTTTATATGGTACAAATGTGGTTTTAGAATAATTGAGTGTGAAATTGATTTTTAAGTGGTCTTTGCACCTAAAAACATGTGTTGTTTTGGTGAAATATTTTCAAGTTGGGTTCTAGGTGATGTTTGGTTGGTGCAAACTTAGTTTTTAAGGGAAATTGAGTTTTGTGTGTCTAAATGCGGATTTTTTAATGTTTAGCGAATCATTTTAAGCGTGTTGTCTTGGTTTTGGTTTTTTTAATGGTGTCTTGTAAAAAAAAGGTGGCTTCTTCAAAGTGGTTTTTGGTGTTTTACAAGAGGTGCAGATGGTTCAGATAATTTTGTAGTTGGTGTGAAACTAGTTTTAAGGACAATTATTAAGCAAGTGGTTTGAATGACTACCTTCTTTGTAATTGGGTGTGTTTATTTGTGTCAGCCCTTGTTGTGTTACTAAAAATAATGCTTCCTAAGTGGTGCGAATTGTATATGTTCTTTTTTGAGTGTTTCTAAATGGGGTTTTTGCGAAATTATTAGGTAACAACAAATATATTTTTATAAAGGTATTTTTGGCGTGCGTGAGTTTTTTTTTAATGTTGTTTGGGTGTGAAAATGGTGACTTTTTTGTGCAATATCTTGTTTGTCCTGCGATATGAGAAAGAAATATTCTATGTGAATGTGAAACTTGTTTGAGCACATGGGAAAACCCTGGGTATCTAGGTGGGCAGACTAGAACTAGTGCGCTAGTGAACCGGATGGGTGTCGTCCCTGTTTCACTTAGCCGGATTGACGATTGCAACACTAACTAAACATATTATATCTGAGGGTCGTGGCCTTCTAAGCCACGTGTTCTGAGGTTCGTGGCCTTCTAAGCCACGTTTTCTGAGGTTCGTGGCCTTCTAATCCACGTTTCACCGAGAAACGAGGTTCTAGGGTCCCACTCGAGCTAGATGATCCTTAGGGGATTTACCATAGTGCTCTACCATTGATGGCGTGGTGCCTTCCGTCGGCATATGGAGGACCACTTGTGTGTGTGTGCGTGTATATATATATGTGTGTGTGTGTGTGTGAGTATGTGTGCGTGTGTGTGTGCCCATAGTGAACCTTCCTCTTCCTCTTTAAAATCGTGTTTGTGAAATGAATTCTTTTTAGTGTTTTTCTTTAGCATTTGGTTTGTAGATGTTTTCTTTAAAATCATTTCGAAAGTATAACTTGAATAAGCACATTAAATTGTCCTTTTGATGTTGTGTCATGGAACCTTTTTATTGGGTGACGTCCTACTGGGCCTTTCGCTCACACCCTGCATACACCTTCGGGTGTATGTAGACTTTGTTCCTTGTGTATTCCAGGTTGTGACACTGTGCTCAGTGATGGTGGTTCATGTTGCAGTTGGTCTTCTCATGCAGAATGGTGTTGATGTGGCCTCTCTTCTGCTGGGAGGTTTGAGTATAGGTTGTAGTTTCTGCTGACGTCTTTTCTTTTTAGTTATTGTTTCAAGTTGTAGACTTTAAACTTGTTCATAGTTTAAAGGAACGTTTTGTTGTCTATTTCTAATTTCAATTTATTTATCTGGTTATTTGTTTTTCTGTCTTTTATTTTGGGTAAAATCGTTCCCATTTGTTAGTTTTGATACCCGGGCACTTGTGCCAGCCCGTGGGGATCGGGAACGCCCTTCGGGTCATTCCGCGGACCGGGTCGGGCGCCGGGTCTGATGGCGACCCGGCCTGGTTCGTGACAAAATGGTATCAAAGGGGCAGGGTCTGCTCTCTTGGGTTGTTTTCTTTTGGGATAGAGTCACGGTAGACTTGAGTTAAGGTTGTCGGGACTCGACGTCCTGACTATGAGCAATGTGCCTGGCCAGCACACATCGTGGTGGGACTCGAGTTACCAAAGTGTGTTGAGGTTTTTCTGAGTTTTTGGTCCTTGCAGATGATCGTGTCTAACGAAAATGAAAAGGGAGTAAGGTCAGTGGTCTTAGTGAGCTCGCAGGGTCTGGCAAGCCTTGTGGAGCTGGGGACACTGTCCTAAAATACTCTCTATGGCCAGTGGCGTGATCAGCGTATGGCCGCCAACCATATTTTCCAATCACCCACTGTCCCTAGTTTCTTCCTGCTTTGTTTCTCGTCTCCTTGGTTTGGATTCGTGGGAATTTGGTTTTTATGTAAAAATGTTTTGGTCTTGGAAAATATTTTCAAATGAAATACTTTAAAAAGAAAATGATGTGAAGGGTTTGGAAAGTGTGGGTTGGATGTTTTGGTTTTGAAAAAAAAATGGAAAGCTTTGGTTTTTATCCTTGGCGCTCTTATGGGCAACCACATGCATGAGTGTATACGAAAATGGAAATGGTTAACGGAAATAGCGGATGAGTGCCTAGATGGACACGAGGTGCGTGCCGGTGCGGCATGAGAACATGCATGTGTGAGGCTCATGGGACGCCATTGGTGTTTGTGCAACCCACTGGGTTTTCTTATTTTCAAAATGTTTTGTTAAAGGAAAAATTTGGTGTTTTAGTAAATGGTGTTTGTGTGGCGTGTCCTTGTGTTTTTTAGATGTTGGATGTGTGGCGTTTTGAGCTGAGTATTCTTTCTGAATGGTTTGTGTCCTGAGTTTGAGTTCTTATTTGTAAGTTGGTATGCAAGCGTGTGGTTATTAAATTCTTTTTAAGAGTACATCGGGGAGCCCTTGCAGTGGTTTCCCCTGCACGTTTGGTGTTTACTTATGGTATATCTTGACTATTGGACCAGTTTGGTCGGGTCCATGGTTTTCTTTCTTGACTAGTGCATGCCCCCCCATAAAGCGTTAATATGCGGTTGAAGCGTGGCCACAGGTAATCCGCTATTGGCCAGCCCTCCAGTTGATTAAAGCGAGGACTCCCCCTTTTGAGTGATAGTGCTAAGTGTTTTCCTTTTTATTTTTGGTTAAGTGGATCCTCTCACAACAGGATGGCAGGCACGAGGGAAATTGATAGGTGCTTTGGTTTCTTTGATCCGTCTTAGTTGTTGGGTATGAAATTTGACATCGTTGCGTCTGATGGTTTCCCCTGGAAGTAGTGAAAATATTCCAGTGGGGAATGGTGAAGGCGATTGAGGGCTATCGGTGCTTATCGATGTCTTGAATGGTCTATAGTGTTTACATTAGCTGCAAGGGTCATGTTTGGTGACGTCTTGCAGCGTGAGGTCCCTTTGATAGTCAACGGTTGCTTGGAAGCAACCCTAAGTTATTGGTGTAGTCTATCGTTCTAAATGACCTCTGGTCTTTGGTTTGTTTCGTTTAAAGAAAGGTTCGTGTTAGGTTACTAGTTTGGCAGACCCAGTCGTATGAGGCTGCTATGGTCATTTGCAGGAATCACGTGTTGTTTAAGACTCAGTTTGAAGTCCCTTTCCGTATAATGTTTCTCTCGACAACAATGATCATTCTCGGCGATCATTTGTGCTGTCATGTTCTCATTCAGTGTAACAAGGGATGATGCACGTGTACCATTTAAGCTCTCGTTCGGGTGAATGTTCAGTGTGAGAGTAATTGGATGTCATGGTGTGTTGTGTCTGATGGTGTTTCCTCAAGTGCAGTATGATTGCGTGTGACACCAAAAAGAAAAGCTCCGTTCGGGAGTCTTCCATGCCTGACTATGAGGAAGAATATGCTTCAAATATCAGGGCTCCATCCATAGGTCTCGGAGTGAAGCTGGCGCGTGGTCAGGAACCCCGAGAGTGTATGAGACCCCGACTTTATTTCTGTCATCGGTGTTGAAAGTGAAAGCAGCTTAAATTGTTTTCTATGGCTGTTCTGCTCTGAATGAACTGTCTGGTTGCATAAGGTTTTTGTGACCATGTGGAGGCGTGTTCGTCTCATTGCCTTAAAGTCTTAGGGGTTGCGTCCCATTGGATGCAATCACTTTTAGTGGTCCTTGAGAGTCTGTTGGGGAAAAATCAGTCCCAAAATTTTATAATGCTCATCCTGGGATGTGGATGTGTTGGTCAGGTCTTAGGTCATGTTTTTGACGCCCGGGTGGTTAGGCCGCTCCCTCCCCGCCCCTTGTGGTGGGGTGTTTGGTTATCATCGAGAATTTATCAAAGTTCTGCATCCTCTATTCGTTCTGATGGCGGTGAGACCCATGATGTGTCTCACACAAAGGTCTCTGGAATAAATCGGTGTTGGCCTTTCCTTAATGGTGGGGAGTCTGCCCGGACCTCCCCATGTTGGTTTTCTATTCTCGCCTTGGGTGTTGGTAGGTTCTTAATGGTTGGGAGACCCAAATTGGGTCTCACACGAATGTCTCTAGAATGAATCAGTGCTGGAATTTTCTTTAATGTCGGGGAGTCTGCTTGAACCTCCCCGTGTTGGTTTTCCAATCTCATCTCGAGCGACAGTGAGTTCTTAATGGTAGCGAGCCCTTCAGGCTTCCCCATGTTGACCTTTTGGTTCTGTTTCTAAAGATGAGTTGGTGATAGGTGATAAGAGTGCTCCTTGGACGTGTTTGGTCTTGTTTGTTCATTCCAGTAAAACGGTGTGGTCTTCATTCAATGGTGTTTGTGATGTTTCATGTTGTGAATTTGGTTCTCGTGAGTGCGAGAGTTCCTTTCCTTGATTAATCAACTCGAGTTGTTTCACCTCTTTGGGGCGGGCAACGCATATCAGAAGGTCTTTTACGAGTTTCTTGAGGCTGTCTTTTGAATCACTCTCTCTCTGAGCACGATGCTTCTGCCTCTCTTTTATTGATGTTTGTGGGGATCCCCTTTGAATATAAAGGGAGTGTGGTTTTCTGCTGTAGGGTTTGGTTCTGGTTGTGGCTTTCCGGGGACGGAAAGCTTTATGGTGGGGAGAATTGTCACACCCGCCCTTTTTATATTATTTTTTTTTGGGCATCAGATAGTTCGGGTTGAGGCCCGACTTAAAATTTTCTTGGGTTATTATTTAAAAACACATGTAATGGTCCTGGCGGCATCCAACTCACAGCGGTCGAAGCCGCATGTCCTCACCTGGGTCGTCGTGCGACCTCGCCCGATTCACTGCACGCCTTGCCGATGTTCAATTACTGAAATAAAATGAATTAGGAATGGTTTTAATAATAAAAATAATATCAATGTCACTTGAGAAGATAATTATTATCTTGAATAATAATTTAATTGAGTGTATTATTTTTTTTTAATAGCATTTTAGTAAGTTTATCATAGTATATATTACTATTTAGTTTATTATGTTTGTTGTTACCTAATTATTATTTTTATTATTATTAAAAAATTTATAACTTATTATTTTTATTTTTCATTTACTTTTATTATTAATTATCATTATCATTATTACATTAGTTTATTATAATTATTATCACTATTATTATCAGTTTTTGTTTTATGAATTCTGTTATTATTTTAGTTTTCTATTATTATTATTTTTAATTATTGTTTGTTATGATTATTTTTTTAGCGTGAGATTTCTTTGGGGTAGGGGTTTTCCCCGGATTTCCCGTCGCGCTGCAGGCCTTCCTGCGCACTGTGCGCCGCCGCTGGCTTCCCCCATTCCTACCAATCTCACTTCCCCTCTCTTCACGCTGCACAACCGCCTCACTCTCCTCCTATCCAGCGCAACTCCTTGCAAACTGCTGCTCCCTTGAATAGCGACACCATCAGCCGCCCCATCTTCCTCCTGCTCGGAACCGCACCGCAACCCCCCCCCCCCCCCTTGCTCCTTCCCGGACGTGCCTCCCCCTTAAATCCTGCCGCACCGCCTTGGAAGCTTGTCGGACCAGCCGCCGCCGCCCCCACCAGCACGCGCTCTCCACCGCCGACCTCCTTACCAGCCGACGCCGCCCTCGTCGGCCTCCCACTACGGCAAACACCCCCCTCTTGTCCCGGCCAACTTCTTTGTTGTCGAATCCCTAACCGCAGCCTCCTCCAGCGCTCTGGTAGCCTCCGTCAACCTTCGGCCAAGACCCCCGTACACTCCCTTGCTCGACCGAGTGTCCAGCGGCATCCCTTCTCATTTTTCCAGCGTTGCGCAACCCTCAACGACCTCCGGCGACCCCTGACCGGCCTTTCGCACCCACGCCGCTGGTGCATTTCACCTCATTTTTTTGTTTCTCCCTTTTGATAAATTTTTGGGTTAGCGTTTATGTGGTTTTTGGTCTGGATTTGATGTTATTCTTGGTCCAATTCATGTTTTAGGGCCTGCTTTTAGTTTGTTTGTGGTGCGTATTAGGTGCGGATGAATGTCTGCACAAGATTCGGGGAAATTCAACATCGAGGTAGGTGTTTCAATGCATCTTCATCACTTGATTAATTCAATATGTTTGTTTAGATTTACTAACGTATTCTTTGGTATGTTTATGTGGTGATTTTGGTCTGAAAATAGGGTTTTTGAACATGTCTTCGGGTGACAATGGTTTTCTCGTCGTCTTTACAGAGGAGTTTTGGTTCGAGGTAGGTGGTTCCATGCCTTTGCATCATTTAGATAATTTAATTTGTTTGTTTAGTTTAATTTAATATGTTCTATGAATTAGTTGCATGGTGCATCTATGTTTATAATGTGTTGGCGTGTTCATTTGATGAAAATTGGGTTTCCAAAATAGTATGCGTTTGTTGTCTATATGCGTTTTGTTGTATAAACTATTTGTTGGGTTTAATAGGTTGTGCGAAAGGCGTTTTAAAATTTGTTTGACATGTGTGCGTAATGAAAATCTCACTTTCTTTATAAATGATTATGTTTTTTTATTTGACCTTATTGGGGTAAGTCTTAAAATTGTTAAATCAATTTTTTTTATATGTTACAAATGTGGTTTTAGAATAATTGAGTGTGAAATTGATTTTGAAGTGGTCTTTGCACCTAAAAACATGTGTTGTTTTGGTGCAATATTTTCAAGTTGGGTTCTAGGTGATGTTTGGTTGGTGCGAACTTAGTTTTTAAGGGTAATTGAGTTTTGTGTGTCTAAATGCGGATTTTTTAATGTTTAGAGAATCATTTTAAGCGTGTTGTCTTGGTTTTGGTTTTTTTTAATGGTGTCTTGTAAAAAAAAGTTGGCTTCTTCAAAGTGGTTTTTGGTGTTTTACAAGAGGTGAAGATGGTTCAGATAATTTTGTAGTTGGTGTGAAACTAGTTTTAAGGACAATTATTAAGCAAGTGGTTTGAACGACTACCTTCTTTGTAATTGGGTGTGTTTATTTGTGTCATCCCTTGTTGTGTTACTAAAAATAATGCTTCCTAAGTGGTGCGAATTGTATATGTTCTTGTTTGAGTGTTTCCAAATGGGGTTTTTGCGAAATGATTAGGTAACAACAAATATATTTTTAGAAAGGTATTTTTGGCGTGCGTGAGTTTTTTTTAATGTTGTTTGGGTGTGAAAATGGTGACTTTTGTGTGCAATATCTTGTTTGGCCAGCGATATGAGAAAGAAATATACTATGTGAATGTGAAACTTGTTTGAGCACATGGGAAAACCCTGGGTATCTAGGTGGGCAAACTAGAACTAGTGCGCTAGTGAACCGGATGGGTGTCATCCCTGTTTCACTTAGCTGGATTGACGATTGCAAAACTAACTAAACATATGATATCTGAGGTTCATGGCCTTCTAAGACACGTTTTCTGAGGGTCGTTTCCTTCTAAGACACGTTTTCTGAGGGTCGTGGCCTTCTAAGCCACGTTTCACCGAGACATGAGGTTCTAGGGTCCCACTCGAGCTAGATGATCCTTAGGGGATTTACCATAGTGCTCTACCATCAATGGCATGGTGCCTTCCATTGGCATATAGAGGACCACTTGTGTGTGTGTGCGTGTATATATATATATGTGTGTGTGTGTGTGAGTGAGTGAGTATGTGTGCGTGTGTGTGTTCCCATAGTGAACATTCCTCTTCCTCTTTAAAATCGTGTTTGTGAAATGAATTCTTTTTAGTGTTTTCCTTTAGTATTTGGTTTGTAGATGTTTTCTTTAAAATCATTTCGAAAGTATAACTTGAATAAGCACATTAAATTGTCCTTTTGATGTTGTGGCATGGAACCTTTTTATTGGGTGACGTCCTACTGGGCCTTTTGATCACACCCTGCATACACCTTCGGGTGTATGTAGACTTTGTTCCTTGTGTATTCCAGGTTGTGACACTGTGCTCAGTGATGGTGGTTCATGTTGCAGTTGGTCTTCTCATGCAGAATGGTGTTGATGTGGCCTCTCTTCTGCCGGGAGGTTTGAGTATAGGTTGTAGTTTCTGCAGACGTCTTTTCTTTTTAGTTATTGTTTCAAGTTGTAGACTTTAAACTTGTTCATAGTTTAAAGGCACGTTTTGTTGTCTATTTCTAATTTCAATTTATTCATCTGGTTATTTGTTTTTCTGTCTTTTATTTCAGGTAAAATCATTCCCATGTGTTAGTTTTGATACCCGGGCACTTGTGCCAGCCCGTGGGGATCGGGAACGCCCTTCGGGTCATGCCGCGGACCGGGTCGGGCGTCGGGTCAGATGGCGACCCGGCCTGGTTCGTGACATATCAGTTTTCTTAGAGGTGGGTTTATCAACAAATTGAAGAAAGGAATCTTGAATTATATGGACTCCTTGATTTGGTCGGCCATCAAACGTTCTTTCTCCAAGATTATTTCTCACTCCAGAGGGATTGTTAATAGGGAGTCTTCTTTCAATTTTTGGTTTGAAAACTAGACTGTCTCTCCCCTTATTTCCATGGTGGATCATTTGTATTTATATACTGATACTCATATTTCTTTAAATGGGTTTTTGACATCACCTAGACTAGAATTACTTGATGATATTAATAGTATAGTCAACAATTATTTTTTATAATACTGATGATTTTTTTAATCTTGGATGCTTCTAAAAATGGAATTATAGATTCCAAAATTTTCTAAAATCACAATTTTATTGGCATAAATTATAATTTTTATTAGATGAAAATATGGGATAATCCTTGGAACAAGCCATCTAAATTCACTACTATTTGGAGGATTGTTGATAATAAAATCCCCACTGATACATGTCTACAATATTTTGGTGTTAAATTATGTTCCAAATTTCTATTTTGAAACCATCACAGAGAAGATGTTGACAACCTTTTATTGTCATGTTCTATTACTTATGCTTTATGGAAATACATCTATGATCTCTTTGATTTTAGGTGGCAAGAAATGGACTTATCTGGTCTCATCTACAATAATGTGCTACTACGTACTTCTCTACACTGATTAAGAACCTCTTTATTACTATAGAGGATGAACTGGTTCAAACTATATATTATGATAGGAATTCTTTTATCCATCATAATAATATTTTCAACATTCATGCAGTGCAAGTGAAGATACATTCTGCTATCAAAGAAGTTAGCTCACTATAATAGGGTTTTTTCAATAAATCCATTCGAGACCTCATTGTCTTTAATTTACTGGTCATTTTTGAAAAATACAGCTAACCTAGGGTGACCTTTGAAGTATTTTGGAAATCCCCTCTTCCAGGATGTATCAAATTCAATATATATGGTTCATCAAAAGGTAACCTAGATCCATTAGGTTGTGTAGATGTCTATAGGGACCATAATGGGTATATTCTTGGATAATTTTATGGTAAATGTGGTATTGAATCTTCATTGGAAGCTGAAATGTTTAGTGTTATCGTTACAATTATTTTTTCTAAGAAAAAAGGTTGTACCAAAATATGGCTTGAAAGTGATCAACCAATATTAGGAAAGAGGTCTGGAATGGTGTTACGCGTCTTTCATAGACCCTCACAACTCAATGGATAGAATACTTGCTCTCAATATCAGGAATCAATCATATTATCACCCATGCATTGCATGAGGTGAACTCAGTGGACGATTTTCTTACCAACAAAGGTGTCAATGCTGATATCACTGGGTCGGATGAACTTCATACATAATTACTTCCTTTTTTTGAAAATTATTGACTTTTTTAATTATTTTCCTTTCAATAAATGTGCCTTGGTATTTTGACCAAGGAATCAACCTTCTTAAAAAATGATGTTTCCCTTATTCCCACCCAACATAGTTAAGAAAAAAATTGCATCCATATAATTCTTTGAATATCACCAGATATATCATTTCTTGGTAATTGTTCTTACAGAATAATTTCACCAAAGTCATATAATCTTCCCATGAGCCACCAATGTCCATGACACATGATTTTTCATATCTTTAAGCATATTAATTGTCAATTATGATTTCTCATCTGAGGATGATATGTCATGCTCATTATCAATTGAGTTCTGAGATCCTGTTGCAATGATCACTAAAAACAATAAGTGTATCGAGGATCTCTATCAGAGATTATTTATATCTATAGTCCATATAGCATAACCACTTATTAAATTTATAAATTTTTCAAATCATATATATTTTTTGACTCTTTGATTGAGAGGAAGTGTGTTATCTTGGTGGGTATAATTGTAACACCCCAAGCTTCCACGGTACGCTTCTCTTTGATTAATACAATAACGTGTGTTGTACGCAACTTCGAGTTCTAACAAACACTACAACCAATCAAACTAGCCATTATGAATAGTAATACCCACTTTTTGAAATTTTATAATTTTTATCTTTCAAAATGGACTTCATTTTTGGATTCAGAATATCGAAATTAGATTAGGGTAAATTTTTGGTATTTGTCGGAAAACTTTCAATTTTTGATGAATAGTGAAAAACATTGAATTATAGTTTAAAATAGAATTTTTATTTAAATAATTATTTATTTTATTTAAATTTATGTTAGGTTTAAAAAGATACATAATACCTATATAAGTTCAATGTAATTCATTGGAGTCAGTTTATAATAATTTTATATATATAAAAATTTTATAGAACTTTTCACCGTCTTTTACCCACCTCCTAGGAGAATTTGCAAATTCACATAAAACTTAATTTTACCGCTTCTGTGAGTGGAATTTCAAAAATACGAGAGACACGGTTAATATCAAGGAGTAAAATGTGGTTCAATAAGATAAAAATAATTTCTGGTGAATAGTAACTTTTTACTTTTATTTACAACGGTTAAATGTAAATAGGGTAATTAAGGGTAAAAATGATATTATAATTACCTTAACACAAGTACTAATTCTATTGGCTAAGTATAATTCGACCAAAAACAACATTAGGAATAAAATATGAACATCTTTGGTCCACTTGGATTAGATTAGTACATTTATTATTATTTAATTCAAAGAAGAGTTAAAAGAGTTAAAATCAAAGTTTAATAACTAAAACATTTTTAATATAGGGTTACACATAAGATAAATTTGATTATAAATATTAATTATAGATATAAAATGATTTCTAAATAATGTTATTTTATTTATAATTTTTAGACATTAAATAATTTAATTTATTTACGACACAATGGTGATGCAATAATTACCTAATTAATGAAATATTAAAATAATTGATATTATAAATATCCAAATAAATGTAATTTGAGACTTTTATGAATTACACTAATTTTATAGGTTAATATTACATATTAGGGTTGGTTATATGAATTTTTTTGAAGTAATATTTCTGTTATGAATTTAGAAAAAACAAAATACGAAATAGTGTCAAAATTGACATAAAAGATTTTTTCAAACAAATATTATATTATTAATTGATATTATATTCCTAAAAATCTAAGGATCGGCCAAAGGACTTATATAATGATAGGTGTATCATTAATGAACAACTTGGGGTTCTTTTGTATGTTTATAGTAATTTTATTAACCATATATTATAAAAATACAAAGAGACATGGTAAATGTGAAACTATTTAACTAAGAGTAAAATATAAATGATAAGGTTAATTTAGTGACACAAACCTGTATAAAATCTTTTGGTTGAAAGGATTTCGACCCATCCCCACCTTATCCTCAAAATAAGTCACTTTGGAGCCATTATAAACCGAATATGAATTTATTATAAAATAATATTTTAAGTTTTACCTAAGGTGCCCCTCACCTCTCTTATAAAAGGGAACTCCCCCTTCTATCAAATTCATACCTTCAAAGCCTTTTGGCTCGGAGAAACCCTGGACAAATATTCTATCAACTTCCCTCAATTCAACCTAGAGGCCTTAGTTTGATCATAAATCCAACTTAAGGATCCCTTTTGATCAAATCAAAAGGAAGAACCCAAAGAAGAGGTAATGATTTCACCACCCTCTTTCAAGTTCCTTTCTTTTTCCACTTCTTCTTTTTTTGTTATTTCCATTATAAAATAATAACTCCAGTATCTTCTATATACTATGATGTTATTATAAATATGGTACAACCATATTCAGTATTCTATCCATCCTTTGAATGACATGTCACCATACGTGTGTACGTACGGCTTACCGTCTCCACGTCGTGGTGTAATTGTTATTCAAACCATTATTATTTGGATGGGTATGAAAATGATGTGTAATTTAAGTAAATAATAAATATAACATTATAATTATTCTTTATATATGATATACCATCCAATTATATACGATTTTAATATCAAAAGAATGATATTGTCGCTCGTGCGTGCGTGCGGACTACCGTCTCCACGAACGCGATGAGATTCGTTCCCCATCGTATCCCTTAAAGAATAATTCTCATTTGATGAATAAAAGTAATGTTTAAAAAATTTATATCATTCTGGATATGAATAAGATACAACCTATCCATATCAAACACGGCTTACGTAACAATTCATATAAAGGAAAATGAATCAGTTAACACCCGAAACAACGATAATACTAAGATATTATTAACAAAGAAAAGTTAAAAGATCATATATGATATCATATTAATGTATATGATTCTTGTATAATTTAATAAAAATTATTTCACCATTATACAGGAGTTAAACCAACCCTCAAAAAAGTAAAAGTACAAAGTAAGGGTTTATTTCACAATCTCTTCATTATCTGAGGTTGTTTATATGTAATTATCTACTGAGACCTCTTTATCATCCACATCCATGTTTCTTAAAAATGTATTTCAAAACATTCTTAATATATTATAGACTATGGGTTAAAGTCATTTATACCCTTTTTTACTTTTTATAATATGTTTATAAAGGAATCTTTCTGTTGTTTTCCAAACAAGGTCCTTTTTAACCTTTTCGACAGAATTAAGGTAAGAATGTCTTTTTAAAATTATATGGCGGGTGCGGCTATTTTCCACCGTTATAAAATCGTTGAATCTTCCCTTACAAGATTATAAGAATATTTTGAAATTAAATGTTTTATTTTATAATTATGTGACTTTTAAATGATTTCTAAAAAAGATATATTTTTCTCGAATAGTTTTGATTTCATTTATGTCAACATCCTTTGATGGATTTTAATCTTATTTGAAGTTGATTTATTATGATACAAAACTTCCATATATTATTGAAGGTTTTGTCATATGTTTGACTATGGATGTGTTATTTTTATACCATTCATGGTTTATGGAGAAAGTATTGACATTTTGTATGCCATTTTTCATACGAATGCTTATGTTATGTTTAAACCTGTTCATATGAGGAATGCAATGGACTTAATAAGTGACGGTTAGAGCCCGTTATAGCTCCTCGATTCATAGTTAGGTCTCATGAGACAAACTAGTGTCTTGGAAAAAGGCCTTGACAAAATCTTATTTGTAGTCTTGGCACAAGGCCTTGACTATGTGGTTATGATAGTCTGGCATTATGCATTCCATCATTATGAAAGTGGTTATTGATATTGCATGTGATTATTCGACTAGTATAATATCCATGTGAATAAGTAAATGGAATTATTTCATTTTATGTTTTCCATATTATGATGAAGTTCAATTTTAAAAGGCTTTTGTTTTAGTTATACATTTCCTTAAATGTTTATGTTTATTTATGAAAGTTTCTGCTATATTGTTATCCTTAATGAGCATCTAAGCTCACCTCTTTCAATGTTTTAATTTTTCCCAGGATGTGAAGAAGAATTTTATGAATGAACAGTAGGGAATGTATGAGGGGATATGAAGACAAGATGTTGTTGTAGTTTTTTTTCACTTTATGATTTAATGTAAACTTTATGAATGTATATAGTGTTTCCAAGGATACTAAACTTATCGATATTTCGAGACTTGATCTTTTGTGATCATGCCAATGTTATGTAATAATGCACCGACTCTGGGTAGAGGTGGATCTGGCACAGATTTACCTAGGGGTAAAACCCGAAAACATCGCTTTGAGATAGACTCGAATGGGAACTGGTGCACGACAACGGGCCTTACTGCACTCTTGGTTACGACACTCCTGGGGGATATGCTTAGGATAATTCTCATTTTATTTACAAACCATTATGAAAGTTTTATGAGTATATACTTCCTCATAGAAAACATTTTCATGATTATGGATTATATCCATAAACTGTTCAATTTATGTTAAGTGTTTTACAATTTTGGATTTATGTATTTCAATTCATAAACTAATATAGTCTATTCCATTGTTTAGAAAGGGTGCTTAGTGGAAGGAATGGAATCCGTATCAATGCACGCACTCCATGTAGGGATTTCCCTCCTACTCAAGATAATTATAGTGGATCTGCTGATACAACTGGTGCTGATCAGCTTATTACTATACTGGGACAACTCACTCAGGTTATGAATAATAACTTTACCCGTATGGAGCACCCTGATCCACAGCATGGAGGATCAATGTTAGATCGCTTCATGAGGCAAAAACCACCAACATTAAATGGTGGAACAGATCCACTATTAGCTAAGAAATGGATAAATTCCATAGAGAAAATATTTCATGCCTTGGGGAGTAGAAAAAGAGAAAAAGTTGTCATGAGAGTTTACCGCCTCACTGGAGATGCTGATCAATGGTGGTCATTGATTCAAAATATGAAGGAAGATGATGAAGTATCAAATATGGAATGGAGGCAGTTTAAATATATTTTCTTAGAAAAATACTTTCCTCATGACCATCGAGCGGATATGGAAAGACAATTTCTGAGTCTGAGGAAAAAGGAGGACGAGAATGTTGCAAAGTATGAGTCTAACTTTACAAGGTTAGCAAGGCATACTGCAGATTATATACGTAACCCAAGAAGTAACATTTATCATTTCTTTTATGGGTTAAAACCATTTCTTCATCAAGAATTAGTCTCACAATCCTTGTCATCGTACAAAGATATTGTCTCATGTGCTGTCAAGACAGAAAAATAATTCTCTAAGTCTTATGACTTTAAAGCAAAGCAAGAGAAGAAGAGATCTGTTGATCAATCTGGAAATGGAAATAAGGGGAAGAAGGGAAAAGTTTAATATCCATCCTATAGTAAATGTGGGAAGAAACACCCCGGTACTTGTTTAAAAGGAATGGGAGTCTGTTACAAGTGTGGTAAAAAAGGCCACCAATCTCGTGATTGCAAGGGGAAGAAAGAAGTTACCGATGTTCAATGCTACAATTGTAGGGAGATGGGAAATTATACAAATGAATTTCCTAAGCATCATGGAAACTTACCTAAGAAAATGCCAAGGGATCAAGGCCAAGCTTATGTTATCACTACTACTGAGGTAGAAGCTCTGAAAGACGTGGTGGCCGGTAATTTAATGGTTTCCTCAAGTTTAGCAAATTCTTTATTTGATTATGGATCATCGCATTGTTAAATATCTTCCCAGTTTGCTAAGAAAATTAGATATTTCCAATTTGATTTAACAAGGGAGTTCTCAGTCAAAACTCCTAAGGGAAGCATCATCGCAAAAAAGTTTTGTGAATCTGTTCCCATTAGAGCATATAAATGTTCTTTATCTGCTGATCTCATCGTCATACCTATGATTGAGTTTGATATAATCCTCGGTATGGATTGGCTTTCATACCATGATACGAAGATTTATTGTAAGAAGAAGGAGGTTATGATTTTTTATGATGATGATAAGGAACACCTTATCTTTAGAGAAGAATCTTCACCACCTAATTCTTATCTAGATCCACCCCTAGAAGCTCAACTAAATTAAATTATTGGGGAGGAAGAGAATGAAATGATTATGGGTGAGGAAAGTAATGTTCAATTAGAGGATGTACCTATTGTGATAGAATATGTTGATGTGTTTCCAGAATATTTACCTAGACATCCTCCAGAACGAGAAATTGAGTTTTCTATTGATTTAATTCCTAGATCAAGGACCATATCAAAGACCCCTTATAGAATGGCCACTGTGGAATTAGTGGAAATAAAGAAACAACTATAGGAATTTAGTAATAAGGTATTTATTCATCCTAGTGTTTCTCTAGGGGGATCCCCTATCCTTTTTGTTAAGAAGAAATATGGATCAATGAGGTTATGTATCAACTACAGGGAGATCAATGCTATAACAATAAAGAACAAGTATCCCCTTCCTCGCATTGATGATTTGTTTGACCAACTGCATGGAGCACAATAATTTTGAAATATTTACCTTTGATCTGGATATCATCATTTGTGTGTGAAGAAGTAAGACATTCCGAAGACATCATCTTGAACCAGGTACGGGCATTACGAGTTTACAGTAATTCCTTTTGGGCTGATTAATGCACCCTCTGTTTTCATGGATCTAATGAATAGAGTTTTAAAGGAATTCCTTGATGACTTTGTAGTGGTATTTACTGATGATATCTTGATATAATCCAAAAGCTACTAAGATCATGAAAATCACTTGTGCTTATATTGAGTAATCTGAGAATACATGAATTATATGGGAAGTTTAGCAAGTGTGAATTCTGGCTTCAAGAGATTTCTTTTCTTAGCCATATTGTCTCTAAGGATGGAATTTTTGTTGATCCTTCTAAGACAAGAGCCATCCAAGAATGGCTAGCACTGACGAGTATAACTTAGGTATGCAGTTTTATTGGTTTAGCATGTTATTATCGACATTTCATCCCGAATTTTTTCCAGTTTTCTAACCCATTAACAAAGCTCACACGTAAAGGGGTTAAATTTGTTTTGACAAAAGAGTGAAGAATGTTTCAAAGAACTGAAGAAAAGATTAGTCAATTATCTTATTATGATTCTACCATCGAGGAATGATGGGTTTGTTATTTATAATGATGCATCAAAGAAAGGACTTGGTTTTGTCCTTATGCAGAATGACAGGGTTATTTCCTATGCATCACGACAGCTGAAAATTCATGAGTAAAACTATCCTACTCATGATCTTGAGTTAGAAGATATAATCTTTGCTTTTAAGATTTTGAGACATTATCTTTATGGTGGGAAATGTGAGATTTATACTGATCACAAGAGTTTGAATTATATTTTCTCACAGAAAGAACTCAACATAAGGAAAAGGAGATGCCTTTAACTACTCAAGGATTATGATTTCATGATACACTACCACCCAGGGAAGGAAAATAATGTTGCAGGTACTTTGAGTAGAAAAGATCATGGAGTTTTGAACAAGATGAGATTTGAGAGGGATCCTATTTTCATGGATCTAGTAAAGATAGATATGGGAATCACCGTGGAAGGTGAAACATCAATACTTTTTCAAATGTTTGCCAAACCATATTTACTAGAAAGGATAAAGAGTTCTCATACCGATGATGAAGAGTTTAAAAAGAATATTAAAGCTATAAATGATGGGAGATTGAGAGACTTTGTTTATGAAGATGGAATTTTGAAATTTGGGAGGAGACTTTGTGTTCCCGATATACCTGATCTAAAAAGAGAATTGTTGGACGTTGCTCATAGTTTCAATTTCTCTATACACCTTGGGAGCACCAAAATGTATAGAGATTTGAAGGAAAATTTTTGGTGGGACAACATGAAGATGGAGATTGCTGATTTTGTGTCAAGATGTATGGTTTTTCAACAAGTGAAAGCCGGAAGGCAACAGCCTGGAGGAGTCATGCAACATCTTCCCATAACTTAGTGTAAATGGGATAATATCACGATGGACTTTGTCATCAGACTACCAAAGACCCCAAGAAGGAACGATGCAATATGGGTCATTGTTGATCATCTTACCAAATCAGCACATTTTCTTGATATAAGAGAAGATCTAACACTTGAACGTCTAGCAAGGCTATATATTAATGAAGTTGTGAGACTTCATGGAGTACCCCCATGAATTGTTTCTGATCGTGATCCACGTTTTACATCAAGATTCTAGAAGAGTTTTCTGAAGGCCTTGGATACTGAACTTCGTTTGAGCACTGCTTACCACCCCCAAATTGATGGACAATCAGAATGGACTATTAAAACCTTAGAAGACATGTTGAGATTTTTCTCACTTGACTTTCAGGGTATATGGGATCAATATTTACCTCTAGTGGAATTTTCCTATAACAATAGCTTCCATTCAAGTATTCGGATGGCACCATATGAAGCATTATATGGAAAGAGATGTCGCACACCAACCTGTTGGGATGACGTTGGTGAAAGAAAACTCGTAGGCCCAGAACTAGTGGAGGAAACAATAGAAAAGGTGAAGGTAATCTAAAACCACATCAAAGCATCTCAAAGTAGGCAAAAGAGCTATGTCGATAACCGAATAAAGGATTTGGAATTTCAGGTAGGAGATCATGTTTTCTTGAAGGTATCTCAATGGAAGTGAGTTAGACGTTTTGGTAAGAAAGGTAAATTGATTCCCAAGTACATAGGACCTTTTGAAATTCTAGAACGAATTGGGGTTGTAACTTACCATTTGGAAATGCCGTCAAATCTCTCCAAAGTTCATGATGTGTTCCACGTATCACTGTTGAGAAAATGCATGCCTGACCCAACGAATGTACTCACTTATGAGGAAGTAGAACTGGAACCCGATCTATCTTATTGCGAAGAGCCCATCAAGATTCTTGATATGAGAGAACAAGTGCGGAGAAACCGGACGACTCGTCTGGTAAAAGTTCTATGGAGAAACTATAAGATGGAAGAGGCAGTGTGGAAACCCGAGGAACTTATGATGAAGAACCACCCAAGTCTTTTTATACAGTAATATTCTATAACTTTTGAGGATGAAATTATTTGAAGGAGGGGAGAATGTAACACCCCAAGCTTCCACGGTACGCTTCTCTTTGATTAATACAATAGTGTGTGTTGTACGCAACTTCAAGTTCTAACAAACACCACAACCAATCAAACTAGCCGTTATGAATATTAATACCCACTTTTTGAAATTTTATAAATTTTATCTTTAAAAATGGAATTTATTTTTGGATTTGGAATATCAAAATTAGATTAGGGTGAATTTTTGGTATTTTTCTGAAAACTTTCAATTTTTGATGAATAGTGAAAAACACTGAGTTATAGTTTAAAACAAAATTTTTATTTAAAAAATTATTTATTTTATTTAAATTTATTTTACGTCAAAATAGATACATAATACTTATATAAGTTCAATTTAATTCATTGGAGTCAGTGTATAATAATTCTAGATATATAAAAATTTTATAGAACTTTTCACCGTCTTTTAACCACCTCCTAGGAGAATTTTCAAAATTCACATAAAACTTAATTTTACCGCTTCTGTGATTAGAATTTCGAAAATCCGAGACACATGGTTAATATGAAGGAGTAAAATGTGGTTCAATAAGATAAAAATAATTTTTGGTGAATAGTAACTTTTACTTTTATTTACCACGGTTAAATGTAAATAGGGTAATTAAGGGTAAAAATGATATTATTATTACCCTAAAACATGTCCTAATTCTATTGGCTAAGTATAATTCGACCAAAAACAAATTTAGGAATAAAATATGAACCTCTTTGGTCCACTTGTATTAGATTAGGACATTTATTATTATTTAATTCAGAGAAGAGTTAAAAGAGTTAAAATCAAAGTTTAATAACTAAAATATTTTTAATATAGGGTTAAACATAAGATAAATTTGATTATAAATATTCATTAGAAATATAAAATTATTTCCTACATAATGGTATTTTATTTATAATTTTTATACATTAAATAATTTAATTTATTTATGAAACAATGGTGATGCAGTAATTACCTAATTAATGAAATATTAAAATAATTGATATTATAAATATCTAAATAAATGTAATTTGAGAATTTTTACGAATTACACTAATTTTATAGGTTAATATTACATATTAGGGTTGGTTAGATGAATTTTTTTCGAAGTAATAATACTGTTATGAATTTAGAAAAAACAAAATACCAAGTAGTGTCAAAATTGACATAAAAGAGTTTTTAAAAACAATATTATATTATTAATTGATATTATATTCCTAAAAATACAAGTTTCATCCAAAGGACTTATATAATGATATTTTTATCATTAATGAACCACTTGAGGTTCTCTTGGATGTTTATAGTAAGTTTATTAACCATATAATATAAAAATACAAAGAGACATGGTAAATGTGAAACTATTTAACTAAGAGTTAAATATAAATGATAAGGTTAATTTAGTGACCCAAACCTCTATAAAATATATTGGTTGAAAGGATTTAGACCCATCCCCACCTTATCCTCGAAATAAATTACTTTGGATCCATTATAAACTGAATTTAAATTTATTATGAAATAATATTTTAAGTATCTCCTAAGGTGCCCCTCACCCCTCTTATAAAAGGGAACTCCTCCTTATCTCAAATTAATACCTTAAAATCTTTTTTTATTGGACAACCCCAGCCCAAATATTCTCTCAACTTACCTCACTTAAACCTAGATGCCTTAGTTTGATCATAAATCCAACTTAAGGATCCCTTTTGATCAAATCAAAAGGAACAACCCGAAGAAGAGGTAATGATTTCACCGCCCTCTATCAAGTTTCTTTCTTCTTCCACTTCTTCTTTCTTTGTTATTTCCATTATAAAATAGTAAATCCAGTATCTTATATATACTGTGATGTTATTATAAATATGTTACAACCATATTCAGTATTCTATCTATCATTTGAATGACATGTCACCATACGTGCGTACGTACGGTTTACCGTCTCCACGTCGTGGTGTAATTGTTATTCAAAACATTATTATTTGGATGGGTATGATAATGATGTGTAATTGAAGTAAATAATAAATATAAAATTATAATGATTCTATATATATGATATACCATCCAATTATATATGATTTTAATATCAAAAGAATGACATTGTCGCTTGTGCGTACGTATGGACTACCGTCTCCACAAACGCGATGAGATTCATTCCCCATCATATCCATTCAAGAATAATTCTCATTTGATGATTAAAAGTAATGTTTAAGAACTTTATATCATTCTAAATATGAATAAGATACAACCTATCCATATCAAACACAACTTACGTAACAAATCATATAAAGGAAAATAAATCAGTTTACACCCGAAACAACGATAATACTAAGATGTTATTAACAAAGCAATGTTAAAAGATCATATATGATATCATATTAATTTATATGATTCTTATATAATTTAATAACAATTATTTCACCATTATACAGGAGGTAAACCAACCCTCGACCAAGGAAAATTACAAGGTAAGGGTTTATTTCACAATCTCTTCATTATCCGAGGTTGTTTATAAGTAATTATCTACTGGGACCTCTTTATCATCCAAATCCATGTTTCTTAAAAATGTATTTCAAAACATTATTAATATATTATAGACTATGGTTTAAAGTCATTTATACCCTTGTTTGACTTTTTATAAGATTTTTATAAAGGAATCTTTCCGTCGTTTTCCAAACAAGGTCCTTTTTAACCTTTTCAACGGAATTAAGGTAAGAATGTCTTTTTTAACTTATATGGTGGGTGCGGTTATTTTCCGCTGTTATAAAATCGTCGAAGCTTTCCTTACAATCTTATAAGAATATTTTGAAAGTAAATGTTTTATTTTATAATTATGTGACTTTTAAATGATTTCAAAAAAGATATATTTATCTCAAATAGTTTTGATTTCATCTATGTCAACATGCTTTGATGGATTTTAAGATTATTTGAAGTTGATTGATTATGATACAAAACTTCCATATAGTATTTAAGGTTTTGTGATATGTTTGACTGTGGATGTGTTATTTTTATACCATTCATGGTTTATGGAGAAATTATTGACATTTCGTATGCTCGTTTTAATACGAATGTTTATGTTATGGTTAAACCTATTCATATGAGGAATGCATTGGACTTAATAAGTGATGTGTGGATCCCACTATAGATCCTAGATGCATCGGTAGGTATCATGAGACAAACTAGTGTCTTGGAACAAGGCCTTGAAAAAATCTTATTTGTAGACTTGGCACAAGGCCTTGACTATATGGTTATGATAGTCTAGCATTATGCATTCCATCATTATGAAAGTGGTTATTGATATTGCATGTGATTATTCGACTAGTAGAATATCCATGTGAATAAGTAAATGGAATTATTTCATTTTATCTTTTCCATATTATGTTGAAGTTCAAGTTTAAAAGGATTTTGTTCTAGTTATACATTGCATTAAATGTTTATGTTTATTTATGAAAGTTTCCGCTATACTGTTATCTTTACTGAGCATCTGAGCTCACCCCTTTCAATGTTTTAATTTTTTCCAGGATGTGAAGAAGTATTTTATGAATGACCTGAAGGTAATGTATGAGGGGATATGAAGAAAAGATGTTGTTGTAGTTTTTTTTCACTTTATGATGTAATGTAAAATTTATGAATGTATATAGTGTTTCCAAGGCTACTAAACTCATCGGTATTTCGAGAATTGATATTTTGTAATCATGCCAATGTTATGTAATAATGCACCGACTCTAGGTAACTGGGGTTGGGGCGTTATAATAATGATCTGGGGTAAGATCCATCCCAGCATCACAACTTAGTGAGTTAACATTTTTCCTTGGTTTTTAAATCTCTCAATAACCAGAAGAATCTATATATCCCAACATAAGTATATTAAATATCTTCTTAAAAAGTATGGATATGAAAACACTAAAAGTATAAGTACTCTCATTGGTACTTCAAACACACTTGATCTTGATGAAGTTGGGAAACTAGTAGATCAAACAACTTTTTGAGGTATGATAGGAAGTCTACTTTACTTGATCTCTAGTCATCCCGAATTAATGTTTTCAGTATGCTTATGTGCAAGATATAAATCCAATCCTAAGGAATCTCACTTAAAGGCAGTGAAAATAATTTTTTTCTACTTAAAGGGAATCGTGGATTTAGGAATATTTTATACTTCTGGAAATGATTTTTTTTTAAAAAGTTTTTCGGATGCTGACTTTGGTGGACGTAGAATGGATAGAAAGAGTACATCCAGAACTTGTCATTTCTTAGGATATTCATTAGTTTCTTGGTCTTGTAAGAAGCAACACTCTGTAGCACTTTCCACTACTGAAGCTGAATATTTAGCAGCTGGAATTTGTTGTACTCAAGTGTTGTGGATGCAACACACACTCAAATACTATGTATTGAGTTTTACCAAAACACAAATTTTGTGTGATAACACAAGTGCCATTGCCCTAAGAAAAAACCCTGCACATCACTCTCGTGGAAAGCACATAGATATTAGGCACCACTTTCTTAGGGATCACACAAAAAAAGGAGATATAATTCTTCAATTTATCATAATGCAAGATCAACTTGCTGATATTTTCAAAAAATCTTTACCCTCCGATAAACATGAATACATTAAATAGAAGTTAGGAATGATAACTGTAAGGTAATCCTCCTCAATTAACTTCCTGTTGAACCATCCTCCTTACAGTAATAAAATCATTTTCATAGGGGGGGTACATTTGCTGTGAATCTTTTCATATTTTTCTTAATGAAGTATTTCATATTTTTCATAATGAATTTTTTCATATTTTTCATAAAAAAAAGTTTTTCAAGTTTTTGGTATTATAGTTTTTCAAAAAAAAAATCCATAATGAAAATTCTCGGACCTGAAGTTTTTGTAATGAAAATCTTCAGATCTAAAGTTTTTGTAATTAAAATATTCGGACCTGAAGTTTTCATAATGAAAATCTTCAGACCTGAAATTTTCGTAATGAAAATATTCGGACCTGAAGTTTTCGTAAGGAAAATATTTGGAACCGAAATTTTCATAATGAAAATCTTCGGACCTGAAATTTTCGTAATGGAAACTTTCGGATTTGAAATTTTCATAGTAAAGTTTTTTTTTCATATTCAAGTTTTTTTTGTAATATAAAGTTGTTCAAGAAGAATATCACCTATTACGAATAATTCTCCTGAAAATCTGAAAGGTATGTTTCTTTCTTGAGTTTTCGTAATAACTTTTTAGTTTCTGATTAGTTTCTTTTAAAATTTCTCGGATCCTAGTTTCATTAAATCTTATTGTTTTTCTTTAAAAATCTCAAAAGATCGGATCCTACCAAATTTTCCTTGTGGATATTATTTCAACCGTCAGATCATATCTAAAGAATTCTCAGCCATTGGATTCAAATGGTAAGTTCAATCGTCGCTTCAACACCTATATAAAGGGGACCCCTGATGGTTGTCCCACATCAGTTTTAAAAGCTTGTGCATGTCTAAGCTCTTCCCCTCTACAAAATCCTATTCCGAAATTTTTAGAAGTACTCAATTCTGAATGTCTTCAAGAAGTTCCCTCTCAAGATATGTCTTCTGCCAAGCCAATTGCGAAGTTGAAAATATACAGGGAGAGGTTAGTTCATCCAAACTTCTTCAACAAGTATGACTCTATTATTTCCAAGAACATCAATATAAATGGATGGGAAAGTGTAGCTATTTCAAAGACAGGAGCTCAGGATGTTGTCTATCGGGATCTTCTCATAGAATTTTATGAATCATTTTTCTTATTTAAGGAAGGAGGTAGAGAAAAATTCTCTTTTAAGAGTTATGGAAAGATGTGAAAACTCTCTTATACCAAGGCTGCTAGCTTGGTGGGGATCTCATATGAAGGAGAAGCCAAATTTTTCTGCCACAAGCTGCCAGATTTTCAAGGTAGTTTCATCAAGGTGAAGGATATGGAATTCCTGGAACTTACTGATGTAAAGATAGAAAAGATTTACCATCTATCTACCAACAATCAGATTCTACAATTATGGGTTCAAGGTCTCATCGTACCGAGAAAGGGTGACAAGTACACCCTGAAGAAAAGTGATATGTATATCTTAGATTTTTTGGTAAACATAAGGAAGGTCAACTTCATGAAGCATATTCTCATTATGATTGAGAATATCAAGAATGTGAATATGAGAGCTCAGATAATTATATATCCTGCCTTACTTTCCAAGTTGATAGTTCAGTGTCTTGAATCATTGAAGATCCCTTGTAGTTCCAAGCTGAGGAATTGAAAATTAATGCTGATCAGTGATGACACCCTCAAGAGAATGAAGGTTGGTTTCTCCAAGGAGACAGGAGAATTTTATGATCTTCCTGAGGATGAGGCAGAAGCCATTCCGAAAAATACAGAAGAAGTTGAACCTTCAAAGAAGGCTGGGAAGAAAAGAAAGTTGAAGGAAGTAGTAGCTGAAGATGAAACCCCTAAGGCCAAAGAAGTTCAATCCACACCTCCTAAACCCAAGAAGAAAAAAGCCTACCCAGATGAAGTTGTTGAAAAATGGAGGGAGGATAAGAAGAATAGAAAAGCAGGGGATCCATAGTTCAGTTTGGATCCCACTGAGGCTAAGGCCATGAAAGAATCAACTGCTGAAGAGCTTCAGAATCAAGACAAAGAGAAGAAGCTCGAGAAGAAAATGTCTGAGGCAGATATTGTGCAATCTATTTTGAAGGCTACTAAAGTAGCATCTGAGAATATCTTGGTGCCGAAGTCTTGTCTGGTGGAACCATTACCTAAGACTCCGGGTAAGAGTTTTATGACTCCATAAAAACCACAAGAAAAGATTATGGAAGAGAAGAAAGCAGCAGAATAAGTAAAAGAATCTAAGAATAGTGGTGGCTATGATGATGTGATTAAGAAAGTTGAAGACTATCATGAAAAGTAAACTGCTTCCGAAAAATTCTCATTCTGGACTTCTCAAGCTGGATCTTCGAAACTTGCAACTACTAAAATGGATGAGAAAAGAGAATAGGAAGTAAACAAGTTATATGAGGAAGATAGTCACAATCATGATTTCATTCTTCCTGAAGAAATTGAGGCAAGAGCTGAAAAAGAGAAAATTGATGAAGATAAGATTGTACAGTTATCCGGAAGTGAGCATGAATCTCTAGATGAAGAGGCTATTCCGAAAATCAAAAAAGGCAAACAAGTGGTTGTTGATACTCCAACCAAAGAAATTTTAAGGAAGAAGGAAGTTGGAGGATCCTCTAAGAGGAAGCTGGTAGAGCTAGAGGAAGAACCATCTCCAAGAAAAATATCAGATTCAGAGTCATCAGCCTTAGGACATGATTTTGTTTTTCAATCCCTAAAGAAGCTCGTGGATACCATTCTGATCTTTCCAGAAATTGACTCTAGATTCTAGATGCTCCAGCATAGCATGAATCAGAAGTCTGATTCTATATCCATGATCATGGATAGGTGTGTAAAGATTGAGGCTGATCACAAGAATTTATTTATCAACTATGAAGCCCACAGAAAATCTTGCAAGAAGATGACCAACTGGTCGAAGAAAATTGTTGTAGATTTGAGAGAGATTGATCAATTTCAAGAAGATTTCATGGAATATTTTGATACCGAAGACTCCAAAATCAAGGATGTTATAGATAGATTTGAGAAAAAGCTAACTCTTGAGCAGAATATTCAGATTCAGGATGTCAAAGACCTAAATGGGAAGTAGAATTTTGTTGTCCAAAGTTGGAAAACAGAGAGGGATCTCCAGATTGAGATTCAAGAAAAGATTCTGAAGCAAGATGACTTGCTGAAGTCTTAGGCAGAGGCCCTGAAGGCTCAAGAGGATAGAATCACAGCCTTAGAAAAGCAAGGAGAGGAGGATCACAAAGAGCTGAAAAAGATGGATTCAATCGTGAAGGAGCTGATGCCTAAGGAAAAATAAAAAAAATAGACCCAAATATGATCTTTTTTTGTATTTTTTTCCTTGTACTAATTCTTCCAATCATAATGAAATTATGTTTGCTTGTTTTTTTGGATTTCTATACTAATATTTCAGGTACCATATTTTTTTCCATTCCCTTAGACTCTTTTTGAAAATCACAAAGGGGGAGAAGGAAAAAGAATTCTAAAGGGGAGAATAAAAAAGATTTATAAGTATAGAAGAAGTATCCCTAAGTAATGGGGAGTTTATCTTAGGAGGAGTTTATCATTACGAAGATTTCCATACCCAAGATAATGAAAATCCCATTACGGAAATCTAGAATACGATCCTTAGAGTTCCAAAGCCTAAGGGGTATTTAGTCGTATTCATCTTTGCCAATGTGAAAAGGGAGATAAGATTTATTTTCTAAGTCAATAAAAGTTTTTCTAAGCCCTTTTATTATTTTTCGTAAGGATTTTTGTGCTTTCCAAAAAGGGGGATATTGTTGAGTCAATAAGGTTTTCCTTATGACTTTTCCATTACTTCATACTTGGGGGAGATTGTTAAGTCAATAAGGTTTCCTTATGACTTTACCATGTATTCTTGTTTTGAAAATCACAAACACCTTATCTTAAGGAACATATCTTTTTACCCCTTGTTTTACTTCCTTATGGAAAATTTCCTTACCCAAGGAAATTTACCCTTACCTAGATTTTATTGTTCATATCATAAATTTTCTAAGTGTAAAACTCAGATTGAAACCAAAACCACGGAATCCTATAATTACCTAGATATGTAGCATTCTACTTTAGGATCCGAATTCTCAGAATTTTGGTTACGAACTCTTCTAAGTTCTAACTCTGAATTCTGAATCAGAATTCTGGTTACGAACACTTCTGAGTTCTGACTCTGAATTCTGAATATGAATTTTGGTTATGAAATCTTCAAAGTTCTAACTCCAAATTATGATTACAAATTATGGATACGAACTTCTCTGAGTTTTGACTCTGAGTTATCTGAATTCAGACTCCGAAATCCTATGAGTTCTGACTCCGAATTCTCATGAACTCTGACTCCGAACTTTGTAAGTTTTGGTTCTGAATTCTGGTGAATCCAGATTCTGAATTTCCTTGAAATTCAGACTCTAGAATTCTATAGAATTCAGGTTCTGAATTCCTAGAAAACAGAATCCAAACATCTTTGTATTATAGACTCCAAATTCAATTTTTGGTTAGACTCTGAACTTTCATTTACTTACATTATGAATATCAGATTTTGGTTATGCTTAGACTTGTTTAGTAATTAAACAGTGTCGTGCTTGCAGTTACTCACTAACCTTTGTTTGAGTGACATGTGTACAGGTCCCTCTGAAATTCAAGGAAGAATATGAATATTGGAGGAGGGATCCGACCGTTGGAGCTGTTCCTATAAATAGGAGCTCATTTGAAAGAGTTCAATATACTTGATATCAATCTTATAAAACTGTTCTTACATGTTGTTGAAGTGATTTCTAGAGAGAGAGGCTCTTATAAACTCTCAAGATTCATGCAGAAAGTTTGAACGACTTGTTCAAACTTTTCTTCATGCATATTTGCTTCATGAGACTCTGATTGTTGTTGTGTACAATCAAGGGCTTCCTGGGATAGGAAGATAGAGGTGCCGACTACCTGATAGTTGAGGTCTTGCAGGGATGACAAGACAGAATCTGATCTTTGTATTGAGGGTTTACCCTGGTGTGGGTAAGACAGAGTTTCTTGAAAGTATAAATCAAGGGACCTTTATCCAAGGTTGTTGGATACACTTCTCTTTGGGTTAAAATATTTACTACTTGTTACTTGTTTTGTTTCAAGTTTTCTAATGAATTTGTATTGTAAAGGAAAGTATAACTTTCTTATACTTCCTTATACTTGTACTTTGATTTAGTTATATTCTATACGCTTTAAGGTAGAATCTTAGTTGTTGTAAACTTTTGTTAAGTTTCATTTTCGGAATCACTTTTCCGGAATCAAGCAAGTTATTAGAACTTATAGGTTTTGTGAATTATCTTGTTTAACCTTGTTAAACATAACTATCTATAAAAGTTACAAAGTAATTTTTAAAATTACAATTCACCCCCCCCCCCTCTTGTATTTGAGCATCTCATGTTTACATATTCGATCCAACATTTGGTATTATAGAGTATATCATACTCACACACCATCTCACACTCCATCCCAGTGTGCAATAGACCCGACAATGGATCCCAAATAATGAGAGAAAGTCTACCATAGTTGTCAAAATACCCCAAAACCCCCGATATCTCACACATGGTAGGACCAATCCTCTAATCAGAACCAATGTAATCCCATCTCCAACTCCAAGGTTTCCCCACTCGTGGTATCATAGACCTCTCTAATAAAGGAGTTTTCTTTAGTATCACTGACCTCCCTATTATGTGGGTTTTATTTAGTATCACATACCTCCTTGTGGAGAGTTTTATTTAGTATCACCAACCTCCATACTAAGGGATAATTCCATTTTTAAATAAATATAAAACACCACCCCAAGGGCATTTTACATTTAAGGAAAAATACCACCATGAGGGAGTTTTATGTACATATCACAACTTCCATGAGTGTGTATACCATATCAAATCATATAAAAAAGGAAAAGGGTTGGTATAACATGTAAACCTATCATCACTATCCACAACCCATTGCACCTTCTCATCATTGACCTATCACTAGAGAACCAATTGGGGTCCCCTAGGGTAATAAAAAAGAGGAGGCACCCCACTTGGTCTCCTTACTCCGATATGTAAATCACGGGTCAATTCCCATCACACTGAGTGTCACTTATACCGATAATGTGACAATTATACCATGGAATCAGGGCCTCATAGTTCAATCCTCTCTAGCATCAGTCTAAAAGGATGTCCCATGAACTATATCATGGTCTTCGAGGAATAGATAGGTCAGTTGGCACACCCCACCATATCAACATTATACTTAAAGCCTAATCATACAGGTATTCATATCTCATGGGGGAGGAAAAATCACCCTATGTTCAATTCAATGAGCCTAAGGGATCTAAGGTATCACTAGGGTCATGCACGACCTACAAGGAAAAACTCTTATAAGTTATTGCACCTCAACTAATAGGTCTCAAGGGTATCCTAACTTTGATCTCTCCCCTTAAGTTGATCAAATTTCATAGTGTATCTCAATAATAAACACAACCTCAATCATCGGTGGCTGAGGAAATCAAGGCGGTGTAGAAGTTCAAATGTGGACCTAACACATTGTTCTCTTCACTTTAAGACATTTCATTTCAAATTGAACATTTTAATATGAACTAAACAATTTATATTTAAGAAGTTTTATACCGTAGTGTCAAGGCCCCATGTCCATGAATCATAACTAAACATGCATACAACCACAGGTTGGTTATCAAGGACCACTTACCTCTTTTACAAAGATTTATCATTTATGCACCCTTATCGATAGCTTTTTCTAGGCTCTCCAAGCCACGTCGAAGGTCCGCCCCAAACTCGTCTCATCACTCAAGATCCTCCCTATCTCAAAAAAAACCCTCAAAAATTAATTATAGCATTTATAATTCATTCAACCACTTAATTAAAACTAGTCATATTCTTTAAAAACTTGTTGGGTAACCAACGATCATCGATTCTTAGTGCAATGGGTTTCCAACCTTCCCTGACACACCCCAAACCTACACCGAGCCAAATCCCCAACACACACCACTATTTACATCACTAATTTAATTTAATTTTGATTAAAACCCATATAAAAATACATGTAATGACATAAATTATTCCAATAAATGAGCGGTGGTTTGTATACAGAATTATGGGACATCTTCTACGAAATTCACATTAAAGCCCCATCATTATGGGATGATTACATCATCCAAAAGTGGAATCATCTCAATAAACCTAACCGTGGAGATCTAAAATTAAATAATAACAAAGTTTAAGAGGAATAGAGGTCTTGGAAGGGAGATAAATACCTTAAATCACTAAATAATGTCATGAAATCCACCCCAAATCGATGGGGGAAAGGAAGAATAGGGAGGGTCGATGCCCGACCTGTGCACACAAATAACAGAGGAGAGAGGGTTTCCCTATAAAATCTTGAGGGGGAATAATTGTAATTCTTCCCCTAAAAAGGGTCGTAATATAATCGGTGAGCCCAGCAGGCCAGTCAAGTTCCTGGAAAGGCCACCAACTATCCTGGCCTCTTCTAATTCCATCCCTCTACTCTCTCAATCCCACTGTCAACCCTTAAAGATTCACTCAATTAAAAAATGTCTTGTTTAAGGGGGATTCCAACATTATTAATCCCATTATAATCATTGTTTTAAAATATTGATCATTAAAAAACTAAAAAATTCAAATTCCTATTGAATTACTCATCTTATCTAGATGTGGGTTTTATAACCTCCCCACTATAACACTTCTCATCCTCAATACGCATATGTGGTCATCCAATTTTTGTAACAGTGGGGTTCCCTAGACCAAAATTTAATAGTAATTTTCAAATACCATATCATGTATACAATGAGTTGTGCATGATGTAAACTTACCATTATAGTGTTGATATTTTATCATTCACTATTGAAATTGTAATTTCCATAGATTATTTGTCATTCCAAAAGGTTATAGAAGTTACCAAGATGTATGGAAGACCTAAAGATAATATGACATTATTCTTAATCACAATTTCTATGGTCTAGATACATCATACTGACTAGACTTGGTAATGTTTGACTATCAGATGTTGAGGGATCATAATCATTGAGACTTTTTCTCATGAAGCTCACACTTGGTGATCTCTAGTGGGTGAGATCATGAGGATAGACCTTCCAATATGAACACCACATGTTTCAGGTGTCATTGGTTGTTCCTATCTATATACATGTGTATTGGTTTTCTATCTTGAGATCATTTTCAATGTGTTTCATCTGATCATGTTCTTTGATGCAAGGAAAAAACCATGTCAATGAAGTCTTGGTGAGGTAGATTGTGTTGGGTGTGTCATTGTTTATAATATCCTACCCATCACCCATTATCTTGGGAAGAGGCGGAGGGACATTACTAAGCCTTAGGTGACATCTACAAGACACAAAACACTGGAAATAAATGTCTAGGTTTTTATAAATAGTAGAAGGAATATTTTCCCTTTGAAAATAAAAAAACAAAATAATGAAACAATAAAAATTACTATAAATGATGTAATAGAAAAATTTAATACAACTCAAAGTAATACCAAATGAAAAAAAACTACAACCATGAACCATATCAGAGCACAAAGTAAAAAACCAAAACCATCCACCAAAAGACAACCAAGACATTCGGAAGTAACTCCCAACAAGATCCAAGATCCAACTTCATAATCCAAACCAAAGGTATCATGAAGCATCACTAAAGAAATGTGATACCTTACCTTTACCTATGTCTTTATATACAATATCTGAAAACTCACCAAAGTACCCAAGAAGGGGGTGAATATAAAACTTAGTAGGTTTTCCCTAATGACTTCCTAATTCATGTCTCCAGGATAGAACATGTTAACACATTTATATAAAACTATTTAAAACAATTCAAAACAATTTATATCAAAACCAAAACCATTTCTAATAAAAATAGTTTATCATGGAAAGAAACCAACAATTATTGAAAACCATTTCTCAAATTTCATTTTGGAATAACCCATTCCATTCCACATATCTATGCATGAATGAAACATGAGTAGTGATAAATCCTTTCACCAATCCATCACTTGGTGAACCATTTTGAAGGGGTGAATTTTATACCCATTTTTTCACTTTTAATGGGGGAAACTTCAAACCCTTGTCTGTCCCAAATGCACATGAACACACACAAACCATTTATGCCAAAAACCAAGCCAAAAAAATTATACCAAACCATTTAAATAAAAAAATATTTTTATTAAAAACACTTTCCAACAAATTTTCTATACATCAAAAACAACCAACCATTTTAAAATCATCATTTTAAAACCATTTAACAATTTCACTTTCCACAAAACAACCCAATTCAGTAGTTAAGAATACCATAACTAAATAAGGTTCCCATAAAACATTTCACATCAATTTCACATTTTAAATCAATAAATTCATTAAAATTTACATTTATCCTTTTATTTCTAAAATTAGGAGTCAGGAGTGAAGCTACCTACCTCGTAAACTTAGGAAAAAAATGACGAATGACACAAATTATTTAACAACCCAACTTAGATATTCCAAAACCCACCTTATATTATGTTCCCTATAAAAAACATCCATTTATCATCATGATTGGAATCACACGCCACATATCTATCCACAACGTATTAGATCCATGATTCCTAGAGATGGAATAAGAATAAAACTAAGGAAAACAACCAAGAGCGAGCACTTACCAAGGAATATGACATCCAACAAACCAAGATTCAACAACAGATCACTCCTGAATCACAAGAAAAGGTCTCTCCATCCTTTGGTAGGAGTGTAATTAGAGTTAGGGTCATATTAATGGAAAAATGGGTCATTAAGTGTGTAAACTGAATTAGGTTATCCGGATTTTGTTTTTAACATCGCACGGTTAGGGTGCACGGTTAGGAAAATCATGCACTAACCATTCATTAGTCATTGCCTCCAAACACCCCTTTCATGGTTGTCTCAAAAAATTGGACAAATTTTGCTCCAAATTTTCTTAATCCCTCTATCCAACATCACACAGTTTGTCTGGGGTGGCTGCATGGTGGTGCCAAACCATGAGCCAACTATGCGTCTACCCAGTGCTCATTGTTTCTATTGCATGGTTTTTTGGGAGGTGTTCCATGGTTTCTAGTAACCATGATCAAACTGTTAAGCTCAATTAAATCCTTAAAAACTTTCCAAAACTCCTCCAAATTTTAACCAAATTACTTTATATAGTTATAATACATAAATAAATGTTTAATTACCTAAAACTAGGGTGCTAAATTTTTCCCAAAATTGGTATTTCCATCCTCAGAAAGATGAAAACCACCTTTGGCATGAAAGAGTTTGGGCCATTTATCTACCATTTCCTTCTCATGTTCCCACATTTCTTCTTCAATCTGATCATTTTTCCGCAAAATCAATAGTATAACTATGCTTTTCCCATACAAAACTTTATCTTTCCTATCCACAGTCTACACTGGCACATGAGCCAATAAAGCACCCAGCTCTAGGTCAGTGTGATTCCATAAAATCTCATTATTAGGATTAGGTTGATACTTATTCAACTAAGATACATCAAACACATTATGCACTAAATTTAACCTTGTTGGAAAATCCAACCACTATTCCACCTCACTAACCCTTTCAAGTATCTCAAAACGGCCTATGTATCATAGAGATAACTTTCTCTACATCCCAAAATAATAATGCCCAAGCCTTGAAGAGATTATCAAGAACACATGATCACTCTCCTAGAATAAAAAATATATATTAACGATGATCCATATATGGTTTCTAATGACTTTGAGTCTTCTCCATCCTTTTCCTGATCAACTGAACCTTCTCTTTTGTCTCTTTCATAAGGCTTGGTCCAACCAGTGAAGTCTCACCTATTTCCACCCAACAAAGTTGAGAACAAAAATTAAGCCTATAAAATGTTTCAAAAGGATCCATATGTATTGAGTCATGATAATTTTTTTTATATGAGAAATCCACTAATGGTATTTTCTCATCCAATGAGCCACTAAAATCCATTACACAAGCCTGAAGTATGTCTTCCAAAAATTCTATCATCCTTTCTTATTTTCCATCCATCTAAGGATGATATGGAAGGCTTATAGTAAATTTATTCCCAAGGTCTTATTGAAAGTATTTCAAAAAATGAGATGTATACCTCAGATCTTGATCCAATAATATCAAAACGGGTACACCATGCCTCTTTAACACTTCTCAGTTATATATTTTAAACAAGTCCTCTACCATATGAGATTCAAAAATAGGGATAAAATTGGATGAATTTGTGATCCAATCCACTCTCACCCTTATGGAATCATGTATTTTAACCATACTTGAGAGAAATTTTATAAAATCCATAGTTATTTCTCCCAATTCTACATGAAAAGTTGTAAATACTGCAACATACCCACTAGCCTTTAGTGCTCAACCATAAATTACTGATGGTGAGGCATCTCATAACAAACTCAACCACTTTTATTTTCATTCCAACCCACAAAAGTTGTGATTTCCAGGACTTATAGATCTTTTTCATTCTAGGATTAACATCCCATCTTGAATGGTGGTATGTATAAAGAATTTGTTTCTGAAAAGCCAAAGGCACAACCATCTGATCTTTAAACCACGTTGATCGTCTATAAAGATTCCATCCCTCAATGGTCTCCCCACCATTGAGTTTTGAACTCATAGAAACAAATTCAGAATCATATATTTGTTCCTATTTAACCATTTCCACCAAATAAGGAAAAAAAAGTAACTGAAAAGAAAACTGAAACACTACCTCGGTCTTCATAATCCAAGTGAATGTCAGTTATCACCAACATCAGCTGCCATTGATCTGACTCCTGTTTTTTCAACTGACTATATGAATTTCTTCTTAATAAATCCGCCACCAAATTTCTTTTACCTAGTGTATACATCAAGTCAATTTCAAACATTTGGATATACTTCATCTATATACTTTTTCTCACATTAAAATTTTTTTGTGAGAAAATGTGTTTCAAACTCTTCTAATTCATAAACACTATAAATTTCTCACCAAATAGTAAATGATGCAAAGTCCTCAAATCATGGACTGTAGTAGATAATTCGAAATCATGTTTTGGGTAATTATTCTAATGTAATAGTAACTTCCATGAGACATAATCAGCATCATGGTCTCATTGTATGAGATCACATACCAATCCTGATCTTGAAGCATTACAATAGACTACATACCCTTTTCCTAATTATGGAAATATCAAGATTGGTTCTAATGTAAGGAGAAATATAAGTTATTGAAAAGACTTCTGACATTCATCATTCCATTTTAATGGAACATTTTTACTTATCAAAGTTTTTACTGGTGAAACTAGGCATAAAAAGTCATGAAAAAAATTGGTAATAACCAACTTGGCCAAGGAAACTACATATCTCAAAAAAATTATTTGGAAGTTTCCAATATATCACGACCTCTATATTTTCTGGATCCACAAAAGCACCTATTATAGAGATAACATGGCCAAGGAAATGTACCTATTGTATTTTAAAATTCAACGTTAAATTTTTCACATATAAAGGATGATCCTGAAAAAATTCTGACACTACTACCAAGTGTTTCTCATGCATATCCCTTTCCCTTGAATACACCAATATGTCATCCACAAACAACACCACAAAATAATCCAGATACCTTTGAAATAAATGATTCATCAATTCCATAAATATATTTTGTGAATTTTTAAGACTGAAAGGCATAACCAAATATTTTTAATGACCATATCTACTTTTGAAAGACATTTTAAGAATATCCTCCTTTTTAACCAGTGATTGGTGATATCTCAACTGCAATTCAATTTTAAAGAACCACTGGGATCCCCCCAATTGGTTGACAAGATCATAAATTCATGGAAGTGGATACTAATTATTTATCATAACATGGTTAATCTTATGATAATCTACACAAATCTAAATATTTCATTCATCCTTTTTCACATAAAAAACTAGTACAACCCGAAAATATTTACTAGGACAAATAAACCATTTGCTTTCAAATTATTCCAACTGGGATTTCAATTCCCTTAATTATATTAGTTCTATCTGATAAGATGAAAGTGAGATAGTAATATTCCCCAGTAATATATCAATCATAAACTCCACTTCTCTTGTGGGTAGAAACCTGGAGAAATCATCAAGAAAAACATCTGGAAACGGATCAACAATTTATAGAAAACTTATATTCTAGATTTCATCCACTTATTCCAAGTTCAAAGTTGCCAAATGGTATTAGATAGATCCAAATACTGGTACCAACAAGCCTATTTCACTAGCCTTTACATTCTGGTCTCTTCTAATGATATTATTTACACCATAATCAGTTGTAAAACAAACCCTTCAGGTATAAAAATGATGTGATATTTAAACACTTTCTACCAATCTATACCCAGAATTATGTAATATAAATACATCTCAAGCATATATAAATATCATATCAATATATCTCCATAAAAATTTATAGAAAATTATTTACACATAAGGGCTCAACATTCTCTTTGGTGAAGAGGATTTTGAAGTTTCAAAATAGAAGGCATTTTCTAAACATGAAAACCTAGAAGTTCAATAGCACAAGAAGCAACAAACTAATGGGACTCACCTATATCAAAAAAAGATTTCATAAGGGTATAATTCAGAATAATCATACCTATAACCATCGATAGTCCAAATTGATCATCCACAATAATTTTCTTTATCTCCATACAACTGATTAATTACTACATTTTGTTATTTATTTCCCTATAGAGAATTCCCTTTTAAGGAGTCATGGTATTCTTAGAATCACCATGGATTCCTCGGTTGTTCTGATGAGAATTTTTCCACTAAACCCATCTCATTTAAGAATGTGACATCAGCAAAACATTTGATGTGTCTCTAGCACCTAACTATGGATCACTATGAAAATCTCACTAAAGATGACCCATGTGGTTGAAATTGTGGCATGATCTATGTAGTGTCATATAATATTGCTTAATGTGATATAAAGAACCACATTGAAAACATCCAGGCTTGATCTTGGGTTTAAGAGGAAGATTCAAATATCCAACTATTTGATTTCCATTCATAACACTACCTTGGAAATAGGTGTCCCTCTTTCACTAATTCCTAGAATTATTATTCCCACCATTTCACATAGGTATCAACATGCTTCCTCCACCGGTAGTTCTTGAGAAGTCTATTTTTTCTATTTTCTCTCTATTGAACATCCTAATATAATCCATTATACAAAGAATGGAAATATTTGAGATAATTTCTGGCCTCAAACCTAATTAAAAAAATACACACCTTTAATGATTCACTTGTAGAAACTTCGATTGAAAAAAGGATTGAATTCATAAATTTTTCCGCATACTCTATCACTAAGAGGTTTTTCTAATTCAAGCTGAAAAAGTCTGTCATTATAGAAATTATGAACGTATGAGGATAGAATTGTTTGTTGAATAATTCTTAAATATCTTCCCATGAAATTCCTTATTCTAATTTAGCATGAACTGTTAAATTTCACTACTGGCATGCTAGATCCTCTGGCATGTGTGTTACCAAATTGACTTTCAGCTCAGCTAGTATGCCTAATAAATTGAAGATTCAATTAATCCTATTCAGACACACCACTTCTTTTTCCTGTTCCGAATCACCCTAAAAGATGGGTGGATTTTTCTTTTGTAACTGAATAGAATGATCCACTTTCCTTGGTCCATGCCTTCTGTTCCCTATATCCATAGCTTAAAAATCTGGTAAAAAACTACGAACCAGCTATTGTTTCACCTACAACTCAGGTGAAACCACATTCTCATTAGCCTCTTCCAGTTGGTTTCTTAAATGCCTTACTAGTTTCATTATCTATAACCAAAATAAAAATGCATTTAATATCACTCTCTAGCAACCGAAGTCTTAATAATTTCAAATTTACCATATCACACATATCACAACAAGGATTTCCAAAATTTAACAATTTTTCAATTTCAAACCATTTTTTATAATTCCACCATGCTCATTGAAAATTAAACCATTTTAAACCATTTTAAAAAATAAACACTTTTTCACCAAATCATAAATCATTACTCAAAATGAATTATGCACTCCTAGTGGGAAGTCATTCCTATAAATGCATTTCATAATTCTCTCATTAGATAAACCCATGATGATGAGGTTAAAACTCCTATAAGTGTCTCAAAACACTTATGTACCCAACTCCCTAGTAACTTGAGGTTCAACATAAATAGTTTAGATACGCCTCTTTATGCTCTCCATTTTAAGTACTGGCAATCCTACTCCTTTCTACCAATCCAACTCAAGGACTAAACCAGAATGATTTTCCAACTCCAAGACTAAAAAACCTATACCATTTTTTCATAAATTAAAGATATAACGGGAAAGACTGATACTATTTACCACATCCCACCCCTCAACCATTTGTTTGGGAAGAGGTGGAAGGAAATTACTAATCCTTATATTACATCCCCAAGACACCAAAGTCTAAAAATAAATGACAAGGGATTCATAAATATTTGGGGGTGATTTTCCTATTTAAAATAAAACTACCAAACCAAGAATATAGTAACAAAATATCCACTAAATGATGCATGAGAAAAATTTAATAAAATTCAAAGTAATACCATCTGAAAGATAAACAAAACTACAATCCTGAACCATATTAGAGTAAAAATAGGAAATCAAACCCAACAACCCAAAGACAACCAAGAAATCCAGAAGCAACTCCCAACAAGATCCAATCTCCAACTCCACAATCCATTCCCAAGGTGTCATAATTCATCACTAATGAAAAGATATAAATTTCCCTTACATATTTCTTGATATAAAATATATACAAACACACCAAATTTCTCAAGAACGGGGTGAGCATTAAACTTAGCAGGTTTTCCCACAACGACTTCCCAACTCATGTCACTAGGATAGAACATGTTATAACATTTATATTAAATATCTTAAAACAATTAAAAACATTTTATATCAAATCAAAAACCATTTCTAAGAAAAATTGTTTATCATAAAATGAAACCAATAATTCTTTAAACAAATTTCTCAAATTTCATTTTGGCATAACCCATTCCATTCCACATATCCACACATGCATGCAACCATGGACCTCCCTATACTCGCGAGTGGTGATTCATCCTTTCAAAAATTTGTCACTTTGGGATATATTTTGATGGGGAAAAGTTCATACCCTTACCCATCCTACTTTTTATGGGGGAAACTTCATATACTTATCAATCATAAATTCACATGAACACATTCCAGCCATTTATGTCAAAAACCAAGACAAACCAATTGTTCCAAACCATTTAAATAAAAAAATCCTTTTTAAACACTTTCCAACCAATTTTACATTCATGAAAACCAAATAACCGTTTTAAAATAACTGTATTAAAACAATTTTTTAATTTCACTTTCCAAAAAACTACCAAATTACACAATTTCACAAACCATCAATAAAGATGATTTCTATTAAACATTTCATATAAATTTCACAATTTCAATTAATCAATTCAATAAATTTTAAATCAATAATCTTAGTTTTAAAAACAAGAGTCGAGATTGAATCCACCTATCTCAAAAACTTAGGAAAAAATAAATAACAACCCAAATTCTTCAAAAATTTGGATTAGATCTTCCAAAATCCACCTTAGTTCTTGTTACCTTTACACAAAACAACCATATCTCATAATTATTAGAATTGAAAAACATTGATCTATCCCCAACAGATTATATACATGATTTTAATAGAGGGAAGAAACAGAAAACTAAGGAAACCCACAAAGAGTGATCACTTACCAAGGAATTCAACCTCCAAAGCACCATGATTCTCCAACAGATTGATCTCGGATCGAGTGGAAAGGTATATCTAGCCATTTTAAGGAGAATAATTCATTTTAAGGTTGGATTAAGGGAAAAACAAGTCATTAATGGTTTAAAATAAATTAGATCCACAAAATATGGATCTTTTTTTAAACATCGTACAGTTAGGGCACATGGTTAGGCATACCGCGTGCTAACCTTGTGTTATACACTTCCTCCAAACACCCCTCAAATAGTTGAATTGTATAGCTAAAAAACCATGAACCAACCATTCTTAATACCTCTATACAACATCATAATGTTTCTCATGGGTGGTGGAATGGTTTGGAAAAACCATGTGCCAACCGTGCGCCTACCTAGTTCCCGTTGTTTCAGTTTCACCATTTCCTAAGAGGTTCTTCATGGTATTTACTAAGAATTCTCAAACCATGCACCTTCATAAAAGCCCCAAAAACATTCCAAAAATCCTTTAAAACTTACCAACCACAACCCAATTACTTTATATACTTAAAATACATAAATAAAGGGTTTATTACCTAAAAACAGGGGTGTTACATCGGTGGTATGCCATTAGTTTAATGGTCAAGATAGAATTTTTTAATTCTAAGTTGAGGAAGTGATATCTCGGGCCTAGTTGATTAGGATGGTTGTACCTTCATAAATACATGCTCATATTAGTTGAAGTTATGTTTATCTAGTTAGATCAAAAAATAATAAATCAAGAAAAGATGATGACATAAGTGTTCATTCAGCTTCATGAGATGTCATATTATAAAGAGATTATATTACACAGTTCATGTTATTATGATGGTTGTCATTGCTTTGAATTTTCATTTTCTATTTAAGGGTCTTGATGGGTTACTAGAATCTCCTCCTGGATTATGAATACTATTCACTTCTATTGAGATAAGGTCCTAGACAGTCACACACAATAGTGCATTCAATATTCTATCCAATTTTGGTGAATAGGTAAATAGGACATGGTGGGACCCACCATGGGATACATGTGTTTTATAAGCATTAATTATCACCAAAAAATAAATAAATTCATTATTATTTGAGTACATAATAATTAGGTTGAATGTATTTATTAAAATTATTTACATGTGTTTATGTAAATACATGGAATAATATTGTACGAATGAATATTATTTTAACATTCAAGGTTCGTTCAATATTAGTGGGAATTAAAAGTCAAGTTAAATACTTGGGTTTATCACATAATTATTTAATATATATTATAAGTATGCGATAAAAAATAAAAAATATTTATGATATAGTTAGTTCTTCATAATTATTTATTTATTACTTATTTAGTTTATGTTAAATATATAGGGGTTGGGGAACCCTGAGAAAATCCACTATATAATTCAATGATAATCTCATTACATAAATGATTCATTGGTTGGAATTGAGAGCTTATCTCTCCTCCTTAATCCTAGAGAGATAAACAGTCTAACTGAGCAAATGATCAAAAAATGCCTTCCCGAATCAAAGGCACGAGATTGAGGTGATTATCGTGACGTCGATGAAATCATAAAACCTCCATGTTAGCACCTAGAATTTGAAAAACGGCATATGTATGGATTATTTAAGCATGTGTGGATGATATATAGGGGTTAATCCTCAAATACATTGAGAAAAAATCTCCAGTGACGTATGACAGATGAGCGTGCTTCGAATCGAACGAGGCACTCATTATTTTTAATTTTTTTCCTTGAATAATTCATGTGAGATACTAAGACCATATTGGGGCATGGATAACTAAAAACAATAAATTTTCATTTCTCTAGTCAAAAAAAAATAATCCCTAGCCCATCAGATTCCATTGTGTGCCTTGGTACCAACAATTTCTATCAAAGGGATCATGTAAATTTTCTGATCCAACAAAAATAATTTTTCTTTCAATTTAAGTATAAGGTTTGAAATCGGTCATAATGGATCCAACCATGATTCAATCTAAAAAAAATTATGGAATGAAAAAAGTGGTTTTAGTAACGCCCCGACCCCAGAATCCAGGAGATGGTGCATTATTTTAATAAATCGGCATGATTACAAGGAATCATGTCCCGAAGGACCGATCAGTTTATTAGTCTTGGAAATAAGATACATATATAAGTTCAACACTACAACTTGAAAAGAAAAACAACACTAATTTATACAATTAGAAACATCCAATATTCCAAGATTATTCCTCCAAGTAACTCATAAATAACTTATTCATATCCTGGTAAAATGAAACAAGAGAAAGGGGTGAGCTCAAACACTCAGTAAGAGTAATCAATACAGCAGAAGACAACATAAACATTAGGCATGGTGAATAATTTAAAACACATGACTTTACAAATAATAAACATGAACACTTTATGGTAGAAATATGAGCTGAGTAAATAATGCCATAATAAAACATAGTCATGGGTATTCTACTAGTCTAATAACCACATGAAATATCAATATCTAATCTCATAATGATGGAATGAATAACGTCGGACATCATAACCACATAGTCAAGGCCTTGTTCCAAGACTAAAAATAAGATTTTTTCAAGGCCTTGTTCCAAGACACTAGTTTGTCTCATGAGACCTACCGATGCATCGAGGAGCTATAGCAGGCTCCACCCATCACTTACTAAGTGCAATGCATTACTCATATGAAAAGTTTGAAACATAACATAAACATTCATATTAAAACTACCATAAGAAATGTCAATACTTTATCCAAAAACCATGAATGGTATAAAAATAGCACATCCACAGTCAAACATAACTCATTCAATACAATATGGAAGATTTTATTGTAACAGATTAAACTCAATCAAGAATAATTAAGGACATTCACATAGATTAAAATAATCATCAAAACTATTTGAGAGAAATATCCCCCTTTTCTTGAAAACATTTAAAAGTCGCACTATTTGTCAAGAAGCCATTTAAAAATAGTTTTTTGAATCAAAGTGTCCCATACCACTTTGAAACTTTTAAAAGGAATTTTAATTTTAAAACTTTAATTTCCATATAAATAAATCCTTAAATCCATTTTTAAAACATGGACATTAATGAGAAATATTTAGAATAATAAATATTTAAAAAATTTAAAATGATATTTTAGTTAGAGTTCCTAACCGAAAGAGAGACACTTCAATACAAATAATTGAGGTAATAAAAACTTTATAATATCATGAGAATAAAGGGATTCATGATATACTATGTCAAATTACATTATATACACCATATAAAAGTTAATTGGTGTATAACAACAAAGAAGTCTCAATGGAATGTAAATTGAGATGAAATATCTTATAAAGACCGTATCCTTAGTTTAAGGAAAAATAAATGACATAATTATGTGTGAAAAATATAAATACCCTCAATATGATTGGATATTCAGTTTAAATCAATTATAGTACATTCACACATATTCTTGTAAAAACAATACCAATGAATTGGATGCTTAACTCAATAAAAGGAGATTGAGTTAAAATTACTCTTATCAAGTTCATATCGATGACTTGAGAATTTATAAATGGAGTTATTATGTGTATAAAAATTATATCCATAGAAAGTGGAGTGTAAATTACTACAAAAATAATAAATAGTGATTCCACACATAACCATGGAGTAAAATAATCAATGAAGTGTGCGTAAAGCCAAATGAGTGGAAATTGAAATTTGAGATTCCCTTACCAATTTGGTAACTTACGAAACATACATCCCAAGAAAGATGGATCATAAAATGAAGAAGTAAATACCCATAAATTAAATTATATTATTCAAGAAATACAATCATGGGCAGTACATAAACCACACAAAAGGTAGTAGTGGCAAATAGCATGAATCTCACGAGAATAAGAAGTGAGATGAAAACCCTTTCTTCACTGTAATCAATTGAGTCGTATGACCAAAAGTGAATAAACACCAAATGAATCACATAATACCATGAATATAAATAGAATAATTATAATATATATCAAATTTTAGTACACAATACACCACATTTAATAAATAAGTGGCGAACAATGGAAATCTCACGAAATTAAAAGTGAGATAAGAAACCTCTTACCTCAAGTCCGACTTGTCTTGTACATTCCTTGTTCTTCCTGAATAATAAACTTAAGTTAATTTCTACTTTATTAAGAAATTTTTTCAATTTTATTATTCCTTTTATATCACTTATTACCTTTCTATAACAATTAGTTAATTATTTGAGTTCATATTGGATATTTTATCGATGTTCAGAACTTCAGTCAAAAATGAACTTGTTATAATTACAATTTTTCCATGTGGTCAAAAGTCCATTATCTTTGGAATGATATAAATGATTTAGATATCATATATATATGATATATCCAGTATATATATCTATTTATAACAGTACATAACATTTGGAGATAAGAAATGAAATGTATCGTTCATGGAGACGGTAAGCCGTACGTACGCATGAATGCTACTTTCATTTCTATTTTGTATTTTAATGGAAATAAAACATAATGATACATAGGTACATTATAATTCTAGTATAATATCATATATAATATCATTAATTCCATCCTTTATACGTCCCACATAAGGCATTAATGAGTCATATCATTTTGAGGGGGTGGTAGTCCGCACTTCCTCAAATGAAATTATCGTGTTTTACCCGTAATGGAAACCATAAAATAATGATATATTTGGAAAATAAAGAAGCATAAAGAAAACATAAACATAATATATATATCATATATAAATATAGTCCCATATTAATGGCCGCCATGAGAGGTGGTAGGAGATAATCAAACAATCATTATTTCTTGAGGGGTTAGTTTTCCATCCACAGAAACAGTATGTTCTTCACCCATTAGAAGGAGGTGTGTGTAAGTGTAGTTCGAATAATTCTCATAACAGCATCCTAGTATATTTAGGATACTTTTTTGTTATAAAATAAAGTAATAAAAAGTGTTCTGGGGGTTGGATAAGTAAAAAAAACAAAAAAAAACAAAAAAATTTAAGAGAAAGTGTTACCTTTAATTTGGGTAACTTTCTTTGTTTTGAACCAAAATGACTTCTTGAAGTGCCTTCTGCCTAAGGTAAGGCTTCTAGGAGGAATAGGGGGATCTTGAGAGATTATTTTGGTAGGTTTTGGACGAGCCAAGGGGCTTGAGAGGTGTGTTTAATGGGTTAGAAGTGGTGTCCTTTTATAAGGGGGAGGAGGGGCTCTTTAGGAAAGTGTGAAAATATTATTTTATTATATAGTGATATTCAGTTTATAAAGGTCAAAAACTAATTAAAGTCGAATATAAGATGAATCATGGTCGAAAAATAATCATCTAATAAGAATTTGAAAGGTTTTGGTTATTATTTTGATATTAATAATCATATTTATTTAAATCATTTATTAATGAGGCAAATACTACATCATTATTGTGTCGTAAATAATTTAATTCATTTAATGTCTAAAAATTATAAAAAAAATTACCATAATGTAGGAAATATTTTTTGCTTTCCAATGATTATTTATAGTTGAAAATATGAATTATATAACCCCATGTAAAAATTAATATAATAAAAGATATTTCTTAATGTCATTTTTGTTTTTACTTTAAGTTAATTAAAATAAAGTGTCATTATCATTCTTAAGTGGCTCCATGAGGTCCAAAAATCAACTCAAGTATGCCCATGGTCAGAAATGACTCATCCAATAAGGTTAGAACAAGTGTTAAGATAATTTTGTATTATTATAATATTCTTTTTACCTTGAATTACCCTATTTACCTTTAATCGCGGTAAATAAAAGTCAAAAGTTACTATTCACCAAAAATTATTTTCAACTTATTGAACCACATTTTACTTACTAATAACAACCATGTATCTCGGATTTTCTAAATTCAATTCACAGAAGTGGTAAAACTTCATTTAAATGAAAAATTCGGATTTTTAATTACTACTTAGTGGTTTCACTATTCATCAAAAATTGAAGTTTTTCAGAAAAATAGAAAAAATTCAGCCTAAGCTATATTTGATATTCTGAATTCAAAAATGATTTCTATTTTACCAAATTAAAAACATAGAAGTTGTATTAATTAATTTAAAATTAATTCTCGTTGTCAAAACAAATAGCGTGTTTTTAAGAAACAATAATTATCAAAAGATTGACACTTGTTTATGTATAATTTTAAAGTGAAATTAATTCCAATGAACAGCATTGGGTTAAAGGGTAAAAATATAATCTAATTAAACTTCAAAACCAATTCAAAATATAATCTAACCATATAAACAAATTAGATTAAAAGGTAGCTTTGAATTAAAATACATTATTTCTCACTATTCATAAAAAAATAAATATTATTAGAAAAATACCAAAATTTATTCCAAAGTAAATTTTGATGTCCTGATTCTAAAGAAGAATTTTATTTTGTAAAAATGAATATGTAAAAGGGTCAAATATTGGATTTAAAAAGGGTTCTCCATTAAAAGGTGGTAAAATTGATTTTCTTTGAAAAATACATTTTTTATCTAAAAAATTGAATTTGTCCTTATAATATGTATAAGAAACACATAATACATAATTTAAAATTATATGGAGTATAAAAAATTCAAAATCCAATTAATACTATTCATAACCACTTTTGAATGGCTAGTTTGGTAAGTCGTGGTGTGCTCTAACTCGGTGTTGTGTGTAGTGAAAACTATTAAATTTAAAGAAAATAACTTACTATGAAATCCTGGGGTGTTACATTCTCCCCTCCTTCAATAAATTGCATCCTCACAATTTGAAATTGTTCTTCAAAAATAAAAGGCTAAAAATAGAAAAATACCTTTGTGGAAAACCCACATCAGAAATTGGGTTAATAAAATTTAGTCTTAATAAGAGGGAAAAGGAGATGAAAAAGTCACCACTAAATTATGATCTCGATTAGGAGAACATTGGTGTAAATTAGAGACACATAATTGGAAGAAAACGTAAATATATATAGGGAGTGATTGAGGCCATCAATCACAAACAAGTGTAAAATTGAGGGCCTCAAAGCCATCAATCTATGAGGATTTAAAATATAATCGGTTCAACAAAACATAAAGCATTAGGATAACACATTTTTTGTTTCAAGATCCCTTCCCTAAAGTTTAATAATTAATTTATTCATATAATAAGAAAACAAAAATACACTTGACAAGTAGAGTTTCATCCTTTATCTAATTATTACCACAAAATCATCTTTCACTCCAAATGATGAGTATTAAAGATGACTTGGTCACACCTGAAGTGATAGAATCAACTTATATAGAATCACATAATCCACAATTGATGAACTATATATTTTCCTTTTCTTTAGAGATTAACCAAAACCAAAATGGTTAGTAAAATATCAGATGATTCAAAAAAATCATAATACTTTAGAGAAAGAAATACTAATCTTAATTTCAAAAATTAAACCAACAATACCCAAAGTTCAATAAATACCATTCAATAAATAGTTTTCCACAAAATATTTTAATATAATCCAAACTAATATGGAACCCAAAACTCAGAAGAATTTGCTTACATAGTTTTCCATGTTAAATTGTATCTCCAAATAATATCGACTACTCTTAAAGTCACATACTTAAAAGTAATTAACCTAATCACATATTCTCTATGATAGGATAATTATTTCCATAAATAACCCAAATCGCTATAAATCCACAATAAAAACATAGGTTAAAAAACACCTTTACTCTTTAAATGAAATCCCATAGTATTTCATTTTCCTTAGGTTTTTAATATTCCTAATAGAGTGAACGTCTTCAAAAATAACATTTATCACTTAATCACCAAATCATTTTCCTATACTAAGGATATCCATTTGATAAGACATAAGATCCCAAATAAACTTATTATTGGTCAATAAAATCATTTAACTAAAAATAATTATTCACACTAACCTGGGACTTCACGTAGTCCAGTGGTAGGTGATAAATTCCAATCGCACTATGGTTGTGGGTTCGATTCCTACAGCTTTGTCCAACATGACGGGTTATCACACAGTCTACGTGTTGTCCTTTTTCAAAAACTATATAATTTTATAATATTCCCAAAAATGAGATAGATTCCTTAAAATAACTACAACATAATTTCATCATAAATGTTATCTCATACCTCACATTTTCATTCAAAAATTTAATAACTTATAATTTCCTCAAACTCAATGATCATATAAAACTAAATAGTTATTTATAACTATATCCACCATAGAAAATATAATTCTTCATCAAATGTCATTTTCACATGACAAACTGTAGGGTTACAAATACAAGAGAGATGTCTTCCAAAGTAATCCCATCAATAAAGAGCACTAATACTTTTTAAACATTTCTCTATCCATTTATTTCAACATATCTTCTTCCTTGACCAAGAGAATATCCTATAGAATAGGGCATTCACTCGGGTAATGGCCAGGTCCCCTACATTTACGGCAAATGAATGTAAATGGATTTTTAGGATCATTTTTATTTTCTTCCATGGTAATATTAATTTTTCCTTGGCAATTTATTACTTTATGTCCTTATTTATCACACATAAAACATTTCTTTTTTCCATTAAGACACATTCCTGGGTGTCTCCTTCCACATTTCCTGAATGATGGAAAATGACCTTTCTTTTCTCCATGGTCTTCACTGCTGGAGATCTTATCATCCACCACTTTTCTCTTCCTTGTTGATTCCAGGAGTTGGTAAATATATATTTTGTTGATCGTATTTTTTGAAAACTGATTTGGCATGAATATGATATCTGTTACGCCTATCAACATTTCATTTTTTTGCTCATTTTCACCACCATTCAATCTGTGTACATCATACTCAAAGTTACTATGACTTCCTTGGAATCCAGCCATTGACTAAAACAAGAAATCATTGTGTGAGTAATAATAGTCATAAAATCATTTAGAGAATATCATGACACCTTATTTTCAATTTAAAACACCTTAGGATTAACCAAGGTCATTTATTATCATCTTATATTAAAATCCTTCAAATCAGTTTGTAAAGAGAATGTAAATTATCCTAAGAATATCCCCCAGGAGTGTCGTAACCAAGATTACATCAAGGCCTGTTGTCGTGTACCAGGATACCCTGGGTCAAGCCCAAAACTCCTTGTTTGAGTTTTCACTCCTAGGTACATCTATTCCAGAGCCGCCTCTACCTACTCGTATCTAGTCAGGGATGTACTGCTTGGAAAATACAAAAAATCTTTACATTACCAAGATTCTAGGAAGTTATTCTATTCTAATCCTCAAAGTCTATCTTAGGGTAATATGCTCTAATTAGAGTTTATCTATATCTACTTTCCAAGGTTGGTACTAAACTTCCTCTGATACCAATTGTAAAGCCCCGACCCCAAAATCCAGGAGCTGGTGCATTATTTTAATACATCGGAATGGTTACAAGTAATCAAGTCCCGATGTACCGATCAGTTTAGTAGTCTTGGAAATAAGATACACACATAATTTCAACACTACAACTGGAAAAGAAAAACAACACTAATTTATTCCATTAGAAACATCCAAGATTCCAAGATTATTCCTGCAAATCACTCATAAATAACTTATTCATATCCTGGGAAAATGAAACATGAGAAAGGGGTGAGCTTAAATGCTCAGTAAGATTAAGAAATACAATGGAAGATAACATAAACATTAGGCATCAGGAATAATTGAAAAAACACATAACTTTACAAATAAAAAACATGAACACTTTATGGAAGAAATATGAGTTGAGTAAATAATTCCATAATAAAACATAGTAATGGTTATTATACTTGTCTAATAGCCACATGAAATATCAATATCTAATATCATAATGATGGAATGCATAATTCCATAGATCATAACCACATATTCAAGGCCTTGTGCCAAGACTATAGATAATATTTTGTCAAGGCCTTGTGTCAAGACACTAGTTTTTCTCATTAGACCTACTGATGCATCGAGGAGCTATAGTGGGCTCCACCCGTCACTTACTAAGTCCAATGAATTCCTCATATGAAAAGTTTGAAACATAACATAAACATTTGTATCAAAACTAGCATACGAAATGTCAATACTTTATCCACAACCCATGAATGGTATAAAAATAGCACATCCACAGTCAAACATAACTCATTCAATACAATATGGAAGATTGTATTCTAACATATTAACCTCAATCGAGAATAACGAAGGACATTTACATAGATGAAAATAATCATCAAAACTATTTGAGAGAAATATCCCCCTTTTTCTTGAAAACATTTAAAACTCACACTATTTGTCAAGAAGCCATTTAAAAATATAATTTTGAATCAAAGTGTCCCATACCACTTTGAAACTTTTAAAAGGAATTTTAATTTTAAAACTTTAATGTCCATATAAATAAATCCTTAAAACCATTTTTAAAATATAGACATTAATGAGAAAGATTTAGAATAATAAATCTTTAAAACATTTAAAATGATATTTTAGTTAGAGTTCCTAACCAAAAGAGAGAAACTTGAATATAAATAATTGAGGTAATAAAAACTTTATAATATCATGAGAATAAAGGGATTCATGATATACTATGTCAAAGTTCATTATATACACCATATAAAAGTTAATTTGTGTAAACAACAAAGAAGTCTCAATGGAATGTAAATTGATATGAAATCTCTTATAAAGACTGTATCCTTAGGTTAAGGATAAATAAAGGACATAATTATTTGTGAAAAATATAAATACACTCAATATGATTTGATATTCAGTGTAAATAAATCAGAGTACATTCACACATATTCTTCTAAAAACAACACCAATGAATTGGATGTTTAACTCAATAAATGGAGATTGAGTTAAAATTACTCTTATCAAGTTCATATCGATGACTTGAGAATTTATCAATGGAGTGATTATGTGTATCAAAAGTATATCCATATAAAGGGGAGTGGGAATTACTACACAAATAATAAATAGTGATTCCACACATAATCATGGAGTAAAATAATCAATGAAGTATGCGTAAAGCTGAATGAGTGGAAATTGAAATTTGAAATTCCCTTACCAATTTGGTAACTTACGAAACATACATCCTAGGAAAGATGAATCATAAAATGAAGATTTAAATACCCATAAATAAAAGTATATTACGCAATCAATACAATCATGGGAAGTACATACACCACACAAAAGGTAGTAGTGGCAAATAGCATGAATCTCACGGGAATAAGAAGTGAGATGAAAACCCTTAATTTGTTGTCATCAATTGAGTCGTATGACCAAAAGTTAATAACCACCAAATGAATCAAAGAATAACATGAATATAAAGAGAATCAAGATAATATATATCAAATGTCAGTAAAAAATACACCACATTTAATAAATAAGTTGCGAACAATGGAAATATCACGAAATTAAAAGTGAGATAAGAAACCCCTTACCTCAACTCCGACTTGTCTTGTACGTTCCTTGTTCTTCCTGAATAATAAAATTAAGTTAATTTCTTCTTGATTAAGAAAATTTTTCAATTTTATTATTCCTTTTATATCACTTATTACCTTTCTATAATAATTAGTTAATTATTTGAGTTCATATTGGATATTTTATCGATGTTCAGAACTTGAGTCAAAAATGAACTTGTTATAATTACAATTTTTCCATGTGGTCAAAAGTCCATTATCTCCGAGATGATATACATGATTTATATATCATATATATATTATATATCCAGTATATATATCTATTTATAACATTATATAACATTTTGATATAAGAAATGAAATGTAACGCACATGGAGACGGTAAGTCGTACGTACGCATGAACGCTACTTTCATTTCTATTTTGTATTTTAATGGAATTAAAACATAATTATACATAGGTATATCATAATTATAGTATAATATCATATATAATATCATTAATTCTATCTTTTATATGTCCCACATAAGGAATTAACGAGTCATATCATTTTGAGGGTGTGGTGGTCCGCACTTCCTCAAATGAAATTATTGTGTTTTACCCATAATTGAAACCATAAAATATTGATATAAATGGAAAATAAAGAAGCATAAATAAAACATAAACATAATATATATATATCATATATAAATACAGTTCCATATTAATTGTAACACCCCAAGCTTCCACGGTACGCTTCTCTTTGAATAATACAGTAGCATGTGTTGTACGCAACTTCGAGTTCTAACACACCCCACAACCAATCAAACTAGCCGTTATGAATAGTAATACCCACTTTTTGAAATTTTATAAATTTTATCTTTCAAAATGGACTTCATTTTTGGATTCGTAATATTGAAATTATCTTAGGGTGAAATTTTGGTACTTTTCGGATAACTTTCATATTTTGATGAATAGTGAAAATTACTAAAATTTGATTAAAAACAACTTTTTTAATAGAAATAATTAATAGTGATAAATTATTAATTTGAGTGTTTTTAAAGTATATTTAGAATATATTTTTACCATTTAATACAATTTTGGTCATTAGAATTAATTTCACTTTGAAATTGGACATAAACAATTGTCAATCTTTTGATTGATATTGTTTCTTAAAAATGCGCTATTTGTTTTGACAATGGGAATTAATTCTAAAAATTAATTAATGAAAATTATATGTTTTTAATTTTGTAAAATTGACATCATTTTTGAATTCGGATAATCAATTATATTTTAGGGTGAATTTTTTGTATTGTTCTGAAAAACATCAATTTTTGATGAATAGTGAAACCACTAAGTGGTAGTTAAAAAAACTGATTTTTCGTTTAAATGAAACTTTACCACTTCTATGAATTGAATTTCAAAAATCCAACATACATGGTTGTCATTAGTAAGTAAAATTTGGTTCAATGGGATGAAAATAATTTTTTGTGAATAGTAACTTTTGAGTTTTATTAATCACGATTCGAGGTAATTAGGATAATTTAAGGTAAAAATAATATTATAAAAATATAAAAATATCTTGAAACATGTCCTACTCTTATTGGATGAGTCATGAGCGACCAAGAAAAACCATGGGACGATTTTTGGGACCCCATGGAGCCAATTGGGTAAGATAATGACATTAAAACCTTTTATTTAAAGTAAAAATAAAAATGTCACAAACATGTATTGTATTACTAAAACAATTTTTACAAGGGGTTATACAAGTTATCTTTTCAACTATAAATATTTATTTGAAATCTAAAAATATTTCCTACATCATGGTAATTTTTTTTATAATTTTTAGATATTAAATAAATAAATTTATTTATGACAACATGATGACGCAGTGATTACCTCATTAATGAATGATTTAAATAAAATGAAAAGATATGGTAAAATATAAGACTTACACTTGTCAAAAACCTATTGTATGGGTGTATTTTTAACCCTTATCACATTATCTTTAAAATATATAATTGTGGGACTTTTATAATCCGAAAACCATTATATAATAAAATAATATTTTTAATCTTTCAAAAATAGCCCCTCCTCTCCTCTTATAAAAAGCTCCCACCTCTACCACCTTATTCACACTCTCAAAGCCATTTGTATTGGCCAACCACTACCCAAATACCCTCTCAACTTTCCTACCTTAATCCTAGAAGCCTTACCTTAGACAGAAGACACTTCAAGAGTCCTTTTTGTTCAAACCAAAGGGAGTTACCCAAACTAAAGGTAACGATTTCTCTTAAATTATTTTATTTTATTTTACTTTTATAACCCCTAAACTCTTTTTATTATTTTCTTTTGTAAAAAAAATAGTATCCTAAATATACTTGGATGTTGTTATGAGAATTATTAGAACTAAACTTACACACACCTCCATCTAATGGTTAAAGAACATATTGTTTCTGTGGGTGGTGAATTACTGCCTCATGAAACGATGATTGGTCAATCTTCTTTTAACACCTCTCATGGTGGCCATTAAGATGTCACTATATTTATATACGATATATATTATATTTATGTTTTCTTTATGCTTCTTTATTTTTCATTTATGTCATACCTTTATGATTTCCATTATGGGTAAACACGATAATTTCATTTTAGGAAGTGCGGACTACTGCCCCCTCAAAGTGATTTGAATCGTTAATGCCATATGTGGGACATATACATAATAGAGTTAAAGATATTATATATGATATTATACTGGAATTATAATATAACTTTATATACTTATGATTTCATTCCATTAAATACAAAATAGAAATGAAAGTAGCGTTCATGCGTACATACGGCTTACCGTCTCCATAAACGGTGCATTTCATTCCTTACCTCTAAATGTTATGTAATATTATAAATGCATGTATATACTGGATATATATGATATATATGATATCTAAATCATGAATATAATTTTAGATATAATGGATATTTTACCACATAAACAACTTGTAATTATAAGAAGTTTATTTTTGACTCAAGTACCAAGGATCGAAAAAACGACCGTTATTAAATTAAATGATTAAATAATGTTCATAACATGGTAATAAGTGGTATAAAAGGAATAATGAACTTTAAAAAGGTTCTCAAGCAAATATAAATTAACTATAGTTTATTATTTAGGATATTAAATAATTATCGAGTCAAGTCGTACACGAGGTAAGGGACTTCGTCTCAATCTCCTTTCATTGAGGCATATTTTGTTTTATACACAACTTTCTTTTATACGGTGTATAAACCCCTTTGACTTTTACGTTTATTAAAAAGTAATATTTTTATAATAAGAGTTTTACTAAACAACAAAAATAATGTTTTGTCTTACGTATACAGCGACAACGACTTCTCTGCCGCCGTGACCATTATTTGAGTTTCGGCTTCCTCTACAAGCCATAAACTTTTTTTAAATGAAAAATAAATACCATGTTTTACTTTTCTTTTATTTTGGTATTGAAAATGGTTTTGATAATTTTTTGATTATATCAATGTGTTGTATTGATATCTTGTGATTGAAATATGAAAATGTTATATTTCCTTTATGCATGTTTTATGTGATACGATTATGTTATAGTTCTTGGGCATTGTTTATGATATGTTTAAACCTATTCATATGAGGAATTTATTGGACTTAATAAGTGATGGGTGGAGCCCGCTATAGCTCCTCGATGCATCGGTAGGTCTCATGAGACAAACTAGTGTCTTGGCACAAGGCCTTGACAAAATTTTATTTGTAGTCTTCCCACAAGGACTTGAATATGTGGTTATGATAGTCTGGAATTATGCATTCCATAATTATGAAAGTGGTTATTGATATTGTAAGTGATTATTCGACTAGTAAAATATTCATGTGAATAAGTAAATGGAATTATTTCATTTTATCCTTGCCATATTATGCTGAAATTCAAGTTTAAAAGGCTTTTGTTTTAGTTATACATTGCCTTAAATGATTATGTTTATTTATGAAAGTTTACGTTATATTGTTGTCCTTACTGAGCATCTGAGCTCACCTCTTTCAATGTTTTATTTTTACCAGGATGTGAAGAAGTATTTTATGAATGACCTGTAGGGATTGTATGAGGGGATATGATTGTGGTCTATTAGGACAAGATTTGTTGTAGTTTTTTTCACTTTATGATTTAATGTAAGACTTATGAATATATCTAGTGTTTTCAAGGCTACTAAACTAATCGGTCTTTCAAGACTTGATTTTTTGTGATCATGCAAATGTTATGTAATAATGCACCGAATTTGGGTAACTGGGGTCAGGGCGTTACAGTTGGTATTAGAGGAAGTTTAGTACAAACCTTGGAAGCTAGATTTAGATAAACTCTGATTAGAGCACATAGCCCTAAAATAGACTTTGAGGATTAGTATAGAAGAACTTCCTCGAATTTTGGTATTGTATATATTTTGTGAGTTTTCCAAGAAATACATCCATGTCTGGATACGAACAGGTAGAGGCGGCTCTGGTACAGATGTACCTAGGGGTAAAACCAGAAAACACCGCTTTGAGTTAGACACGAACGGGAACTGGTGCACGCCAATGGGCCTTGCTACACTCTTGGTTACGACACTACCGGGGGATATGCTTAGGATAATTCTCATTTTCTTTACAAAACCTTATGAAGGGTTTATGATTATATACTTCCTCAAAGAAAACATTTTTATGATTATGGATTATATCTATAAATTGTTCAATTCATGCTAAGTGTTTTATAAGTTTGTATTTATGTATTGTGATTCATAAACTAATCTAGTGCATGTTATTATTTAGAAATGGAACCTAGTGGAAGAAATGGAAACCTTATCAATGAATGCACTCCATGTAGGGATTTCCCTCCTACTCAAGATAATTATACTGGAGCTGGTGATGCAACTGGTGCTGATCAGCTAATCACCATACTGGGACAACTCACTCAGGTTATGAATAATAACCTTACCCGTATGGAGCACCCTGATCCGTAGCATGGAGGATCAATGTTATATCGCTTCATGAGGGAACAACCACCAACATTCAATGGAGGTACAAATCCACTAGTACCAGAGAAATGGATAAATTCTTTAGAGAAAATATTCCACGCCTTGGGGAGTAGCGAAAGGGAAAACGTTGTCATGGCAGTTTACTGCCTCACTGGAGATGATGATCAATGGTGGTCATTGATTCAAAACATGAAGGAAGATAATAAAGTATCAAATATGGAATGGAGGGAGTTCCAAGATATTTTCTTAGAAAAATACTTTCCTCATGACCATCGAGCAGATATGGAAAGTCAATTTCTGAGTCTGAGACAAAAGGAGGATGAGAATGTCGCAAAGTATGAGGATAACTTCACAAGGTTAGCGAGGCATGCTGCAGATTATATACATAACCCAAGAAGTAAGATTTATCGTTTATTTTATGGGTTAAAACCATTCCTTCGTCGAGCATTAGTCTCACAATCCTTCTCATCGTACAAAGATATTGTCTCATGTGCTATCAAGACAGAAAAAAATTCTCTAAGTCTTATGACTTTAAAGCAAAGCAAGAGAAGAAGAGATCTTCTGATCAATCTGGAAATGGAAATAAGGGGAAGAAGGGAAAAGTTGAATATTCATCCTGCAGAAAATGTGGGAAGAAACACCCCAGTACTTTCTCAAAAGGAATGGGAGTCTGTTACAAGTGTGGTGAAAAAGGCCACCAAGCTCGTGATTGCAAGGGGAAGAAGGAAGATACCAATGTCCAATGCTACAATTACAGGGAGATGGAACATTATGAAAATGAATGTCTTAAGAATTAGAGAAACTTACCTCATAAAAGTCCAAGGGATCATGGCCAGGCTTATGCTATCACTACTGCTGAGGTAGTATCTTCGAAAGACGTGGTGGAAGGTAATTTAATGGTTTCCTCAAGTTTAGAAAATGTGTTATTTGATTCTAGATCATTTCATTGTTTCATATCTTCCCAGTTTGATTAGAAAATTAGATATTTCCAATTTAATTTAACAAAGGAGTTTTCAGTTAAAACTCCTAAGGGAAGTATCATTGCTACAAAGTTCTGTGAATCCGTTCCCATTAGAGCATATAAATGTTATTTATCTACTGATCTAATCATCATACCTATGGTTGAGTTTGATATATTCCTCGGTATGGATTGGATTTCGGACCATGATGTGAAGAAAAGAAGAAGGAGGTTACGATTTTTGATGATGATGACAAGGAACACCTTATCTTTAGAGTAGAATCATCACCACCTAATTCTTATCTAGATCCACCCCTAGTAGCTCAATTAAATTCAATTATTGGGTAGGAAGAGAATTAAATGAATGTGGGTGAGGAAACGAATGTTCAAATTGAGGATGTACCTATTGTGAGAGAATATGTTGATGTGTTTCCAGAAGATTTACCCTGACATCCTCTAGAATGATAAATTGAGTTTTCTAGTGATTTAATTCCTAGATCAAGGACAATATCAAAGACCCCTTATAGAATGACCATTGTGGAGTTATTTGAACTAAATAAACAACTAGAGGAATTGAGTAATAAGGGATTTATTCACCCTACTATTTCTCCATGGGGATCCCCTATCCTTTTTGTTAAGAATAAAGATGGATCTATGAGGTTGTGCATTGACTACAGGGAGATCAATGCTATAACAGTAAAGAACAAGTATCCCCTACCTCACATTGATGATTTATTTGACCAACTGCATGGATCTCAATAATTTTCAAAGATTGACCTTCGATCTGGATACCATCAGTTGTGTATCAAGAAGGAAGACATTCCGAAGACAACATTTTAAACCAGGTATGGGAATTAAAAGTTTACAGTAATGCCTTTTCAGCTGACTAATGCACCCTTTGTTTTCATGGATCTAATGAAAAGAGTTTTCAAGGAATACCTTGATGACTTTTTAGTGGTATTTATTGATGATATCTTGGTATACTCCAAAAGCTACGAAGATCATGAAAATCACTTGCGCATTATATTGAAGACTCTGAGAAATCATGAATTATATGGGAATTTTATCAAGTGTGAATTATGGCTTCAGGATATTTCTTTTCTTGGCCATATTGTCTCTAAGGATGGAATTTTCATTAATCCTTCTAAGAAAAGAGCAATCCAAGAATGTCCAGCACTGACGAGTATAACTGAGGTATGCAATTTTATTGGTTTAGCAGGTTATTATCAACGTTTCGTCCAGAATTTTGCCTGGTTGGCTAACCCATTAACAAAGCTCACACGTAAAGGGGTTAACTTTGTTTGGATAAAAGAGTGTGAATAATTTTTCGAAGAACTGAAGAGAAGATTAGTCAATGATCCTATATTGACTCTACCATAGGGGAATCATGGGTTCGTTACTTATAGTGATGCATCGAAGAAAGTACTTGGTTGTGTCCTTATGCAGAATGATAGGGTTATTGCCTATGCATCACAATAGTTGAAAATTCATGAGAAAAACTATCCTACTTATGATCTTGAGTTAGCAGCTATGATCTTTGCTTTGAAGATTTAGAGACACTATCTCTATGGTGGGAAATGTGAGATTTATACTAATCACAAGAGTTTGAAGTATATTTTCTCAAAAAAAGAACTCAATATGAGGCAAAGGAGATGGCTTGAATTACTCAAGGATTATTATTCAATGATACACTACCACCTGAGGAAGGAAAATAAGGTGGCAGATGCTTTGAGCAGAAAAGATCATGGAGTTTTGAACAATATGAGAATTTAAAGGGATCCTATTTTCATGGATCTAGTGAAGATGGACATGGGAATAACTATGGAAGGTGAAACATCAATGATTTTTCAAATGGTTTCCAAACCATATTTACTATAAAGGATTAAGAGTTCTCAGACTAATGATGAATAGTTTCAAAATAAGATTAAATCTATGAATGATGGGAGATTGAGTGACCTTGTGTATGAAGATAGAATTTTGAAATTTGGGAAGAGACTTTATATTCCCAATATACCTGATCTAAAAAGATAATTGTTGGATGATGCTCATAGTTCCAATTTCTCTATACACCCTGGGAGCACCAAAATGTATAGATATTTAAAGGAACATTTTTTGTGGGACAACATGAAGAGGGAGATTTCTGATTTTGTGTCAAGATGTATTGTTTGTCAACAAGTGAAAGATGGAAGGCAACAGCCTGGAATATTCATGAAACATCTTCCCATACCTTAGTGGAAATGGGATAATTTCATGATGGACTTTTTCATGGGACTACCAAAGACTCCTAGAAGGAATGATGCAATATGGGTCATTGTTGATCATCTTACCAAGTCAGCACATTTTCTTGCTATAAGGGAAGAATTACCACTTGAAAGTCTAGCAAGACTATATATTAATGAAGATGTGAGACTACATGGAGTAACCCTATCAATTGTCCCGGATCGTGATCCCTGTTTTACATCAAGATTCTGGAAAAGTATTCAAAAAGCCCTGGATACTGAACTTCATTTGAGCACTGCCTACCACCCTCAAATAGATGGAAAATCAGAACAGACTATTCAAACCTTAGAAGACATGTTGAGATCATGCTCAATTCACTTTCAAGGTATGTGGTGTCAATATTTCTCTCTGGTATAATTTTCCTATAACAATAGCTTCCATTCAAGTATTCGGATGGCACCATATGAAGCGTTATACAGAAAGAGATGTCGCACACCAACCTGTTTGGATGATGTTGGTGACAGAAAACTCATAGGCCCAGAACTGGTAGAGGAAACGATGGAAAAGGTGAAGGTAATCCAAAACCACATCAAAGCAGCTCAAAGTAGGTAGAAGAGCTATGCCGATAACCGAAGGAAGGATTTGGAATTTCATGTAAGAGATCATGTTTTCTTAAATGTGTCTCCATGGAAGGGAGGTATGCATTTCGGAAAGAAAGGTAAATTGAGTCCCAGGTACATAGGACCTTTTGAAATTCTAGAACGAATTGGGGTTGTAGCTTACTGTATGGAAATGCCTCCAAGTCCCTCTAAATTTCATGAGGTGTTCCACGTATCACTTTTTAGAAAATACATGCTTGACCCAACGCATGTACTCACCTATGAGGAATTAGAACTGGAACCCGATCTGTCTTATTGCGAAGAGCCTGTCAAGATTCTTGATACGAGAGAACAAGTGCTGAGAAACCAGACGACTCGTCTGGTAAAAGTTTTATGGAGAAACCATAAGATGGAAGAGGCAACGTTGGAACCCAAGGAACTTATGATGAAGAACCACCTGATTCTTTTCATGTGGTAGTATTCTAGAAAATTTGAGGACGAAATTATTTGAAGGAGGGGAGAATGTAACACCCCAAGCTTCCATGGTATGCTTCTCTTTGAATAATACAGTAGCATGTGTTGTACGCAACTTCAAGTTCTCACACACGCCACAACCAATCAAACTATCCATTATGAATAGTAATACCCACTTTTTGAAATTTTATAAATTTTATCTTTCAAAATAGACTTATTTTTTGGATTTTGAATATCGAAATTATATTAGGGTAAATTTGGGTACTTTTCGGATAACTTTCATATTTTGATGAATAATGAAAATTACTAAATTTTGATTAAAAACAACTTTTTTAATCGAAATAATTAATAGTGATAAATTATGAATTTGAGTGGTTTTAAAGTATATTTAGAATATATTTTTACCATTTAATACAATTTTGGTCATTAGAATTAATTTCACTTTGAAATTGGAGATAAACAATTGTCAATCTTTTGATTGATATTGTTTCTTAAAAGCACGCTATTTGTTTTGACAATGGGAATTAATTATAAAATTAATTAACGCAACTTATATGTTTTGAATTTTGTAAAATAGGCATCATTTTTGAATTTGTAATATCAATTATATCTTAGGGTGTATTTATGGTATTGTTCTGAAAAACATCAATTTTGATGAATAGTGAAACCACTAAGTGGTAGTTAAAAAAAACTGATTTTTCATTTAAATGAAACTTTACCGCTTCTATGAATTGAATTTCAAAAATCCGACATACATGGTTTTTATTAGTAATTAAAATGTGGTTCAATGGGATGAAAATAATTTTTGGTGAATAGTAACTTTTGAGTTTTATTAATCGCGATTGGAGGTAATTAGGGAAATTTAAGGTAAAAATGATATTATAAAAATATAAAAATATCTTGACACATGTCCTACTCTTATTGGATGAGTCATGGCCGACCAAGAAAAACAATGGGACGATTTTTGGGACCCCATGAAAACACTTGGGTAAGATAATGACATTAATACCTTTTATTTAAAGTAAAAATAAAAATGTCACAAACAAGTATTGTTTTACTAAAACAATTTTTACAAGGGTTTATACAAGTTATCTTTTAGACTATAAATATTAATTGTAAATATAAAAATATTTCCTACATCATGGTAATTTTTTTATAATTTTTAGACATTAAATATATAAATTTATTTATGACACCATGATGATGCAGTGATTACCTCATTAATGAATGATTTAAATAAAATGAAAAGATAAGGTAAAATCTAAGACTTACACTTGTCAAAAACCTATTGGATGGGTGGATTTCAAACCCTTATCACCTTATCTTTTAAATATATCATTTTGGGACCTTTATAATCCGAAAACCATTTATAATAAAATAATATTTTCAATCTTTCCAGAAGAGCCCCTCCTCTCTTATAAAAGGCCCCCACCTCTACCACCTTATTCACACCTTCAAAGCCATTTGGATCATCCAACCTCTGCCCAAATACCCTCTCAACTTTCCTCCCTTAATCCTAGAAGCCTTACCTTAGGCAGAAGGCACCTCAAGAGTCCTTTTGGTTCAAACCAAAGGGAGTTACCCAAACTAAAGGTAATGATTTCTCTTAACTTATTTTCTTTTATTTTACTTCTACAAACCATAAAGTCTTTTTATTATTTTATTTTGTAACAACACCAGTATCCTAAATATACTTGGATGTTTTATGAGAAGTATTATAACTACACTTACACACACCTCCATCTAATGGTTAAAGAACACATTGTTTCTGTGGGTGGCGAATTACTGCCTCATGAAACGATAATTGTTCAATATTCTTTTAACACCTCTCATGGTGGCCATTAAGATGTCACTATATTTATATATGATATATATTATGTTTATGTATTTCTTTATTCTTATGTATTTTTCATTTATGTCATACCTTTATGATTTCCATTATGGGTAAACGTGATAATTTCATTTTAGGAATTGCGGACTACCGCCCCCTCAAAATGATTTGAATCGCTAATGCCATATGTGGGACGTCTAAAGAATGGAGTTAATGATATTATATATTATATTATACTGGAATTATAATATAACTTTATATCATTATGATTTCATTCCATTAAATATGAAATAGAAATGAAAGTAGCGTTCATGCGTACGTACGGATTACCGTCTCCATGAACGGTGCATTTCATTTATTACCTCTAAATGTTATGTAATATTATAAATGCATGTATATACTGGATATATATGATATATATGATATCTACATCATGAATATAATTCTGGAGATAATGGATATTTTACCACATAAACAACTTGTAATTATAAGAATTTATTTTTGACTCAAGTACCAAGGATCGACAAAATGACCGTTATTAAATTAAATGATTACATAATGTTCATAACATGGTAATAAGTGATATAAAAGGAATAGTGAACTTGAAAAATGTTCTTAAGCAAATAGAAATTAATTATAGTTTATTATTCAGGAGATTAAAGAACGATCGAGTCAAGTCGGACGAGAGGTAAGGGACTTTGTCTCAATCTCCTTTCATTGAGGCATATTTTGTTTTATACACAACTTTTTTTATACAGTTTATAAACCCCTTTGACTTTTAAGTTTATTCAAAAGTAATCTTTTTATATGAATCATTTTACTAAACAACAAAAGGAATTTTTTGTCTTATGTATGCAGCGACAATGACTTCTCCGCCGCCATGACCATTATTTGAGTTTCAACTTCCTCTACAAGCCATAAACTTTTTTTAAATGAAAAATAAATACCATGTTTTACTTTTCTTTTATTTTGGTATTGAAAATGGTTTTGATAATGTTTTGATTATATAAATGTGTTTTATTGATATCTTGTGATTGAAATGTGGAAATGTTATGTTTCCTTTATGCATGTTTTATGTGATACGATTATGTTATGGTTCTTGGGCATTGTTTATGATATGTTTAAACCTATTCATATGAGGAAAGAATTGGACTTAATAAGTGACGGGTGGTGCTTGATATAGCTCCTCAATGCATCAGTAGGTCTCATGAGACAAACTAGTGTCTTGGCACAAGGCCTTGAAAAAATTTTATTTGTAGTCTTGGCACAAGGCCTTGACTATGTGGTTATGATAGTCTAGCATTATGCATTCCATCATTATGAAAGTGGTTATTGATATTGCATGTGATTATTCGACTAGTAGAATATCCATGTGAATAATTAAATGACATTATTTCATTTTATCTATTCCATATTATGCTGAAGTTCAAGTTTAAAAGGCTTTTGTTTTAGTTATACATTGCCTTAATTGTTTATGTTTATTTATGAAAGTTTCCGCTATATTGTTATCCTTACTGAGCATCTGAGCTCACCCCTTTCAATGTTTTATTTTTCCCAAGACGTGAAGAAGTATTTTATGAATGACCTATAGGGATAGTATGAGGGGATATGAGTGTGGTCTATGAAGACAAGATGTGTTGTAGTTTTTTTCACTTTATGATGTAATGTAAGACTTATGAATATATCTAGTGTTTCCAAGGATACTAAACTAATCGGTCTTTAGAGACTTGATCTTTTGTGATCATGTCAATGTTATGTAGTAATGCACTGACTCTGGGTAACTGGGGTCGGGGCATTACATTAATGGCCACCATGAGAGGTGGTAGGAGATAATCGAACAATCATCATTTCGTGAGCCGTTAGTTTGACATCCACAGAAACAGTATGTTCTTTACCCATTAGATGGAGGTGTGTGTAAGTGTAGTTCGAATCCTTCTCATAAAAAAATCCTAGTATATTTAGGATATTGGTGTTGTTATAAAAGAAAGTAATAAAAAGTGTTTATGGGGTTGGATAAGTAAAATAAAACAAAATAAAACAAAAGAATTTAAGAGAAAGTGTTACCTTTAATTTGGGTAACTTTCTTTGGTTTGAACCAAAAGGACTTCTTGAAGTGCCTTCTGCCTAAGGTAAGGCTTCTAGGAGGAATAGGGAGATCTTGAGAGATTATTTTGGTAGGTTTTGGGCGAGCCAAGGGGCTTGAGAGGTGTGTGGAATGGGTTAGAAGTGGTGTCATTTTATAAGGGAGAGGAGGGGCTCTTTAGGAAAGTGTTAAAATATTATTTTATTGTATAGTGATATTCAGTTTCTAAAGGTCCAAAACTAATTAAAATTGAATATAGGATGAATCATGGTCGAAATCATCCAATAATAATTGGACAGGTTTTGGATATTATTTTAATATTAATAATCATATTTATTTAAATCATTTGTTAATAAGGTAAATACTATATCATTATTGTGACATAAATAATTTAATTTATTTGAAGTCTAAAAATTATAAAAAATTTACCATAATGTAGGAAATATTTTTATATTTCCAATGATTATTTATAGTAAAAAAGATGACTTATATAACCTCATGTAAATGTTAATATACTAATAGATATTTGTTAATGTCATTTTTGTCTTTACTTTAAGTTAATTAAAATAAAGTGTCATTATCATTCTTAAGTGGATCCATGGGGTCCCAAAATCGACCCAAGGATGCCCATGGTCAGCCATGACTCATCCAATAAGGTTATAATAAGTGTTAAGGTAATTTTGTATTATTATAATATTCTTTTTACCTTGAATTACCCTATTTACCTTTAATAGCAGTAAATAAAAGTCAAAAGTTACTATTCACAAAAAATTATTTTCATCTTATTGAATCACATTTTACTTACTAATAACAACCATGTATCTTGGATTTTCGAAATTCAATTCACAGAAGCGGCAAAAATTTCATTTAAATGAAAAAGTCGGATTTTTAACTACTACTTAGTGGTTTCACTATTCATCAAAAATTGAAGTTTTTCAGAAAAATACCAAAAATTCAGCCTAAGATATATTTGATATTCTGAATTCAAAAATTATTTCTATTTTACCAAATTCAAAACATAGAAGTTGTATTAGTTAATTAAAAATTAATTCTCGTTGTGAAAACAAATAGCGTGTTTTTAAGAAACAATAACTATCAAAAGATTGACACTCGTTTATGTGTAATTTCAAAGTGAAATTAATTCCAATGACCAACATTGGGTTAAAGGGTAAAAATATAATCTATTTATGCTTCAAAACCAATTTAAAATATAATCTATCCATATAAATAAATTATATTAAAAAGGTAGTTTTGAATTAAAATACATTATTTCTCACTGTTCATAAAAAAATATTATTAGAAAAATACCAAAATTTCATCCAAAGTAAATTTTGATGTCCTGATTCTAAATAAGAATTTTATTTTGTCAAAATGAATATGTAAAAGGGTCAAATATTGGTTTTAAAAGGGGTTCTCCATTAAAAGGTGGTAAAATTGATTTTTTTTGAAAAATACATTTTTTATCTGAAAAATTGAATTTGTTCTTATAATATGTGTAAGAAACGCATACTACATAAGTTAAAATTATATGGAGTATATAAAATTCAAAATCCAGATAATACTATTCATAACCGCTTTTGAACGGCTAGTTTGGTAAGTTGTGGTGCGCCTGAACTCGGTGTTGCGTGTAGCGTAAGCTATTGAATTTAAAGAAAATAACTTACTATGAAATCTTGGGGTGTTACAATTTTCAAGTATTAAAATTGAAGAACTATATATATATTGTTTGGTTTAATTACCCTGCAGCTGACTAGTCGGATTCTGGTCTCCAGATTCCGGTAGTCGGATTTGATTCACTCAGTGAATTTTGTTTCCACTGATGGTGTAATTGATTAAAAAACAGTCCTATTAATATAAAAAATAATAGAATAAATAAACAAAGGGTTCAATAATGAGGTGGAGGGACTTTTAATATTGGTTCACCGGATTGAGGAAAATAAACATAAACAAACAAAAAAACAGGTTGTCCACTTTTTTAAAAAATTAAAGTCCAAAATCTTTTATCATTAAAAGGATGTCATGCAACTTTTAGAAAAGGAAAAAGGGAATAGGATAGGGTTTTCTTCCCTGTGGATCACACAGGCCCCGTCAGACGGCACCTCCCTCTATCCTATCTCACGTCGGCCTACTGCCATGCACCACCCACCTTCCATCGAACCATCACCATCGCTGGACTCCTGGCTGATGCACTCAAGTTTCCACCATCATCTTCCTCTGATGAGACCTAGCAGGTGGCCACCATAATGCCCAGGTATCATCATCTTCGACCACCATGTCGGTTACCACCCCGCTACAGCTATCGTCACCTGGAGTCAAAGTCATTCACCCATGGTCATGCAAGATGGCACCCAGATCGCACCGTCATCTGAGTTTGGTACTACTATAGCTATGATATCCCATTGTCACCTAGTCACCATGTGTTCGCCAAACCCCCAGCTGGTCTGTTCGCCACCGACCCCAGCCACGAGGTAACCAACTTCCACACCTTCCACGGGTCCAGTTGGACTTGATCCACCCAGCAAGGGGCTAGGGTGAGTCGTCCTATCCTAGAATGAGTTTGGGATGGCATTTCCATCCCACAACAGCCCTATATGTTGTCTTCATGCGCCAAAACGGACTTTCGGGGTTACAGCCCGACCCTCAATGGACATGAGTGGGATTTTGAGGCCTAGGAATATTTATATAATCAATAATTAATTTAATTAATTGATTAAATTTTAGTATTAAAATTAAATTAACTAAAAATTAATTTTTTTACAAATAATACTAATATTTTAATATTCCAAAAAATTAATTAATTTTAGTATTAAATTAATTAATTAATTAATTTAATTTATCGCACTTTTATTTAACGATTGACTGTTAATGATAAATTGACTAAACTTGTATATGTATGGATAATTTTATTTAACTATTACATGAATGTGATGTTGGTAATAATTAGTTAATTATATGACAATATGTGCATCATCTTCTTTTCATATAATATATATAAGGGTTTTCATGTCCAATTTTATCTTTATGTGTTTTGCGCTTCCATAGACCCCCTCGCCTATGTGCGAGTATACTTTTACATTTGACGATGATCTTTTAAGGCATGGACCTCACCAAGATCAGGTAGTACCCCATATGAAAAGTGAATACACTAGACTGGGAGGCGAGCTACAATACGAATATGGACTTGACTCAGGTATGATACCCCCTATTTCATGATTGATCCATTAAGTTAATATGGACCAATCAAAAATAGATTCTCAAGAGTAGTTTTGTAATTTTATTTTCTTTATGCATTGTATAATATTTTAAGCTTTTTCATGATTGGGTGAACACATAAAATAATAAATAGTAAAATGCATAAAGGTGTGATAGTTTTTTTTTCTATTAATGTTTAGTTGTAAGAAAAACAACATAGTATGAAAATATTAATAGAAATAGATCACATTCATTGAAAAATATTAAAAACCCTCAATGAAATATTAAGTCACAAACACCTTACATTGTTTGAATTTGAACAAAATTGGGTGTACGGTGTTCTTGTATGACAAAGTTGGGGGTGCCTCCTACTACCAAGGAGTTCTTATGAGAGTGATGGGTTGACTTAACTGAAGTGGATATCAAATAAGTAGTCAAATCTAGCTTGTTGTAACTTCATAGTAAAGCATTGAGTAAATCATGTTTATGATTTTAGAATCTGGGAACACACACAATAGATCAGGGAGCTTTCAGTTAATGTGGTTGGCCAGTCTAGTACGTACCTAGAAACTCTCCATGTAGTGGAATAACCAAATCTTATAGACTATGAGGAGATGCTTCAAGTATCCTTTCCACTATAATACTCAATCAACAAATTATTCTAATTCTAATATAATGGTTTTCTATCATTTAATAAAATAGTGGGATGCATGTAATTATTTAATTAATCAATCAATAATTTCTAAATCAGTAATCAAGATAAAAGTGAAATCTATTAGATTTTTTTCTATAAAATGGAATGTAATACCAAAAAAACATAGAAATTTATATTGGAAAAAAATTACCATACTTTCATGAGTTTTTAAAAGGTAGTATAAGTGATTTCCTAAAGTACTAATATATTGGAAATTCAAGGTGATGGTGTCCCCAATACGTGTTAAGACACCTCAGGAAGTGATGGTGTTAAAAAGATTACAGAAGACTCATGTATGACGCATATGATGGCTATGTCATAATTCTATCTTCAACCTCTAATGTGAGTTTTGGATACCACATCAAGATATGGATAATTGCACATATTGTCTCATCTTCAGGAAGATTGTGAGAAGAAAGTGAAGTGATATATGAATTGGTTATAATTACACTTGTTATGTGTAACTATGAAAGGAGGATCATGATCCATTCATATATCATTTTCAACCATATACTCTAGTTTCATTTAAGATTAAAAAATTAATACTAAATGGAGAAAATGTTTCATTACCTTTTGGGTAAGGTTTTCCAAGAAATAAGAACATTAAAGAAAGATTCAACTTTAGTTCTTATAGAGAACAGGTTGAAAGACAAGGCGAAAAGGTCAACATAAAGTGAGATGTCAAAGAAAACTTTTCAACTTCCTTTAAAGAAAATAGGTATTAAACGGGAGGTCATTTTCTTCACATATCATGAAATAAATCTATGTAAGTTTAAATGCAATGAACGAGATCAAAGAAGAAAGCAATAACTTTTTCTTCTATTATATTTATCAATTGAAATTAATGTTTTTGTTATACTTCTTAGGTATTAAATACAACATTTCAATCACATACTTGTATTTGAATAAAGTAACCAAGTAAGAATTGAAATGTTATAAGAAGTAAGGTGTGTTATCTAAGGGGCTGAGAAAGGTTGATTACTAAGTCAATGGTGAGAAGTACACAACTTCTAATTTCGAAGTTTAATGATTCTTGATGTGACCAAAAGGTATCTTTAAATCCTTCTGGTGAAATCCAATTATAAATTTATATTTTCCCAGACCATACTAATTACAAATCCATGGTATAGAAGAAGTGTGGGTTTAATCTCATAGGGAGCAGGGAATGCAACGATGACATCTCTTAGCTAAAGGTCGGCGCGCTCCAATTTTTGGTTGATTTTATTAAAATAGTGATGAAATTTAAAATATATTAATTCATAAAGAAACATAGAAGAGAGGGAAACTAGTTTCTAGGGATTATTTTTTTAATAAATTAATTCAACTTCACTTGAAAATCCATTATATCAAATATCTACGCAACCAAAAAATTATTGATAGAAGAAATTGTTATTCTCTATCAAACTACTCTAGAATCCCAATTCTTCATAGTTAGATGAATAAAAATAGACAAATTTAATTAGGTCAAAATTTCCAAAATCATATGAATAATTCCATTCAATGGTCATGAATAAATCATCATAATCTTATTGGTGTTTGTTCACTATTGAAGAAATATGGTTATTGGATCAATGACTAATAAAATAGAAATTCAGGAACAACATGATAATGTTTAATAAAACCATATTAATAGTGAAATTAAAAAAACAATGATTTTATGAATCCCATTTAACTAATTCTTCTCTCCCCTATGAGTTTTAGCCAACCATTGTCGTGTGATCGCCAATGATAGTTAAACCCAAAATCATAGGTAAGAGCCAGCAGAATCCATTTTTTTGTATTTTCAAATGTCGCTTTTAAGGGGTAAGTGTGAACCTTAACAAATTCAACCAAATAAAAAAAATATTGGACATTCAACCCAGATTGAAAATATAGGAATTTCCCCTTCCCCGGCAACTACAACGTTATGTCAAGCCTCCGCCTTCGCATGACCTCTCAGCTAGTTATCCAGTGCAGGGATACACAGGCCTGGTACCAATAGAAAAATTCATACCCTATCATTCTTCCAAATCTATATAGACAAGCTCTGGTGAAAACTTCTTGCTATGACTCCTCATTTAGAATCATTCCTTGTCGAGAATCTGCACAACGTGTAAAGTGTACACGATGTGTAAATCTTTCACCACGTGTATCAAATTCAGGGATTGTGGCTTTTTGGGTCATCTTCACATGTGTCATAGAATGACACATGTAATCTTCACTTCAATTTGATTTACACTACTTCACGACTTGTAATTATTTCATAATATGCACCGGTTCATGACAGGTAATAATTAAACAACATGTGAAGTCATATTCCTACATCAAAAGCGCCTTTTTCTTAGAATTCAGTTTTGTGCCTCTAGAACCTCCCTTATTCATCCACAAAAATGGAAAATATTAATTTAATGGATTTCTAAGGTCTATTAGGCATCAATATTCGATGTCAACTTCATCATATTTCCTTTGTCATGCCGCATCTCTTCCTAACATGGTGTGAAGTTCATTTTTGTTCCTTAATTTCCATGTTTTCCATCATATGCTCCAAATTCTAGTCTTGAATAAGAATACATAAAACATAAATATTAGGGTGAAATATCATATTAAATAAACTAATATCTAATGGAAACATATATGGAAAACCATCAAAATATGAATATAAAATAGAGGTATCAAATACCCCCACACTCAAATCGTTACTCATCCTCAAGAAAAATATCAACATCAAAACATAATGGATCCACACATAAAAAATGGTAATTTTAACATTATTATGCTCATAAAAACAAATTATAACTGAATATTTTAAAATCACAACACATACCTAATAAAAAATTCAAAAAACATGCTTCTTTTATAATATGCAATTCAAGAAATTTTACCTGTTTCACTCACAGATTATAACATTTTGTCAGCGCCCATGCCATTTAGGATTTACCTCAATATTAATTTGATGCAACCACACGGGTCATTTAATTCACATGGGTGGTGATTAGATTCAAAATTATTATTATCCCAAACTACACTTGATATGATGGTGTAGTAGAGTGGAAGTATCAGGTCAAATGCATGGGGAAGGACTAGAAGACCTAGAACCAGTGACTTTGAACCATTTTTTTAGGAGTCCTCGCAAGTTGATTTGGGTTTGGGATTCAATTGAAGCTATTGATATTAGTTTACTGATTGTGGAAAAAGATAGGTTTTAGTGTAAATTTTAGGGTTTAGGTAAAAAGAATAATCTTGGTCCTAAATTGGGATAGTCCTAGGGATAAGGCTGTCAAGCGGTGCATATAGAACTAGTTGATTAGGGTCAAACCAACTAGATCAATCCAAGATGAATCTATTACTTGGTCTGGATATATCTAACAACCTATATTAATTAATCCTAGCTTCTATGGTATAAAGTGTCACAATCTAATGGTCATATCCTGCTCTACTCCAATCAGGTCAGGTTCATTCATTTAAAATTTCCATGGTTAGAGATGCATAAAATAATTGAATAAATTGTTATTGTTTAACCTAATTACTAGAATTATGCTTAAAAAATTATGGTTTGTAAATTCACTAATTTCATAAAAACCCTTACTCTCAAACCTTACACTAAATTGTTTAGACACTCATAATGGTATTAATAAAAATCAGTTAAAAAATCATAGACATGCTTGGAAGATTAATAAAAAAGTTGAAATAAAGTAGGTCACAATTGCGGGATTAAGAATAAAGAAGTTTTCAATCAAAAATATATATAAATCAATCAAAAACTTAATTAAAAGAGTAAAAATCAAGAACAAGGTGTGTATCCACTCTAAAACTAAAATGAAAATGGAAAATGAATGTTGGAATGGTAAAAATAGATGAAAAAGATGAAGAATGCTTAAAAATTTATCAACACTTGGATTTAATTAAAATGATGAAATGGATTGTATAAATTTAAGTTGGAACTGAAATAAATGAAGAAAAAAAAAGATAAAACGAGAGAAAATCTTCTCCCCTAAAAACATTTATGCGACTGTCTACGTTCTGTAGAAAAATAGATAAGAATTTACACGCCGTGTAACCTTCTCAAGTCGTGTAATATTGATACATGGTTTTATATGCATATTTTTAATCTGGAACATTTAATGAAAAAAAATCTTTGGCATTTGGATTTAAAACTCATTTCATGACATGTATTAGTGACTCACGATATGCTTCATCTCATGACTTAAACATTGAGCGGAAAGTGGCCTTTTAACTTTACACGATGTGTAATGGAGATTCACATCATGTATTATTTACATGAATTGTAAATTCTTTATGACTTGTTCTTCCTCTTCATATATGCTATGAATGATGCGTACACATCGTTTATGTGCTTCAGGACTTGTAAAGTCCACTTTTGGCCATTTTTTATAGATTTTCCTTTGGGGTCTTGGATACTTATTCTCTGTAGAAAAAAATATATACCCAATGCATTATCAAATAAATCATAAATAATATTTAAGTAAATTAAACCAAAATGTATATATAATTTCATCTTATCAAATTCCCCCACACTTGAATAGTTCCTTGTCCTTGAGAAAAAATCATCTCAACTAGGACTCCAAAATAAATAGTTTTCAAAATAAGAAACTTGCATTATAACTAGGAAAATAAAACTATGTGTAATCTAAAAAAGTCAGTCCACCAGAATCTACCCTATAGAGAAAATTAGTCATGCCTCATAGTTCAGTTCTTTATCCCAATTTTTATTCTTTTAATTACAATTTCATAAATGTTTACTAAATTTTATACCCATTTTTCAATTTACCTCACAATAGATTTTCTCTCATAACTTAAGGTAAAATGTAACTAGAGTTATGCTCAAACCCTGAATACATGTTCCTAACCACAGGATTACATTGATTCTATCATCTCCACTTCATAAAGACAAAGACAAAATCAATCATAAGGGATTTAGAAAAAAGGGTTCAAATGGATTTGAGGTTGAGGGGAGTTGGGAAGAAAGTAAAAAAATCAATCTCAAAAGGAGGGTAATCTCTAAATTTTAATGCATGATAAACATAAACAGTGCAATGAAGTGACTTCTCCAAGTTCGAATAGTTTCCATTCTCCAAGCATCTCAAAGTGGATCCATGTATATATCAAGTAAGTATAAATAATATACCTTGTTCATTTATTTTTCTTTTATTTTTAATAAGTTATGTTTAGGGTGGATCTCACATCCATCCCCTAACCACATATGATCCATCAGAGGATTCATCAGAATGGAAATGGTGATTTTTTACCTTCATAATACACAACCCAAAATCTTTTTCTTTTTATTTTTATATTTTTCAAAGGAATAAGGTAGGTTTTTAAAATAAAAAAATTAATACATGAATCACATCATATCATTCCGATAAAAGTTCCACCATGCATATCCTCAATAAATACATCCCATTTCCATCAGCTAAAAATTCTCCTACACTTGTTCAAAGGATAATCATGAATAATACCAAGAGCATTATAGGAAGAGATAATCAAATTGAAATGGATCAATCCTAACAAGGTTATTCATGGTTACTATAGGCTAAAGAAAGAAAAATATATAGTGGGTCTCAGTAAAAAGTGTCTTAAGAAATATGTCTTCAATCACATTAAAAATGTATTTGTTTATTCATGGACTCAATAAGATCTCAATGAATGTTATAATAGGTTTAAATTCCCTAAGTGTATCTCAAGAAATATTATCAGAAAATAATAGGAAATCATGGGTCTATAATCCTCTTGAGAATGGGAGTATACAAAAATAACTAGAAATTACTCAGTGTCTAAAATGAAGTAATAATTTAATCAAAATCAATTTCAAATAATTTTTAATTTGAATTAAATTATTAAACTTAGTAATCATGTAAAAAATATTAACAAGACTAAAACATAGATTTTAACAATTTCCAACCTAAATTTTTTATTTTATTTAAATGGGTTTAATGAGTTTTCATGTTTAAAGAAATATTTCAATTAAAAATTTCTCCAAAATAAATCATAATAAGAAATAATCCAAGTGTATTGACAATAAATCTCAATAAATACTACCCCACACTTAAATAGAGGCAATTTCCACATTTTCCTGAAATTATTCATGGGAGAGATATCACATATATATCATGGAAAAAATGAAATGGAAACTTGAAATTGAATTTATGGAATTAAAATTTCCCTGTATGAGTGTTGTACCATGGGAAAACTTTGGTGTATGTTTATTTCAAATTTGGATGCATGTATAATGTGTTATAATGATAAAACATACAATAGATAAAACATTATTTCATAGAGTCGAAAAATATTATAGTAGTGGAATGGGAAGGTTCACACAGGGAATGGTAATGAAAAATAACTCAGATACATGTAGATATGTGGGTACAGTGTAGTTCAAAGTGACCTATGAACAAAAATTCTACTAAAAGAAAAACAAAAAAGAACCTAAGTACAAGAATATAAATAAATAAATAAAATGAAACATGGTTTTCATTTTATAAAGGGCTAACAATGATTCCATCATCCAAACCAATGAAAAATGGAATCAATTGGTGTCTTTTAGCCTCTAAGAAGTATGATGCCTTCTATAGGAACTAGTGGTTGTTTCATTGAGCTCACATGGATTCTTGGTGGTATTAAATACTATAGGAGTATACTGAATATGAATTTTTCATGTTAAAAAGAGCATTTGTGATCGTTGTGATTTGGATTTCTTCTGAGCATGGAACTCTAATGAAATCTCATCATGTTGGCACTTGACATCATCCAGACGATGAGTCATCTGAAGTACAAGGGTGGATATTGGTAGAACTAGTACATCAATGACCATAGAAGAAGCAGAAGAGCTAGACCAGGCTAATGTAATATGGTAATAAAATGAAAATAATCCAACCAACTGAGAAGGAAAAAACTATATCCCATGTATATATATAGAAATGATATATTAATGTGAAATGGAATACAGGTAGTACAAAAAGTGTCACCCACGTAGAATATAAATAAAAGGGTATGGTAAAATAGAAACTAAGACTTGGGGGAACTCTCATTGGATGCTAAATCTGAAGTAACCTCCCAAAAAGTTGGTATCTCAATCTATCCCACCATATAGTTTTCCTCTATGGACAAGGAAATAGGATCGATGATGGCCTCAGAAGGTGTCGCGGTGCTGGAAGCCATCAAAGTGGAAGGTAGAGGTGAGTTACCTATATGAAATGTGGTCATTTGTTTGGAATTTAGGTCAATTAATGAAACCTAAATGGATGGTGTAATGGTTAGGTGATTTCCCCATTGGGCCTTCTCTACCAAATACTTCTATTGGAAAGAAGGGTATGTCAACTCAGAGGAAAGATTTTTTGGGGTGGTGGCTGGTGTAGGGATGGTGGATGATGGAGATTATTATTGTGGTGGGGGTGAGTAGTTTCAAGGGTTGGTGGTGAGGCATCTATGGTAAAGGATTGTGGTGTAATGAATGGGATGCATAGGTAGTGTCATATCTGATGCAGGTTCACTCGAATGTATTGGTGTGAGAGAAAAAGATCATCATGGTAGGATGGGGTCGGTGATGGTGTGGGTAGGGAAGTGGTGGATATAGAAGGGGAATGGGTAGTGTTATGGGAGGGAATGGGTTGGGGTAAGGTGGTGGTGGAGGTATGGGCTGATATGTAGGTGGTTGGAGCAAGTGATGGTTCAGTGGTGGAAAGAGTAGGGGTTGGGTTGGCAACAAAGTCATTGGGGGCATTAGTAGTGTCCTCGATGTGTCCTAGTGCCCAGTGGTATCAATCACTAACCTTATTAAGTATCCATATCATGTGGAATGTGATAAATTCAATTAACTCTATTAGACTAATAGATTTTAGGGGAATGGAAACTTCAAAGGCATTGAGATGTCTATCTAAATTGGTGATGAAGGATCCACCCATCAATATGCCTCGAGTCCTCAGCACATGCATCCTAAAATAAAAGTAAAACTGAGACACCATGTTGACAGCAAGACCTCCCATGTAAGTAGTGACAATGAGGATGTCTAGCTAGCTCACGCTCTTATGAGCCTTTTCATGAGATAACCAATCATGTGTCAAATCTTGATGAAGAATCTGGAGGGAGGCACCTCATAGCTGTGTGGACATTGTAATCTGAGGATTGTGGATGCTCTAAGGTCCTAGGTGATCATCCTCTAGAGACATGTTGTATCTGACTTTCTCATCTCAAGATGAAGAGTTGGAAACACCGGGGAGGTGATTAAGTTTTTAGAATAAAGATCAAGATCAATTTTTAACTCACCAAATTTGAGCACATGGGGTCTTTCATCAAACCGGAATTGGACGTTGTCGACGGTCAACTCGAGAGTATCCAAGAAATCATGAAAGAGATATCGAAAATTATCCTTCCATATATTGATTATGGGGGTGATGTGAAGTCTTTCAAGGACTTGGAGGACCACCTGGAAGATTCCAATATGGGTGAGGATGGATAGATCCAGTGTCTTGTCTTTCCACTTGGGATTTTCCGATAAACGGACCAGTGCAACCAACTTCTTGGGGGAAGACAGATACAAGATGGTGTGTAGATGTGAATGGAAATAGCATGATGACCCACTGGATTTAAAATATGACTCCCCAAAGGACAATATATTATTAGAGGATACAATGAAACTGGAAGAGCATGAATATGTATGTGAAGGAGGTGCAACAGTCCTTCAGGACTTGACCGAAGGTAAATCCTCACGCTCGGGTGCGCGATTGATAGGGGGAGTTTGAATGGTATTCATATAGGAAATTTTAGACATAATGGATAGGATAGGATAGAGAGCATATGGGATTTGAATGATGAAGGACGAGGAGGAACGTTTGGAACGGGTAATGCCAGGAAGAGGGAGTGGCCGAAGGGGGTAGGTCGCGTGGGTGGGAGAGACGGGAGAGAGGGAGGAAAACAAGAGGGGGTCGTGCATCATGAACCCTAGTATCATGAATTAAATAAATCATGAAACCTAACATAATTTAATATTACATGATATATAATTTATGAATTTTTTATTTTTTAGGTTGTGAAACATACACTTCGTTTAAATACTACACAACATGTAATTTGTACCTCTTTACCCATTTTAATCTAGGGCCCGATCCTTTTATTTTAGAGTTCCCAAAGCTTTCCTAACTCTACTCTATCCTATTATAGCTGATGTGACCTATCATGGGTTTTCTCTCAGTCATCACTTCATTTAACATCAAAATCTACACTCATAATTTCCCAGATGAATCTCAAAGGGATGACACACACCTTGAGGAATGGTTCCTAGTATATCTTCAAATATTGTCCATTAACTTTGAAGGGTGTTTCTCCTTATTTCTAAATCTTGATTGTATTATAGGGGAATAATTTTATTACCTCAAAGGGTCCTGAACATCTGGATTTAAGATTTCCAGGGAACATCTTTAATTATGAATTTAATAACAAAACCATATTCCTTGGTGTAATGATTCATCATGCGATGTGATGATTGTTCTACTTCTTGGTTTGTGCTTTATAAACCATGGAATTCTCATATCCTTCCTTTATTATTTCTTCCAGTTCATTCATTTTAATTAACATAAATTCCTCATCTTTTTTAGAATCCAGATCCAGTTTCTTAATCACCCAATATGAGCGATACTCTATTTCTAATGGCATATGTGATGGATTTCCACACACAAATTAGAATGGAGTGGTGTTGATGGGTTTTTCATACATGGTGTGATGTGCCTAGATTTCATCATCTAACATGAGTCTCCAATCATTTTTACATTTTTTCACGATCTTCTCTTGGATATGTTTTATTTCCTTGTTTGAAAATTCAACTTGCCCACTTGTTTAAAGGTGGTAGGTATTTCTTGTATTGTATCGGATTCCATAATTCTCAAGTAATACCTTGACAAAATTATTGATGAAGTGGGTTCCTCTATCACTAATTATTAACTAGGTAAATCTAGATCTTGAAAGTATATTTTTCTTTAAAAATTTCATCACCACTTTTTTAATGTCATGAGTGGTATCTTACACTTTTCCCCATTTTGAGACGTAGTCAATGCCAACCAAGATATAGAAATTTCCATATGAATTAAGGAATGGTCATATAAATTATATTCCCCATACATCTAATATTTCAAATTACATGATAAAGGTTTGGGGAATTTCATTTCTCTTCAAAATGGTGCTAGTTTGTTGGAACCGATCATAGCTCTAGAAGAATTTTCTTGCATCTTGATGGAGAGTGGCCAAAATTGTACACTTTTGAGAATTTTGGATACTATGAGTTATGGTCCATGATTCCCTCTAGTTTTTGACATGTTACCCAGGTCTATTACACTTTTTATCTCATCCTATGGGAAGAATCATCACATTAATCCATTAGAAAAATTCTTAAAAAGTTTCAGCTCATCCTAGTATTAGTGTGAGCCTTCGACCAAAAATATCATCTATTGCTAGTAAGTAAGGTTTGGGAAGAGTGATACTATGGTGATAATGTTTGAAATGTTGTAAAAACACAGGTGTTCATTTATGTTTATGTTCAAAATAATTTCATTGGGGAATTCAACCTCAATGTTCAGATTATCATAAACCTCAATGATTAGAAGTGGGATTCTAGATAAATGGTTAGAAATAATGTTCTCAAACACCTTAGTGTCTTTTATGATGATGTAAAAATATTGTAGTAGTAGGATCCTCCATATCCATCTTAGTTTGGAATCTTTTTTACACAACAAATAATTAAGGGTGGCATTGTGAGTGTACACAATTCCTTTGGACAAAACAAGGTAGGAGAGAAATTTTTTGAAAGTATAGATTACTTCTAAGAGTTCCTCATCTATTTTTGTGTAGTTTACCTTATCATAATTATAGGTGTGACAAGAATAGTATATGGGATTATATATTTTGTCGGATCACTATCCTAATATAGTGCATATATAAAATTTTCTAGTGTTTCACATTAATTCGAAGTCTTTGTCCAAGTTTGGTGAAATGATAACAGGAGTGGCTACCTAGTTATTCTTTAAAATTTTGAATTTTGGCCAATAATCTTTAGTGAATTAAAAGGAAGTATCCTTTGATAACATGTGTGTCAAAGGGTGGGAAAAATTTTCAAAATCATTTACAAAGTGGCAGTGAAATCATGCATAGACTAGAAAACATCTTATTCCATTAACAGTTTAGGGATCAAGAAAGTCTTTGATCACTTTGATATTTAATTATTAACATCCTTACCATTCTTTCAGATTTTGTACCTAAGTACTATGCCTCCTTGGACTATAATTATTAACATCTATTCCATTATTTCGACGTAACTATGTCATACCCAGTGAATAACCTCCTGATAAAAAGGCTTGAGGATCCAACATGAAGAGTCTAATAATGAAAATTAAATAAAAAAAATGCCTCATTAAATTTGAATCCATGTTCATCAATCATTCTTTGTTAGTGATCGTTTCTCAAAGAAACTAAATTTTGATCCCTCTAGATTTTATACATGTGATTTGAAATCCTATAGGAACATAGTTCTTGAAATTTCAAGTGCTAGTGTTGAGTTTTGATTATGTATTTGATTCCCTGACAATCACTACATTAACTTTCCTTCGATACGTGAAGAAGATCTCGATCTGGGTACTTGGATTAATAAATTCTCTCTCTAGGAAATGGAATATAGGAGAGTGAGGATTTCAAAATCATGTGATGAATACTGACTCTCATGAAAGCCTCATCCTTTATATATAGAGAGCTAAAGAATACCCAGAAATGGATCCCAACCCCTGAATATTCCTCCAAATCCATTTTTTTTTATTTTCATAATTCACTTTTAGGTTGAGTGGTAACCTCACAAAAATCCAACAATCCAGGCCAAAATAGACAATCATAAATCTAAAATAAAAGTTCCAAATTAAAAATTAAAAAATGAAACAAAAAGATGAAAGGATGAGTTGTAAATCATGGAGGCCTCAGTCTGAGAATCTGTCATCCCAAGTAGACTCCATATGTTAACTTGACCCCTGTAAGCCATTGTCGCTAGAATCTGACACACCAAAAGAAACTATTAATCACTATAAACCCCAATAAGAAAAAAAATAATCCAAACTTCATTCACCCAACTTTGACCTTAAGAACAGTTAATCCTATGGAACTTTTCTCACCATTATGGGAGAAAAACAAAGCACCATCCCTGAATCGAGTTTCCAAACACAAAATCAGAAAAACAACATCAACACTATCACTAATAACCACACTATAATGAAAACAAACTATCTATCATGAATAAAACCATAAACAAGAATCATCATCATCACTGAGCATTGAGGTCTCAAATAATATCCACAACTATCATGAACAAAAATCCCAGTGGAGGATCCAAACATAGATATGAGGCCACAACGAGAGATGCCTCCTAGAACATCGATGATTGCTCGAACTCACCTCCCAAGATACCTTGAAAACTACCATGCAAGTATGAATAGAAGACGAGTGGTGGAATCATGGAGAGATAATAGATTATGGAGTGGACTAAGGCATCAACAATGAGATCCCACCATTTCCATGACCACAGAACCAAAAAATTAAGACCAGAAAAAAGCTGCCAAGCAGAAACACCAACACAGAACACTACTATTGACATTGATGATGAAAAACATGAACAAAAACAAAAATCAATGTGGATAAACATCATTTGAGACCAAGAAACACCATAATGATATAAATACCACCATAGAACAAAAAATTCCCAAATCAAAATCATTGATTAAGACTGAAACCCTATGGATGAAGAGAACCAACACAAATCACAGCTTCTTGAAAGCCAATAATCTCCCAACAAACACATCCCAAAACCCCCCATGAGGGATACTATATCAGATCAAAATAGAGTATAGTGAAATAGATCTAGGAGAAAGAGCATAGTTTGAGATGAACAAGGGCCTCAGTATAAAACAATAATTGCAAAGAGAAAGAAGCACCCAATTTTGGTGGATGAAAAGGGAGTAGAGGAGAGTAGTGAAGTTCGAACAAGAATTGAGATGTGTGAAAAGAGTGACCATAAAAATAAACTAGGCCTCCAAAGGGGAGAGTCCCATCTAATAAGTAGTGTGTGAAGGCTCAGGGGGTCTGTCTAAGTAATTCAAGACCTATAAAAGTTTTACATGTCGAGAACGTAATACAAGATTTGTACTATTTACACATAATGTTATTTACAAGAAACATTTTTTAAGAGTTATGGGGAACAACCCCCCTCATTTATTTATGCATAGAAGAGGATTCACCCATCTCGTGTGCCTCTCATTCCACCTATACCATAGGTTTTGGTTGTTTTCCTCCATCAGAACTCTGATATTCAATCCATTGGTGGCTACAGATTTTCCTTAGTAAGGCCTTAAATCTTCTAGCCTCTTTTCTTAATTTCTCTCTCCATATGGTGTGGTAAATCTATGCAATCCCCTTTACCATATTTTCAGATTGTTCATCTAAAATGATGATTTCTCTCATTTTGGCTCAATTTAGAGGCCAATATCAGACGAGTGAGTGTCTACCCATATGATATAGGTGGTTTCCATCTTTCTCCTTGATTTTACAATTTTCTTGGGGGTGCACTCTATTTTTTCCATGTGGGTTGTCTGAGGAATACCTTAATTAATTAATTTTTTGTCTTTAAAATTAATAAATGGATGATTTGAGATGCCTATCGGTATGATCCTACTACACTACCCTTGGTCAAGCTAGGTAAGGGGCTTGGACCAACCTGAGAAGTTTAGGATGGGTGTTTTATTTAAATAAAATTAAATTTTTATTATTGAATGGATTGGTTATATAGAAACGTGTCGGGATTGGCTTGAGGATTGAGGCGTGTTGAACACCTAGAATGAGGTGACATAGTTTTCCAGGTGGGTGACGCCCGAGACATATGAGGTGATGTTGATCACCAAGTTGGGTGACATGGTCATCAGGTTAAGGTGAAGTGGTCATCAAGATGAGGTCATAACCCATGTGATATGAGATGGTGTTGACCATCATGATTAGCAACATGGTCACATGGGCATGAGGTTCTGAATAACATGTATTAGGTTGTTTGGGTGATTATCCCTCACTATATATTGGCAAGAAAAAAAATGTTGGAGTCGTGTTCACATAGATAAGACTCAGATCATGATGGTGTTGACCTCTCATGTGGGTAGTGGCCCTCTTAGACTATGTGTCTTGGGTGATGGTGTTGACTATCGATATTTTTTGGTGTTATCATCATAGAAATCCATGTGGGTGGTAATGGATTATCAGTTGATGGTGTTGAGACCGTCAGTTGGGGGATGATGCTCGCTATATTACTTGACACCATTTGGCCAGGTTATTGGGAGGAAATATCTCAATGTGCCTTGGGACTTCAAGATTCGAGCCGATGATTCTTATTTATTGGATGGAAGATATACATATGCCTTAAATATTGGGCTTAGAGACAATAGATAATTATGAGTTGAGGTCTGAGGGACAAGGTACTTATGTGTTAGGGAATTCTATTTGGATGCCAGGTATTAATTGATGGCATGAGGTACTGAGTGACTAGATCATAGGTGGAACCTGGGGGTTCTCCTGGGATGCATTTTATTAGGGGATTCCTTGGGCTTATGTCATTGATCCTAACCACTACAGTTATATACATAGGAAAAATTTTTATGTTATACAGACAACTGGGGTCACATATTTAGAGATTATCAATGATGGACGAAGAAGGTGATCACTTCCTTGTGGCTTCTGAGCATAAGGGGAGAAAGTTATTTATATGAAATGTGTGTGTTATTTTTTTTACTTTTAGTACACACCTTAATTATCATGGATGTAATATAGAAACACATTTATGGTGGCCTACTCAGATTTATTCTCACACAATATATGGCCCCTTGGGATAGGTATAGATATTATGTCTCTACGATTAGATGGGATCGAGCTCAGAAGTTTTACCTTAGTATTTGAGTTAGACCTTTTTCATGGGATGGATGAAGAGTGACCTTATAGATTCATGCATCATAAGGAATTTTTTCTGAGTTTCCATTTTCTTTCAGTATTATTATATATGTATTTACTGATGCTTGTCCATGGGTGACCCTTCTATTGTCTATTTTTTTATGACCTAATAAGACTTAATGTATGTTTCTGCAAATGGTATCATGATTTGAGGCATGGATACTATTACTTATATTGTCTATTTATGATTCCTCTATTTATTGTTATTTATTATGTTGTGTTATGGTCTTTTTCTATTATTTTATATTCATAGACCATTATTATTATCACCATATGGGGGTATAGGCTCCCCGTTATCACCTCTTTACACCTTCACTACTATTAAACAACCTTTAGTGTATGGGGAGGCATGCCTAAGGCCCAATGGTCAACCAACCTAGAGCATTATTTAAAGTGGCATCCAGGTTGGGGAACTATAATTGGTATGAAATGATTTTTCTTTTCTTTGTTTGGTATTACTTTTTGGGATATGGTAGACTGGAGACTAGGATGTTATCGGGACTAGGTGTAAAGCTTGTGTTTAGATGCTTGTATCCCCATCCATGGGGGGAATACCAAGTTTCCAGGAGTTGCAAATTGATATTATTCTTTTATCTTTCATAGTTGATTTGATTTCCACCTTGAGTGGCACACTTGGGTGTGGTATTTATCTATTATATGGATTTTTACCCTTTGATTGATATGGAAATGGATGTTTTATTTTACTTTAATACAAGCACACAGGGTTTTTTATATATGTATGTGTCCGTGATTGATTTTCCTTGGGAACATGGATTGTGCTAGGAATGGTTGTGTTGTTTAAAGTGTCAATAAAGGAATCTAAATAGTGTTTTCTTACTTAGCCCCTCTTTGGTGGAATTCTACTCAGCCAACCCAAGCATGTGGTTCCATTGATATTTATGTGTGATATAATGTGAGGTCATATTAATGTGATATATGAGCCTAAATCTGTTATGAGTAGGCAGGGATGATGATAGGGGTGATATTGAGTGTTAATAAAGAATCTAAACACTGTTTTCCTATATGGACACTTTGATTGAATTCTACTCATCTACCTTGAATTATATGTGATTATTGACCTTGTTATGGGAAGGACATAGTCCAAAAGGTCAGATTATTCTTGATTCTTGACTCCGATATGGGTAGGCAGGGGGTCATGAGGCTGAGTTACATGTGATACCTGACCATGATCTGGGTGGGTAAGGGGTCGTGAGGATGGATGTCTAATGACAAGGTGCAACAGGGGAGTGTAAGGGTGGTGAGATACACTACCTATTACAGCTTTCCCTATCTAAAATATTATATATATATATATATATATATATTGTTATAGTTGTTTGACCATGGTATTGGTATTTAGCAGGATTCCATCTAGACATATTCTAGGGGGGTATCAAGAGGGTGGGGACATGGTGCCACATGATTGTTCATGGTATGAGACCCCTTAGGTTCCGGATTATGTCTCGAAGGGTTGGGATATTCATGATCCATAGGTATAAACACATGTAAAGGCTCGGGTATGGGCAGGATCGTCGTAGGATATGACATCTTTTGGGTCATGGCTTGACGATCAGCTAAGGGTGAGGCTAGTTTGGTTATACAAGGTATTAATAGGGGAACTTAAGGAGCTAGACCATCTATGGTGTATCTGACTCAAGAGTTCTAGTCATATCACCCATTGTTATTTCAGGTTGAGGGTGGACCACATGAGGATGAGAATTGTATTTAGGTGGTTCAGATGATCTTTAACCATCTTGATACACCCCTAGGTTGAAGGGTGAAGCAGGATTCCTATATGTTCTGAGGACTAACAAACACTGGTGAGATGTAAAGGTACAGGTGGGAAGACATGAGGGACAATATTATAAGGTCTTTGAGGCTAGGTTCTTCATAAATTTTTTTCTAAATATGCTGAGGGTAGACAGAGTTCATGAGTTCATAAATCTTAAGCATGGGGATAGTTCTGTCATGGACTATGCATCCAACTTAATAATTGTTTTTGCGATTTTCACCTATTATGATGAGAGACAACATTTCCAGGGTACACCATTTCTAGGATGGATTGTGAAACACTATCAAGGTGAAGGTAAATATCTTTAGGTTGATGTTCTTTTAAAAGGTGGTTAATCATGCATTGATAGCTAAGGGGAATCTAACAGACCGTTTATATTTGAGTCAGGTGACATCATCAAGTGATTTTAGAGGTGATGCTTTGGGTAAAAGGAAGTAAGGTCAAGAGGAATCTCAGTAGGGTAGTCAAGTAAGAGATTCAGGAAGACCACTGAGAATTGGGTATTTAGCATTGTGCTTCCATTACGGTAGCTAGGGCGTGTACAGCCTCAGTGTGAGCGGCCTCCAAAGGAGTGTTGGGCATGTGACCAGATAGGGAATCTCAAGAGGTTCTACAGGAAGCCTTCTTGGATAGCTGGGAGCTAGGGATCGGGGTAGAATCGAGCATTAGAGTTTGGACTGGGATCGATAACAAGATCTTGTAGTTGAGATTCAACTACACACAAAGGTCATGGTAGAGACAGTGGGACCCAACAGTGGGGTCAATGGCTGGTGGCTGGTATAGCTCCACATGGAGGCCAGGACTTGGGAAGTTGGGCTTTAGGCTAGGTGCGTCAAATAGAGCTACTAGGTGTAGATAAGGCTAGTGATCTGACTATATTTAGAGGTATGTTGTGGGCATAACCAGGTTACTTTTGTTTTGGCTTTGGCCGATTTGGGTGCATTAGGTGCACAAATTATATTTTTAGACTAACAAGGTGATGGTTATTAGGATAGAATTAGATATGATATGATATATATATATATATATATATATGAGTGTTGTGGCATCATAATTTTTTATTTGAATTGAGGTGGAGAAGGTTTTACTTGAGATGTGTTAGCATCTGGGCATCGATGCGCTGCAGGTTATGTATGAGGTGTGTGGAACCCGAAATTATTATGGGATATATGTTATGTGAGTTACCTATGAGGTGCATAGGAATATGGGCATCGATGTGATGTGGGTTCATTATGGGGTGCAGAGGAATCATTATTTTTATGGGAATGCATATTTATATATGATGTGGGATTATATGGTCATCTGATGAGATGCGGGACTTTTTGGGTGTCATATAACACAGGAATGTTTTGAGAACCTGATGAGGTGCAGTAGTGATGTTATTTCATGGGAGGACTTTTGACTCCAGAGATGGTCAATGGACATTTGGAATGTTTTTCTTTTGGGTTGGGAGGTGGTCAGGTAGGTAATTCCTAAGGTGATGAGTACCTTGAGGGATTTGACCTACGACTAAGTGGGGTAGACCATGCTGATTTTTTTGGAGACCGATATGTTTGTTATGATCTTCACTTAAATATTTATATCTTAGGGATGATCTATGTTAAGGTAGGGAGATTGTAATGTCCCATGTTTTTGAACAGGTTGTTTCTCTTGGGTAATTTTAAACTTTTATGTTTCGGTGGATGTCCTAGGGGTTCAGGTGAACATCAGAGGAAGGATGGATAGACTGGGTTGTTTAATAAAACTTCAGTTGGTAATAAATACCAACAAATGCACATGATGAGTAAGTTTTTTAAATGATGTGAAGTAGGTAGTGAAGGCTAGACTGCTCTATCTAAGTAATTCATGATGTGTAAGTGTGTTACATGTCATGAACCTAATGCAGGATGTGTACTATTTACACATTGTGTAAGTTGCGGGAAATATTTTTTTAAGATCAATGGGGCTCGACACCCCTCATTTATGAAAACACAGAATAGGTTGTGCCCATCTCATACACCTCTCCTTCCACCACCACCCTAGATTTTAGTTATTTTATTCCATTTGAGCTCTGATCTTTAATCTATTAGTGGCTATAAATTTTTCTCTGTAAGGACTTTGATCCTATAGATGATTTTCTTCTTCTCTTCTACAATACGGTGTATTAAATCGGTGTGATCCCTTTTACCCAATTTTAGGGTGTTCTTCTAAAAAAATTATTTCACTCATTTTGGCTGGAGTTAGAGGCCGATATTAGATGAGCGGGTTTCTAGCATTAAGAGGTAGGTGGTGCCTAACTTTCTCCATAATTTTTTAGTTGTTTTGGAGTGTGCTCTATTTTCACCACGTGGGTTGTCTAAGGGATAACTTAATTAATTAATTACTTTTCATTAAAATTAATAAATGGATAATGTGATATGCCTATGGGAATGATCTTGATACACTACACTTGGTCAATCAGGGTAAGTGTTTGAATAACCTATGTAGTTTAGGCCAGGTTATTTATTTAAATTTAATTGAATTTTTATTATTGAATGGATTGGTTCTGTGGGAACCTACCAGGATTTTTCTGAGGATTGTGGTGGTGTTGACCACCTATAATGAGTTGACAGAGTTTTTTTAGGTTGGGAGATACCTGAGAAATATGAGGTGATTTTGATCACTAGGTTGGGTGATATGATTATTTGGTTAGGGAAATGAGGTCATTGGGATAAGGGCATGGATCTTGCAATATGATATGGTGTTGACCATCATGATTAGAGACATGGTAATAAGGACACAAGGTGTCATATGATGTTTCTTAGTTTTTTTGGGTGATTCCAATCACCATTTGTTGTCCAATGCATTGTTAGAGTTGTGTACACATAGATAGTACTTAGAACAAGGTTGTTTTGTCCACTCATGTGGCCGGAGGCCCCTGTAGACTATGAGACTTAGGTGATGGTGTCAACCATCCATAATTTTTGGGGGTTTTCACCATACAAAACCACATGGATGGTGATGGACCATCAGTTGATGGTTTTAAGACTATCTATAGGGGGATGAGGCTCACAGTATTACTTAAGTTTGTTGGGCAAGGTTATTAGGAGGAAATATATCATTGTGCCTCGAGATGTTGTGATTTGAGTCGATGGTGCTTGTTTATTGGAGGGTAGATATCATTGTTCCTCGGACATCGATATTCGAGCTGACTAGGACTTCTAAGCTAAAGTCTAAGGGACCAAGTACTTATGTGTTATGGTGTGTTGTTTGGAAACTGGGTATTAATTAATGGCATGAGGTTCTGAGTGAATTGATTATAGGTGGAGCCTGAGGGTTCACCTGGGATGAATTTAGTCAGGGGATACCTTGGGATTATGCCATGGTTCCTCACCACTACAGTTATATATATACAAACAAATATTGTATTCTATATTTATAATTAGGGGTATGTATTTAGATATTACCACCAATGGCCAAAGTAGATGATCTCTTACTTGAAGTATCTAAACATAAGGGGAGGGGTATTTATATGAAGTGAATGTGGTGTTCTATTTACTTTTAGTACACACCTACATTATCATGGATGTAAGATAGAAACGCATTGATGGTGTCCTGTTCTCACACCATACAAAGGCCCATCAGGATGCATGTAGACTTTATATCTCTATGACTAGGTAAGGGATTGAGCTCAAGAGCTGACCTTAGTGGTTGAGTTGGAAATTTTGTATGGAATGGATGGAAAGGGGTCAAGGAGGTTCTTGCATCAGCTAGATTTTTTTTGGAGTTTACTTTTTCTTTAAACGTGCTTATATATGTATGTAATAATGGTTGGCCATAGGTGACCCTATTGTTATCTTTTTTGTATGACCTGATATGAATTATTGTATGTGTCAGTAAATGGTATCATGATTTGAGTCATTTCTATTATTACTGTTATTGTCTATTTATTCTTCCATTATTTCTTGTTATTGCTTCCACTGTTTTATGGTATTTTATGCTATTTTATATAAATGGACCATTATTATTATTATCACCATATAAGGGTTAAGTCTCCCCACTATCACCTCTTTACACCCTCGCTACTAGTCGGAAGCCTTTGATGTATGGGGAGGCATGCATAAGGTCGAGTAGTCAATTGCCCCAAAGCACTATTTAAAGTGGTGACTGGGTTAGGGTGCAAAAATTTCATGAAAAATTATATTCTTGTCCATCTTCAGACCTCATTAGTGGGTCCCACCATTTCCTATACTCTTATTTATCAGATAATGGAAACATTTTTCATATTCTTAGTATGTGACCCTCTTGGACTTTATCTAGATAGTAGTGAATAATACTTATAGACTAGGAGTAGAGTCTGGAAACCTGTCAAGACCCATAAAGAGATAAAGAAAATACATAGAAATGATAACCATTTTTATGAATACACATTGTGTAATATAATTTATTTGTCTTACGATATCTCATAAAGTAGGATACACACATTGTGTCATCATACACCCTTACTTTTATTATTAGTTGATCTAACAGGACAAATTTACATTCTTCAACCAAGGTCATGGATTTAGTGGAGGTACTACCATCTTGATCAACTAGGCCTGAGATTTCACCTTCTTTTGGAAACAGTAGATCATTTCTTGATTATCCAATCAATAGAATACCACCAATAAATCACCCAATGCAATGTACCTTGCAATGACTTCAATGTCATTGTTTTAATCTTTCGTTGAAGTATGAAATAAAATATTATGTTGATAGTTGTATTTCATGCATATATTTTATGGTATTTTTATGTATTTATTTCAGTATTTAAATGATTAATCTTGCCAATTTTTGAACAAATTGACTTGTATTATATTTTATGGAAGGATACAACTTATATTTGGAAAAGGAGTAGAAAGAAGTATATTTTGGAGCTTAAAGACACTTCACACCATGAGAGAAGTGAAGTGGTGTGACACCATATTTTTAAGGATGATCATGGATTACTTTTGGGGCATAAAACTGAATAATTGAGGCAAAATGAGGCTTTTGAAGCGAAAAAATGGAATTACACATCGTGAAATAATTACATGATGTGTACCAGTGCATGTGATGAAAAGGACATGATGTTAAGAAGTTAAAATAATCCTAGAAATCTATACATGGTGTAACTCAATTATGCATGGTGTAAATTCCCAGATGATATTATTTCATCTAGATTCACAAAATCTTAATTTTTTGACCAAATATTTGATGTGGAACCCACCAAGGACCACCATTGTACCATTAAATTATGGAATTCATTAATTAAAAAGCCCATATAGAGCCTATAAATAGAGGGATAGGATGATACTATTGGGGATGTTAGATCCAGATACCAAATCATGGAGCAAGAAGCTTTAGGGCCCTTTCTAAGTTCTTCTATATTTTCTTTATGATTTAATTTATTTTCTCCTTCCCTCCTATTATCTCATCACTAGGATGAAGGGGTAAACATGCCTTGTTCTAGGGTACTATAATAAAAGGGGTAATGTTCATTGGATTTATTTCATTTTATTTATTCATGAATTTTGTTTGTTGTAATTATTTCTTCAACTTTAGGGGAAATCAGGTTTAAACGTGGTATTGTGAAAAACTCGATTCGGAAACACCCTAAATTAATGGACCAATGGAAATAGGTTATTATCATGTGAATGAGGAGATAACATGACCATTGCATCTTCTTTATCTCAATTCTGACACCAATAATGAATTAATAAACATATTTTCTTAAATCCAATTTCACTTGAACCTAAAAATTACAAAACCTTGGCATGATTTCCAAACCTAATCATAAACAAATAAATCTAATTTATTTTATTCTTTTTATTTTTTAAAAATCAAATCAAAACAAAATTTTCTCAAAATTTTCTTAATATTAATAAAATTAAATCTTTTTGAAAACCTAATCAAAATAAGTTCACTGTATCTGTGGATTGACCATAAACTTTCCTAATACTAAATTTTAATTAATCAAGTAGAATAGTTTGAGTTTTTATAAAAATAATTGCATATACCAATAGGAAATTAAATACACCCTATGGGTCTATCATATACACTAATAATAATATAAATTTAGGACACCATTACACGTATTTGTAGATGGGGACTACCAATGACACCAAAGACATGTGGGGTTTCTATAGGCAGGTCATCCCTCATTGTCTCATCTACTTGAGATCACCAAGTGAAAAAAATCATGAGAAGAAGTCTCAATTCATATGATCCCAAGCACCTAATGGTCAAATATAATCTGTGTCCAGTCAATGTGATACATCTATACCATAGGAAATATGTTTAAGATTAATTTCATGGTATCTAAAGGTTCTAATTATTTTCGAGGAAATTCTATAACCATTTGATCCAACATATAATCTAAGGACATTACCATATAAACAGTGTACATAGAAATATAAACACTATTATGGTAAGTATACATCATTCATAACTCACTGTATTCATGATATGATAATAAAAAATTACTTCTAAAGTTTCTCTTAGGGAACCTACTTTTATAAAAATATCTAAGCCTAGACCCAACCTGAACCTGCAAACAAGTGAGAGATGATCAAGTACCAAAGTATAAGGGCTCTCTGAGAAGCGTGTGAGTACATAACTCCATAGGGAATCACCAACAAGGTCGCATACATAACCTATAAATGTAGTGATATGTTCTTGTAACACACTTTAAATAAATAAAATAATACTAAAAATAAATAAATAAGAAATAAAAACCGTTGATCCTAAAGTTCACAACCCCTGTCTACCATACCTGCTTTGACTAGTTTCATAATGTCTCTGAGAATTTCATGATGTCTGTGCCAACCCATATAATGAACCATAGTTCTTTTAATCCAGTATACAGATAATAACCTGGGGCTACACTCACCCCAGTACAAAGTATAAAATATGGGGTAAGCTCCATCTCATTATCACAACCTGAATATTACTCTATACTAGTATGTAATGGTCCTAGTAGCTGATCCCTAGTAGTGAGGGAGACTTAACCATGCCTTCCAAAGGCCCCACAATCCCTGGTAGCTTACATGTGGAAGAATCTATCCTATATCTAGAACCAATGTAATCCCAACTCTAAATCCATGGCATCCCAACCAATGGTATCAGATACCTCCCTACTTAGGGATTTTTCATTAGTATCATTGACCTCCATCCTATGGGTGTTTTCTTTAGTATCAAAAACCTCTATACAATGAGTTTTATTTAGAATCACTGACCTCCCTACTAAGGGATATTTACATTCATAAATCAATATAAAAAACTACCTTGAGAGAATTTCCTGTACATATCACAACTTCCATGAGGATGTATACCATATCACATCATATAAAAAAGGAAGAAGGGTTGGTTGAACACTTAAACCTATCATCACTATCCACATATCATCACACCCACTCATTGTCATTCTATCTCTATAACACTAACTAGGGACCCCTAGGGTAATCCAAAAGTGGAGTCACCCCACTTGGGGTCCTCGGTCTAATACGTAAACCTTGGGTCAACGCCCGTCACATAGGGTGCTGCGTACCCTGGAAATGTCACAATTATAACATGGACTCATGGACTTATAGGCCAATACTCACTAGAATCTATCTATAAGGATATACCATGAACTATATCAAGGTCTATAGGGTATAGTGAGGTACATTTTCACACCCCACCATGTCAACAATCTACCCAAGGTCGACTCACATAGATAGTTACATATCAAGGGGGAGGGACACTCACCCTAGGTTTAATTAAATTAGCCAAAGGGGTCTAAGGTAGCACTAGGTTCATGCACGACTGACAAAGAAAAGCTCTTATAAGTAATTTCACCTCAACCAAGAGGTTTTAAGGGCATCCTAAATGATGGAAGCTAAGTCAAACTCACTTTAATCACACCCCTTAAGTGGTCCAAATGTCATAGTGTATCTCAAAAATAGAAACAAACTCAACCATTAGTGGAGGAAGCAATCAAGGCAGTGCACAAGGGTTAATGTGGTCTTGACACATCATTCTCTTCATTGGAATAAATTTCCATTTTAATTTAAAATTTTAATATTAACTAAATAATTCAATTTTAAGAATTTCAATGCCTCAGTGGTGGGACCCCATGTTCATGAATCATAACTAAACATAAATACAACCACATGGGAGAGTACCAAGGACCACATAGAACTTTTACAAAGCTTTCCCATTTAATTCTTCAAGACATAAGATTTTCCTAGGCTTTCCAAGCCTCATCTAAGATCCACCTTAATCCCGACTCAACACCCAAGCTCTAGCCTCTCTCCAAACCCATAAAAAAATAATTATATAATTTATAATTAATTCAAAAAATTGATTAAAATTATTAATATCCTCTAAAAATTTATCAGGTGTAAAATGATCACTAATTCTTTGAGCAATAGAGTGTCGACCATCCTCAGTACACCCCCAACCTACACTAATCCAAATCCCCAACACACTCCAAAATTTAAATAAAAAAATAAAAATTTAATTTTAAGAAAAGTTTATATAAATATACATGGCACGATGTACCTTCTTAGAATCAATGGGAAACTATGTGTAAATGGCATTAAAACATGTCTTCAACACAAGCTTCACGGAAGCCCCATTGTTCTAAGACGATTCTACTATCCTCCAGTTGAATCTTCTCAAGAACCCTAACCAGAGAAATCAAAAATTAATGAAGAATCAAGGAGAATATGAATTAAGGTCACTAAAGAGAGACACATACCATAAATTGATGAATAATGGCATGTGAAATCCAACCCAAATCAAAGTGTAAACAAAGAGGGATAGGGAGGGTAGGCCTCCTGTTTGTGCGTGCTAATAAGATATGAGAGGAGGGTTGCTCCTTAAAAATCAAGGAGGGTTTCCCCCCAAAAATGCAAGGAGGGTTTCCCCCAAAAAAGTTTTATGGCTATCCAATGATCCTAAACAGCCATCCTGGCTACTATTAAGGCCACAAGATCACCTTTCCTCCTTGGATGCCCTCCCACTGATCTTCTGATCCCTCCAGCTATGGGTATCCAAACCCAACCCGACCTGACCCAAATGGATTGGGTTAGGTTGGATCGGGTTGGGTAAGGTTCAAAAATCTATATGCATGGGTCAAGTTTCTTTCGGTTGAACCCAAATTCAAGTTGGGTTGGGTCACGGGTTGGAAAAAGATTATCCAACCCAACCCCACCAACCTGACGGACAACCCCCTGCGTAGTTGTTCCATCTTCAATATTCCATCCCACACATGTCGTCTCTACACCTATCAATGTCATTGTAATTTTATCCCCCTTTCCTACATTATCCATGTCATCTCCCATCCCAATTATTTCTTCCATGTCACCCCAATCACCTAGTTCCTTAGAGAGCCCACATGTCTAGCTCACACCCCTCCACTTTCATCTCCACCATAACCACAACCCTATATCCACAAAATACTACCCCATTCTCATTGACCTATTTCATTTCACCCTCAATATTCCCAATGACTACCTAAATGAAAGATTGAAATCCCATTATATTGATTACACCACTAACTGTCGATTTTGCGGTCAAGTCGATGTTAAGATGATGCAGTTGTTTCTAGCGTAGAAAGGAAGATGATGTAAGAGAATGAAGATACATTGCTGCATGTAACGTGGGATATTTATTATTAGAAAGTGGTTGGTTTTTCTCCATAACCTGATCGACCTGACCTAAACCAACCTGATCTAATATAGTTTGGTTCGGGTTGGGTCTAAACTAAAAACCATCTTTGACCCGACCCAACCTGACCTCTTTGGATTAGGTTGGGTCCAAAAAATCCTCAAACACAACCCAACCCAACCCAAACCATGGACACCTATACCTCCAACAACCCTTAAAGCTTCAATCAAGTCCAAAATTCATCACTTAATGGGGTTCCAACCTTCAAGATAATATTCCAAGCATCGATTTAAAATCTAATTCATCCAATAACTCAAAAATTCAAATTCCTTTTGAATTTCTTAGACCGTATGAATGTGAGTTAATAAAACCTCCCCACTATAACACTTATCATCATCAAGAAGGATCTATGATTATATAATTACATCACCCAATCCACATCGATCACCATTTCCCACTTAAATAGCCATGCTCTAACTCCAAACTCCAAAGGCTCTCCTGCAGCAAAACTTTAAACATAAGATGGTAAAAATATTTAAACATTATCCATCACCAAAATTCAACACTAAAACATAAATATGACACTTAATATCACCCATCTATCTTGATACACCCATTTCATCTTCACCTAATTGATCCTCCAGCTCACAGTGTTCCCCACTATAAGGTTCAACTCATGATATCCATTTTTAAACCATAGAGCCTCTTAACAGCATAATTGCCTATCGAAACACATTCTTAGAGGCATGAATACATGATTGGCATAGTTCACAACATAGTACACCTCAACACATGGATAGAACTAGTCAATGCTAATATCTATCCTCATTTCCAAAAAATATGATCCAAATCAGGGGAGCACTCACCACCCATGAAATAAGACTAGATTTGTTGGATAACACCTAAAACATACCCAACATGTCTAAAATAATGTATCTGAATAATTTCCTACCTCACTACATCCAATTAATTGTGAGAATATAATTTTGGCCACCACTAGCAGACCCATCTCGAAAACACTCGGCAACATCTTCAACGAGTCACTAGAAGCATGTGATCATAATTCGTTTACTTATAAAGTAAACCAGATATCATCTTGATACATCCAATAAAGTCTCAAACCAGAAATTAGCATGATTCCATGATTGATTCATCATTTATCCAAAACCATCTTCGTGCTCTTCCACAAGCACTGATTCATCACCTACCTAATCTATGCTCATATCATCTCCATTTTATATCGAGTTTAAGGCTAATTATCAGACTCCATCCTTCATAAAAACTGAATTTACATCAGGAATTCACCAGCTCATTAACATCCAACTATCACCAGGACCATCAACGGACCAGACTCACGAAACCACAACCCTACCCACATGGGTTCATATCACTTATGACCAATAGGATGCTCCCCAACATAGGAGTGTCCCCATCATCGTTTTAGTGGATCAAAACTTGAATACTGCATCTATACTCTATCTATCCTCAAACATGATGATCAGTTATGGTTAAACCCACTCATACCCTGGAACCAACATGAAACATCACCCACTACCCATTCCATGGTTATAGAAACACCAACCATAAAAACCACTAAAATCCAATTCAAGGAAATTTACATGACCAAAAATAGTCGACAGTATACTCCCCGCCATAGGACCTCCCTTATACCGCTCCCCAAGAAAAAAAATTACTAGATTGGATCTCCATCGTACGTGTGTCACTCCTCCCAATCCACACTCACCCAACACATAAACCCTTGATGATTTTGTCAATGTTTAACCCTTATCATCCATACCACCACACCAATTCCAGTTTTGACATCTCTTATACCATGGATGGACATTACCCATTCCATCCAAGCTCTAGGCCACCATTCCCATAATAATCACCTCAATTTTCATCGATCATTGGATCTCACATTGCTTCTCTCACATTCATAATTAAATGGGAATCATGGTTAAAAAAATCATACTGAATCAATTTACCTAAGCATAAAGAGCATACTCTCTAGTATCATCAAATCTTTGAAACCTGATCATGATCCCAAGATTCATACACAACTGAACTAGGCTTATGCTACTAAATCACTGACCACACTACTCATGTGTTTCAGTCTCACCTAGCCTGAGTGCCCTTGGAACTCTTCAATATTGGGCACCATACTTGTGTTAAGGTCTATCACACGATCACCCACCAAACCAGGAATCGAATCTAAATCACAAGTGTCCATCCATGATCAACTACTATGTCACTAAAATATGAAACTCAAAACCACAGGGTCAGAAATATGAATGATACTTCCCTTAGAAAAAAACCCTAAACCATAGATCGGGAACTCAAACTAATCCACCTCAGAAGTCTCATTCATCTTCATGCATATAATTCATACTTGTTAGCACTTATCGTTTTCCAATATCAAACTTAAACACCAAACCATGCCTCTATTTTCAAATAATTAATAGGTTTGGGTTAACCCCTTTTATGGTTTACCCTAGATCATCATAAAACATCAACTCACCTCTATCCTGAGTCACATCTCAAGGTAGTTAGGATCCCTCACCCATCCCATAGTTCAAGTCTCATAGAACTTCACAACCCATGGGATTTCATCCATGATCCTGTCTTGAGAAAACCAAGGAATCCAACATTCCCAACCTCCCACTCATGGGTCTCATACCAATGCATATATCAGGAACCCTATGCCAAGTCATCGGCCTATTGGGGTAATGATTCTCACCGAGCATCCATATAAGGAACTACCCCATCAAGAATCACAACTCGATGGTCATCATTTACACACACACACACATACATAAATTTCCCTAGATGATCAGTGTCATAGATCCATAATCATGAGATTTGATTAGAAAGAATTTCATTTCAAGCTATATAGGAAAACACTATATAGGTTGTTACTGGAATTTTAAATAGTCAAAATGATAGAATAGAAACCCAAATGGGGTCTAACACTGATGCATAAAATGCCCACATTGACCCACCAGGTCTACATGCATCCCTTACTCGATGGACTATATCACCATCCCCATCAATTATCTCTCTATAAAATCAACATGACCCATCATTATAGGGATATACACATCACAGCCTATCTGGTTAGAATGTCACCAAAAACTTATATAGAAAAAATTATATGAGCTATTTTTTATACTTTAAATAGATAAACTTTTTTCATTGATGATAAAAATCACACTAGCAGACCTACATGTCATGTGAAACTCTATGTGTTTAGAATGATGGATGCAGACACCTCTTTCCTCCATGACCAAGAGCTAAAATCTATAATAAATCAAAAACCACAAAAATCCATGTGCATAACATGAGGTGAAGTCATATAACTATAATAGTTCAAACCAAAAACATCAATCCCAAACCCCTGGTAACGTGGAATTCCTACTAAGACATGTGTTCATGATGCACCAGCATGATATGTTAGATTTGGTGCCCTAGGGCCAACTTTTTTTACTTTGATTACATGTATATTAAATGTATTGAATATTAATAATACTTATTATATATTGTTCATTATTATCCATTAATCTAATGTAATAATGTCCTAGAGTATACATCACATTGATAAGGTCAAAGCAGTTCCTCACTATGATGTGTACCTTGAAGTGCTATGGTGATCTTCTTAACTATAGTTCTATGATCGGATAACATACTATGATAGGAAACATAGTATATAAACTTTTAGGTGTGAGTACCTATAATTGTATGAGACTTCTTCTCAAGAAGTTTTCACTTGGTAATCTATAAGATGGTAGATTATGATAACAGACCTTCCAGTATGAATTCTTCATGTTTTGGTATCATCATATATTCCTATTTATGAGCATGTGTAATGGTCCTTAAAGTTTAATATTATCATTAATGTATTTCATGACTCATGAATTTGGATTTTTCTATGAAAACTATCATTCCATATATTCATGGTGAGGTAGGGAATGTTGGGTGTCTCATGATTGACATGTCATTAATGGATAAGTTGAGGAAGTATTTTCCCATTCCATCTTTATAGAAGATGACATATCGACCCTTTGATTGGAATAGAACCATCGCCCTAAATTCCATGACCATGGTGTAAGGAAATGTTTATTTTATATAGTCAAATAAATATTTATCAATCATAAAGTTTGGTGACATAGATCTGCAACCTTCTAGGTGAGATATTATGAAAAATGAATTATATTATGCAACGAGAATTAATATTTGGTTGTCATCATTGCAACACTAATTTCTTTCTCTTGGGTGCCTTGACCCTTTATTATAGAGTAATCCTGGATTTTAGGAAAGCATGCCTAATTCCAATAAGAAATAATCCTAGAGGGTCACACACTAAGTGTTTCTGATGATCATGATTAAATTCTATTTGAATTTAATTAATTAATTAATTATTATACTCAAGATTGATGGATAATTTTATTTACACTTTTTTTATCACAAATATTTATTGATGAATGAAATATTTAAATTAAATTTTTATTCAGGTTTTAAATAAATTCTAGAGGAGTTTGAATAGACCAAGACCATGTCTGGTGACAAATATTGATTAACAAACCAGTAAAATAATTTTTTTATTGCGTAAGTTGTCACGTGCCACAAAATATTAATATTATCATTATGTAGCATGGATTTTATTAAATATTATAATATTATTTAAGGATCATCATTAAATTAAATAATATTTTAACCTAAACCCTAGCTCAATAAATAGGCTATTATGTCTTTTGTGTATTTCATCCAAAATCAAAACTTGAGAGTCATTTCACATAATGAAACTCTCTCTTGACTCCTACTTTCTTTCTTCCTCTTAAGATGAAAAAACATGATATATTGCTTCAAGATTGAAGAATGAGCGATCAACATGAATAATGTAACTTTCCGCACTAGCACCCGGAGATCGATTGACATTGCTCAGAGATCGAAAGAGCATGTACAGATCACCGCTAGAGGGATTCTATCCTTAGATTCTTATAGAACAATTAAGGAAATATGAAAGGGTCTTTTTAGAGGATCAAAATCTGCATTGAAGAAAGAATTATCAGATCAGTTATTTGTTTCTTCAGATATTAAATAAATTAATTATAAATTTGATGTGAAGGATCCTCACTCGGGGTTTTAGGAAACTTAATATTAAAATAAATTTTAATATATCATTCACCACCACATGCTTCTACTGTGCCCAGGACCATTAAGTAGTATTAGAGGGGTCACATTTAAATTTATAATTATTTATTATATTTTTGATCCATATGAAATGTTGGATGAATTTTCATTTTATATTATTAATTTTTTAATCTAATTTGAATTAAAATGTTAATCATGTTCATTCAATGTTTAATTCTCTTAAAGGTCAAAGAAAAAATGAAGAATGACGAGATATTCCATCGGTAACTACCAAATTTTTTCCTGGTAAGACAGGGTTACATGGCGTGTGGCTAGAGTACACATCATGTGCCCTAGTATGCTACACCAGGCCATGTCGTGGGATACACAACATGTCATGAAATTAATACACATTGTGTATGTCATGTGTTGACTGGCCAACCCAAAACATGGTATGTCGGAGTACATGGCGTGTATATGGAATACATGTTGTGTGGTCAACATGGGTTAGTGGCGTAAATTACACAATCTGTGTGGTCATTATACATGATCAAACCATATGAGATGTAAAACCTTGAGTATTTATGATATACATGATGTGTATATGGTGTACACTCCATTTAGTTCATCATTTCTTACGTTAAAAATACATGTTGATCCATTCAACAAGAATATCAGACACCCAACATAAGGGATACATGGCTTGTATTTGGCTTGTACATGCCATGTGTTCCTATCGAGATACATACTAAAGACTCAGGTTAAGTATCTCGGGCACACAGTAAGAGAATACATGAAATGTAGCTAGGATGTACATGTTGTGTAGTCTGGATGAGTCAACACACCAAATCCCCAAACATGTAACCCGGATACATGACAACCGAGGTACACAACATGTAACTAGATAGTACACTCCCTATAGTCTCCCAATTACTATAAAAATTAAATTATATTAAATTGAAAATTTTAGCATTAAAACCTTATTGATTTTATTGTCACTTTAAGTGTTTGAAAATTTAATAAGGGTTTTAAATAATATTAAATTCCCTATTAATTTATTATTATAAATCTAAAACTGTTGTTTTTTCATTTTATTTTTCATTAATTCCTTTATGATGGTTATATCCAAGATAATTTAAATGGTCATTAAGATAAAAGGGAATTAATTAATGTAATCATGTTTATCATAGTATTAAATAAAAAATAAGAAATTAATGTTAATAATTTACATTTGTGTATATGTTTCATGTATGATCGTTCATGATTTTGACCAAGACTTCAGTATGTGTTGGATGTTTTAATTTAATTTATTTTTTGTTTTTTCAATTATTTATTATTAAATTAAATATAATGGTATGCAAGTCATCCCTCCCTAAATTATTATGTAAGACCTTTATGTATATGGTTATTTTATATAACCCCCCTTAACCAATCTTTTAGTTCCTCTCACCATCGTGTGAGTTATAAATACATGTAATTAATGAAGTTTCCCAAAGCATGTGGAGGAAGTTCAAGAAAAAATCATATTAATGTCAATCCATAATTTACACATGTGGATAGGTGGAATGTTGTAACTCATTTCAAGGATGTAAATAGTACTTATTTCCCCTAAGTAAAAGGTTTATTTAATTTCCTATCATTAAATAAATGGTTATATAATCTCATGATCAAGATATTTATTTATTTATTTATTTATATCTATGAATTATTTATTTTATGGATGTAAGACTGTGATTACATAAATAAATAAATTAATATATAAATATGGAATTAAAATAAATGGATTATGCTTAAATGTTTTATCCAACATAGTTAATTAATTAAGTAACATCCATTTAATATTAACAAGACATGTAAAGGATAAAAAGTTTTAAAATTTATTCATGATTAATTAATGTATTCTTGGATGCTCACTCATGGAATGACCTATCCTCTACTCGAAACCAATGTAATCTCGGCTCCAAATCCATGACATCCTCACTAGTGGTATCACAGACCTCCCTACACAGGGATATTTCTTTATTATCATTGACCTCCCTATTATGGGGGTTTTATTTGGTATCATAAACCTCCCTATGGAGAGTTTTATTTAGTATCACTGACCTCCCTACTGGGGAAGTTTTCCATTTATAAATCAATATTTAACACCACACCATGGGTGTTTTTCATTTAAGATAATAGACCACCTCAATGGTGTTTTTTATACACATTATATAAAAAATTAACAAGGAATGGTTTCATGCATAAACTTTTCATCACTATCCACATGCCATCACACCTGTTTGATGTCAGCCTATCACTAGGGCACTAACCAGGGTCACCTTGGGTAATAAAAAGCACAGGAACCCCACATGGGGTGCTCAATATAATACATAAACCTTAGGTTAATGCATGTCACATAGGGTGCCACATCCTACAGTAATGTCCCAATTATAACCTGGCCATATAGGTCAAGCCTCGCTAGCATCAATCTAGAAGAATGGACCATGACCTATCTCAAGGTATCTGGGGTTTAGATAGGTCAATCCACATGACCCACCATATCATTTATCAATCCAAGGTATAATCACATAGGTAGACAAATCACAAGGGGGGGGGACTCACCCTAGTTTTAATTCAACGAGCCAAAGGGGTTTAAGGTATCACTAAGGCCATGCACGACCCATGAGTCCAATTTTTTATAAGTCACTACACCTATACCAAGAGGTCTAAAGGGTCCCCTATATGAGTTCCACTAAGTCAGGCTCATTTTAGAGAATCTCAACAATTACATGACTTTGATCATTAATGGTTGAGGCAATCAAGGTAGTTCACAAGGTCCAACATGATTGTTTATGATGCATTCTCAGTTAGGGTTGCACATTGTCCTTCCACTTGGAGGCAAAGTGATTCATTTGTTACCCCACATTACCACTTTTCAAATGGGGTGATGTCATGTTGGTTCATCCATCCATGTATTTCTCCTTAAATCTCATCATCTATTCCAGGTATCCCTCACAGATTTAATTCATGTTCATGAAACTCGTTCCTAGTTCCATCTCAAGGTAGGCACCAATTATTTATGCTAATTCTGTCTCGATAGGGTAAAACCTTCATTTAGAGTATATAATAACATTGTGTAGGTTTTTCATCTATAAATTCTTCCCCATTTGAAGTTGTAGTAATATCATATGAGGCATCTTAGGCACAAAACCTAAGGCATCCCATGTTGGTCAAGAGGTAGTTGATGCCAGGGGTGTAAGTCTTCCATGAATATTTACCTCAATAATACCATGTTTATTGTATGGGGTATGGATTCTAGATCAATTCACAAGTTTAATATCTTATAGAGATATATTGGTCATAGATTTAATGTCTTGTAGTGATATTTGGGTCACAAGTTTAACGTATTATGGGGATAGGTGGGTCACAAGTTTAATGTATTGTGGGGACAGTTGGGTGGTTAAGTGTGTCCCTAGGGGGGAAGATTTCACACTTAGTATTTGATGGAGTGTGTTCCCAAGGGGGGGATTTCGAACATGGAATTTGGTGAAGTGTGTCCCTAGGGGGGAGATTTTACATTTCTGTATTTGGTTAAGTGTGTCCCCAGGGGTATTTTACACCTAGGGGTTTGATTAAGTGTTTCAACAGGAGGATATTATACACTTGTGATTTTTTTAAGTGTGTCCCATGGGGGGAATATTTCACACTTGGGATTTGGTGGAGTTTTTCCCAAGGGGGGAGATTCCACACTTGGGAGTTTGGTGGAGTGTGTCCCCAGGGGGAAGATTTCACATTTGGGATTTGGTTAAGTGTTTCCCCATGGGGTAATATTTCACACAAGGGATTTTCTTAAGTGTGTCCTCATAGTGGAAGAATTCACACTTGTGATTTGTTAAAGTGTGTCCCCAAGGGGGAAGATTTCACACTTGGGATTTGGTGGAGTGTGTCCTTGGTGGGGAAGATTTCACACTTGAGGTTTTGGTGGAGTGTTCCCTCATTGGGGAATATTTCACACTTGGGATTTAGTGTAGTGTTTCCCTAGGGGGAGATTTCATACCTAGATATTTGGTAGAGTTTGTCCCCATGGGGGAATATTTTACACTTAGGGGTTTCGTGGTGATTTTGGGGTTTCAGGATTGAACATAAGGGAAGTTTTCTATGAACCTTTTTTAAGAAACATAGATCAAAACTCATGTAGTTTAATACCACAGTATAAGGTCATGTCATAGGACCGATCAATGCAGTTTAACATCATGTGATAAGGATGATCCTATAGCGAAAGGAGCACCAATGAGGGATGGTGTGGGGCTTACGTATATGGGATATCCAGAGTATGAGTCTATGGGGGTGAGGGGCTCAAGACTAGACTATATTTCCATGTGGGTGTCACCCTATGATGATTACATGGGGTGTCATATGCTCATCACATGGGGTAAGACTATAATTTATCATCATTTTATGAGGATATTTTCATACAATTTAACATCGTATAACAAAAATTTGGAGCTAATAATTTTTACATCTTACATCTCAAACATTGGATGGGATTACACCCTAAGGGGGGTCATGTTAAGGTGAGAGGGAGATTGGGAAAAAGGACTCTCTATCGAGTTAGGTTATTTGTTTCCCTCAATGATGCCACCTTCATGGCTTAGGTGTCTACTGATCAAGCGCCTCTAGGTGGGGTATAGCATAGACACTACTATGGAGGAGTGGAAATCAGGGATCGTGATGTTAAGGTGTTTATGCTTATGAAAAATAGTAATTATAATATCTATTATTTGAAGAAAAAGGTAAGGTAATGACCAAGGTATCACTTGAAACAAAGTGGGTGGACACAAGGGTTGGTGGTACCAATTTCATAGAGATTTGGGGTACAGTTGAATCGGTTCTGGATTGGAATAGGGGCCCAAGAACTCAACTTTCACGAAACGTTATTAGCTGAAAGGAGGTATCATGTAGAGGTCTAGAGGATGTATTTCATGAAAGTCGAGGATTTGAAAAATTTAGGGGTTTCCTATAGGATAGGGGTCCAGAGAAGGAACATGTTTCACAAAATAGGGTGATCCTACCTTAGAGTGAAGCCTTATATTTCCCAATAGGTTTTTTTCACAATGGATAATTATCTCACAAAACCCATGATCCATAAAGGGATTTCTTCTTACAAAAATTTAATGGGCCTTTGTGAAAGGCATCTCCGCCATGGTTTTAGGTACTCAAAACCCATGGGAGGTGGTTTTGTGAAGGATGTATACCTTTGGAAATCCATATTCTCTCTTGCTCATCATGATTCTAAGTTTTTCAAATTTAGAGATTTTCATGGAAGACGAAAGGTCGTGTCACCTTAAAAGTCAAACATGGGGAGGTATTTATATGCCCAGTGGAGGAAATGGCATTAGTTTCAGGAAATATGGAATCTTTTGTGGAAGATTATAAGCTTCCAAAAGTGATGTGATTTCAAAAACTGGAGTTACATTTCATGAAGGTTATGCCTCAGCTCCATGCAGCCAAGGGACTTCTACAAACTGAATTTTTGTTGCATTGAGATTACTGCCTCAATTCTTCACTACTGGTGAGTTTTGTGAATTTGAGTTCTGAAAATAAGAATTAAATTGTATAGAGGTTATTGCATAAGCTCTGCACAACCTTGGGATTCTTCAAACCACAACCATTTTCAAAGATATTAACCTTGGTAAACAAGAACCTTGAGTGAATTTTTGAGTTGTTTGGTCTCGAATTTTCTTTGAATAGGACACACATTTCTCTCATTCTCTCATGAAATGTGTTTTTAATCATCAACCCCCCCCCCACACACACATAATTAGATCCGATGATAAAAATAAGAGTCAGATTAAGAGGTAAAATCACTGAAAATTGGCAAATGGAAAACCTTATTCACAAAACTCAGTTTAACCATGTGTCTATAAATAGGGGTGAGGGTCCCTGAGGGGACTATAAGAATTTCAAGAAAGATAGTTCTGCTCTCTATTTTCACAAAACTCAAGACCTTCATGATAATTTTATGGTTTCAAAACTCACCGCTCATGAAACTAACATATTTTTTGAATTTTTGTTCTACAAATAGACCTTCATAAGCCTAAAACTTACATGAACTTGACCTTCATGAACAGAAATTCACAAACTAGTTCCAAAAAAATTCTAATCCTTGAATAAAATGGCCGATGAAGGTACTGAAACTTTTTTGATCCATGAAGGGAGATGGAAGGAAATCTCATGATTAGGTAGAGTGTCTAGAGTGAGTCAGATCATGAGACACTCACCACATTGCTGAAAATTTCTCAATGGGAATACCCATTCTATAAGAGGCTTCTTCTGTATAGTTGTGGACTAAGGGATGATGTTTTCATCCCCAGTTCCAATGGGATGATCCCACCAAATGTTTTAGGATCATGCCTGGGAAGTATTAGTGTCACATGGCTATTTTTAGGTCAAATTATAAACGATCATAAATCTCTTACTACACACACCCTATAGAATAATTTGAAAATATTCAATAGGGAGGAATTGGAGAAATAGTATTCAAATCTTCAATATGAGATTATTCTCAAGGAATTAACGGGGATCCCTCATAAGGGGTAGACAAAAGGATGGGACTTTCACCAGGGTGAAAACTTCAAGGATGAATGGGCCTAAGCATACTGGGTATGCTGGTCTTTCCATGAGTTCAAGGTAGAGCTAAATCGGGTTGGTATTTACAAGGAAGAATGGTCCTTACAGTTCCACATCAACTATTACCTAGACATCATGAAAGAGTTGTTGAGAAGGTGGTCACTGAGGATCAACACATTCTATACGCATCATGGGGAGGTCAGTGTCGACTTGTGGGATTTCTAATATATTGTTGGGATCCTAATCCAAGGGGCCATGTATGAGGAATTCCTCTACACAGAGGATGTTTGGGAGGACCAGGAGTATATTTCATCTATAGTAATGGGTTTTCTAGTATTGGTGCATAGGAGAGTAACCACAAGCAAGGGATGAAGGATATTTCCTTCAAGAAATAGTTCAGCTAATTCCTGAATGATTCTGCATTCAAGCTATCATGGAGTCCACTCCAATTCCCTAAGGCATTCCAGTGAGACAACAAGTACTCATACATGAGTATATTAGAGATGATTCAGTGGAAGTTATGGGGTTACAACATGAATCTTGAGGCTCCCATAGTTAGGCTAGTAGGATTCATTTCTTCACTGATCTATGGGTGGTTGCTCTCGATTCAGGATGCACGCATGGGGGTGTGAACGAGAACCTGCATCATGGTGGCCATGCTGACTATGGGATATAACATTAATCTAAAGGTTTCGATGTTGGTGAATCTATATAAGGTGTTGTTCCACATCATTTAGGGACCCCCCCCCCCTCAGGTGTATAGGCCCTACCATTTCTTATACAGTTGGGTTATTGCACACATGGGGGATATGAGTATATAAACCCCATATCCCCTCCCGGTATGAACTTCTGGTTGTCAATCCTCAATGTCATAAGGATTCATCCTCTTGACCTAGGCACAGTTGATATACTAGAAATGTTCGAGGTGTATAACCACTTCATTTTCCACCTTTTTACCCTTCTCATGGGAATAATGACTGACAATGGAACATAGACCATTGATTAGTGGTCATACCTATGGGCCTTTCAAGGTGGGGCATCAGCAGCTAGAGTCAACTACAAGGTGATTTTCAATCCATATGCCCCACATTAGTTCACAAGGTAGTTATGATGCCTCAAAAGGTTCACCTAGAAGGTATACATGGTGGTATATAGAAAATTACAACCCTCAATCCTCATGAATATATATCACATGTTTGTGTATGAAGATGATGGGGGATGAAATGAACTGTCACCACCTAATGCTTCTTATCAGCTCATACATGAGTATGAACTGAATTGGGAGAGAACATACTCAAGGTATTTTCTAAGGCATCAACCCACTTGGGATGATGAGGAAGGAGAGGTCCCACAACCTCAGGATCGAGGGTGAGTGGTAGGCAAGGCACACTGTAGAGGCAAATTTGTTCCAACAGGTGGAGTAGCGACTACAGAGATAGAAATTCTTGGTCATGCATAGGTGGAAACCATGGGGAGGGGAGAAAAAATAGGCCCAACACTCCCAGATAATTATCTTAAGAAGGAAGGTGAAACCTCTGGGGAAGTTCTAAGGGCACGTGTCTAAGGTCTAAGGAAACGACTGCATCACCCAGATGTTCCCAGTGATATTATTTTTCCTGACACCTACAAGAGTTTTGGAATCCATAAATAGATCACATCCCTTCATGGGATATGGAAGTATCTCTATTGTGAGGTAATATTCTTTACTAGGTTTGGTCATGTGATGGTAGGTTTCCATGTTTCCTATAATGAGGTGGTGCAATACATGATAGAGATGGAAGACTTGATCTACTCTCATCAAATCGTGCATCCCTTGACTGACCGAGTAAATATATTTTTGGGAATTCCATATTATCTAGGTCATTCTATGCACCAATTATCTACTGATGTGACCAATGGTGAAGTATAGGAGGATTACTAGTGAATAAATTTCTATCTGGACTCCCCTAAGGATAAAAATATTACCATTAATTAAGTAAATATTCTGATCTTGTGTATCTTGGACACTACCCAGCCCTTATGATTGTTTCCTAAGTCCACTTTTATTTGTGTAGGAATCAATGAGCACAAGGGGGGTTGTGATGAACCTTCATAGGAGGATGATGGATCCCCAAACCTTGAGGGGGAGAGCATGGGGCCTCTCCATGATGTTGTGGTTATAGGCGACCAACAAATGGTTGAAGTGGTGCCTGCAACTAAGGTGGTGAATAATGGAGGAACATCACCACTAAAAGTATTTTCCATGGATCTTTCTGAGTTTCTCATTGGGATAAAATAAAATTTTAACCTCTTCCCCTTATCACCTTTCCTTCATGTTTTTCCTCTCATAAGTCATACTCAACTAAGAATGTTCTTTAAATGGCATTTAAGATTGTTTTTGGGGTTCAGTTAGTTGCATCGATGCTCGATCCTATGGAAATGACGATAGATGAGGATACTCCTTGGACGAAGGTGGTCGAGGTGGCTGTGGTATCTAATCCTGCCATAGAAGTGTCATAGTATGTGGATGCTGGAGCAAAAGCCTCAATAAAGGAGGTAGAAATCATGTTATAAATCGATATGATCATGGAGGCTATGATGACCACACCTATCTTGAATGTGTTTTTAGCAGTGACTGCTGGAGATGAAACTTTAATAAAGGTGATCGATATCGTACCACCAACAAATGTGTTCAAGGTGGATGTGGTGGCCGAGACTTCTTTGGGAATGCCACATGAGGTGGTTGGGGCTCCCTCTATTGGGGAAGGATTTGGACAAGATGCATTTCCCCTAGACCTAGGGCTAATCTCCCCCAAGTAATTTCCTATAGATGACCCTATCATTGATGTGTTAGCAGTGCTCCATCAATATGAGCATACACCTCATGAGGACTTCGAGGATTCTAGATCAGATATTTCCAATTAGAACCAAGTTTTCTGATGCAAGTTGTGGAAGAGTGTGCAGAATTTTATCACTCAAAAGCCACTAGCTAATCTTCTAAACTGGTTGGGATCTCTCCACCATTTTTTAGTCATCTTAAGGACAAGAGAGGTGGATTCTAGTGGCCTCCATGAATTATCTTGAGACTTTATCATTTAATGGGCATGTTCTCAATAGAAATATTTTGACATCACCTAGAATAAGAAGATTGTGGGCACTCAGTCACTTTAGGTGGTTGAAGAGGAGATCTCTCACCTAGAAGGGAAGTTGTAAAATCATACAGTCATTGTTACCGATCAGGCAGAGATCATCGGCCAATTGAGGGCTCAATTGGCAGTGATTGAGGGAAGGGCCATTGGGTCATGTTCTTTAGTGGATGGGTGTTAGGCCAAATAGATTCAAGTGTGAATTGGGGATGAAGAAGTGTGTCCTACCACCAAGGAGGAGTCGGTCAATCTAGAAGAGAATTACTGGCCTCTGGAGGCTACTCAATAGAGGTTGGCTGATCTTAAATGCTCAATCATTGGGGTTGATACCTATAGATTTTTACCTTATCATGAAACAAAATGAGAGGCTCTAACATGTGGAATACCCTCCTAAAAATTTTGAATGGTATGTTTAACTTCTCATATGCTTTAATAAATTCCTTTTTCAGCATCTCAGTCATTGTTTCTGATGCTTTTTCTAGGGTGTAGCACCATACCTCCACCTAGAAACTGATATGCAGCTTTATGTTGCTCTGTATTCTAGTATTCCAAAGATAAAATTACTTTTGTCTCGATGGAGAAACAAACTTCAGTCATGGGAGGTAGTAGAGTTGGGAATGTATGGAATGCCTGGAGTTTGGGTAGGTTGGGCACCATTAAATTCTTCCTCTTTCGGAGGGTATATCATTTGTGAGGCATCTTAGCTACAGAACCCAATGAATTTGGTTTCACTCATGATGAATTGAAACCATGGGTATAAGTCCTCCATGGATTTTTACCTTAGGCATCCCATGTTCATGGTCTGGGGAAGGGATTCTAGATCTGTTCATAAGTTTATAGTTTTGTGGAGATGAGAATAGGGTTAAAGTCATGTGGGGATAAGATGGGTGAATTTTTAATGTCTTGCAGGGATAGGATGGGTGTAGGTTTAACGTCTTGTAAGGATAGGATGGGAACATGTTTATCATCTTCTGGGGATATGATGGGTACATATTTAACATATTTATAGGGTAATATAGGTGCAAGTTTAACATCTTGCGGGGATAGATTAGGTGATGGATTGTGTCCCTTGGAGGGAAGATCACACAATTGGATGATTGAGTGTGTCCCCCCAAGGGGGATAATTTCACACTTGAATGTTGTTGGGATTGAACCTTAGGGGGGTGTCTTGCATACTTTATTTGAGAGGTAGGGATCAAAAACCACATATTTTTATGCTTCAGTTTAAGTTCATGTGATAGGACCGGTCCATGCAGTTTAACATCATGTGGTAAGGATGCTCATGTCGTAAAGGGAGCGTCAATGGGGGATAGTGCGGGGATTACACATGGGACCTTCCCTAGTGTTGAGGTTTCTTCTCATGTGGGGTGAGAAGGTGGCATCCCAGGATGATCATATATGGGGAATCCTATGTTCATCAAATAGGATAAGGCTATAGTTTAATGTCATGTGCTGAGGACGTTGTAGTATAGTTTAACATTGTATGACTAGGATGTGAAGATCGATAGATTTATGTCATGCATCTCAGGCGTGGGTGGGGCATACACCTCAAGGGGGGACTATGTCTAGGTGGAAATAGATTCATCATAAGGAATCTCCACCAAGATAGGTGAGTAGTTTCCCTCAAATATTCCACCTCTAGGGATTACATTGCCACTGCTCATGCACCTATGAGCGGGGCATGGCATTGGAAATTCTATTGAAGAGCGGAAATTAGGAGGCCTAATGTTAGGGTAACTATTATTAGGAGTAATAGGCATTAGGTTGCCTATTCTTTGGAGTAATAGGTAGGGTAATGGATGCACTATAAGAATAGGTGACATCGAGTCGAGCACCATAATTGTTTTGCACACAACTTTATTGTATTGTGTACAAATGGAGTTGTGTTAGAAAGGGGGTATAAAAAAAGTACAACACTAGGATTCAGGAGAAATAGGTACATACAGGATTTAGATTTTTGTATAGATCAGGGTTGCGCAAATCCGGCTTCTCTTGTGTGGACCCAATCAACCTCAAGAGGTGTTGTGTGAGGATCTCTCAACTGCAGGCCAAGCCATTTTTAGTCCTACAAAAGGTCTTTCATGAAAGTTATCTACCTTTTAGGGTGCATTTTTTATGGTTTTTTTAATGTCATGGAAATATAGGTTTGTTCTCATGATATCATCACTTCATTTTCTAGAAATCCCCTTCAAGGTGTGGGGTGAGGTTCTATTTATTGCTGAAATCATCAGATTGGCTCATGCAAATTCACTCTGAAGTGGAACAGGGTTATAGGATTTTCCTCCCTTTTCCATAGGAGATTTTCCTCATAACTTATGTGGTTATACATTGCCTTTCTCACGTAATTGGATGGTTACATGACAATTTGAACTCAAAGCTCTTCTTTTGCACACACATGCCTTGGGTGTCGGGGGCATAACCACGAAACCTTTGAGAATCATCACCTCCTTTCACAAGAAACTTCTTGGTCATGAAAATGATGGTATTTTATGAAAACCCCCTTTTTGTATGAATGGGAATTGGTCATCATTTTGGACTTAGTTATATCTACTAAACTCAGGGGAGCCTTTGTTTCACAAGTCCTTTGCGTATGAAATCACATCTTTGCATTCACCCCTTCAAACTTCCATGAAACCTATTCCCCATCCCTGGAATGTTATTTCAGGGTGGGTTGCATGTTTGGTTCATACGAAACTATCCTTTTGGGGTGATAGATACATTTTAAATTCCAAAAAATGCACCCCCTCCTAGAATCGGAGCTGATAGGAGACCATAAGTTCAGGTTCTGAGGGAAACACTAAAGAGTGTGGCGGGTTTCTGTGTGCTCACGCAACTTCTATCATGGGTCGTGCAACTGTGTTACATGCTTTTCTCAACTCGGAGGCCTAAACCTAAAAATATGGGGAGGGTACCTTCATATATTACTCTGAATTTCATGCATTATAAGTCATATATTATGAGAGGAACTCACCCCTTTGCATGAAATCCTTTACTTCAGCCATAACATTTGTGCGAGTCTGAATTTTCACGAAATAACTTTCATGCCTCAAATAGATTTTTTTTCAACCTTTCCCAACGTTTCATGATTGGGAAAACTTTTTGTGACTAGAAATAGGATTTTCGCAATCCAACCTTAAAACATGTATATCCTTATGAATGAACAACCCTACTGACCAAGTTGAGATCAAGGTTGTTGTTGTCGCTTGGAGGGCTAAATGGCAGGGATCCCAAAAATTACTTGGTACATAAGGGTGGTTTTCAAAAATCAAGCACTCCAAGACTTGTTGTATGAAGCCCAGATATGTTGTATATTGAGAAATCATCTACCTTTGTACAACTTAGGGTTGGTAGATTATGTTTCAATCTTGTCTATTGAAGTGAACATGTCGCACTCTAGGTTCATTCATCATGATGAGCTCTCCCACTGGAATATCACTGCACTGGGTCACCCTACTTAGGATCATAAAGACACCTTTATATACACTCTGAGTGGAAGAGGAGTATGGTCACTAAGGAGATACCCTAGGATGAAGAGCAATCATCCCTTTGTGCCAACATCTTTCATTCCCACATCCATGACCACAACAAGGTTTGGTGCAAGGACTCAGATCTGTAGGTTGGGGGAAACTTTATAGATGAGGGGGCATATGAAAACTGTCTATGCTTCACTTTTTAGGAATAAAGGGATGATTGTTTCTACATCAGATTGTACGAGGTAGTGTGAATAACCCAGTTTCACATATATCACCTATAATGCCCCGACCCCAGTTACCCAGAGTTGGTGCATTATTGCATAACATTGGCATGATCACAAAAGATCAAGTCTCGAAAGACCGATTAGTTTAGTAGCCTTGAAAACACTAGATACATTCATAAATGTTACATTACATCATAAAGTGAAAAATCACAATAACATAGTCTCCATAGTCCACACATCTATCCCCTTCATACTATCCCTGTAGGTCAGTCATAAAATATTTCTTCACATCCTGGGAAAAATAAAACATTGAAAGGGGTGAGCTCAGATGCTCAGTAAGGATAACAATATAGCGGAAGCTTTCATAAATAAACATTAACATTTAAAGAAATGTATAACTAAAACAAAATCCTTTTTAAACTTGAACTTCAACATAATATGGCTAAAATAAAATTAAATAATTCCATTTACTTACTCACATGGGTATTCTACTAGTCTAATAATGGCATGCAATATCAATAACCACTTTCATAATGATGGAATGCATAATGCCAGACTATCATAACCATGTATCCAAGGCCTCGTGCCAAGACTACAAATAAGATTTTGTCAAGGCCTCATGCCAAGACACTAGTTTGTCTCATTAGATATGCCGATGCATCGAGGAGCTATAGCAGGCTCCACCCGTCACTTATTAAGTCCAATGCATTCCTCATATGAGCAGGTTTAAACATATCATAAACCATAACATAATTATATCACATAAAACATGCATAAAGGAAACATAATATTTCCACACTTCAATCAAAAGATATCAATACAACACATTGATATAATAAAAACTTTATCAAAACCATTTTCAATTCCAAAATAAAAAGAAAAGTAAAACATGGTATTTATTTTTCTTTTAAAAAAAAGTTATGGCTTATAGAGGAATCCGAAACTCAAATAATAGTCACGGTGGAGGAGAAGTCGTTGTCACCGCATATGTAAGAAAAAACATTCCTTTTTTCGTTTAGTAAAAATTCTTCGTATAAAAAGATTCCTTTTGAATAAAAGTAAAATTCAAAGGGGGTTTATACACCGTATAAATGAAAGTTGTGTATAAAACCAAATATGCCTCAATGAAAGGAGATTGAGACGAAATCCTTACAAAGATAATTTTTAAAATAAAATAGATCTATTATGTGTATTTAATATAAGTACACATAAACAAAGTACAAATACAAGATATGACATAATAATATCATGACATAATTTGAAAGTAGGAGATTAACCCAAAGAATGGAAATTGGGTTAAGAAATTCCATTACAAAGATCATTTTTTTAAAATAAAATAAATCTATTATGTGTATTCAATATAAGTAGGCATAAATAAAGTACAAATACAATATAGGACATATTAATATCATGACATAATTTGAAAGTAGAAGATTAACCCAAATAATAGAAATTGGGTTAAGAAGTTCTCTTACCTCATGTCCGACTTGACTCAAACATTATTTAACCTCCTGAATAATAAACTAGAGTTAATCTATACTTTCTTAAGAACCTTTTTCAAGTTCATTATCCCTTTTATATCACTTATTACCATGTTATGAACATTATGTAATTATTTATGTTAATAACGTTCGTTTTGTCGATCTTTGGTACTTGAGTCAAAAATAAACTTATCATAATTAAAAGTTGTTTATGTGGTAGAATATCCATTATATCCAGAATTATATTCATGATTTAGATATCATATATATCATATATATCCAGTATATACATTCATTTATAATATTACATAACATTTAGAGCTAAGAAATGAAATGCACCGTTCATGGAGACGGTAAGCCGTACGTACGCATGAATGCTACTTTCAATTCTATTTCATTTTTAATGGAATGAAATCACAATGATATAAATGTATATTATAATTCCAGTATAATATAATATATAATATCAGTTACCCCATACTTTATACGTCTCACATATGGCATTAACGATTCAAATCACTTTGAGGGGGCGGTAGTCCGCACTTCCTAAAATGAAGATATCGCGTTTACCCATAATGGAAACCATAAAGGTATGCCATAAATGAAAAATACAGAAGCTTAAGTAAAAAATAAACATATTATTTATCATATATAAATATAGTGACATCTTAATAGCCACCTTTGAAGGTGTTATATGAGTGTTGAACAATCATCGTTTCGTGAGGCAGAAATTCGCCATCCACAGAAACAGTATGTTCTTTAACCATTAGATGTAGGGGTGTGTAAGTGTAACTCGAATAATTCTTATAACAACATACTAGTATATTAAAGATACTGGTTTTGTTACAAAATAAAGGAATGAAAAGATTTTAAGGGGTTAGAGAAGCAAAATAAAACAAAATAACATAAGGGAAGACATTACCTTAAAATCGGGTAACTCTTTTTTGATTTGAGCCAAAGGCTTCCTTGGGAAGAATTATGCCCAAAGTGAGGCTTCTAGGAGTAAGAGAGAGAATTTGAGAGAGTATTTGGGCAGATTTTGGCCGAGCAAAAAGGCTTTGAAGGTGTGAGTAAGGTGGTAGTGGTGGGGAGCTTTTATAAGAGGAGAGGAGGGGCACTCTTGGAAAGTCATGAAATGTTACTTTATTATATAATGAGTTTCTGATTTTAAAGGCCCCACACTTATATATTTAGAGGATAAGGTGATAAGGGTTCTAAATATACTCATCCAATAGGTTTTTGACAAGTGTAAGTCTTATATTTTACATTATCTTTTTATTTTATTTAAATCGTTAATTAATGAGGTAATCGTTGCATCATCATGGTGTCATAAATAATTTAATTAATTTAATTTCTAAAAATTATAAAAAAATTATCATGATGTAGGAAATATTTTTATCTTTCTAATTAATATTTATAGTCAAAAATATGACTTGTATAACCCCATTTAAAAATTGTTTTAGTAAAACAACTCATGTTTGTGACATTTTTATTTTAACATTAAATAAAAAGTTTTTAATGTCATTTTCCTACCAAAGTGGCTCCATGGGGTCCCCAAGTTGACCCATGGATTGTATTGGTAGACCATGAATCATAAAATAAGGGTAGAACAAGTGTAAAGGTATTTTCATATTTTTATAATATCATTTTTACCTTAATTTTCACTAATTACCTTTAATCGCGATTAATTAAACTTAAAAGTTACTATTCACCAAAAAATTATTTTAATCCATTGAACCACATTTTACTTCCTAATGACAACCATGTATGTAGGATTTTTGAAAATAAAATCACAGAAGTGGTAATATTTCATTTAAATGAAAAATCAGTTTTTTGACTACCACTTAGTGGTTTCACTATTTATCAAAAAATTGAAGTTTTTCAGAACAATGCCAAAATATCACCCTAAGCTATAATTGATATTCCGAATTCAAAAATGATTTCTATTTTACAAAATTCAAAACATATAAGTTTCATTAATTAATTTTATAACTAATTCTTGCTGTCACAACAAATAGCGTGTTTTTAAGAAACAATATATATCAAAAGATTGATAATTGTTTATGTCCAATTTCAAAGTGAAATTAATTGTAATGAACAACATTGGATAAAATGGTAAAAATATATTCTAATTATACTTTAAAACCACTCAATAGTATAATTTATCACTATAAATTATTTTTATTAAAAAAGTTTTTTTTAAGTATTTTTCACTATTCACAAAAAAATGGAAGTTCTCAGAAAAATACCAAAAATTCAACATAGGATAGTTTTGATATTCCGAATCTAAAAATGAAGTCCATTTTGAAATATAAAATATATATAATTTCAAAAAGTAGGTATTACTATTCATAATGGCTATTTTGATTGGTCGCGGTGTGTTAGAATCTCGAACTTGCGTACAATGCAAGCTATTGCATTATTGAAAGAGAAGCGTATCGTGGAAGCTCGGGGTGTTACATTCTCACCTCCTTCAATAAATTGCATCCTCGCAATTTGAAATTTTTCTTTGAAAATAAAAGGTTGAAAATAGAAAATACCTTTGTCGAAAACCCACATCGGAAATAAGGTTAATAAAATTTAGCCTTAATAAGAGGGAAAGGGAAATGAAAAAGTCACCACCAAATTATGATCTCGATAAGGAGAAAATTGGTGGAAATTAGAGACATATAATTGGAGGAAAAATGTAAATATTTGTAGGGAGTGATTGAGGTCATCAATTACAAACAAGTGTAAAATTGAGGGCCTCAAAGCCTTCAATCTATGTTGATTTAAAATATTATAAGTTCAATAAGATATAAGGTATTAGGATAACACATTTTTTTGTTTTAATATCCCTTTACTAAAGTTTAATAATTAATTTATTCATAGAATAAGAGATAGGTATATATATATTTATGCTTGACAAGTAGAGTTTCAACCTTCATATAATTTCGACCACAAACTCATCTTTCACTCAAAAAGATAATAGAACTCAAAAATATTATATTTATCCTAATCGTACAAGGTTCAAAATATTAACACATACCATTTAGATTAGGAAAAATATTTTGTAATAACCAGGGACTTCCTATAGGCTAGTGGTAGGTAATAAAGTCCTGTCGCACTATGGTTGTGGGTTTGATTCCTACAGCTTTTTCCGATGCAACAGGTTATCCCCCAACCTACAGGTTGTCTTTTTCCTGAAACTATAGTATTATAATATTCCAAAAATAATATTCAGAATTTTTTAACCTTAAACAATACTATCCAAGGTTTAACTTAATCCATTCCAACCTTTATAGTTATCCAAAATACTTTTGTCCAACTCACAGTCCAAATTTTATAAGGAAGGTAAACATAATGAAGATCCTTTTTTCCGCATAACAACATGTGAACACCTTCATCATGTATTCTTTTAAAACACTGAAACATTCAGAATTACCATAAATCCTTATTCATTACATTCATGATCCTTTATTCCTTATAGAATACTAGATATACTCCTTCTATCCAAAAATGTATACAAATCATTAATCTATTTTAAGAATATCCAATATAATTTATCCAAATCAATCATGTATTATTCCAAAATTACTATATTGATATCAGAACCATATTATGGTTTATCTTTCTCTCAACCATATATTTTCCAAAAATTTAAACTGTTATGGAGTCACTTTTCTTGGTTCCACACAATCTCAAGTCTTTGATGAAATAGTACTGCAGTACAATCCTTATATACTCCATAATTATTATAAACAGTACATCATTGATACAACACTCAAATGAAAAAATTCTTTAATGACAACATAAGAACTCTAATCATTCCTCCTCATCTGTGGTAGTATCATAACTTGATTATTATCCAATAAAATCATTTGGGGCATACTCTGATGATTTGGACATTGGTTTGCGTAGTGTCCCCACTCCTTGCAGATGAAGCATTGTACATTTGAAACCTTTTTCTTACCCTTGCAGTCACGCACTTGGTGTCCTTTTTTATCCACACTTATAACAAACTCCCATTCCCTTCAGGCAAGTTCCAAGGCGTTTCTTCCCACAGTAATCACATATTGGAAAATTATTCTTTTCCCTCGTCCCTTTATCCATCATTCTCTCTTGAATCCTTTTCTTCTCTTTCATCCCTTCAAATCCATAAGACTTAGAGAATCCTTTACTTATCTTATTAACACATGATACTATTTCTTCATATGTTGAGAACACATGGGAGACTATTTCCCTTCTAAATGTTGGATTAATACCGTGAACGATATGATCCTTCTTACTCTTTGGATCATACGTATTGATGGAGTTCACATTCCTTCTACTGGGCACCATTTCTATACAATGGCATAAACTAGGTTAGTTTATTAATTGCAATGAATAATTCCAAACATGTAAAATACTTAATGTAAATTTAATGGTTTATGGATATAATCCACAATCATAAAAAATGTTTTCTTTGAGGAAGTGTATACTCATAAACCCTTCATAATGGTTTGTAAAAAAATGAGAATTATCCTAAGCATATCCCCCGGGAGTGTCGTAACCAAGAGTGCAGCAAGGCCCATTGTCGTGCACCAGTTCCCGTTCGATTCTAGCTCAAAGCAGTGTTTTCGGGTTTTACCCCTAGGTACATCTGTTCCAGAGCCGCCTCTACCTGCTCGTATCCAGACAGGGATGTATTACTCTAAAAACTCATAAAATCTCTATAATACCAAAATTCTAGGAAGTTATTCTATACTAATCCTCAAATTCTATCTTAGGGGTTTGTGCTCTAATCAGAGTTTATCTAAATCTAGCTTTCAAGGTTAGTACTAAACTGCCTCTGATACCAACTGTAACGCCCTGACCCCAGTTACCCAGAGTTGGTGCATTATTGCGTAACATTGTCATGATCACAAAAGATCAAGTCTCGAAAGACCGATTAGTTTAGTATCCTTGGAAACACTAGATACATTCATAAATGTTACATTACATCATAAAGTGAAAAATCACAATAACATAGTCTCCATAGTCCACACATTTATCCCCTTCAGACTATCCCTGTAGGTCAGTCATAAAATATTTCTTCACATCCTGGGAAAAATAAAACATTGAAAGGGGTGAGCTCAGATGCTCAGTAAGGATAAACATATAGCGGAAGCTTTCATAAATAAACATTAACATTTAAAGTAATGTATAACTAAAACAAAATTCTTTTTTAAACTTGAACTTCAGCATAATATGGCTAAAATAAAATTAAATAATTCCATTTACTTACTCACATGGATATTCTACTAGTCAAATAATCCCATGCAATATCAATAACCACTTTCATAATGATGGAATGCATAATGCCAGACTATCATAACCATGTAGCCAAGGCCTTGTGCCAAGACAAAAAATTAGATTTTGTCAAGGCCTCGTGCCAAGACACTAGTTTGTCTCATGAGACCTATCGATGCATTAAGGAGCTATAGCGGGCTCCACCCGTCACTTATTAAGTCCAATGCATTCCTCATATGAAAAGGTTTAAACATATCATAAACCATAACATAATTGTATCACATAAAACATGCATAAAGGAAACATAAGATTTCCACACTTCAATCACAAGATATCAATACAACACATTGATATAATAATTTTTTTTTATCAAAACCATTTTCAATACAAAAAAAAAAGAAAATTAAAACATGGTATTTATTTTTCTTTTAAAAAAAATCTATGGCTTATATAGGAAGCCGAAACTCAAATAATAGTCACGACGGCGGAGAAGTTGTTGTCGCCGCATACGTAAGAAAAAACATTCTTTTGTCGTTTAGTAAAAACGCTTCGTATAAAAAGATTCCTTTTGAATAAAAGTAAAAGTCAAAGGGGGTTTATACACCGTATAAATGAAAGTTGTGTATAAAACCAAATATGAATCAATGAAAGGAGATTGAGATGAAGTCCTTACAAAAATAATTTTTAAAATAAAATAGATCTATTATGTGTATTTACTATAAGTACACATAAAGAAAGTACAAATACAATATAGGACATAATAATATCATGACATAATTTGAAAGTAGAAGATTAACCCAAAGAATGGAAATTGGGTTAAGAAATTCCCTTAAAAAGATCATTTTTTTAAAATAAAATAAATATATTATGTGTATTCAATATAAGTACACATAAAGAAAGTAAAAATACAATATAGGACATAATAATATCATGACATAATTTGAAAGTAGGAGATTAACCCAAAGAATAGAAATTGGGTTAAGAAGTTCCCTTACCTCGTATACGACTTGACTGGACCGTTATTTAACCTCCTGAATAATAAACTAGAGTTAATATCTACTTTCTTAAGAACATTTTTCAAGTTCATTATACCTTTTATATCACTTATTACCATGTTATGAACATTATGTAATTATTTATGTTAATAATGGTCGTTTTGTCGATCTTTGGTACTTGAGTCAAAAATAAATTTCTCATAATTACAAGTTGTTTATGTGGTATAATATCCATTATATCCAGAATTATATTCATGATTTAGATATCATATATATCATATATATCCAGTATATACATTCATTTATAATATTACATAATATTTAGAGCTAAGAAATGAAATGCACCGTTCATGGAGACAGTAAGCCGTACGTACGCATGAACGCTACTTTCATTTCTATTTCGTTTTTAATGGAATGAAATCACAATGATATAAATGTATATTATAATTCCAGTATAATATCATATATAATATCATTTACCCCATACTTTATACATCCCACATATGACATTAACAATTCAAATCACTTTCAGGGAGCGGTAGTTTGCACTTCCTAAAATGAAGATATCGCGTTTACCCATAATGGAAACCAAAAAGGTATTCCATAAATTAAAAATAGAGAAGTTTAAGTAAAACATAAACATATTATATATCATATATAAATATAGTGACATCTTAATGGCCACCTTTGAAGGTGTTATATGAGTGTTGAACAATCATCGTTTCGTGAGGCAGAAATTCGCCATCCACAGAAACAATATGTTCTTTAACCATTAGATGTAGGTGTGTGTAAGTGTATCTCGAATAATTCTTATAACAACATCTTAGTATATTTAAGATACTGTTTTTGTTACAAAATAAAGGAATAAAAAGAGTTTAAGGGTTTGGAGAAGCAAAATAAAACAAAATAACATAAGGGAAGACATTACCTTAAAATCGGGTAACTCTTTTTTGATTTGAGCCAAAGGCTTCCTTGGGAAGAATTCTGCCCAAAGTGAGGCTTCTAGGAGTAAGAGAGGGAATTTTAGAGAGTATTTGGGAAGAGTTTGTCCGATACAAAAGGCTTTTAAGGTGTGAGTAAGGTGGTAGTGGTGGGGGCCTTTTATAAGAGGAGAGGAGGGGCACTCTTGGAAAGTCATGAAATGTTACTTTATTATATAATGAGTTTCGGATTTTAAAGGTCCCACACTTATATATTTCTAGGATAAGGTGATAAGGGTTCGAAATATACTCATACAATAGGTTTTTGACAATTTTAAGTCTTAGATTTTACATTATCTTTTTATTTTATTTAAATCGTTAATTAATGAGGTAATCACTGCATCATCATGGTGTCATAAATAATTTAATTTATTTAATGTCTAGAAATTATAAAAAAATTATCATGATGTAGGAAATCTTTTTATATTTCTAATTAATATTTATAGTAAAAAATATGACTTTTATAACCCCATTTAAAAATTGTTTTAGTAAAACAACTCATGTTTGTGACATTTTTATTTTAACATTAAATAAAAAGTTTTTAATGTCATTTTCCTACCAAAGTGGCTCCATGGGGTCCCCAAGTTGACCCATGGATTGTCTTGGTCTTCAATGACTCATAAAATAGGGGTAGGACAAGTGTAAAGGTATTTTCATATTTTTATAATATCATTTTTACCTAAAATTTCACTAATTACCTTTAATCGCAATTAATTAAACTTAAAAGTTACTATTCACCAAAAAATTATTTTAATCCCATTGAACCAAATTTTACTTCCTAATGAAAACCATTTATGTCGGATTTTTGAAAATCAAATCACAGAAGTGGTAATGTTTCATTTAAACGAAAAATCAGTTTTTTAACTACCACTTAGTGGTTTCACTATTCATCAAAAATTGATGTTTTTCAGAACAATGCCAAAATTTCACCCTAAGCTATAATTGATATTCCGAATTCAAAAATAATGTCTATTTTAAAAAATTCAAAACATATAAGTTGCATTAATTAATTTTATAACTAATTCCCGCTGTCACAACAAATAGCGTGTTTTTAAGAAACAATATATATCAAAAGATTGACAATTGTTTATGTCCAATTTCAAAGTGAAATTAATTGTAATGAACACCATTGGATAACATGGTAGAAATATATTCTAATTATACTTTAAAACCACTCAATAGTATAATTTATCACTATAAATTATTTTTATTAAAAAAGTTGTTTTTAAGTATTTTTCACTATTCACAAAAAATTGGAAGTTCTCAGAAATATACCAAAAATTCAACATAGGCTAATTTCGATATTTCAAATCCAAAAATGAAGTCCATTTTGAAATATAAAATATATATAATTTCAAAAAGTGGGTATTACTATTCATAATGGCTATTTTGATTGGTCGCGGTGTGTTAGAATCTCAAACTTGCGTACAATGTAAGCTATTGCATTATTGAAAGAGAAGCATATCGTGGAAGCTCGGGGTGTTACATCACCAATAGGTGATAATTCCATACCTCCTTAGTCGATGGTCCCTGAACACTAATACCTTCTATCTCTATCATGGGGAGGTGGTAATTAGTATGTGAGAGCTAAATTTCATTGGTGGCATCCCACTTATGGGATTTTAGTATGAAGAGTTCCTCCGGACACTAAATACTTAGAGATGGAGGGAGAAAAACCCCCCTTTTGGCACAACACCTTTTGGATGCATTGACCAATGTACTGAATCATCACCCCCTTCCACCAATACATTACATTCAAGACATGGTAGGGGATGTTCTTAAAGAAATCTACAACTATGAAAATTTCATGGAAACCGAAGCAGTTTCATGTGGTATTGAAGTGGAAGAAGTAAGGATTCTACTGGCTTATCTTGGAGGAGGGGAATTATAAGCAGTGGGGATACACCATGAATGAGGGATGGTAGCTGATAGTCCACTACACCTCATTTCATACCATCTTCCTCAATGGATGGTTGATTCTTGTAAGGGACGCATGCATGGGCCTTCATTTAGGGATGCTTGTGATGAAGACTATCATAGAGTCCAACAAATGGGTAAACTTGGGGGTACCGATGTTGGCCCAACTCTATAGCCATTTGGGCCACATGGAAAGAGAAACAATGCCCAGGTGAATCTATGATTCATTCTAATTCTTGAATGAGTGGATCATAGCAAAATTTGGAGGCTATGAATTTTCAAACACCGACACTCCTCCACATGCTGATCTATAGCCCTCACTACTCAACATTTTAAGGGTTAATCCAGAGGTTCTCAATAAAGTTGGGGTCATGATTGGCATCAATAATTCCATGAACTTCAACTTACATCCATTCCCAACTCCTTCGGCTGAGATAGTGGAAAATCTGGAGGGGGTGTTCGAGTAATAGGAATACTTGCATACATTCTAAGTTGGAGTAATCATCGTCGAGATAGAAAGAAACACTTATTGTCAGCAGTATACTCTGTCTTGGTTTTCCTAGAAATATAGATGCATCCAGAAGACGATGAGGCAAGTTTAAATGGGGATATGAGAGGAAAGGGATCTTTGTATCCTTCATAAGTTGTAGTGGATGTTCATAGGTGAACGAATGGGGGAAATTATCATGATTCCCCCTACCAACATCAATAATGTCCTTTCTCAACATTATTCCAACAACTAGGTAGTACCATACCCTAGAGAAATTTTGTGTCAATGCATGAGGGTAATCACACCAACAAGTGAGGTGCAGGAGTAGTAGGGTGGTGGTTAGGATACTCTAAGAGGGGCTCACCAAACTTTGGGGGCTCTAACTGAGACTATAATAATGGAATATCAAGAAATTTTTTTAACCCCACCTACTAAAGAGAGGTCCTTCCTCATAAAAATCATTGGAGCAGGAAAAGGGATCTCAGGATGGGACAAGAAGATCCAGGGAGTCCCTTAGAAAGAAACTGCAGTACCTATTTCATCCAACCACTAATGGATCCTTCTCCATGCTTTGGAAAAACAGGGGAATGGTGTAAATAAACCTGATGGCAGAGCAGTAATGGCAGAATTTGGCTCGGGAATGGATCATATTGTTAGAGATAGGTCTCGCTAGGATCACTTCCAGGGTTAACTTCTATAAGATTTTTTGTATACCTAGAAACTATGGATGCCTTTTTATGACAACGTGGGGGACCCAATCTTCCCTTTGTCCTAGTGCATGTGATATTTGGTGGTGAGACTTATCCTGAGGAGACAAAATCCACTGAAGAATCAACACAAGAGGCATCATCTGGGGTGATACACAGGGTACCGGTGATAAAGAAACATTAGGTTCAGTCGTTTTTTAGGAAAATCACTAAGAGAGCAGTGAGGTCACCCCTACGGATGATGTCTTCATTGGGATTATGTTTGATGAGGTAAGCCTGGTTCATTAACTCACCTATCTCCTCCTTTCCTTCCCCTTAATATTTTCTCAAAGGATATAATTGTTATTTTTCTTATGCAAGAGAAATTCAAGGATGATCAAGGGGTCCTTGTTGGAGGGGATTAGGGTACTCTATCTGGTACCAGTGGGCATGCCTCGGAATATGTTCTCGAGAATGTTGTTATTGAAATAGTGGGCACCCAAGACCCAACTATGAAGTGATTTTGATTACCATATCATGTATACAAGTCAGTTATACATGATGTTTACTTACCATTATAGTGTGGACTTTTTTGCACCCATTGTTGAAATGGTAATGTCCATGGACTAATTGTTGTATCTAAAGGTTATAGAAGATCCCATGATATAATGATAACCTAGAGATACTATGACATTAATCTTAAATAAAGGTCTTATGGTCTAGATATAACATACTAATTGGACACAATATATGTCTGACTATCAGGTGATGGTGGCTCATAAGCATTGAAACTTCTTCTTATGATGTTTTCACTTGGTGATCTCGAGTAGTGAGATCATGAGGACAGATCCACCAATAGGAACACCACATGTTATGGTGTCATTAAATGTTCCTATCTACGATCATGTGTAATGGTCTCTTAACTTGAGATCATTTCCAATATATATCATTTGATTGTGTACTTTGATGCAGGATGAAAACAATGATATTGAAATCGTGATGAGGTAGTTTGTGTTGGGTGCGTTATTAGTGACGTGATATTCGTTGAATGGTTAAGAAAGGATTTGTCACTTCCGATTTTAGGAAGTTATATATCTCAGACCATGTTGATCAAGATAGAAGTACCTTGATAAATACATGGTCATGGTCATCCAAGGTAAATCTGTCCAGTTATATCAATAAATAACAAAGCAAGAAAAGGGAAATGACATCAGTGTGTGTCATGCTTTATGAGATATTTAATGACAAAGAGATTATATTACACAGTATGTGTTTGTAGGTTTGTTGTTGTTACTGTGACAATTTTTATCTATTTAGGGGCCATGATGGGTTGCTAGATCTCGCTCTTGGTCTATGAATACTATTCACTACAGTCGATATAAGGACCTAGAGGTTCACACACAAAAAGCGTATTCGAGAATCTTCCCTATTCACTTGAATATGAGTTTTGGACATAGTGGACCCACCACTGGGGTCTCAGATTTGTCCAAGGTTAAATGATCACCAATGTAATAAATATATTTATATTATTTAAGTTATGAATAAGAAGCATTGAATTTATTTGTTAAATGTATTTACAAGTTTTAAGTAAATACATGAAAAATATTAATTGATTAATATTAGTTTAATAAATTCAATGTTCAATTAATATTTGTGGGAATGATGATTCAAGTTAACAACTCATTTATTATCATGTAATATATTTAATATATTACAATAAAGTGAAAATAATATTTATGACTTGGTTTGGAAGTCATAACAACTTGTTTATAGTGTCTTACGTATTTCGGAGGCCGAGTGGCAATATCATATATTTTATTAACACTCTATAAATAGAAGAGGAGAGTAGATTTCCCTATACTATTCACTTCCTCTCTCTCTCCTCTTCCATATCACACATCCCAGAGAGAGAGTATCTAATATAAGGAGAATGAATAGATCCCTCTCTTAGGCATCGAAAGCAGAGTGATGTGGTGATCGTCGGAGCATCGAAGGAATCGTCAGAACTCCGTGCTAGCACCCAGATTTCAATAAATGGCACTCTCGTAGTTTCTTGAAGTGTGCGAGGATGATCTAGAGAAATTCTTCTTAGAATTATTCGAGTAGTAATATCCAACAACGATAAGACGTCATGCATGACTTTGGATTTAAACTAGGTATTTTACGGTTTAATTTTGTGCTTAATCATCTTCATGCAAGACCCTCAGCATAAAACTGGGTAGTGATTCATCGATGATGATGAGTTTATATCATTCATCAATAAAAAAATCTAAAATCCCACTTTAGGGTATTTCACTACATGCATGGTTCCTTCAAGTGGTATTATACGATCGCTTGAAATTTTTTAAGCCAAAAAAATTAAATTTGCATTAATATTTGAAGAGGGTGTCATTATAGTCCTAGCGCTGCAAACAAATTCTAAATCGTATATTGAATTACCAATCTTTAGACATCCAAAGTTATGAACTCAGATTTACTTTATTTACGGATCAAAAATTTCTTTCATGGGTGTTAAATCGAATAACACATATATTTCTCTATATGTTATAATACTCGAAGACCATCTGCATATGTAATTCTAGTGAATCCGATGACCAGAATAGGGTTTTCCAGTAAGATAAATAATAATAAACTAATTTCATTAATTAGTTTATTTTTTTAAATTAATTTAATTAATTAACATTTTAATCAAGTCTATTTCATAGACTTGACATATGCATCATGGGAGAATCTTCCCCATAGAGCTGCATCGCACTGGGCAGCCACCCCCTTTGCCACCGTGAGGGACCCCAGGCTGCACCACCCAGCAGCCTCCCACCGGCGCCTACCACCCACCTCCGGATTTGCCCGCATCCCATCCGCCCTCACCAACACCACCCCGCACCACCTTAACTATCCACCTCTCTCGACGCACCACCCCTAGAGGTCTCCATCGTGCAGACCTCCTGCTAGGCTGGTGAGCTATCGGCGCCCCTGCGGCTCCTGAGTCTGCACCAACCCAGTCTCATCCTTCTGCACTGGCCTCCACCATGCTAGCCCCAGTGGCCTATGCCGATCCATCCTCGGATGTGCGCTTATACCCCCCCCCCAAGTAGGGTTCCTCCTCCTGGATCCAGTTCTTTGGACCTATGTTGTGGGTCGCAACTGGTCCTACCTACCGACATGAGGTGTCGCCTTCGGTTCCCCTTCAGGCAAGCCCCCTGTTGGCCACTCAGGCTGCCTTCTTTGTGATCTAGCATGAACCGCCCTATTTAGCCGGATCCAATCTCCACCCCAAGCTGGGGGTTTTTTTGGTTCTGATCAGACCCATAATAGGTCTGGGCGGGGCTACCTAGCCCGTAACGGGCTCGGGCGGACCTTCTTGGCATAATACGCCATTGCATGGGTCAGCACACCCCGGAATGGGCATGCGGGGGTTCGTCCCGACCCGCGCAGGCCCAATCTGGGGTTTTTGAGGCCTTGGTATTTTTATTTTAATCAAAAATTAATTAAAATAATTAATTTAATTTAAGTTGAGTATTAAATTAATTAAATATTAATTTTGGGTTTAATAATTTATGTGGTGTAAATTAATTTAATTAGGTGTTTAATTAAATTAATTAATTAATTTAATTTTTAGTTTTTGAAATTAAATTAATAATATGAACAAAAAAACTATTGAATAAAAAATATGAGTGAATTTTTAATTCAATTAAAATGCCATTGAGTTTATTTTTAAGGCAAGTTTAATTTATTCCGGCACATATTTTAAATACTCAAGTTAATACTTATTAGAATGGTCATGAGCCAAGGACTAACCAATGCATGTTTAGTACATGTTTATTTAATTTACTTATTTAATTATTCATGGTGTTGTAATAATTAGTTTAATTAATAAATGACGGTTTTTGTATTGTCTTTGAGTCATTATATAAATAAGGGTCTATGCTTCCACTCCTGAGTTGTATATTTACTCTCCAATTCCTCTCACCTGCAAAAAAGCAATTTTGTATAATGATGAGGTGACCACTAACACACTTCATGCGGAGCTATGGTGACGCACCAGATAGGACCTTGATGCATTGGATGGGAAGACACTGCAATATGAGTTGCATGCTACGTGACTCAAGCTATTACCCCTAGGGTCTATGTTGGTCTTTTATTCACTCAACATATCAACCATTAGTACCGGCTCATGATTGGGTCGTCATTTTATTTTTTCATCATTTATTATTTTTGTGTATGTGTAGTTGATGCACGAACACATAGAATAATAATAAACAAACATGCAAGATAAAATGAACATGTGACACATTGGATTTTTCTTTTTATTGCATTCTTAGCTGTGAGTGCAATCACATATTAAGTGCTTAGAAAATATAACAAGGATTTCTTTCTTCACATTAAAAATAATAAAACCCTAAAAGAAATATTAAACCTGAATTGCCTTCCATTATTCGAATTTGGACAAAACTGGCTATTTGGGGTGTCGGTCATGCCAAAGCTGATGATGCCTCTTATTACCGGGGCATTCGTATGAAAGTGATGGGTTGAATTAACTAAAATTGCATCAAATAAATATCCAAAGCTATCTTGTTTTAATTTTAGATTCAATTGTTGAGTAAATCAAGTAATTATTTAAGAAGTAGAGACTTCACTCAATAGATCAAGGAACCGCGAATTCATGTGGTTGGCTAGCCAAAAGTCTACCTTGAACCCTCCATGTAGTGGTGTAGCCAAAGCTTGTAGACTATGAGGGGTGGTTTAGGGATCCTTTCCAATAGAATACTCAAGAAATAGAGTATTCTGATTCTAGCATAGTGGGTTCCTAGAATTTGATAAAAATAGTAGGAGACATTTAATTATATATTTAATTAATAAAAATGTCTAAATCGGTAATCCAAATAAAAAGTACTAATATGATAAATTTTATTTTTTGTTAAAAATGGAAAGTTATACCACAAGTTTAAAGACAATGATAAATATTATACAAAGTAAATTTCCTCACAGGCACGAATATCTAGGAATAGTACAGGTACTTGTGTACAATACTATTGGAAAATCAAGGTGTCAGTGTCCCAAACACCTGTTAAGTTACCTCAGGAAGCGAAGGTGAAAGGAGACTGATGTATATAGCATATGATGGTTATTTCATTATTATTTCATCAATGTATAGTGTTATTTGTGGTCGCTTCATCAGGACATGGATGTTATAACATGAAGTCTCATCTCCAAGTGGTTTATAAGGAGAAAGTGAAGCAATGATATGAATTGGTAATGGTTACACTAGATCTGTGTAAATTTAAAGGCGGGTTATGATATTTTAATAGATACTATTCTAATATCATTTTCACCCATTTACTCAAGTCATGTTTTAAGTTAAAAAATGAACAAGTATTGAGTAAACACTTCATAACCTATTTAGGTAAGGTTCGCCAAGTGAATAGTAGTATCGAAGAAAATTTTATCTTTAATTCTTTTGGAGAATAAATTGAAAGACAAGAAAAAAAATCCAAAGGAAAGTAATTCTAATGACCCATTTGCAATGTCCTTCAATGAAAGTGGTATTGACAGAGGTTATTTTATTTTCATATCATAAAATAAAACAATGGAAGTTTAAATGAAATTAACTGAATTAAAGAAGAAAGTTACTGCTTCTTATTCAGGTTTATTCATCAAAGTAAAACATAATGTTTCAGTTTTACTTCTTGGGTATTTAATACTATATGACTATCACATATGTGTATTAAATAAAATAATCAAGATATTATAGAAATATTACTAGAAGTCAAGTGTATTCACCAACTGAATGAGAAAGGGTGATACCTAGGCCAGTGGTGAGAAGTACACGAATTCTTTATTTCCAAGTTTACAATTCATGTAGAACTATTATTGATTATGACCCAAACATTTATCTCTTGTGTCCTTGCACATAAGGAAAAATTATTCCAGGTTGAGGAATTAATGTTGTCTTTGGTGTTTTATACTCAACCTATAGATCAGTATTACTTGAATTGTAGGCAATACGCGATGAATATAAAATGTAAGACTTATACCCATTTGTGACAAGATAATTCTTTGTCAATCAACACTAAAAGTGGACATCAGGAATACACCAAGTATGGTCTTTAGTCTCATCACAGCTAAACACCTATGGTATAATTGGCATCTTTAGTTTGGACAAATAAACCTTTAAAATAAAGGTATGTCACAAATATTTTGTAATTAGTTCAATAATAATGAACTATTTCAAGGGAAAGATACTGGTAAAGATACTTCATATGATTCCTTTATGTCATTAAGGAATGATAAAGTGAATTATATGCATCGTTAGAATATATGAGTTGCTTCAAGCCAACATGCTGAAGAATATCTTGATTATGTAATCATCAATCATGATAAGGAAGCGTGGAGAAATTACTAAATTCATATTATCTTATCAATATCATGACATTTATGTTAATAAAGAGGATCGATGATGAATTCTTACATGTTAAAATTGATCAAAAAAATGTAGCAGGGAATAATTACTAAACACACAATTTATACATCAAGGTTATGATGTAATGAGTATCAATTTTACAACCTACAAAAACTCCCACTACTAGAATTTAGAGCTACAACTGCGGAGCTATACTCACGGACAATAGGAAACGTGGCTATATCCTGTTTACAGCCACAACAATTTCGTTGTCTGTGGCAATTAACCCACCCCCACTCCCCAATTTACTGTCACCCTCTTGCGCCCCTCCTCCTCGCGACTCTTCTCCTCGACGTTCCGGGATCCTCCTCCTCCGAAGGGCCACCCAACCTCCCCATGATCATCCTCTTCCGGCGCGGCCACTCCACTTCCCCGTCGTCACTGCTCCGACGTGGACTCCCCACCTCCCCTGACGATGTGCATGTGGCCACCCCACTTCACCACGATTCTCCTTCTCAAACGCTGCCCCGAAACGGCTTCGATGCTACCTCGACCAGCTCAGATGTGGCCACTCCACCTCTCAGGATCCTCCTTCCACGCGGCCACCCCCGATTCTTCTCCTCTGACACAGCGACCCCACCTTCCCGGTTTCTCAGTCGAACCAAGTCCTACCTTGGCATCCTCCTCCCGTGATTTATCACTGACCCCACTCAGGGGACCCTAGAGAAATCCACCCTTCTTCAATTTCTCATGCAAAATCCCTACCTACTGCACTCCTTTCCTCGCCAGGTATTTTCTGATTTTTGGCTCCAATGTGGTATTCAGGTCTCATGTTTTCCCTTCTCTAGATCAGTGGTTCAATTTATTCTAATCTTGGGTTTCATGGAACTAACATCCAAGAGGAATGGTCATATTTTTAATTAGGCATGTTATCCTAGTTCAGTTGTGACGTGACTTCCGGAGCTATGAGATGGGTTGCAACTGGGTGGTACGGGAGCGTACACCTATTGACTTTGACATAAGTTGAGTAAGCACAAAAAATTCATTCATGGATGTTGTGTATTTTTTAATCAGTGTTAGATGACAGAGGGTAGAGGATCGATGGAAATTTTAGTGAGATTCTCATAGGTGAGGTATCCCATAGCTTCAAATGAAACGGAGGAAGTTCCCTATGAAAAAGGGATCTTTGTAAATATATTGGGTATGGTTATACCAGATCTTGGTTAAGGAAAAGTTTTTCCTAGGGTGATTTGATAATTGCTTGGGAGAAGTGGTATATAAAATTAGATTTCGATCTTTTATGTGTTTCTTGTGGATCAATTTTAAGTAAATCCATGTGGTGGTGAGTGCACCAATGGATGGTGTGGTAGGTGATAATATTTTTTTCTATAAAACTCATCACATGCCAAGAATGGAATTATCATGCACCAAGAATGGGTATTGAGTAGTTTTTTGGTTATATCGTACAAATGCATGGGTTTTGGATGAATCCAGTCATCATGTTTGGGGATAGACAGGATGCGGGTTGTGGTGCTTAGATTTTGATCAAGTGAGGTTGTGACAAGGGTTATCCTATAGTGGAGAGAGTGACATCAGTCATGGGAAATATAAACCCATGAGGGTAGAGTCCTGGTTTTGGGAGACCAATAGGTAGGTATTTCAAATGGAAATTAGGTTCCAACAACCCAATGAGTACCTAAATTGAGTTGTTTTTTCTTGGAGATCAGAGTCCGAACATGGGAATTTGGGTTGAGTGGAAATATAAATGATTCAAGGTTTCTTTAGATTTGAAAATTAAATGGTTCTTATGGAAATCATGACATGGGATTGATCGACTAATGACCCAAATGAGGGAATCACACTAGTTTTTGGACTTGGGGTGTTTTTGATGATCCAAATGTGTTAAATCATGGTTATGTCAAAGCTGGCGATAGGGATTGATGGTAGTCTAGTTGGTGGAGGCCCAAACCTCAGAATTTCACCATGTTTCAAGAGTTTAATTTATTGGTCTATAATGGTGAACATTTCGTGCCTCCTGAAATAGGGGGATTGGGAATTGAATGTTATGAAAATGTGGTGATGTTTGGAGTCTATGCATCATCATCAGGATCAGGATGGCTTGTGATGAAACAATATGATTGGGTTAGGAAATGTCAGTACTTTCAATAGAGTACAAGATAGGTTTATATGGTTGAAAATTTAACCTTAGATTCACACCATGATTTGGAATGAATATGAAAGTGCCAAGCTATAATAATGGAATCTAATTCACTTATTATTTAGTTAAGAAGTATCTAGAGAAGTATGATAATTCTCAACAAGATATTGTAATGTAGACACCCTAATAGAATGGGGAGGTTGAGAGGTAAAGTATAACCATCAATAATATAACACAAACTATGGTGATCTCTAGTGGTATTACAAGGTATAAAAAAAAGTTTCCTTCTGAACTAAGGTACAAAATGAAACCAACATTGAATTATTTATGAGTCTTTGGTAGTAAGTTCTATATTCTTAACATGGAAGGGAATCAAGAAAGTATAGAAATAACACGATGAAGTTATATTTCATATATATTCCTTAAGAAGAAAGGTTTATAGATTTTTTAATAATATTCTCATTAAAATTTTGGAAATAAAATATGTAATAATGGATAGGAAGGAAAAAAGGAATCTATGACAGGAGCATTGAAGATAATGTAGAGAAAAGTGAATCTTTACAAGAGCCTAGAGAGTCTCTTAGGTGTAGTGAGGACTCCATCATAGAGGTTTTTGATGAATATGAGAAAGAAAAAGACATAAAGATTCCAATTACACCTAAAAGATTTACTAGAACTAAACATATTGATGAAGAGAACATTTTGGGAGACAAATATGATGTAGTATAAACTAGGAGGATGTATAGAATTAAAAGAAATTCCCTCTTATATTTATTTGAGTAAAAAAGATTTGATTAAGAATCCAATGATTAAAATTGGATTAAAGATATGAATGAGGAGTTAAATTAGACAGAAAATAATGACACATATAAATTTGTTCCACAAACAATAGATGAAAATATCACATTCACGAAAAAAGTATTCAGAAATATGCTTAATGAAAATTGGAAAGTTATAAAATTCGTAGTCATAATTTTGTGAAAGGGATATTCATTGATTTGTAGGGTGGTTGTAGATAAAATATTTCCACCAATTGATTGTATTAAGGTTATCAAATTGTTTCTTACCATAGTTATATAGAGAATATCAAGGTATATATAATGTATATAATAAAAAGTATTCTTTTCTCATTGGAGTTTTTTTAAGGAAGTTTAAATTGTTCAACTATGTGGATTTCAAATAAATGATGATGATAATAAATTGTTCATTTTTAAGAATGATTTTTGTGGCTTAAAACAAGTACACATATCTTGGAACTCAAGGCTTGAAAATGTTCAATTTTTTTGAGGTTTATGAGAGTAGTTGACTATAATCTCTCTATTAATAGGAATTTTTTAAGGGCACAAAGGCCTCTTTATTTAAATTATAAAGAAAAAGAATAAAGTTCAGAGTAAATACAAGAACACAACACCTAAAAAGACATCAACCCATTTTAGAACGAGTATTCATACTATGAAAAGGAAGTCTTCTACCCCTGCCGCGGGAGTTCTGACCTCTCCTCCCGATCCTGGCTTGTATCCATGGACCTTCACCATCAGCATCATCAAGGTAATCCACAACAAAATCAGTCTTTATGGTTTCATCTTTATTCACTTTGTCACTTTTATTACCATCATCATCACTGCTAAGCGAGGAAAGGATTTCAAAAGTGTTATGAGTACCAACACTTATGTTTGTCCGGGTCCTTGATGCTTGAGGCGGGGCACTGCTTGTAAGAGATGTAGAAATCTTTGATCTCAACAGTTCAACATTCTTCATAGGTGTATGTGCCTCTCTTGCTGGAGGAGGCATTGTAGTTGAATCTGTCACATTGTGTGTTTGTCCAATTGGATTGGAAACACCCAAAATAGAGATGGGGTCCGAAAGGGAACCCTTTTTTAGAGCATAATTTCCCTCCTCTCAAGAAGGAGTTAACTCTTTCATCATATCAGAATCAGGCTGGATTCTCATCCTTGGATTCTTTCCACTCTGAGATGGATGACTTTGGGTGGGAATCACCCCTTCCATTGTGATGGGTATCTTAAACTTCTCCAGTAACTTATCATCAATGGGAAACTTAGATGCCACATAAGTGGGTTGAACATCCATGCCATGAACTCCTATGGAAGTTCCAGCAAGAGTACTATCAGGGTGAGAGTTGGGCACCAGTTTGGGTCCAAATTCAGCAGTAGAGTGATTAACTTCACTTCCCACCATAGGAGGGTTAATGCTCAAGCTCAAAACTTGCAGATTTATAGGAACATGCAGCGCCCTATCAGTTGTAGGAAATTTTTTAACTCCACTTCCTACTGTATGATCAGGTTTTGGGAGACAAGATTTTTTTGAAGTCGCACCTTGTGTTTGCTGTAAGTCCATTGAAGGGATAACAACATCATCCTTTTCACAGATTCCTTGGAATTGGCAGGGAAGGGGACCTTTGCATTTCCATTGTCAGTAGTCACTTCCTTGGATTCTTTGTTTGTGTTTTTATTCTTAACATTACTTGAGGTCATTGTCTCTAACATGTGATTAACTTTTCTACATTTTGAAGAAAAAGCAGTTTGCTCATGCCTAATTCTTTCATCAGCCTCAATTTGTTCTATAAGCTCTATCTCTATTTGACTTTCCATAGATTCTATCTCATTTTGATCTTGGTTCATGTCTTTAATCAGCACATCTTTGAAAGACAGGCCCACTTCAGGTGAGTCACTTTCTTCTACTGAATCAGCCCAAGTGACATTGGGTCTATCAATCAACTAAAAAGTAGAAGGCTCTACATCTTTCAGGATGACATCGGTGGAGTCCAACTTGGGGATTTTAATATGATCCTTGATCAGATGTTCAGTCTGATACATTTTCTGAACATTTTTAGATATTAGGAGTCTGTTGGGAGAGCTGTGAGAAATATCATTTGCAGCTTGTTCTGAAGATTGGACATCAGTCCCTTGGGGAAATTTATTACATTTCGTTCTTCTGCGATGAGCCTCATCATGCCCCTTTAACATGCATCTAGTACAAAAAATATTGGAACGACAGTTGGACCTTGAGTGTCCAATCATACAGTAGACTTCGCAATACAAAGGCAACTTTTCATACACAATACAAAGATTAATTTCATCCTGTGGTGTGGATCGAACTACCTTATCAACCATGGTAGAACTTCGATCTACGTCAACTAAAATTTTGGAAAAATTTCCATAGATAATATTAATTTCATTAATTAAATGTATTATCATTTATTTATGTTCGGTTTATGAGGATTCTTCTACTCCTGCCATTGATTTAGGTGCATATGCCAATGCAGATGTTGATGATGATGGTGGTCTGAGGGGAGGAGATAATGACGTTGGTGTTTCTGAAGGATATGATGATGGTTGTGATGGTTTTGATGATACTGATATTGAGGTACATTTTAGATTTAAATTTTATTCTTGGTTTATACATTGAATTTTACCATATAATGATGTTAGTGTTTGGTATATGTTGTCGTGTATACTATTTTAGGGTGCAAGGGGTGTGCAGATGTTGTGCAGGGGGGTGCAGGGGTAGGGGGCATAGGGGCAGAGGGGGTGTGCAGGGGGAAGGGGACAGGGGGTGTGGGCAGGGGGCAGGGGGGTGTGGGCAGGGGGCAGGGGGCAGGGCGTGTGTTGGGGGCAGGGGGGTGTGCTGGGGCAGGGAGGTGCAGGGGGTGAGGGTGTGGGTGTGCAGGTGGTAGGGGGTAGGGGTAGGGGGAGGTGGTGTGTAGGGGCAGGGGGAGGGGGTGCAGGGGAGGGGGCAGGGGGAGGGCAGGGGAAGTGTGGGGGTGTGCAGGGGGGAGGGGGTAGCGGGGATACACCAATCCAACATTAGCTTTAAGATTTTGAGATTTGGGGTTTAACCTCTAGCCTTATTGATTTTTAGATTCTAGGATTTATATTCTAGGATTTTTAGTTTTAGAAGATATGGTTTTGAGTTTATGGTTTTAAGTTTTAGAATTTTAGGGTTTGGGGTTTTAGGATTTATGGTTTTAGGGTTTATATGAATTTTGAATCCATGAAATTCATTTCTATCAACATAGGTTGAGCTCACTTGCATCCTATAAAACAAGTGAAGGAGTGACATTAAATGACCAAACAACCTTTTTCATTATCATGCCCACCTACCTTTTTTTTAATGTTTTGGTTATTTTGTTTTATTTTCCATCTCATTTTTTCATATACCAAAATCATTTTTTAAACCTCACTTATTTTCCATTTTGTTTTCCACTTTGCCATGCCACACCTCTTTCCCTTCCATTGAAAGCACTTCCAATGTTCTGAATGAGGCATTAGTTTTGATATCTTAATATCTAATGTTCTGAAAACCTTTACATCATGTTTTTCGGTATTTTACTGATCGAACACCTAGATCAATTCTTGATCCTCGAGAAACCTAAGTTGTTTGGAACTTCAAGTACACAGGTACAACTCAAAATGGTTTCAGATGCTCATTTAAACATGCAGCTTGACTCATCACCCCCCCCCCCCACATTTTGATTCTTTTTTTTCATTTTTCAAAGCATATTATTAATTTGGAAGGATCCAAGAAAGGGATGTTTTGCAACATCTCTGGACAAGACCAATCTCAAATGCATCAATTGTCGTTGTTTGGGGAAACCAATGTATTGAGGTGCGGCCATTGGGTGTTACGAAGGTAATTGGACTTAATCAAACATGTTATTTAGTTGTTTAATGGTTTATTTTAACTGCCTGCATTGGTAATCCACCACTTAAAATCGTAAGCTTTCACTTAATGTGAGACTCAATATCTCTCCCAGCACACTTCAATTTAAACCTATAAATGTTTTATTTAATTATGCTAAATTGAAATAAAAAACACTATTATTTTTCATGACTAAATAGGCCTTAGAATTTCACTTTGCAATATTCATTGTTTTTTCTTTTGAATGTACGTTAAGTAGGGTGCAGCGATTGATCGCATATTGGGAGAAATAGTTCACAACAACTCGATGAAATCACTGATTGACTACGTCTTGTGCATCAGTCATTTCCTTGAGAAGGTATAACTTTCCCTTTATCACAGCTATATTTAGTTATGAACCTGGAAATAAAGTCAACTATAATTAGTCATCGTAGTGATTATGCACTTATGGGTCTATGTGTGCCCATGTATATATATGTAAATGCATACCCAGGTGAGTGGAGACTGGTATATGCATATAAGCATATGTGCAAGGATCCCCTTGCACATGCTCATGTCCATGCGGGTGTGTGCATAGGGGCTAGGTGTCCTTGCATGTGTGTGAAGGTGCGTATACCCAGTGGGGTGGCAATAATTTTTATTTAGAAATCTCCAAGAGCCGAAGTGGACGGTTTGGTTCCACCTTGAGGTAGGATCCCTCTTCTAGCCTCTTTAATTCAAGAATGATTTAAATTGAATTTAGATTCTTTCTTAATTCTGCTTAATTATATTGAATTGCATATCTTGAATAAGTGTTCTATAATATAATTATTTCATTTGATAAATAAAGTCATGTTTTTATAAATAAATTCATGTTTTTATAATAAAGAAATGCCATGATTTTATAACAAAACCCATCCAACGGAGGTGCGCTATCTTCTAAACCAAAGAGTAGTGATGGTTATTTTTTATCATGTTTAGATTTGGTTTGAGTCTTTCATATGCCTCTTGTTGGTGTTTTTTTTGTGGTTAGTTAGTTTTTGTTTTCTTTGAATAATATAAATTGGCTTATCATACTCGTTTAACTCAAATGACATTGCCCGAGTAGGCATATGCCTTAACCATGACACTTTCCTTTCCATGCTTTGAATATTATAAATAAAATTTCCATGTTTAGTCAAAGTGAATAAATTTGTAAATGGTTTGTGTAGGGTGTATGATTCTTTTTCGTCGTTTTTTTTCTTTGGACTTTGTGTCATTGTTCTGCTCGCTACAACATTCTCTTGTGATCCCTTGTTATAGCATATTAAATAGCTGATCTGTTCTATCATCTGTCGGTGGGGTGACGGTCAGAATGTTGCCCTGCCTCCTCTCGCTCCCTTCGCTCCTGGATGTAAAATGTTTCCCCGCAGATGTCGCTGGACCGGGACAACACGCCGCGGTCACGCTGCGATCACGCCGTGTTAATGTCGTGATTTGGCCCTGCTCCAAGACGACGCCCCGCGGAGGTTCGCAGTGATAGTATTCCATGAGTCTTGTGATCAATTTTGAGACTGACTAATCACAATTTCTGTTGGCGGGGCAACGGCCAGAATGTTTCCCCACCTCCTCCTGGCCCCTTCACTCCTGGCCAGAAGATTCTACCCCATGGATGTCGCTGGACCGGGCCAACACGCCGCAGTCACGCCGCGGTCACACCGCGGTAATGCCGTGATTTGGCCCTCCTTCAGGACGACACCCTGCGGCGGTTCGCATTGATAGTATTCCATGAGTTTTTTTATCAATGTTGAGACTGACTAATCACAATTTATGCCGGCAGAGCGACGACCGGAATGTTGCCCCGCCTCCTCATGCTCCCTTCGCTCCTGGCCGGAAGATGCTGCCCCGCAGATGTCGCTGGATCGGCCCAACACACCGCGGTCACGTCGCGGTCACGCCGCGGTAATTCCGTGATTTGGCCCTGCTCCAGGATGACACCCTGTGGTGGTTCATAGTGATAGTATTCAATGAGTCTTGTGATCAATGTTGATACTGACTAATCATAATTTCTGCCGGCGGGGCGATGACTGGAATGTTTCCCCGCCTCCTCCTACTCCCTCACTCCTGGCCGGAAGATGCTGCCCCGCGGATGTCATTGGACCGGGCCAACACGCCGCGGTCACGCCACGGTCATGATTTGGTCACGTCACGGTAATGCCGTGATTTGGCCCTGCTCTAGGATGAAACCCTGCGGCGGTTCGCAGTGATAGTATTCCATGAGTCTTTGTGATCAATGTTGAGACTGACTAACCACAATTTCTGCTGGCGGGGCGACGACCGGAATGTTTCCCTGCCTCCTCCTGCTTCCTTTGCTCCTGGCTGGAAGATGCTGCCCCGTGGATGTCACTGGACTGGGCTAACACACTGCGGTCAAGCCGCAGTAATGCCATGATTTGGCCCTGCTCCAGCCACATCCATCCCACACCATCCCCCTTCCACCTTCATTTCATCCCACTGCCACTAGCATTCCAGCCCGCAACAGCCCCCCCTGCCACCTTCGAATCAGCCCGCACCATCCCTCCAGCACCTGCAACCAGCCCCCTTCCACTAGCATTCCAGCCCCCTTCCACCTGCATTCGAGCCCGCGCCAGCCCCCAACCACCTGCAATCCATCCCGCACCAGCCACCACACCAGCCACCACACCCTAGCCTCCTGCAAAACACTCATGCCAGCCCTCTGCCACCTGCAAAACAGCCCCAACCACCAGTTCCAGCCCTCATCAGCCCCCAGCCTCTTACATCCCAGCCTGATCCGGTTGGAACATGTACCTTTGAGATACAACCATAACACCAAGATCATTGAACTCAGACTTGGTAGTATAAACATCCTTAAAATATCTAACTAGACCATTCACATACTTAAGCTCTTTGAAATTTACTTCAGAAAAAACTTTTTGAATAGGAGGGAATGATTGGAGATTCCTAATCAACTTTGTTTGGGTAGTCGTTAACCCAACCAACTTGTCAAAATCTACCAGGGGGGTTGTTGTCTGGGTGGGGTGGTCCAGGGGGGTTTCTAGGAGGGAGGGGGTGTCCAGGAGGGGGGGGTGGTGGTGTCCAGCAGGGGTGGTGCAAGGGTTGTCCAGAAGGGGGGCTGTTGTCCTGGGGGGGTCTGTCCAGGTGGGTTTCCAGGAGGGGGGGGGGGTCTGTCCAGGGGGTGGGGGGGGCTGCTGTCTTGGTGGGGTTGTCCGGGTGGGGTTGTCCAGAGGGTTGTCTAGGAGGGGGGGTGTCCAGGAGGGGGATCTGTCCAGGGGGGTCCAATGGGGGCTGCTGTCCGGGGGGGCTACTGTCTGGGTGGGGTTGTCCAGGGGGGTCTGTCCAGTGATATGATAAAATTGAACATCCCATTCAAAAGACCTCCAAATCACCACCAGAATCCATCCAAGGCTAGCATTAGCCAATCATCTTCAAAATCACATAATCCCTACAATAGACCACTCAACTCACCTACAATAAACACCATCAATCAAACCCACCTTCCTGTACCCTTACAAAACCACAAACCACAAACCATCCACCTACCACCCAACCACAACACCGTTCCCCTAAACACTAATAATTGCAGTCATCATACCCAACACCAAACAAAACCCAACCCTCCTAGCCACTCACACCATAATAGATACTGCAGCCCAAAAGGCTTCTGGAAAGAACCCATCCAATAAAGAAAAACTTCCTCTAGGAACAACAGCACTAGTCCATACACAACTCGAACCACCTACTACCTCATAAACCTTGAAGACAAGGAAACATTCTACAATATCATGGCACCAGACCACCACATTCTACCACTCAAAGACTCAAGAAAACAATATCCTAACATCACCATATGAAAAAGACCAGCCACCAAAGGAACGCCCAACCAGTCAACCACAAACTCAACCACAACCATCCACAAAAAACCCCCTACATGTAGCCAAGTAGCAGGAAAAACACAACCCAAAAAGAAACCAGTCAACCAAAAACTAGAAATCCCAGCTTGAATCACCCACACCATGAACCCTATCCTCTACAACTGCACCTAGAATAATAACATGTGACTCTATCCACACCACACTAGAATCCCCTCTAGAATCACCCCCACACGCTAAAATTAGTCATCCTATGCACAGGATCCTTGCACTATAAACATCCCACACCCACCCAACACCATAATAGCAACAACAACCCCCACAAGAACATCGCCTGCATGACCCACACAAGCTGAGAACTAGCCAAAAAATCCACTCTACATTCCTATCCCTTTCCAACAGATAAATCTAGCACCAAAAACACACAATGGACCCAAAGGCAGAACAACAGTATAGGGTTTCTAGGAGGGGGGGGAGGGCTGCTGTCTGGGTGGGGTTGTCCAGGAGGGGGGGGGGGTCTGTCCAGGGGGGGTGGAGGGGGGGGGGGCTACTGTCCGGGGGGGGGGGCTTCTGTCTGGGTGGGGTGGTCCAAGGGGGTTTCTAGGAGGGAGGGGGTTTCCAGGAGGGAGGGGGTGTCCAGGAGGGGGGGGGGGGTTTCCAGCAGGGGTGGTGTAAGGGTTGTTCAGCAGGGGGGGCTGTTGTCTGGTTGGGGTTGTCCTGGGGGGGGGTCTGTCTAGGTGGGTTTCCAAGAGGGGGGTCTGTTCAGGGGGGTGGAGGGGGGGGCTGCTATCTGGGTGGGGTTGTTCAGGGGGGTCTTTCCAGGAGGGGGGGGGTCTGTCCAGGAGGGAGGGGGTGTTCAGAAGGGGAGAGGGTCTTTCCAGGGGGTTGTCCAGCATGGGGGGCTGCTGTTCGGGTGGGGTTGTCCTGGGGGGTCTGTCTAGGGGGTTTCCAGGAGGGAGGGGTGTCTGTCAAGGGGGGTGAGTGGGGTCAGTCAAGGGGGGTGAGTGGGGTCAGTCCAAGGTGGGAAGGGGGAATTAATGGGGAGGGGTGCATGGGGGGGGGGGCTTTAAGGTGTCGGTGGGGTTCAAGGGGGAGAGTGGGGGGGATTTTCAGGGGTGGTGGGGAGGATGCAAGGGACCAGCACCGGCTGAACGATGCTGTTTTTTTTAACGAAATGTGTAGGCCTATAGACACGGTTTTAAACCGTAGTTATAGGTCTATAGCCACAGTTCATAGCTGTGGATATATGTATATATATCCACAGTTGCAACCGTGTCTATAGGAGATGAGTTATTTTAGCTGGTGCCACGGGTTGAAAATCGTGGCTTTAGGGTTGTTTCCACGATTGGAACCATGGCTATAGGGCTTTATCCATGGTTCAAACCGTGGATATAGGGCTATAGACATGGTTGGGAACTGTGGCTATAGGTTTTAACCTATAGCCATGACAATACCAGCCATGGTTGTGGGAACCGTGGCTATAAATTATAGCCATTGTTTAAAACAGTGGCTATAGCCTGATTTTGTAGTAGTGTTCCATTATATTTAATGACGTGCTTCACAAATAATGGCTTAATCCCATTATCATATGCTAACTAAAATGAAACATGGATATCATAAAAGTCATAGTATGATGAAAAATCCATTATGTCATATGTACATGTGTTTGGTTGCAAAGAGTTTGTTAGGACATAAACAAACTTGAATCAAGAACAAACACAATGTGCATCTTTTGTAATCATCCAAATGGTTGCTTAGGATATTATATAAATTCCTAATATTGAAAAGATATAGTCAAGTTATTGACTATATTTATATATAAGGGTGCATGTCTCTTTTGAGATAGTGGGAGCAAGATTGACTTGGGTTAGTCAATTCTAGAGATGAATATGTTGTTAGCATAGGAACTAGTTCAACAACTACATGTGGAACAAAGTATGTTTTAGAGACACGTACTGTGTATGAAGGATAAAACTATGGTGATGGTTTTTATATTCACTATGATCGGTGATCTATTATTCAATGTGAATAATATTTCCTACAATTAAGCAGTGTCTGACAATTAGCTAATATGGACAAGACCAATATAAATTCAAAAATGTATTCCTTGTACCACATTGAAAAGGGGCCTATATTTTTTAATACTGTAGTGGGTATTAAAATGATTTTATATAAGGATGGTACATGTGTTGTACTAATAAGTATCGACTGGTAAAACCAAGTTATTATGCCTAAATCTATTAGAATCTTACTTTTCATAGAAAATATTCATGATCATATTGAGAATTATATGTCATGCCCAAAAATCATGGAAGGTGTCTATACGATGCAATAAAAAAGGGATGGTCACATCATGGAATGCTAATAAAGGTTGTAGGTTACTGAAATCCAATTCAAGATTGAAGGAAGCAACAAGATCAAAGAATATTCATTTGGAATGAAATTTTTCCATGTGTCTACCTAAGCTTAGTGGGGGTGCTATTGTTATCCAATTATAATATGTTTGGAAATGTATGGAAAATAGATTGGTCTTCAAGTTAGTTAAGACTAGGATGAAATTTTTTCTCTAGTGATTGACTTAAAGTAGCAACCTAAGTTCTAGGGAACATGATATACTAAGGTAGATCTAGAGGTTTCTTGGACCAAGTAAATATTACATATAGTGACATGGTATTGGAAAATACAAGATGGGAAAATTCAAGAGAAAATTGTTACCTATGTCACATGAAATAATCCCTCTAAGTTGACATGTTCGGGATATGGGAGTAGATTAACATGGTGAGTTATAATTCATACACTTAAGCAATGGATCAATCATGTGCGCCATGATATGTACAAGAATTAATATTTCCAAGATATAATTTATAGTAAGAAAATATCAATTATATCCAGGAGCACTGCAAGTGAAGTAGTCAGAACTTTTTTTATTATACTTTAGAAAGTAAAAAAGATAAGTACCTTGTAAGTGGAGAATAAAGGATACTAGTTTCAGGGGACACAAACTAGTATTACTTATATCAATGAGATATAATATCAGATTTAGGATAATTGTGATGAGAAAACAAGATCATATAAGCCAGTGGTATCCATACCTATAAATGCCGAGTATGTTGCAGCTTATAAGGCATCTATGAAGTAGTTAAACACAATGATTTGTTCCAGTTTTTGGAATCCCACCTAGTAAGAAGAGGATTATCATAATGTAAATTATGATATTCTTACTATCCAAGATGCCAAGATTTTGAAAGTGGAAAAAAGGGATATACTCAGGATACCATCTCTTTATAAGTTTTACTTAGGGAGATAAGGTCACTATAACAGAATTGCCATGCGGAGGAACCATGGTAGGCCTAGTATCTAAATCCATTAATCAAAAGAAACATGATATTTATCATGTGAGTAGCTAACAATTTTTGGTTAGAAAGTCGGATCTAGTGCAAGTGGGAGTATTGAAACAATGGTTTCCCTAGACCCAACTATGCAGTTCTTTTATGTAACACCCCAAGATTTCATAGTACGTTATCTCATTAAATTAATTCAATAGCTTGCGCTGCACGCGACACTGAGTTCGAGCGCACCACAACTTACAAAACTCACCGTTCAAAAAATGGTTATGAATATTACTAACTGCATTTTAAATCTTATATACTATATATAATTTTAACATCCATATTATGTGTTTCTTAGACATAATATAAGAACAAATTCATTTTTTGAGATAAAAGAAGTATTTTTCAAAAAAAAATGCAATTTTACCGCCTTTTAATGCGAACCCTTTTTAAAACCAATATTTGACACTTTTATATATTAAATTTAATGAAATTAAAATCTTGTTTAGAACTAGGACATAAAAATTTATTTTGGATAAATTTTTGGTGCTTTTCTAATAAATTTCATATTTTGTTGAATAGTGATAAATATTATGTTTTAATTGAAAACAACTTTTTTAATCGAAATAATTTTTAGTGTTAAATTATTAATTTTAATTGTTTTTAAGTATAATTAGATTATATTTTTATCATTTAATACAATTTAGGTCATTATAAGTAATTTCACATTTAAATTTGACATAAAGACATGTCAATCTTTTAATAGTTTTTAATTTTTAAAAACACGCCTTTTGGCTATGACAATAGAAATTAAATTTAAATTAATTAATGCAAATTATATGTTTTGAATTTGGTAAAATAGAATTCATTTTTGAATTAGGAAAATAAAAATTATCTTAGGGTGATTTTTTGGTATTTTTCTGAAAACATTCAATTTTTTGATGAATAGTGAAAAACACTGCGTTATTGTTTAAAACCGACATTTTATTTAAATTTATTTTAAGTCAGAATAGATGTATAATACCTATATAAGTTCAATATAATTCATTGGAGTCATTTTATAATATAATTAGTTGTATAAATTTTTATTGAACTTTTTACTCTCTTTTACCCACCTTCTAGGAGCATTTGAAAATTTGAATAAAACGTAATTTTACCGCTTCTATAAGTTGAATTTAAAAAATAAAAGAGACACAATTTATATCAGTAAGTAAAATTTGGTTCAATAAGATGAGAATATTTTTTGGTGAATAGTAACTTTTGACTTTTATTTACCACGGTTAATAGTAAATATGGTAATTAAGGGTAAAAATGATATTATAATTACCCTAAAACATGTCCTAATTCTATTGGGTAAGTTTAATTAGACCAAAAACAATATTAGGAATAAAATATGATCCTATTTGGTCCACTTGTATTAGATTAGAACATTTATTATTATTTTATTTAAAGAAGAGTTAAAAGTGTAAAATTCAAAGTTTAATAACTAAATCATTTTTAATATAAGGTTACACACAATATAAATTCAACTATAAATATTCATTATAAATATAATAATATTTAATACATAATGATATTTTATTTATAATTTTTATTCATTAAATAATTTAATTTATTTATGACACAATGATGATGCGGTAATTACCTTATTAATGAAATATTAAAATAATTAATATTATAAATATCTAAATAAATGTAAATTGAGGCTTCTGATGAATTCCACTAATTTAATAGGTTAATATGACATTTTAGGGTTGATTAGATAAATTTTTTTGAAGTGATAAGGTTTTTATGACTTTCACAAAAACAAAATACCAAATAGTGTCAAAATTGACATAAATTATTTTTTAAAAATAATACTATATTATTGGTTGATATAATATTATTAAAAATCTAAGGTTAGTCCAAAGGTCTTAAATAATATTATATATTTCATTAATGAACCAATTGTGGTTCTCTTGGAAGTTTAGAGTAAGTTTATTAACCATATAGTGTAATAATACAAGAAGACACGGTAAAAGTTAAACTATTTAACTAAGAGTTAAATATAAAAGATAAGGTTAAAATGGTAACCTAAACTTGTCTAAAACCTATTGGTTGAGAGGTTTTAGACCCATCCCCACATTATCCTAGAAATAAATCATTCTGGAACCATTATAAATCGAAAATGATTTTATTATAAAATAATATTTCAAGCTTTTCCTAAAGTGACCCTCACCTCTCTTATAAAAGGGTACTTCCACTTCTCTCAAACTCACACCTCCAAATCCATTTGTCTCGGCCAAAACCTACCCAAATCTCCTCCAAACTTTTATCCCTTCAACCTAGAGGCATTACTTTGATCATAAATCCAATCTATGGAGACCTTTTGATCAACTCAAAAGGAAATACCCGTAGAAGATGTAATAATTTCACCACACTCTTTCAAGTTATTTTCTTCTTGAACTTCCTATTTCTTTGTTGTTTCCATACCAAAATAATAACTTCAATACCTTATAAATAATGTGATGTTATTATAAATATGGTACAGCTATATTTGTTATTCTATCTGTCCTATAAATGACAAAGTTACCATACGTTCGTATGTACGGCTTACCGTCTCCACGTCGTGGTGTAGTTTTTTATTCAAACACTTCATTATTTGGATGGGTATAAAAATAAGTATAACTGATTTAAATAATAAATATAACATGTTAATGATTATGTATATATTATATAACATCCAATTACATATTATTTCACCATCAATATAATGATATTGTCGCTCGTGCGTACGTATGGATTACTGTCTCCACGAACGTGATGAGATTCATTCCCCATCGTAATCATTCAACAATAATTTTAATTTTATGATTAAAAATAATGTTTATGAACATAATATAATTCTGTATATGTATAAAATACATCATATCCATAACAAACATGACCTATGTAACCAATCATATAAAATAAAATGAATCAGTTAACTCCCAAAATGATGATACTACTAAAATATTATCAACAAAGCAATATAATAAGATCATATATGATATCATATTTATGTATATGATTCTTGTATAATTTAATAAAAATGTTTTAGCTATTATATAGGAGGTTAACATACCATCGATGAAGGAAAATTACAAGGTAAGGGTTAATTCTACAATAGCTTTACTTATCTGAGGTTGTTAATATGTAAGTATCTACTGGGACCTCTTTGTCATCCAAATCTGTATTTTCTTAAAATTGTATTTTAAAACATTTTTACTATTTAATAGACTATGGGTTAAAGTCATTTATACCCTTATTTTACCTTATATGTTTTGAAAGTAATCATTCCGTCGTTTTCCAAACAAGGTACTCTATGACCTTTTCGACAAAATTAAGGTAAGAATGTTTTTTTAACTTATACGATGGGTGCAACCATTTTTCGCCGTTATAACATCGTTGAATCCTACCATACAAGATTATAGGAATATTTTCAAAATAAATGTTTTCTTTTATAATTATATGACTTTTAAATGATTTCAAAATAGAAAGAGACATTTCTCAACAAAAAGTTTTGATTTCATCTATGTCAACATCCTTTGATGGATTCTAAGCTTGTTTGAAGTTGATTTATTATGATAACAATCTTTCATATTGTATTGAAGGTTTTGTGATATGTTGACTGTGGATGTGTTATTTTTACACCATTCATGGTTTATGGATAAAGTTTTGACATTTCTTATGCTAGTTTTAATATGAATGTTTTTGTTATGTTTAAAAAATTTTATATGAGGAATGCATTGGACTTCGTAAGTGACAGGTGAAGCCCGCTATAGCTCCTCGATGCACCGGTAGGTCTCATGAGATAAAATAGTGTCTTGGAACAAGGCCTTGACAAAATATTATTTTTAGTAATGGAACAAGGCCTTGACTATGTGGTTATGAAGTCTGGCATTGTGCATTCCATCATTATGAAATCAGATATTGATATTGCATGTGATTATTCGACTAGTAGAATATCAATGTGAATAAGTAAATGAAATTATTTGATTTATGTTGGCCATATTATGCAGAAGTTTATGTTTAAAAGGCTTATGTTTTATTCTTATACATTGACTTAAAATTTTATTCTTATTTATGAAAGTTTTCTCTATATTGTTATCCTTACTAAGCATCTAAGCTCACCTCTTTCTATGTTTTATTTTTCCTAGGATGTGAAGAAGTATTTTATGGTTGACCCATAGGGATAAGATAATGGATATAAGTGTGCTCGAAGGAGAAATTTTTTTGTTGTTTTTATCTCATGATGTAATGTAAAACTTATGTATGTATCTAGTACTTCCATGGCTACTAAACTAATTGTTATTTCGGGACATGATTCCTTGTATCATACCAATGTTATGTAATAATGCACCGACTCTGGGTAACTAGGGTCGGGACATTACAGTTGGTATCAGAGGAAGTTTAGAAACAACTTTGGAAATAGATTAAGATAAACTCGGATTAGAGAACATTACCCTAAGATAGAATTTTAGGATTAGTATAGAAGAACTTTCTAGAATTTTGGTAATGTAGAGATTTTGTGTATTTTCCAAGAAATACATCCCTGTCTGGATACGAGCAGGTAGAGGTGGCTCTAAAACAGATGTACCTAGAAGTAAAAACTCTGACAAGGAGTTTTGGACTTGACCTGGGGTATCCTGGTACAAGACAACAGGCCTTTCTACACTCTTGGTTACGACACTCCCGGGGGATATGATTAGTATAATTCATATTTTCATTACAAGCCATTATGAAGGATTTAAGAGTAAATAATTCCTCAAAGAAAACATTTTATGATTATATATTATATGCATAATCTTTTCAATTTACATTAGGTATTTTACAAGTTTGGAATTATGCATTGTGATTCATACATTAACCTTGTGTATGTCATTTTTTATAAATGGAACCTAATAGAAGGAATGAGAATTCCAGTAATATGCATGATCGAAATATTAATAAGGATCATATATTTCATAGAATTAAGCCAACATTTAAAAGGGAAATAGTCTCCCACATATTTTCATCATATGGATAAATAGTATCATGTGTTAATAAGATAAGTAAATAATTCTATGATCCCTATGTATTTGAAGGGAAGCAAGAGAATAAAAGGATGGAAGAGAGAAAGATGGATAAAGAGAATAGGGGAAAGAAAGATTTTCTCATATGTGATAACTATGGAAATAATCACCTTGGTAAATGCTTGAAGGGAATGGGAGTTTGTTATAAGTGTGGAGAAAAAGGACACCAAGTATGTGATTACAATGGTAAGAAAAAGGATTGAAATGTATAATGATTCATCTCCAAGGAGTTGGGACACTATGCAAATCAATATCCAAATCATCAGAGTATACCACAAATGATGGTGTTGGATAATAATCAAGTTATGATATTACCACAGATGAAGAGTAATGACTAGTGTTCTTATGTTGATATTAAAGAATTATGTCATTTGAATATTTTATCAATGATGTACTGGTTATAATAATTATGGAGTATATATAAGGATTGTACTGCAGTACTATTTAATGAAGGACTTAAGATTGTGTGGAACCAAGAAAAGTGACTCAATAGCATGTTAATTTTTTTTGGAAAATATATGGTTGAGAGAAAGATAAACCATAATATGGTTTTGATACTGAGGTAATGATATTTCAATAATATATGATTGATTTGGATAAATTATATTGGATATTCTTGACTACCTTGAAACAAATTAATGATTTGTATATTCCATCATTGTTGGAGTTTAAAACATTTTTGGATAGAAGGAGTATATCTAGTATTCTATAAGGAATAAGGGTTCATGAATGTAATCAGTAAGGTTTTATGGTAATTCAAGGTGTTACAGTGTTTTAAAAGAATACATGATGAAGGTATTAACATGTTATTATGTGAAAAAAAGATCTTCATTGTGTTTACCTTCCATATAAATTTGGGACTGTGAGTTTGGACAGAAGTATTTTGGATAGGTCTAAAGGTTGGAATCGATTAAGTTTGACTTTGGATACTATTGTTATGGTTAAATCATTTCTTGAGATTATTTTTAGACTGTCATGAAAAGGACAACCTGGAGGTTGGATGACAACCAGTCGCGTCCGGCAGGGTCGCGAGATTTGAACCCGCAATCAAAGGAAGAAAAGGGTGGATCACATACCACTGGCATACGTGATGTCATGGTTTGTATAATGTAGTTTTTTTATAGTCTGAAAAATGAATTTTAAATTCATTATTTTTGGAACCCTATACGATTTGGATAAATAGAATATTTTTGAATTCTATTATCTTTTGGAGTGAAAGATGAGTTTGTGGTAAGAATTAGTTGAAGGATGAAACTCTAATTGTCAAGTATATTTTTTTACCACTTATTCAATGAATAAATTAATTATTAAACTTTAGGGAAGGGATCTTAAAACCAAAAATGTATTATCCTAATATGTTTTGTTGAACTGATGATATTTTAAATCACCATAGATTGATGGTTTTGAGGCCCTCAATTTTACACTTGTTTGTGATGGATGATATCAATCACTCCCAATAAATATTTACATTTTTCCTCTAATTATGTGTCTCTAATTTCCACCAATGTTCTGCTAATCGAGATAATAATTTGGTGGTGCCATTTTCATTTCCCTTTCCCTCTTATTAAGACTAAATTTTATTAACCCAATTTCTAATGTGGGATTTCCACAAAGGTATTTTTATATTTTTAACCACTTATTTTTGAAAAACAATTTAAAATTTAAAGGAATCAATTTATTGAAGGTGGGGAGAATGTAAAACCCCAAGATTTCATAGTACGTTATCTTATTAAAGTAATTCAATATCTTGTGCTACACATGACACCAAGTTCGAGTGCACCACAACTTATCAAACTAGACATTCAAAAAATGGTTATGAATAGTATTGACTGCATTTTGAATCTTATATACTCTGTATAATTTTAACATCCATATTATGTGTTTCTTAGACATAATATAAGAACAAATTTATTTTTTCAGATAAAAGAAGTATTTTTCAAAAAAATGCAATTTTACCGCCTTTTAATGGTGAACCCTTTTTAAAACCAATATTTTACATTTTATATACTCAATTTAATGAAATTAAATTCTTCTTTAGAAGAAGAACATAAAAATTTAGTTTGGATAAATAGTGTAATTAAGGGTAAAAATGATATTATAATTACCCTAACACATGTACTAATTCTATTGGATAAATTTAATTCGACCAAAAACAACCTTAAGAATAAAATATGATCCTCTTTGGTCCACTTGGATTAGATTAGGACATTTATTATTATTTTATTTAAAGAAGAGTTAAAAGTGTTAAATTCAAAGTTTAATAACCAAACTATTTTTAATATAAGCATATAAAGAATATAAATTAGACTATAAATATTCATTAGAAATTTAAGAAGATTTACTACATAATGTTATTTTATTTATAATTTTTATACATTAAATAAGTTAATTTACTTATGACACAATGATGATGCAGTAATTACCTTATTAATGAAATATTAAAATAATTGATATTATAAATATCCAAATAAATGTAAATTGAGACTTCTGATGAATTCCATTAATTATATAGGTTAATATGACATGTTAGGGTTGATTAGATAAAAAAATTTCGAAGTGATAAGGTTTTTATGACTTTCACAAAAAACAAAATACCAAATAGTGTCAAAATTGACATAAATAAATTTTTAAAACAAATACTTTATTATTGGTTGATATAATATTTCTAAAAATCTAAGGTTTAGTAAAAGGGATTAAATAATATTATATATTTCATTAATTAACCACTTGGGGTTCTCTCGAAAGTTTAGAGTAAGTTCATTAACCATATAGTGTAATAATACAAAAGACACGGTAAAAGTTAAACTATTTAACAAAGAGTTAAATCTAAAAGATATGGTTAAAGTGGTAACCTAAACTTGTCTAAAACCTCTTGGTTGAGATGTTTTCAACCCATCCCCACCTTATCCTATAAATAAATCATTTTTGAGCCATTAGAAACCGAAAATTATTTTATTATAAAATAATATTTGAAGCTTTTCCTAAAGTGACCCTCACCTCTCTTATAAAAGGGTACTTCCACTTATCTCAAAATCACACATCCAAATCCATTTGGCTCGGAAAAACCTTGCCCAAATCTCCTTAAAACTTTACTCCCTTCAATATAGATGCCTTACTTTTATCAAAAATACAACCTAAGAAGCTATTTTGATCAACTCAAAAGGAAACACCTGAAGAAGAGGTAATAATTTCACCACCCTCTTTCAAGTTCTTTTCTTCTTACACTTCCTCTTTCTTTGTTGTTTCCATAAAAAAATAATAACTCCAGCACCTTCTACATACTGTGATGTTATTATAAATATGGTACAACCATATTCATTATTCTATCCATTCTATAAATGACAAAGTCACCATACGTGTGTACGCACAACTTACCGTCTCCACATCGTGGTATAGTTTGTTATTCAAACACTTCATTATTTGGATGGGTATAATAATGAGTATAACTGATGTAAATAATAAATATAACATGTTAATGATTCTTTATATATGATATACCATACAATTACATACTATTTCATCATCAATATATTGATATTGTCGCTCGTGCGTACGTACGGATTACCTCCTCCACGAACGCGATGAGATTCATTCCCCATCGTAATCATTCAAGAATAATTTTTATTTTAGGATTAAAAATAATGTTTATGAACATAATATAATTATGTATATAAATCAAATACATCCTATACATAATAAACATGACTTACGTAACCAATCATATAAAAGAAAACAAATCAGTTAACACCCGAAACGATGATACTACTAAAATATTATTAACAAAGCAATATTATAAGTTCATACATGATGTCATATTAATGTATATGATTCTTTTATAATTTAATAACAATTTTTTAACTATTATACAGTAGGTTAACATACCATAGACTAAGGAAAAGTACAAGGTAAGGGTTAATTCTATAATCTCTTTACTTATCTAAGGTTGTTAATACGTAAGTATCTATTGGGACCTCTTTATCATCCACATCCCTGTTTTCTTATAAATGCATTTCAAAACATTTTTACTATTTACTAGAATATGGGTTAAATTCATTTATACCCTTATTTGATCTTATATTTTTTTAAAGGAATCTTTCCGTAGTTTTCCAAATAAGGTACTTTATGTCCTTTTCGACAAAATTAAGGTAAGAATGTTTTTTAACTTATATGGCGAGTGTGGCTATTTTCTGCCGTTATAACATCGTCGAAGCTTCCCATACATGATTATAAGAATATTTTTAAAATAAATGTTTTCTTTTATAATTTTATGAATTTTAAAATATTTAAAAATATAAAGAGATATTTCTTTACAAAAAGTTTTGATGTCATCTATGTCAACATCCTTTGATTAATTTTAATCTTGTTTGAAGTTGATTCATTATGATACAAATATTTCATATTGTATTGGAGGTATTGTGATATGTTGACTGTGGATGTGTTATTTTTACACCATTCATGGTTTATGGATAAAGTATTGACATTTTGTATGCTAGTTTTAATATGAATGTTTATGTTATGTTTAATCCTTTTCATGTGAGGAATGCGTTGGACTTAGTAAGTGACGGGTGGAGCCCGCTATAGATTCTTGATGCATCAGTAGGCCTCATGAGAAAAACTAGTTTCTTGGCACAAGGCCTTGATAAAATCTTATTTGTAGTATTGGAACAAGGCCTTGAATATGTAGTTATAAAGTCTGGCATTATGCATTCCATCATTATGAAATTGGCTATTGATATTTTATGTGATTATTCGACTAGTAAAATATCCATGTGAATAAGTAAATGGAATTATTTGATTTATATTAGCCATATTATGCAAAACTTTATGTTTAAAAGGCTTGTGTTTTAGTCTTATACATTTCCTTAAATATTTATGCTTATTTATGAAAATTTTCACTATATTGTTATCCTTACTGAGCATCTGATATCACCCCTTTCTATGTTTAATTTTTCCCAGGATATGAAGAAGTATTTTATAGTTGACCTGTAGGGATAGGCTAAGGGATATAAGTGTGTTCAAAGGGGACAAAATGTTGTGGTTGTTTTTATCTCATGATGTAATGTAAAACTTATGTATGTATCTAGCACTTCCAAGGCTACTAAACTAATCAGTCTTTCAGGACATGATTCCTTGTATCATGCCAATGTTATCTAATAATGCACTGACTCTGGGTAACTAGGGTGGGGGAATTACAGTTGATATTAGAGGAAGTTTAGAAACAACATTGGAAATAGATTTAGATAAACTCTGCTTATAGAACATTTCCCTAAGATAGAATTTGAGGATTAATATAGAATAACTTCCTAGAATTTTGGTAATGTAGATATTTTGTGTATTTTCTAAGAAATACATCCCTTCCTGGATACGAGTAGGTATAGGCGGCTCTAGAACAGATGTATCTAGGAGTGAAAACTCTGACAAGGAGTTTCGGGCTTGACCTGGGGTATCCTTGTACCCGACAACAGGCATTGTTTCACTCTTGGTTACGACACTCCCGGGGGATATGCTTAAGATAATTTACATTTTCATTAGAATCCATTATAAAGGATTTAAGAGTAAATAATTCCTCAAAGAAAAAATTTTATGATTATATATTATATGTATAATCTTTTCAATTTACTTTAGGTATTTTACAAGTTTAGAATTATGCATTGTGATTCATAAACTAACCAAGTGTATTCCATTGTTTAGAAATGGTGCCTTGTAGAAGGAATGATAATTCTAGCAATATGCATGATCAAAAGATTTTGAAGGATCATATCTTTCATGGTATTAAGCCAAAATTTAAAGGGGAAATAGTCTCCCATGTATTCTCATTATATGAATAAATAGTATCATGTATTAATAAGATAAGTAAATAATTCTCTAAGTTATTTGGCTTTGAAGGGAAGAAAGAGAAGTAAGGGATGGAAGAGAGAAAGATTGAAAAAGAGGAGAGGGGAAAGAAGGATTTTCCCATATGTGATAACAGTGGAAAGAATCAACTTTATAAATGCTTGAAGGGAGAGGGAGTCTGTTATAAATGTGGAGAAAAAGGATACCAAGTATGTGATTGAAAGGGTAAGAAAAAGGTTTCAAATGTATAACACTTCATCTGAAATAAGTTGGGACACTACTCAAATCAATGTCCAAATCATCAGAGTATGCCAAAAATGATGCTGTTGGATAATAATAAAGTTTTGATATTACCATAGATGAAGAGTAATGACTAGTGTTCTTATGTTGTTATTAAATAATTTTTTCATTTGAATATTGTTTCAACAATGTATTGGTTATAACAATTATGGAGTATATAAGGATTGTACTGCAGTACTATTTCATTAAGGACTTGAGATTATGTGGAACCATGAAAAGTGACTCAATAGCATGTTAATTTTTTTGGAAAATATATGGTTGAGGGAAAGATAAACCATAATATGGTTCTGATACCGAGGTATTTATTTTGGAATAATATATTATTTATTTGGATAAATTATATTGGATATTCTTGACTACCTTGAAACTAATTAATGATTTGTATATTCCATCATTGTTGGAGTTTACATCATTTTTTGATAAAAGGAGTATATCTAGTATTCTATAGGGAATAAGGGAGCATTAATTTAATCAATAAGGTTTTTTGGTAATTTAGGGTGTTATAGTGTTTTAAAAGAATACATGATGAAGGTATTCACATGTTATTACGTGAAAAATAAAGATCTTCATTGTGTTTACCTTCCATATAAAATTTGGACTATGAGTTTGGACAGAAGTATTTTGGATAAGTCTAAAGGTTAGAATTGATTAAGTTTGACTTTGGATATTATTGTTAAGGTTAAATAATTTCTTGAGATTATTTTTGGATTGTCATAAAAAGAACAACCCGAAGGTTGGGCAACAACCAGTCGCGTCCGGCAAGGTCGTGAGACTAGAACCAGCAACCGTAGGAAGAAAAGGGTGGATCACATACCACTGGCATATGTGATGTCTTGGTTTTCATAATGTAGTTTTTTTATAGTCTGAAAAATGAATTATAAATTCATTATATTTGGCTCCCTATACGATTTGGATAAATAGAATATTTTTGAATTCTATTATCTTTTGGACTGAAAGATGAGTTTGTGGTAAGAATTAGTTGAAGGATGAAACTCTAACTATCAAGTATATTTTTCCCTCTTATTCTATGAATAAATTAATTTATAAACTTTTGGGAAGGGATCTTAAAAAAAAAATTTGTTATCCTAAAACCTTATGTTTTGTTGAACCGACGATATTTTAAATCATCATAGATTGATGGCTTTGAGTCCCACAATTTTACAATTGTTTGTGATTGATGACCTAAATCACTCCCTATAAATATTTACGTTTTTCCTTCAATTATGTGTCTCTAATTTCCACCAATGTTCTCCTAATAGAGATCATAATTTGGTGGTGACTTTTTCATTTCCCTTTCCCTCTTATTAAGACTAAATTTTATTAACCCAATTTTTTATGTGGGTTTTCCACAAAGGTATTTTTCTATTTTTAACCTTTTATTTTAGAAGAACAATTTCAAATTGTGAGGATGAAATTTATTGAAGTAGGTGAGTATGTAACACCCAAAGATTTTATAGTACATTATCTCATTAAATTAATTCAATAGCTTGCACTACACACGATACTGAGTTCAAGCGCACAACAACTTACCAAACTAGTCATTCAAAAAAAGGTTATGAATAGTATTGACTGCATTTTGAATCTTATATACTCTATAAAATTTTAATATACATATTATGTGTTTCTTAGACATAATATAAGAACAAATTCATTTTTTCAGATAAAAGAAGTATTTTTCAAAAAAATGCAATTTTACCGCCTTTCAATGATGAACCCTTTTTAAAACCAATATTTGACACTTTTATATATTCAATTTAATGAAATTAAATTCTTCTTTATAATTAGGATATAAAAATTTAGTTTGGATAAATTTTTGGTACTTTTCTGATAACTTTCATATTTTGATTAATAGTGAAAAATACTATGTTTTAATTGAAAACAAATTTTTTAGTCGAAATAATTTATAGTGTTAAATTATGAATTTTAATTTTTTTGAAGTATAATTAGATTATATTTTTATCATTTAACACAATTTAGGTCATTATAAGTAATTTCACATTCAAATTTGACATAAACACATATCAATCTTTTGATATTTTTTACTTTTTAAAAACCAGTTTTTTGGCTTTGACAACGGAAATTAATTTTAAATTAATTAATGAAAATTATTTGTTCTGAATTTGGTAAAATAGAATTAGTTTTTGAATTAATAATATCAAAATTATCTTAGGGTGAATTTTTGGTATTTTTCTGAAAACATTCAATTTTTGATGAATAGTGAAAAACACCGCGTTATTGTTTAAAACCGAAATTTTATTTAAATAATTATTTATTTTATTTAAATTTATTTTAAGTAAAAATAGATATATAATACCAAATAATTTAAATATAATTAATTGGATTAATTTTATAATAAAATTAGATGTATAAATTTTTATTGAACTTTTTACTGTCTTTTACCCACCTTCTATGAGCATTTGCAAATTTGCATAAAACGTAATTTTACTGCTTATGTGAGTTGAATTTAAAAAATATGAGAGACACGGTTGATATCAGTAAGTAAGATGTGTTTCAAAAAAAAGAAAATAATTTTTGATGAATTGTAACTTTTGACTTTTATTTACCACAATTAATAGTAAATAACATAATTAAGGGTAAAAATGATATTATAATTACCCTAACATGTGTCCTAATTCTATTGGATAAGTGTAATTCTACCAAAAACAGCCTTAGGAATAAAATATGATCCTCTTTGGTTCACTTGGATTAGATTAAGATATTTATTAGTATTTTATTTAAAGAAGAGTTAAAAGTGTTAAATTCAAAGTTTAATAACTAAACCATTTTTAATATAAGCCTACACACAATATAAATTCAACTATAAATATGAATTATAAATCTAAGAAGATTAAATACATAATTATATTTTATTCATAATTTTTATACCTTAAATAATTTAATTTATTTATGACACAATGATGATACGGTAATTACCTTATTAATAAAATATTAAAATAATTGATATTATAAATATCTGAATAAATGTAAATTGAGACTTCTAATGAATTACACTAATTTTATAGGTTAATATGACATTATAGTGTTTATTAGATAATTTTTTTCTAATTTATAATGTTGTTATGACTTTCACAAAAACAAAATACCAAATAGTATCAGAATTGACATAAATTAATTTTTAAAACAAATACTATATATTGGTTGATATAGTATTCATAAAAATCTAAGGTTTGGAAAAAGTGCTTAAATAATATTATATATGTCATTAATTAACCACTTGGGGTTCTCTTGGAAGTTTATAGTAATTTTATTAACCATATAGTGTAATAATACAAGAAGACATGGTAAAAGTTAAACTATTTAACAAAGAGTTAAATCTAAAAGATAAGGTTAAAGTGGTAACCTAAACTTGTCTAAAACCTCTTGTTTGAGATGTTTTCAACCCATACCCACCTTATCCTATAAATAAATCATTTTTCATCCATTAGAAACCGAAAATTGTTTTATTATAAAATAATATTCGAAGCTTTTTCTAAAGTGACCCTCACCTCTCTTATAAAAGGGTACTTCCCCTTCTCTCAAAATCACACATCCAAATCCATTTTTATTGGAAAAAACTTTCCCAAATATCCTTCAAACTTTCCACCCTTAAATATATATTCCTTAATTTGATCATAAAGACAACATAAGAAGCTATTTTGATCAACTCAAAAGGAAACACCCAAAGAAGAGGTAATAATTTCACCACCCTCTTTCAAGTTATTTTCTTCTTACACTTCCACTTTCTTTGTTGTTTCTATACCAAAATAATAACTCATATACCTTCTATATACTGTGATCTTATTATAAATATGGTACAACCATATTCGTTATTCTATCCATCCTATAAATGACAAAGTCACCATACGTGCGTACGTACGGCTTACCGTCTCCACATCATGGTGTGGTTTGTTATTCAAACACTTCATTATTTGGATGGGTATAATAATGAGTATAATTGATGTAAATAATAAATATAAAATTTTAATGATTCTTTATATATGATATACCATCCAATTACATACGATTTCACCCTCAATATAATGATATTGTCGCTCGTGCGTACGTACGGATTACCGTCTCCACGAACGCGATTAGATTCATTACCCATCATAATCATTCAAGAATAATTTTATTTTTATGATTAAAAATAATGTTTATGAACATAATATCATTATTTATATGAATCAAATACATATTATACATAACAAACATGACTTACATAACCAAGCATATAAAAGAAAACAAATCAGTTAACACCTGAAACGATGATACTACTAAAATATTATTAACAAAGCAATATTATAAGATCATATATGATATCATCTTTATGTATATGATTCTTTTATAATTTAATAACAATGTTTTAACTATTATATATGAGGTTAAAATACCATCCACTAATTAAAAGTACAAGGTAAGGTTTAATTCTACAATTTCTTTACTTATCTGAGGTTGTTAATACGTAAGTATCCACTAGGATCACTTTATCATCTACATCCGTGTTTTATTAAAAATGTATTTCAAAAAAAATTAATATTTACTAGACTATGGGTTAAAGTCATTTATACCCTTATTTTACCTTATATTTTTTGAAAGAAATATTTCCGTCGTTTTCCAAACAAGGTACTTTATGACCTTTTCGACAAAATTAAGGTAAGAATATTTTTTTAAATTATACGGCGGGTGCGGCTATTTTACACATTTATAAAATCACCGAAGCTTCCCAACAAGATTATAAGAATATTTTAAAAATAAATGGTTTCTTTTATAATTATATTTCTTTTAAATGGTTTCAAAATAGAAAGATATATTTCTCTACAAAAAGTTTTGATTTCATCATTGTCAACATCCTTTGATGGATTTTAAGCTTGTTTGAAGTTGATTTATTATGATACAAATCTTCCATATTGTATTGAAGGTTTTTTGATATGTTGACTGTGGATGTGTTATTTTTACACCATTAATGGTTTATGGATAAAGTATTGGCATTCCATATGCTAGTTTTAATACTAATGTTTATGTTATGTTTAAACCTTTTCATATGAGCAATGTATTGGACTTAGTAAGTGATGGGTGGAGCCCACTATATCTCCTCGATGCATTGGTAGGTCTCACAAGACAAATTAGTGTCTTGGAACAAGGCCTTGACTATGCGGTTATGAAGTTTGGCATTATGCATTCCATCATTATGAAATTGGCTATTGATATTGCATATGATTATTCGACTAGTAGAATATCCATGTGAATAAGTAAATGGAATTATTTTATTTATATTGGCCATATTATGTAGAATTTTATGTTTAAAAGGCTAATGTTTTAGTCTTATACATTGCCTTAAATTTTTATGCTTATTTATGAAAGTTTCCGTTATATTGTTATCCTTACTGAGCATCTGAGATCACCCCTTTCTATGTTTTATTTCTCCTAGGATGTGAAGAAGTATTTTGTGGTTGACCTACATGGATTGGATAAGTGATATAAGTGTGTTCAAAGGGGACAAAATGTTTTTTTTTGTTTTTATCTCATGATGTAATGTAAAACTTATGTATGTATCTAGTACTTCCAAGGATACTAAACTAATCAGTATTTCGGTAATAGATTCCTTGTATCATTCCAATGTTATGTAATAATGCACTGACTCTGGGGTACTAGGGTTAGGGCCTTACATTTTGATTTCCATATTGTGTATACGAGTCAGTTATACATGATGTTTTCTTACCATTATAATGTATACTTTTCTACACCCACTAGTGAAATGGTAATGTCCATGGATTAATTGTCGTATCAAAAGGTTATAGAAAATATCATACTATAATGAGAACCTTGAGATACTGTGACATTAATCTTAAAAAAATGTCATATAGTCTAGATACATATTACTGATCAGACACAGTAGATGTTTGACTATCAGGTGATGGAGGATCATAACCATTGAGACTTCTTCACATGAAGTTCACACTTAGTGATATCAAGTAGTGAGATCATGAGGGCATGCCCACAAATAGGAACACCACATGTTATGGTGTCATTATATGTTCTTATCTACAATCATGTGTAATAGTCTCTTGACTTGAGATCATTTCCAATGTATTTCATTTGATCACGTACTTTTATGAAAGATGAAAACCATGAACTGAAATTGTGGCGAGGTAGTTTTTGTTGGGTGCATCATTAGTTACATGATATTGGTTGAATGATCAAGAAATGATTTTTCACATTCAAGTTTAGGAAGTTATATATCTTGGGCCATGTTGACCAGGATAGTAGTACCACAATAAATCTATGGACATGGTGATCCAAGATAAATCTTTCTAGTTAGATCAACAAATAACAAAGCAAGAAAATGGAAATGACACGAGCGTGTGTCCTTCTTTATGAGATATTTAATGACAAAGAGATTATATTACATAGTACATGTTCATAGGTTGGTTGTCGCTATTTTGACAATCTGTATCTCTTTAGGGGCTTTGATGTGTTGCTATATCCCGTTCTTAGTCTGTGAATACTATTCACTTCTATCGAGATATGGACCTAGAGGGTCACACACAATAGTGTATTCGAGTATCTACCTTATCCATTTGAATAGGAGTTTTGGACATGGTGGGTCACACCATTGGGGTCTAGGATTTTTCCTAGGTTAAATGATCACCAATGAAATAAATAAATTCATATTATTCAAGTTATGAATAATGATAATTGAATTTATTTATTAAATGTATTTACAATATTTCTGTAAATACATGGAAATATTAATTGATGAAGGTTAGTTTAATATATTAAAGGTTCATTATTTATGGGAATCACGAGTTGAGTTAATGACTCTTTTATTATCACATAATATATTAAGAAAGTGATAATAATATTTATGACTCATATTGAAAGTCATAACAAGTAATTTATAGCATTTTATGTATTTAGGAGGTCGAGTGGAAATACCAGATATTTTATTAACACTCAATAAATAGAGGAGTAGAGGAGTTTTCCATATACTATTCACATCCTATCTCTATCCTCTTCTTTCTCCCACATCCTAAAGAGGTAGGTTCTGGATCCAAGGAGCTTGGATAGAGCTCTCTCTCAGGCATCACAAGCAGAGCGATACTGTGATCATCAGAGCATCGAAAGTGTCATCAGAACTCTGTGCTAGCACCCATATTTCAACAAACATAACTCATGCAGTTTCTTGAATCTTGTATGGATGATATAGAGGAATTCCGCTTCAAATTATTCGAGCAGCGATCGCCAACAATGCATAGATGTCGTGCGTGGATTTGGATTTAAACTAGGTATTCATGGTTTAATTTTGTGCTTAATCATCTTAATGTGAGATCCTCAGCATAAAACTGAGCAGTGATTCATTGATGACGATGATTTTATGTCGTTCATCGATGAATTTTTTTAAAATACTACTTTAGGGGCTTCTGTTGCATGCCTAGTTCCTTCAACTGCAACTGGAGTTCCTAATGAGGAGGTTGGATTGGAAATATTAGAGGCCTGTTACTCCTAGTCATCTATGGGGGTTTATTCCATATCATTCAAACAACGACGTTTTCCATTGGTGAGGAAAATCATCAAGTGTAAATAATCCACTACTACAACTATGGATTTTATCCACGCTAAAAAATGCCTTTAATAGCACTAAAAAAGCGTTGTTAATGCTGGTGAAGATAAAGGGGGTGGGGGTCCCCTTTATCAGCACTCTAAAAAGCGCTGATAAAGACCCCTTTTATCAGTGATAAAAAAAAGCGTTGATAATTTTAGCATTGATAAAAGACCCCTTTATTAGTGCTTTTTTTTAGCACTCATAAAAGTTAAAAAAATTAAAAAAAATTAAAAACATTTAAAAAAAAAATTAAAAAAAATCTATAAATCGGAGAGGGATTTTAACAGCACTTCCCCCCCATTTATCAGTGCCCCCAACCCACCCACTCCCCTACAAGCCCTAGCCACGATGCCCCACATTTTATCAGTGATTTGTAGACCCCTTTAACAGCGCTATATCCCCCCCCCCAATTCACCCATGCACGCGCCCCTGCCTGCCTCTATCAGGTTTTGAACTCAAGATCTCCCCCCATGCGCGCTAAGCCTTTACCACTCCTCTAATTTGATTTGTTCTCCAACTAGTGATATATCTATTTATATATATATATATATGTATTTAGTTATATTTATTCATGTATTAATATAAATTTATATAGTTGTATTAATATATATATACATATATAGTTATATTTATATATTTATATATTTATTTGTATATTAATATATATATAGTTAGTTATATTTATATATGTATATATTTATATATTTATTCATATATTAATATTAAGTTATATCTATTTATTTATATATATTTAGTTATATTTTTTTATCCATATATTTATTTGTATATTAATATATATTTATAAGATTAGTTTTCAATACAATTATAAAATATGTTTTGTTTTGTGTGTGTGTAAATAAATACATATATACAACACACACACACAGATATATATATATATGTGTGTGTTTCTATAAGTATAATTATACATATTTATATATATATATATAAATATATACACATATACATATGTTAGAATATATATATATAATATCAGTTTGTTAATATATAGACACACACATTATATAGGTACATATATAGTTAGATTAATATATATGTATATAAATATTGATATATTGGTATTTTAAATGAAATGGATATTAGTTATTATTTAGATAAATCTAATATATTTTATATGTAAATATGCTTAATTATTTATTTAAAAAATTAATTTTTATATGTGAATATATAAAAAATATGTATATATTGTTATATATTTAATTATAAATAGCAGTGTATTATAAAAAACAATAAAATTTCAAATACATAATATCAATATAAATGTAATACCTTAGAATAAATTCAGTCCCCACCCAAGAAAGCCAATAATACCTCCTTAAACGAGGCTGAAAATCCACAAAATGGTAAAAAATCAGGGTATCCAAACTAAAAACTCAGTTTTGGAGGCCTTATGGGCCTTTTTTGGCCTCGAAAAATGTGACTGAGGATTTTCCTGAGTCATTAGCGTGTAGAGCTCATTGCAGGCTTCAATTTGATATGTTGTAGAGCTCAAACGAACACCCGAATCAAAATTTTTGGCCGTTTGAAGTTCGAGTTGCGTTTTCAACATATTTTGGAACTTTTTTAATTTTTTTTTATTTTTTTAGTCTTGAAATTGTTATTAAATGACTATTAATCCATAATAATTAGCAAATTATTAATTAAAAATATTTTTTTTAATATTTTTATAAGTCATTTTCACTAAATATTTTATATATTAAGTGTAACTGTATATTTACACTTATCTAAAATATATTTAAAATTATATTTAAAAAATATATATTATATTTATATCAATATAACTATATCTATATATTTAAATATTAATATATATTTTTTAATGAATTTTTTTGGAAGCAGACGCTTTATCAGCGCTTTTAAGAAAAGCGCTGCTAAAGACCCCCCTTTATCAGCACTACTAAAAAAGCGCTGATCAAGGGGTACCCTTTAACAGTGCTAAAAAAAGAGCTGTTAAAGGGGGTTCCTTTATCAGCGCTAAAAAAAGGGCTGATAAAGGTGTACTTTTATCACCGCTTTTTTTAGGGATGATAAAAGAACCCCCCTTTATCAGCGCTTTTTCGTTAGCGCTGATAAAGGCTGGCGCTGGCCTTGCCCAGTTTTGTGGTAATGATCATTGAGATAGAATCTCGACTATATTGGCTATTTTCAAATTTCCACAGAGCTTTTGAATCATTGCATCAACATGTTTTTTTGACTTTATAAACCTTCCACCCAACCAGCATTGTGGGGTGTGGCATTTTCCATTGAAGTACCAACTGGAATCAATCGATAACCTATAGTGGAATTACTTGTTTAAACTATGGGTCCGAACTTTTCCCAAATTCTTTGATTATATAAGTATTTCAACACTAAGTTAGCTTCATTTACCCAATTTTTCACCACTGGTCAAATTAATGGACAAGATTTTATTTTAACACAGTGCTTGAGAGGGGGTGTTCTCAAAAAATAGTTTCAAATGGGGGACCTGAGGTGCCTCCCCCAATGGTTGTTCCAACTCCTAAGGATTCACCCATCCAAGGTGATCTGAACTTAATCCCGAGAGGGTAGCCCTTAGTGAACATAGGTGATGCCTATGAATGGGAAAAGATTGAGGCTGGTGAAAATGGCATCACCAACAAAGGTTCAGATGAAGACACCCCCCACCCCCACCCTCTCAACGTGGAGCCTAGCTCATCCAAGAGGATCCCATAGGACGACCCTGTTTTTGTTGTCCTCACAAACTTTCCAAGATATGATCTCACACCACCTGAGGAATTAGAAGATTGTGGGTCTAATGTCACTAAATATAATCGAATTCTCTAGATAAGGGCATGGAAGAGCGTATGAAACTTTATCACCCACACTCTAGATCTATATATGGAGAGTTATATGGGTTCCCTTCACCATTGGATGCACAACTTGGGCACAGTAGGGATGGATGCTCACACCCTCCATGTGTTGGTCTGTGACTACCTTACTAAGCGGGTTCACGTAGAAAGTTAAAAATTTGACATTTCTTGGCACAAGAAAAAATATAGTGGCATCAGAAAGCTTCATGAGGCTTATCAAGAACTTCAATGACTAGAGAAGAAGGTGAAAAATCATGCTACCATAATCAATTCCAAAGCATAGATCATCGATTAGTTGAAGGCTCAACTAGCGGTGGTTGAATCTTGAGTAGAGGAGGTGGTATCTTAGATAGATGAGTTCTAGGTTGAGAAAGACTAGGTGAAGATTAGGGATGATGAGATTTTCTCCATGGATAAAGAGGAGGAGGTAGAGCTCATGAGGATACAATAGGTCTTGGAGGCCATGTTCGAGAGGCTAGTTGGGATGGATAGCTCAGTTTCTCAGGAAGATCTATAGGGGACATTTTTTCTGAAATAAAGAGTGGCTCTAATGTGTAGATGACCCTCACAAACTTCTAATGTCTATTGGTGTTAACTTATCATTTTCATGGACATGTTTTTTTTCTGAATTTTATCACCAAGCTTCAATCACACTAACAAGACAACCAATGATCAGTATCTAAGATTATGTGGGTCACTCTTAGTGTGAGAAACAAGTGACGACCTTGTGATTGTTCATTTATATGAGAGTGTTAAAAAATGGCTAGAAATTCAGGGTCTAAATTAGTTTATTGACCACTAAGAGTATCTTGGATGAGAAAGGGGTATGGATAGAGGATATGACTCTCTATGCAGTTAACTTGCTTTCTCAATTTGGGCTAGCGCATGAATGGGGTAATGCCAGGGGAATTGAATTCTACCCAAAAAAAGGGGAATGTAGATCATGAATCAAGATTCCCAATATCTAGAACACAAGTGGGGTGGCATTAAAATTGAGGATAACTTCTAACAATATTCAAAAATGAGAATCTATTATCATTTTGTAGAGGATGGGGACAAACAAATAAGGGTTATCCACTGAACATGTTTGAAACACGTGACCTATCTTGAAATGTTGTTAGGAGCCTTTTTAGATGTGTGCCTAGGATGGTAGGTGATCCAGTGTGGCATATGATAATTCTGTCAAGGGGGTCCCATTCAGATGTGGAGGAGTATGAATATCCAAATAAAGAGACATGCAAAGTGTGTAGATGAAGCTATGGAATGTTCGAAGAGAGTTCAGAATTCTCGGAATTATGCCACCTCAGATTTTATCATGATGGGTGGGCATATCAATATGAACAAAGTTCATACTCATCTTCTAAACAGAGTGTCATCTTGGATGTTATCCAGAGGTTGAATAACATGAACTATGTGGAAGGTGACCACCACCAAAGGGAAAAGAGGGCTACTTAGGAGAGGTCCTAGTATTCCTTACAGTTTAATGTCATGCAATGAGGACGATGAACATTTAATTTGATGTCATATAGTGAGGATAATGGACATGTAGTTTAACGTCATATGGTGAGGATGATGTATCATGTAGTTTAACATCATGTTACTAGGACTTCGAGTCATACAGTTTAATGTCTTAAGACCAAGACATGTCTTTGGTATTTTAAGGTTATACTAGTTGGTCCAAGAAGTTGCAAATAGTTTAGGGTCATAATTCTCATACCATGACTCCTAGTCTAAGGTCATAGATCTTGAACCATGGGTATAAATAGTTTAAGTTATTAATT